>OX388033.1:26015764-26622053 GCA_947578705.1 Lacanobia wlatinum
CTTGGATTGATGTCTCAATTTGGTATATAAATAGCAGTAGAGACATGCCAGTTGATGCTATTTCAGTACATCTTATTTAGCATCTCGATATTTCTGTCCCGATAGAAAAGTTTCTCTCTCGTTTGACGCTATTATTTTGGCGTTCGAACCCAAGACTGCTTATTATTGTTGTACAAGTGATAAATGATTTCCGTTATAATTACAAGTAAACGTTAGTAATTATTATATGTAAACACAAAGTAAAACTAAGGATAACTTCAGAGTTTTCTACTTGTATAATTATTCCACATAAGACTGCCGAAGCATCCCAAAATAGATTGTTTGAAAATTAATTTCAGAAGCTTCCGCTATAACTTTATAAACTGTATTCCTATCTACAATAGAGTTCTTTATCGCAGTAAATGTGTCTACAAAGTCAAAATCTTGACCCATTTTGTAACTAAACACTTCCTGGGCCGCACTTGTTTACAAGTCGGTGCAAAAGGACTCGACAGCGTCCGGAGGATCTTCTTGTGGTTTTTTTTCTACGTTTTTAGCATCTCTTTTACTAGAATAGAGAACATTGTTGTCTAGAATAGTTTTGTGTTGTGTTTCAACTCCCGCGTCGCTGACGTCGGGAGTAATTCTATCTTTCTTTACGTGGAGCGGAAAGGTATCATTACTGTACCCTCGCTCTGCACTTTTTCCATTATTTGTTTTACAGGACTCAGTGACGTCCCTTTAACGAAACGTGTTAGCTTTAGAATTAGCAGGGTTCTCTATAAAATACCTATATGCTTTTAACACGAATCTTTCGTACAAAATATTTCTTTTGAAATACAAAATCTATAGAGAATCCTGCATCGTTCAAGGTTTTTTTTTCATGAACTGAGTCGAAAAGTACTTGGACAGTACCCGTCTCAGTTTCGTGTTTTCTTTAGATTAAGCTTTATTTTTACTGTTAAATCTGTGTTTCATATTTTACCATTCCTGTTCTTCATCACCTTTATTTCCCTGAAGCTGTGCACCTAGATTTCCTTACGGTACTATGCTTCTCCTTTAAGTATCCACCAAAATATAATTTGTGATAACTTTTGTCACCTTTTATCTTTACTGAGCAAAAATTGCAGATTTGTAATTTTAAAATGATGTCCAGAAAACCCTTCTAAAAACTTATTCTTTTTCGTGCGCGTTTTACGACCTTATACTTTCCAATCTCCCGTAACACCAAGAAAATTTATTGCAGAATACTTTTTTGGTTCATGACATCCCGCTCAGTAAGTTACCCCGTATCGAGAGAATTAGCATTTTCCTCAATACGACCCTTTTATCACCCTATCTTTCCTAATCCCCTTATCACCAACCTCAGTCTCATCGCCATCACCTTTACCATCAGCAGCATATCTAATATTCTGACAATCACCACAGACGTACTCGGGTCTCTTCTGTGTGGCTATCAACCCCTACAAGAGATTCCCCGTGTACACCACACGATGTGCCAGGCTCTACCGTGGCAAGCGTCGTTCGGAAGTGCCCCCCCACATCTTCGCCATTTCCGACGGTGCCTACGTAAACATGTTGACCAACCACGAGAATCAATCTATGTTGATTACGTAAGTTCTTCTTTTTGTTATCTTGTAAAGATTTTCGATAAAAGACCCCAAATATCTATTTTGAACATCTTCAAAACATAAAATTTATGATTTGCAAGAATAAGAAAAATGATTAAGCTTAAACAAAAAATTAAAAGTAAAATTATCAAAATAATGAAAGTAATACGCCCGAGAGTAAATGTCAGGGGCGTTGTTTTTTCCAAAGTAAAACGTTGGACCAGAAAACGTATCTCTCGCCACGGAAACTAAGAAAGAAACCCTTTAAACCAACAGCGGTGAGTCTGGTGCCGGAAAGACTGAGAACACGAAGAAGGTAATTGCGTACTTCGCCACCGTCGGTGCCTCCCAGAAGAAGGACCCCAACCAAGAGAAGAAGGGCTCCCTTGAAGACCAGGTCGTACAAACTAACCCTGTGCTTGAAGCCTTCGGTAACGCCAAGACCGTCCGTAACGACAACTCGTCTCGTTTCGTAAGTATGCCAAACTTTACATTTTACATAGGGAACAATAGTAAAAGAAACTTGTCTTATCGTAAACTAATAAAAAAGAAAAGAATTTCGTCCAAATAACTTTCTGAGCCTTTAGAATTATTGCCCTTATAAAATTTTCCCTGCGCATTTCGTTCGACTTGTTTTTTCTTTACTCTAAAACCTTTCTTCTTCCTCACCCAGGGTAAATTCATCCGTATCCACTTCGGACCCTCCGGTAAACTGGCTGGAGCTGATATCGAGACCTGTAAGTATTCCTGACACTCCTTCGACCCTTTTCTTAATATCTCATCACCTTCTAATGTTTCTTGTTTTTGCCAGATCTGCTTGAGAAGGCCCGTGTCATCTCCCAGCAGACCCTTGAGCGTTCTTACCACATCTTCTACCAGATGATGTCTGGCTCCGTACCTGGACTTAAGGGTACGTATGGACTCTGGGCAGGGTCAAATCCTGCTAGGGTCACGGGACTTTCAAATTTTCTTCAAAACTTGGATAAAATTTGGTTTCGATATTATAAACAGAGATGAGATTAAAATAAACACAATAATTTAAAGAAATTATATTTTGCAGTCAAAGTAAAGTGAGTCCCTTGACACTACCATTTAATAAAAACATTATATTACGAAATCGAAACTTTTTCCATATTAATTTGTCAGATTTAAAACTTTTTAGAATTTAAATTATTACTTTAGAAGATAAATTAAATTACCCCAATTATTTTTCTAATATTTTGTCCTAGTTTCGATGTTAGGGTGTATTAATTTATTCCCCTATTCCATTTAGCAAACCCTGGGGTCAGCAACACATTTACACATTTCGGCAAAAACCTTTGGACGAACAACGTGTACATACTGTTCATGTTGTGATAATTAATTTGTTTATTTGAAATTTAGACATGTGTTTGCTGTCAAACGACGTATATGACTATAACATCATCTCGCAAGGAAAAACTACCATCCCCAACGTAGATGATGGCGAGGAGTGTACATTGACTGACGTAAGTCCGGCCTCTGTATAGCAGAAGGTCGTTAGAGCGTGCCCTGTGTGACGCCGTCCACCGGATCGCATGTAACCGACTGGTGGCCGGCGTATCTCGCCTGAACACCACCACGAGATACCTACCTCTAGATTAGTATAAGTTCCATCACAAACTCTCAGACTGTGGAGTGGCCCTTTATACCTTTAGTTTGGACACCTTTCACTCATGACTATGATTGGTGTAATTTTTAGCAATGTGTTTACTATCCAACGACGTCAATGACTACAACATCGTGTCGCAAGGCAAGACTAGTATTCCTGGCGTTGACGACGGCGAGGAAGGAATGCTTACCGACGTGAGTCCAGAATTGACTACTGGCTCATCTCATTCTATCCTTACTCTCGTGTTCATCTATCGAAGTGCTGCTTGCTTTGCTTACTTCTGAGTCGGCGCTCGGTTTTTGCATGTGTATGTCAGGTATTTTGGTGTTTACAGAAATAACGATGCTAAGCAACCGCATCTCGGACTATCCCCTCATAAGTCAAGGGAAGACACGAATACCTGGGATCAACGACGCGGAAGAGTGCGATCTCACGATCGTAAGTCTTGAGCCTGCGCATGGAGCGTGCGTCTTGATGCAGATATCCGTGAATTGGGTCCGATTTCGAATGACTTTCGGATGAGATCGATTCCACAACGAAAAGCATGATACACTTTTAGCTAATTTTCTGGCTATGGATGTTCATCCCTGTCTGGAATACTGAAAATGGATGTCCATGAACACTACCCACAAGTTTCATTATGAGGGACATAACGTCTATTTCTGTCTTCGTTGTGTAGTCGATTGCCGGCCATAGTCACAAAATTTCTGACAAACACATGCTGCCCGCTCCCTGCAAGAGTTCAAAGGGCTTTATGCACAGGTTTTTATTGATCACGGTGAAACACCATATCCGATCCAGCACAAGCACAACCACACGACTAATATGTTTAAAGACACGACAGGGACGGTTAGGATTCCAACAGCATTTCCAGGCAAAATTGCGTCGTACTGTTGGCTATAACCGGGTTTTAATAGTTACTTTATGATCTAATCGACAGATATGTGTATGTTGTCTAACGACATATACGATTACAATACCGTCGCCCAGGGTAAGATTACTATCCCCAACATCGATGACGGCGAAGAATCGCTGTTGACGGACGTAAGTGGAATGAGAATGGAAAAAAGTGATCCCGTTGATGTAGCCAAGAGACGCACAAGAGATTTGTATAAGAACATACAGAATCAAATATGAGACAAAAGCACCATTAACATTGACGCTAATGGAAATTTTGTAGTTTAGGAAACCCTACGAATTGTTATGTCGCTCCGATGCTCTATACTTTGGAACTACACATAATGTGTATCAAAATTTGTATAGTATTTCCGTCCCTCAACACCTAGCTAAAAAGAACAAAATAGTTATCCTGTGCACCAACTCCTATGTTACGAACTGTTACCACGAAAGCCTAATTTAGCTAACGCTTCTCTTTTACATTACTAACATTTCTAATATGGTAAGTACTTCCTAGAAATAAGCTGTTTTTTCTCTTAACTATATTCTAATGATATTCGGCCCCGTTATTTGCAACTTACATGTATAATTTAACTTAATGTATAACGAGCTTCTCAGCAAAAGAAAAATTAACGTATCTGTGAATAAAAAAATCAAAATTGAATTTTCTGTAACCTCATCATTTTATAACATTTTCCGGTGACATCATTTCTTTCTTTCTACCAGCCCACAAAACGTTCTGCAGAACAAGGGCCATCTCTTACCGCATACTAATGTGTATTTTGTAATATAGCAAGCCATGGACGTCCTTGGTTTCACCCAAGAGGAGAAGGACAACGTATACAAGATCACCGCCGCTGTCATGCACATGGGTCGCATGCAGTTCAAGCAGAGAGGTCGCGAGGAACAGGCTGAGGCCGATGGCACTGAGGTCAGTATCATCTGTGTACATGGTTTATTTCATTAAAAATCATACATTTCAATCTTTGATAAAATATAGAGAAAAATTGTAACAAATTACACTCTTGAAAAAACTAGCACTTGCAGTGTAAAAAGTAAAGCAAGAGCAAGAGAGTGGAAATTTACGAACTCAAAAAATTTCTAACGCCGTTTTTTTCCTCTCTTTACAGGATGGTGAAAGGGTCGCCAAGCTTCTCGGTGTTGAGATGCAGGACCTGTACAAGAACTTGTTGAAGCCCCGCATCAAGGTCGGAAACGAGTTCGTCACCCAGGGTCGTAACAAGGACCAGGTCACCAACTCCGTCGGTGCTATGTGCAAGGGCATGTTCGATCGTCTCTTCAAGTGGCTCGTGAAGAAATGTAACGAGACCCTAGACACCAAGCAGAAGAGGCAGCACTTCATCGGTGTACTGGATATCGCCGGTTTCGAGATCTTCGACGTGAGTATCATTACTTGAGCCGGCCTCAAAGGCTAAGGCTGTTAGGATGAAAAGATCTACTAAAGTGGACAATATTAAGATGATAAGTAGTAGTAGAATAGTAAAGTAGATAAAGAAATGAAACTATTAATTTCGTACGATATTAATGCAGATTTATTTCTTAGTACAATGGGTTTGAACAACTTTGCATTAACTTCACAAATGAGAAACTCCAACAATTCTTCAACCACCACATGTTTGTATTGGAGCAAGAAGAGTATACTAAGGAAGGCATTCACTGGGAGTTCATTGACTTTGGAATGGACTTGCTCGCCTGCATAGATCTTATTGAAAAGGTACACCGAGTGTGCATATCCTCGGTTGGGCTCGATTGTTATCCATTTTGTGTTCAGTTTTCAGCTATAGGATTCCCTGCTCGCTCATATATTATAGCGATATAGAATAGTCATATGCTTAAAGTGTGTGTGTGTAATTCCCCCTTCATAATGTTATCAAAAGTTCAACGGTTTCGAGCAACTCTGCATTAACTTCACCAATGAGAAGCTGCAGCAGTTCTTTAACCACCACATGTTCGTACTCGAACAAGAAGAGTACAAGAAGGAGGGTATCAACTGGGCCTTCATCGATTTCGGAATGGACTTGCTCGCTTGTATCGATCTTATCGAAAAGGTAATAGTCGTTGAGTCTCGTCGTAACCCGTCGGCGCTGGAAGCAACTTGACGGGATAACGTGTATCATTAACATGCCAAGCCACGTGAGACTGGCTTGGTCGTACTTCTCCTCACTAAGGTCGACATCACACCATATAACAACTGCGGAATGAGATCCGTAGCGTATTACCTAAACCCCCGACTTAACCCTCCACATTACTTATCTCCCTGCAGTTCAACGGTTTTGAACAACTCTGCATTAACTTCACCAACGAGAAACTTCAGCAGTTCTTTAACCATCACATGTTCGTTTTGGAGCAAGAAGAGTACCAGCGCGAAGGCATCGAATGGACATTCATTGACTTTGGCATGGATCTGCAAAATTGCATTGACCTTATTGAAAAGGTAGTTGGCGTCAACGCAACAATGAAGCTTGCTCACGCCACAGGGGTCCTTGTGTAAACTGATGTTACTCGAGCGGCCTCATCAATGCTGTTTGCTCGTTGTGTTTTTTCTGTGTGATTTCTTGTGCCTTGTTTTCTTTTTAGTATTTAATGTTACATTCCTAAAATCTTCAGGAACACGCAACACACTACTTTTACAAATAATCAGTTAACTAATAACAGTATTTTAATCGTTTTTTCCATGTCGCTCCGCGATCCAGATGAACGGGTTTAATCAGCTCTGTGTTAACTTTACCAACGAAAAATTGCAACAGTACTTTAACCATTTCATGTTCGTCCTAGAACAAGAGGAATATGAAAGAGAAGGGATCCAATGGATCTTCATAGATTTTGGTATGGACCTCCAAGCGACAATTGATTTGATAGAGAAGGTATTAGAGGTTATAAGTGCATAGCTTGAGGAAGTAGGGCCGCGAAGCTTCAGCTCCGAGCCTTCGCCTGCAAGTGCAAACTGCTGGCTGACCCCTGTGCCACGGTATCACTAGGCAGAGATATGACAGTATCCGCTTGTTCCACACACGCAAACAAATATGCAAGCGAAGCAACTGCAAAACTTATGAAGTATTTCATTTGCATCTAGCTACCGCGCCCCAAGTAAAACGAATACACCGCTCTCAGGATCGCACGCGAAACGTAGTTAATTTATAATATTTTCTGATTGATAGTAATTATTATAATAAAATGAATGCACAGCTCGATATCTAATTTATTTAGTTTTTTTTCTTGTTTTTTCAAAATTAATTTGCCTGTGTACTGTAGTGTAGTTATGTAATCAGCACATTTTTTGACAAATTATTGAGGTAGAGCTTTTTACCACAATACACTTTTACACGATATCTAATATTCACAATCATAACACTTTCTTACTTAATTATATCTTACCCGCATGCTGCTTGTTACTACCCCTTATCTTTATATTTTTAAGCTATAATGTCTCATTTGAAAATATCCTTTTGTTTCAGTAGTAAAAACAAAAAAAAATGTCTTTCTAAGTATTCAGAAAAATAATTTGAATCCTGTTTAAATTAAAATGCACCCTTACTTCCCCATAAAGTTACAGATATGAGACATTTCGCATCACCTGTGCCTGTTTCGTGTTCTAATCTCCTTGGTACGTTTACAGCCCATGGGTATCCTCTCCATCCTTGAGGAAGAGTCTATGTTCCCCAAAGCCACCGATCAAACCTTCGTTGAGAAGTTGAACAACAACCACTTGGGCAAGTCTGCTCCTTACCTGAAGCCGAAGCCCCCCAAGCCCGGTTGCCAGGCCGCTCACTTCGCTATTGGCCATTACGCCGGTAACGTAAGTATCTCTAACACATGCTACATCACCTACATTATCATCGTCTTTGGGACTTTCAACGTCCCTTGATTCCTAATCTAACTCTTTCAACTTATCATGGAACAGGTCGGCTACAACATCACTGGATGGCTTGAGAAGAACAAGGATCCCCTTAACGACACCGTTGTTGACCAGTTCAAGAAGGGACAGAACAAACTGCTTGTTGAGATCTTTGCTGACCATCCTGGTCAGTCTGGTGATGCCAGCGGCGGTGGTGGCGGCAAGGGTACGCATCATTTGAACACTTGACCTTAATGAAATATTTGAATCAAATACTATAATGATGATTACTTTTGATTACAATAATCGTATTGAAGGCGACAGGTACCATGAGCTCCTTCACACATCATCTCACATAAGTCTGCACATCAATTTTATCATTCATCAGAACCTTCACACCGATACCAACACCAAGATTTTATACTTTAATACTTGGTCCATTTCATTATTTCTATACAGCATCTATCTGGAACTAACACTGACTACAAACGTCAGAGGTTAGTTCTGCAGCTTTAACTTTATTCTGACACTTGTTTTCAATAAAATAGGCGCTGGTGGCAAGCGCGCTAAGGGTTCTGCCTTCCAGACTGTATCATCACTCTACAGGGTAAAACGGAACATACAATCATCGCGATTTGCTTCTGTGACTCCTACGTGGCTTTACTGTCTTCGTCTATCTACACGCTTAAGGCTGGCTCCCGTTCTATGGAATCATTCACGAAATTATCTAAGTTGATTTTAAGATTTTGGTTTATAGATTCCAGGACGATAGGGCTAGCCTTGCACGCTTTCACTATAATCATGTCTCTGTCCATGTCTATAAACACAGCTCATGTCGACGCAGTCCCGCAGGTGTCTTGTCTACGAGTATTGTAGTGTCCTAAGTGGCGTCACTGTGAATGTCCTGGTACTAATAGTTGCTTGTTAATGTACGTCCATAGGCGGTCGCGGTAAGAAGGGCGGTGGTTTCGCTACTGTCTCCTCCGCTTACAGGGTATTTAAATGTTTCAAACTATTTAGTTGAATTTGTTTTTTTTTTTGTTTTTTTATCACCACCGAGGCAGAAGCAACTACTTGAATGTAGATCTGCTTCGGATTTTGAGTTTATTGTAGTTCCATACCTGAATTGACTGAAAGGTAATTTAGAATCACCTCATTACCACTCCTACATGTATTGTATAGTATGATACATGTAAGGTATGTATAATTCACCATCATCCATAGTAGATGCACTTTACATAAAGTGTGTCTTATGTGTAACTTTTAGCTGCAAAGTAGTTACATAAAAAAACGTTACTATGCTACTTGCTGCTGAATGTGAAACTAATGTTGTTGTGTTTTTTCATGTTTTAACCAAAATGTGTGATTCTATGTTTATGCACTTTTCCATCAAAATATACTTCTGAATGTGCGTTACATTTGAGTGTTGCTTCTCTATGTTTCGAAGATAATTTCTGATTTGAGAAATGATCTTCCTTAAGCTTTTAAGAAAATTCGTTCTTGCAATCTTTGAGTGCAAAAATGTTTTTTTTTGTGCAAATCTTATGACCAATGAGAAACTCATGAGTTCTAACAAGTGTTGTATCTACAGGAACAACTTAACAACCTGATGACCACCTTGAGATCTACCCAGCCTCACTTCGTACGTTGTATCATCCCCAACGAGTTGAAGCAGGCTGGTAAGTACTTTACTTGATTCCTTAAATTTTTACATCTGTTAAACATTTTACTAGAAAAATATAGTCCGTTAAAATGTTCAGCAGAAGTTTTAGATTAACAGTCACTCGAAATTTCCTCCAGGTGCCGTACAAAAATGTGTAACGGTTGTCTTGAGCTTGTAACTTTATCCCACAGGTCTCATCGATTCTCACCTTGTCATGCACCAGCTGACCTGTAACGGTGTGCTTGAAGGCATCCGTATTTGCCGTAAAGGTTTCCCCAACAGGATGGTTTACCCCGACTTCAAGCTCCGGTAAGATTCCAACCTCAAGGATACCAACCAAATCTATTTCAGTCTTAAGTGCCCATTCGGCAAATATTTCTGGAATCTCCAGTCATCATCAACTTTATTTTATTTTCATATATGAGATTAAATTTATTGAGACACGCACATAATTTTGCTTGGCGAGTCTAAACAAATTCTTTGGACTCTGGTATATTCGACACCATTTTATTCTGGTACTGCAGCTGACTGGCGTTTGACGTCATCAGACATTCGTGCAGGCGTGACTAATAACATCTAAAATTATTTTGATGACTCCCCCACTCACACCTTTACATTTTTGATCAAGGTGCGAAATTATATTAATACTGAAGCCACTATTTTTTATGATGATGAACTAAATTTAACTTGTTATTTAATGAACAGTTACATGATTCTTGCACCAGTCGCCATGACAGCAGAAAAAGATCCTAAAGAGGCCGCTAGGAAGTGTTTGGAGGAAGTGGGTCTCGACCCCGAAAGCTATCGTATTGGCCACACAAAGGCAAGGCAGAGATTGATACCATCCTAGAATGGAGATAGCATGTGATAGTTTATAGATTTTTGAAAATCTATAAGAAACTAGATTTTGTTTTTAGATCCTACCTACACATGGTTTGCCTCCTACCGAGTATGTATCATACCTAGTTGTCATGAATGGTATGCACCTGTAGAATTCACCTGTAATCTAGATGTTGCCATCTAGCTATACAAACAACCCTTTAAGAATTTTCCAGAACGTAAAAGCTGTTATGGAGAGTTCTATTTTACCCCTTGATCCGCCCCATTGCCCCTAAGATACCAAGGACGTTGTATCTATGTATTGGTATACTCATGAACATATTATCAGTACATTCCCTCATTGTGTGTCCATATATTTTGATAATGTAGCTACAAGATCCTGGCCCCTCAAGCTGTGGAAAAGGAATCCGATCCTAAGAAAATCGCTCAAGTCATCCTGGAGGCGACTGGCTTAGACGTCGAGTCCTACCGTCTGGGTCACACGAAGGCATGTCTTTAAACCCCTGAAAGTAGTTAGCTATTTGAGAGGAGCGGTCTAAAACCCCCAAACACGTGGACCGTGAGGCTTAAATGTGCTTTGTCGAATTCAACACCTCATGAGACTGGTGTCATAATTTGACCTTAAACCTACGTGCTCACCCCGGAGTCCAAGCTACTAAGGCTCCTGTTTGTGCTCCCCTATCCTTCCTTACCCTACACGTACATAATAAACACTGTTATCATATTGTATGTACTCCTATAACGCAGATACAAAATTCTGTGCCCGAACCTCATCAAAGAACCAATTACACCTGAGATTGCTACTAAGAAAATTCTCGAGCATACCGGATTGGATTCGGAGTCTTTCAGGCTCGGAAAGACGAAGGTAGAACTCAAGCATGCCACACACAGCCTACACGATACTAATTTTCCCTCTATATCCTCATTGCATGACGCAGTAACTAAAATAACCCTATCTTTCTGTTCTATCGGCCTGTTTTGTGCCACTTTACTGTTTTAGTGAATTCTTCGCTGATGACTCATAAGAAAAAATGACTAACACAAGATTTGATCTTTTTTTCTTTTTTAATTACCTACGACTATAAATAATTCCACATCTTAAAATGTTTAAAGCTCCGTAAGAGGTAAATTCAATATTATTATATTTAATGCAATCAATGTAATATATTGCTTACCTTCACACCATGCGGTGCCCCTTCCCTAACACTTGCCCTGTACGAGCAGGTATTCTTCCGCGCCGGTGTCCTGGGTCAGATGGAAGAGTTGCGTGACGACAGGCTGTCCAAGATCGTCTCGTGGCTCCAGGCCTACATCCGTGGTTACCTGTCCCGTAAGGAGTACAAGAAGCTGCAGGAACAGAGGTACGCATATTTCACATTGACACTTGGACATAGCGCCATATTTGGAAGTGCACGACATTTCATGATGATTATTTTTTTCCAAAGGGTGGCTCTCCAAGTTGTCCAGCGCAACTTGCGCAAGTACCTGCAACTCCGCACCTGGCCCTGGTGGAAGCTGTGGCAGAAGGTCAAGCCCCTCCTCAACGTCACCCGCGTCGAGGATGAGCTCGCGGTAAGCATCAATCATCGTAATTAATGAGATGGTACACTCTGACCCGCTATACACGGATATAGGACGCGTGATTCAGGGTACCGCAAATAGCGCAGACCGCGCCCACCTGTCGGTTACGCGACACCGCAGCAGGTGCTGCAGCCATTTCTGGAACCGCGCCCCGCGCCCCTGCGCCCCGCTCGTTTTCTCCATGTTCACAACGTTGCGCGTGGGCGATGTTCCACCCGCTGGAGAACTCCAGCGGCGCTCAGTAGTGGAGTGGTCGGCGGCGCGCGCACCACCTACCCTATCCTATACTTACGAACGAACCGAACACATTTGCATTCCTATTTATTTTTTTATTGATGTTTTAATTAATAATAAATTAATTATTAAACAATGGCGGCCGCGGTTCACTTATCGGAATGGAACGGGGAAACTAAAAGTGTCAACGATTTACAGAAACTTGAGGAGAAGGCCCAGAAGGCCCAAGAGGCTTTCGAGAAGGAAGAGAAGCTCCGCAAGGAGCTGGAGGTCCTCAACAGCAAGCTGCTCGAGGAGAAGACTGCTCTGCTTGCCTCCATCGAGGGCAAGGAGGGCAACCTCTCCGAGATTCAGGAGCGCGCCGCTAAGCTCAACGCGCAGAAGGCTGACCTCGAGCTCCAGCTCAGGGTGAGTACCTCACATATCCTTTATTATAATTGCTAATGGACTAGTGCACTTATCGTTAATTGAATTAGATGCAGTGATAAATTAGCAAGTAGATATTTTAAATTTTGTTTCTGAAACTGAAATAGCAACTAGAATTTAGGTCGTGAAAAGTTGACGCGATGAAAGTCTACAGCTAATTAATCTAATTAACATTAGTGAAGTTTCCTGGCCGATAAACATCAGCCAGTGTTACAAACCAAATATAAAGAGTTATACAGTGTAGCGAGTTAACTCTCCGCTAGTTTACTTCACGCGATTCTTTAAATAAACTCCAGGTTTGTTTACACGGGAAATAGTTCGATCGTGTTTAAAATAACTGCACGTCTGCACCCTACAGGATTTTATTGCGAAACTTTGATTGCCTCGTTCTTAGAAGTGTTAATTGAAAAGAAGCAGACGCGTTAGTTGATACTAATTATAAACAAAAGCTGATTCATAAAACTGACTCAAATGTTTTATATTGTAGGACACCCAGGACCGCCTTACCCAGGAGGAGGATGCCCGCAACCAGCTCTTCCAGGCTAAGAAGAAGTTGGAACAGGAAGTCTCCGGCCTCAAGAAGGATGTTGAGGACTTGGAACTCGCCGTCCAGAAGTCCGAGCAGGACAAGGCCACCAAGGACCACCAGATCCGCAACTTGAACGATGAGATCGCCCACCAGGACGAGCTCATTAACAAGTTGAACAAGGAGAAGAAGCTCCAGGGAGAGTCCAACCAGAAGACCTCCGAGGAGCTCCAGGCCGCCGAGGACAAGGTCAACCACCTCAACAAAGTCAAGCAGAAGCTGGAGCAGACCCTCGACGAGCTCGAGGACTCTCTGGAGCGCGAGAAGAAGCTGCGCGCCGACGTCGAGAAGCAGAGGAGGAAGGTCGAGGGCGACCTCAAGCTTACCCAGGAGGCCGTCGCCGACCTCGAGCGCAACAAGAAGGAGCTCGAACAGACCGTCCAGCGCAAGGACAAGGAGATCTCGTCCCTCACCGCCAAGCTGGAGGACGAGCAGTCCCTTGTCAGCAAGAACCAGAAACAGATCAAGGAACTGCAAGCCCGCATCGAAGAGCTCGAGGAGGAGGTCGAATCCGAACGTCAAGCTCGCGCCAAGGCCGAGAAGCAGCGTGCCGACCTCGCTCGCGAGCTTGAGGAGCTGGGTGAGCGCCTTGAGGAAGCCGGTGGCGCCACCTCCGCTCAGATCGAGCTGAACAAGAAGCGTGAGGCCGAGCTCAGCAAGCTGCGCCGCGACCTCGAGGAGGCCAACATCCAGCACGAGTCCACCCTCGCCAACCTCCGCAAGAAGCACAACGATGCCGTCTCGGAGATGGGTGAGCAGCTCGACCAACTCAACAAGCTCAAGGCCAAGTGAGTATATTTTTACGCTACTATAAAAATAGCCAATAAAATGAATCTGATGTATCAACGCCAACGCGTGAATCATCAAAATCGGTCGACGGATACATGTGGGATTGATAGATTTATGTCCGAATTAAATATAGAGATTACATTTACTGAACTATAATGCAACATCCAGGGCTGAGCATGACCGTGCGTCTTGCTACAACGAGCTTAACAACACTCGCGCGGCTGTCGATCAAGTAGCGAGAGAGAAGGTAACATGTCGTCCGTAGAGGCATGTGTACCGCCTGGGGTGAACCTTGCATGGAACCTTACGACCACATTACACATCACATGGCATTGTGATACGATCGATAGTTCTCTGTTCAATCCTCGACCGTGTTAGACGGTTGTTAACATTATATTAAAATTGTTGTCATTATTTATCCATCCAGGGCTGAGAAAGAGCGCTCTCAGTACTTTAGCGAAGTCAATGACCTTCGTGCCGGACTCGACCATGTGTCCAACGAAAAGGTACAAAGGATGAAAAGAAAATTTTGTTGGCCTTTGCCGTTACAGGGCTTCGCTTTGCAGCTTATTAAATCTAAGGAGAAAAAAATGTCGAAACACCACACATGAAAACACATAATCCATCCCATGACAATGATTCTCATCATAAAACACTAATAATTTCATTTGATTAGGTGTAGCATGGAAGCTAAAACCGCCTCGACGTTTGTGTGAACTCCCCCTTAAGCGATAACAACCTAAAACAGAAACAATAACAATGCATGGAAGTTGAAAAAAGAGTTTGAAAGAAAAAGTTAATGTATTAACAATTTACCAACTTAAAAAAGATATTCGTTTTTATACTAATATTTTATCATCAAAAAATCATATTGATATTTAACAAATAAAACCGAATAATTAATAAAAAAAAAACACTTTACTATTGAAAAAGAACTAACATGCCAGATCATCATTACATGCATTCTGAAACACGCCTATCCTGCAGGCTGCCCAAGAGAAGATCGTCAAGCAGCTGCAGCACCAGCTCAACGAGGTCCAGAGCAAGTCTGATGAAGCCAACCGCACCCTCAACGACCTGGATGCTGCCAAGAAGAAGCTGTCCATCGAGAACTCCGACCTGCTCCGTCAACTGGAGGAGGCCGAGTCCCAGGTGTCTCAGCTGTCCAAGATCAAGGTGTCCCTCACCACCCAGCTCGAGGACACCAAGAGGCTCGCCGACGAGGAGGCCAGGGTATGTACTCACCCTTTAGACTCTCCGTTGATTATGACTTTAATTTGAATATGAACTAATCGTATACTTCTCTCCACAGGAACGCGCCACCCTTCTTGGCAAGTTCCGCAACCTCGAGCACGACCTGGACAACATCCGCGAACAGGTCGAGGAGGAGGCCGAAGGCAAGGCTGATCTTCAACGCCAGCTTTCCAAGGCCAACGCCGAGGCTCAGCTCTGGCGCTCCAAGTACGAGTCCGAGGGTGTTGCCCGCTCCGAGGAACTCGAGGAGGCCAAGCGCAAGCTCCAGGCCCGCCTCGCCGAAGCCGAGGAGACCATTGAGTCCCTCAACCAGAAGGTTGTCGCTCTCGAGAAGACCAAGCAGCGCCTCTCCACCGAGGTTGAAGACCTGCAGCTCGAGGTCGACCGTGCCACCGCCATCGCCAACGCTGCCGAGAAGAAGCAGAAGGCTTTCGACAAGATCATCGGAGAATGGAAGCTCAAGGTCGACGACCTCGCCGCCGAGCTTGATGCCAGCCAGAAGGAGTGCCGCAACTACTCCACTGAACTGTTCCGCCTCAAGGGTGCCTACGAGGAAGGCCAGGAACAACTCGAGGCTGTCCGCCGCGAGAACAAGAACCTCGCCGACGAAGTCAAGGATCTGCTTGACCAGATCGGTGAAGGTGGCCGCAACATCCACGAAATCGAGAAGGCAAGGAAACGCCTCGAGGCCGAGAAGGACGAACTCCAGGCCGCCCTCGAGGAGGCTGAGGCTGCCCTCGAACAGGAGGAGAACAAGGTCCTCCGTGCCCAGCTTGAGCTGTCCCAGGTCAGGCAGGAGATCGACAGGCGCATCCAAGAGAAGGAGGAGGAATTCGAGAACACCCGCAAGAACCACCAGCGTGCCCTCGACTCCATGCAGGCTTCCCTCGAAGCCGAGGCTAAGGGCAAGGCTGAGGCCCTGCGCATGAAGAAGAAGCTTGAGGCTGACATCAACGAGCTCGAGATCGCTCTTGACCACGCTAACAAGGCTAACGCTGAGGCCCAGAAGAACATCAAGCGCTACCAGGCTCAGATCAAGGACCTCCAGACCGCCCTGGAAGAGGAACAGCGCGCCCGCGACGATGCCCGCGAACAGTGCGGCATTGCCGAGCGTCGTGCCAACGCTCTCCAGAACGAGCTCGAGGAGTCCCGCACTCTGCTGGAACAAGCCGACCGCGCCCGCCGCCAGGCCGAGCAGGAACTCGGCGACGCTCACGAACAGCTCAACGAGCTGTCCGCCCAGAGCGCCTCCCTGTCCGCTGCCAAGAGGAAACTCGAGTCCGAGCTGCAGACCCTGCACTCCGACCTCGACGAGCTCCTCAACGAGGCTAAGAACTCCGAGGAGAAGGCCAAGAAGGCCATGGTTGACGCCGCCCGTCTCGCCGACGAGCTGCGTGCCGAACAAGACCACGCCCAGACCCAGGAGAAACTCCGCAAGGCCCTTGAACAACAGATCAAGGAACTGCAAGTCAGGCTGGATGAGGCTGAAGCCAACGCTCTTAAGGGAGGCAAGAAGGCCATCCAGAAGCTCGAACAGAGGGTCAGGGAGCTCGAGAACGAGCTTGACGGTGAACAGAGGAGACACGCCGACGCACAGAAGAACCTGCGCAAGTCCGAGAGGCGCATCAAGGAGCTCACCTTCCAGGCTGAGGAG
Source organism: Lacanobia wlatinum (assembly GCA_947578705.1). Lineage (NCBI taxonomy): Eukaryota > Metazoa > Arthropoda > Insecta > Lepidoptera > Noctuidae > Lacanobia > Lacanobia wlatinum. The sequence continues at coordinate 26,032,764 of OX388033.1, forward strand.
GACCGCAAGAACCACGAACGTATGCAGGACCTGGTCGACAAACTGCAACAGAAGATCAAGACCTACAAGAGGCAGATCGAGGAGGCCGAAGAAATCGCCGCCCTCAACTTGGCTAAGTTCCGCAAGGCACAGCAGGAGTTGGAGGAAGCCGAAGAAAGGGCAGACCTTGCCGAGCAGGCCATCAGCAAATTCCGTGGCAAGGGACGTGCGGGTTCCGCCGCAAGAGGAGTCAGTCCGGCGGTGAGTTTCCTTCACTAAGTCTTTACCAAACCGTCAATACTAATTCGAGATACTAAGCATCATTCTCTGATTCAGGCGTCCGTTAAAGGGCGTCCCTAATTCAGCACTGGAGAGTAATATGTAAGTTGGCAATATATTGCACGCCACATACAGCACTATGAGCAGTGCAGCCCCTTGAAGTAGAACTAGTACCTGTGGAAGTTCTCCCCATATACCATACTTTGTATACATGTATTTTATACTCTTGCATCTTTGATTCCTAGGCATGTACGAGTATCCAGGTCCTGCATGCCATTTATTCCGACTAGTGATGTTGACCGAGACATTAATGTATGTTTTCCTCCGCAGCCCCAGCGCTCGCGTCCCGGCTTCGCTGACGGTTTCGGCACCTTCCCACCTAGGTTCGACCTGGCGCCCGAAGATTTCTAAACGTTCCACTACAGAAAAAAAACGGACTGTACAGATTTTTCGTTGAAATGTAACTAATTTTTTTTATACATAGCAGTTGAAAGTTACGAATGCGTGAAACGAAAAACTGTAAAAAAAAATTTTGTAAGCCAAACAAAAAAAAATATACACTTTAGTGATCTAATCTTTTTACCAAAGGCTATTTTGTAACTTGTTGATATTTATTTATATTATTTATTACCGTGGAGTATGTATCGAGAGTGCGAGGCCCCGAGAGAAGCGCGCGAGTAGCGCGTGCGCTTGCTCATCCGAGACACGCCCCCCACCCCCTCACCGCCGCCTGCGCGCGCGCCTCTCTCGCCAGCCTCATTTTGACATCTAATAAAGCGATATCGTTGTCATAAAATACTATCACTCGACTTTTATTTTTATCAATCCTACAATCAAAAATATTTAAAACCTTAATCCACCCGAAATAGGAGGCATTCATGCTTATTAAATGAGTCAGAATTTCCAGAAACTTTGATCACACACTTAAACACCAATTTAATAGGAAATTAAACCTATTTTCGTCAGAAAGATTGGAAGAAGGCCTTATTTCGACAGACATACCATTCTTAATGGGTTCAATTGCGAGATTTGTGTACCAACCACCTACACACAAACATGTACATAACTTAAAATGAAACACAGCCACTTTTAAAGATCATTTTTCAGAAAGAGTATTTATAAATAGGACTCAGATACAGTCACTTTGCCTGGAAATCAAACCCCACTCACACCAACATTTAAAATCCAGACATTACACTGAAACTTGATATTCTGTAGCAGATTTCCATATTTGGAAAGGGTCACCGCGGCCCTGGAACGCAAAGGGCACTAGGAGGAACACGGATGAGTTTTTGTCAGTAAGAGTCTGACACTCCCTTCTGCTTCACCCAGAGTGGGAGGAATCATTTGATGATTTCCCGTCGATAAAAAAGAGATATCTTTAAGGATATTAAAACATCATCCCCCACCACCTGACTACTTGCAGCCCCAGGAAAATCTGCCTCCAGGACGTGATCTGCAGTGGCCTATTTGGAAGGCACTGAATCGATTGCGTACCCAGGTAGGCAGCTGCAGACACAATCTGGCGAAATGGGGATTCATGGACCCGTCGGATACTCTATGTGAGTGCGGTGTTCAGAACATGAGCCACACGTTGGAGTGTCCCAAGTGCCCATACACCTGTACTTTGGGGGATTTAATGAATGCCACCGACGCTGCAATTAACGTAGCCACCTACTGGGCCCAAAAACTCGAAAAGAAGAAGAAGAAGGATATTAAAAGACACGCAGACACTTAAATATTTATTTCACAAAATATAAATCTGGTTACTGAGTCAAAACAAGAGTCTCACATTTATTTTTACAACTCGAGGAACTGGGTTATATCAGTAATTCTCTGAACTGACATCCGTACACACAAAATTATATATTGTGAAATGAGCAGATAATTAAGATCACACATCGTCACTTTATCTTCTTAATTTATTACCTTTGTAATTAATGGAACATCGGTTGGTAGAGCAGTTACTGAATTAGAAGACATTTCATTTATTTACTGTCATAACTTCATCAGATAAATATGTATGCATCACACATGTCATGGATAGTCATTTTCGCAGTATTAAACAAACGGTTGAAAAATAAAAGAAATCTAAGCAAGATCCACGCATGATATCAGAGATGATTCTGCGAAGAATCGGAATTCAAAACAATCATGTTCTTTCCGATCACGCTTCTTCTTACGAAACACAATAATTTATGTTCTGAATGCTTAGCACGAATGTTTTGACGTATAGTAACGTTACAGTATCGTAAACGTAAGTGAATTTTGAATATAAAAACTACAACTCCATAGTATTTTGGTTTGTATGCGACATACACAATTTGTATACTACAAAAATATGAATATAATATCCAATTCAAATCAATATTATATGCGATACGAGTATTATCTTTATAGTTTTAGTAAAAATTTACATAACGTTATTATTCATCTAAAACATTCGTGCTTTTTATTTTTCACTTTTAAGTGGTACCCCACACCTAACAACAGCACTGGAAAATCGCAAGAAAACAAAATACGCAATTTCGTATACTTGGATGACAAAAACCCGTCATCCAAGTAAACGAATTCCAGTTATTTTTATTTAAAAGCCAAACTTCCTAACCGATTTTGATAAAATTTCTATAGGACAACTGCTCATAAAATTTCTCCTTTCAGATAAAATAATTTTTCAAATCAGTTCATAAATGACGGAGTTATGAGGTATCAAACATAAAAAATACAACCGAATAGCCCTCCTCCTTTTTTTGAAGTCGGTTGAAAACGAGAGAATAGTTCCTGAAATAAAAGTTACGTCTCACTGACTAAAATTATTTCCGGGAACTTTAATGCCATCCATTGTAAAGCATGGTAAGTTAAGGCCCTTATGTGTTCTTGGATACTAACTGTATTGGCAAAAATAACGGCCACTCAGAAATAGGAATTGGCCCTAAATTAAATTGTACCAATGTCAATAATTTAACACTTCATTTATTGCTTAAAATATTCCTATTTACACTAAATACTATGAATATATCCAAAATGAATTTGTAGATGACGCGCTATTCGCTGAGGGATCATTATCGTCGGGAATGTAAGACATGCTGCAGAAGTCCAAGTTTGCGTTGGTATAGGACTTGAATTTGTCCTGGAATTCTTCCAAGGTGCATCCCTCCAGGGGACAGACGGGAGTCTCCCTCTCGTTGATGAAGAGTTGGACTCGGTAGTACTGATTGGGAGTGTTGCTCGCGACCTCGTCACACCTGGAAGAATGGAGTTGGTTGGCGTGAATAAAAAGGGCTAAAGGGTAATGAAAGGTTTATGGGTTAGGTCTATTAAAGGGTCTTCTTCTTCATGTCGCTGACACGACAGGATTTTAAATCTGGGTGGCCCAAAACATTGCCACTTCCATTGCAAGATAAGAGGTGGAGTATGTTTTGTGACTCAACTCAACATCCACATACTGCAGTTGAGATACATCCCGGTAGCCCCACTTTACAAGATTCGAATTTCACCTTCCTACTTGCGTTCTGAGGCAGTTAGGGATTTCCAAGTGGTTAGACTAAAAAGTGAAATAAACAAATAGAATACTTAGCTCCTACAATGGAAGATAATAGGGAAACCATCTATACTATTCACAATAATGGTAATATATTTCGAAGCCGCCACGAATCCGAACGAATAACTGATTGACAAGCCAAATAATTTACAACATTTAGATAACGAGACATCGTAAATAAATAGGAAGGCGATATTATTAGACTTTGAAGTACTCATAAAGCAGTTTAGATAGGTGGACTCAAGATAGGGAAGAACACTTTGACAATAAATATCAACTCGTCAATGAATGACAACCGCGTGCCTGGATATCGAAATCAATAGACAGCAGAGTACGTATGTAACGACTGATAAAGTACTCGAAAGTGATATAATTTATTTGATCACCGATAACACAGTTTATATAAAAAGTAATAAATAAATTACACATGGTCTCTTGCGTTATACATTAAGGCTTGTATACATGCCAATGACCTTGTGCATATAAACGGAGCTAACTACTCCTCTACGCGCCACTCCGCTACCCGCTTTTTTAATCTATACTAATATATAAAGCTGAAGAGTTTGTTTGTTAGATTGTTTGTTTGCTTGAACGCGCTAATCTCGGGAACTACTGGTCCGTTTTGAAAAATGCTTTCAGTGTTAGATAGCCCATTTATCGAGAAAGGCTATAGGCTATATATCATCACGCTAAGACCAATAGGAGAGTCATTTGGTGTTTTTTTTTCTTATTATGTGATACCGATACATAAATTCTGTCTAAACCAAATTACGTATCATATCATGTAGATTAGTACCTATTCTTTTCAGATGTAATTTCTCAGTAAATGCCGACAAAAAGTTGCTTCATCTGCACGCTGTTTTTAAGCATTTCTTGAGAAAGCAGCCTTAATCTTACCAATTGCCTCAATTCAAAGATTAAAAATAATCTTAAATTGAATTTGCATAGTAAGCATTGTGAAGCTATTTCAATAAAAAAAATTGTATAATTATTCTGACGATGAAGTTTTTGCAGAAAAAGTAACAATAGGTAGAATGGCCAAAAAACAGACAGAAATAAACTTATGCGCAATGACCAGAACGTATCTGCGTGCAAAGGTAAACGAACGAGTCCAATGTAACAGGGAATTTATTTAGAAGCCAAACGCTTATTTAGAACTATATTAGGCGCCAAATAGGTTTGCAATAACGGTCACTGGCCCACTTACATTTATTGACATTGTTTATTTCAACAAAAACGGAAATTAAGACCCTGAATCGACTTCTGCTGCGATCTTTTACATTTTCCAGTAAAACGATTCCTAATTTATTTTTTGGGTACCTATGAATAGATATTATAAAAAAGGGATAAATCTGCAATAAAGTACATTTATTGCAAAATTAACTGGCATTTTCCATAATTTTTATCAGCTGCTGCATGTTCCATTCAAATCCGATCAGCCGTACATTTATTAAAAGGTAGAAACCGGCCAAGTGCGAGTCAAATAAACCGATAAAAACACGTTTCGTATTTGGGAGACCCTTTTAATTTTTAATTTAATTTTATGTCTAATAATTTGTTGCTACAGCGGCAATAGAAATACCCCAATTTGCCATTTATTGTGCGCCGCCCGGCGCACAATAAACTATATGTTATAATTTTTGATACACACTCTGTGAATATTTCAACTGTCTACCTATTACGGTTCTTGAAAGACAGCCCGCTGATAGACTGACGGACGGACAGCGGAGGCTTAGTAATAGGGTTCCGTTGGTTACTCTTGGGGTACGGAACCCTAAAAATAAACAGAAAGACAGACGGAGACGGATATTCACATTTGTAATAATATTAGTATGGATGAATAGCCACTATCTAAATTAATTTACCTGTTAAGTACAGCAATAATATTGGCAGAGAAGGCTCCGATGTAACTGGACCTCCAAACCCTCTGAGGCTCCATGTACTGGGCCTGCAGAGGAGCATCCTCCTTATAGAGCCCCAGGGCACAGAAGACCATCTCCATCATGGTGTCGTGAGTGAAGTAGCCGCTGACCTTCCGGCCGCCTCCTTCGATGGATTCTATGAAGCTGTCGTACAAGTTCTTCATTGGCAAGCGGCCTAGGTGTTCGTTGACCTAAAAATTGGGAATTAAAAAATATTGATCAAAATGTAAAACAACAATAGGGTATTTTACTGAAAAAAAACTAATTAGTCCAAATAGATTCCTAAAAAAACACACGTGACGTCAAGTAGCTGGCAAAAATTTTACCATCGTAGTGACGTCACGCGTTTTCAACGCACTTACAGGAAAAAACATAAAATACTTGTCCAACACTTTTTGGAAATTTATCTGACAGACTTTTATTTACGGACTTTCTGTGGACTAATTATTTTGTTCAATGAAATACGTTATTACCTACAAAGTCTGAAATCTACTCAATGACTGATATGGCTTGTTTATAAGGTTATATTAACAAAGTGGTCAGGAGCATTTGGCATGTCAACAAGCAAAACATAAAACTGAGCTACGAATTCATGATAGTGTGGTCAATCACTATTCTGTCCAGTTTAGAGTTGTTGCCATGTTCTTAATGACTACAAATACCTCTTTTCAGGTTCTTCTTCTTCTCGTGTAGGCAGTAACGTCTAACGACCCCACACACCCTAGTGTCAGAGTTTCGAAACCGCCTCAAGGGCCTCTAACATGGTTCAATTGACGACCGCCATTTGGCGGCCGGGACCACCGGCTTATACGTGCCTTCTGATGCACGGAATCATCTTTTATCAGACAATCAGGCGATTCAAGCCTGTAATGTCTTAGCCAAACTGGAAAACAACTTCACAAAGTATGCTCTTCCCGTGGGAATCGAACCCACGACCACCAGGTCACAAGGCAAACGCCTAAACTACTCAACCACGGAGGCAGCCTTTCAGGTTATAAGTTTATTCTGTTACAGGTTAAAAAAAAATCTAATCGAACTCACCCAAGACCCATATCCATTCCTATAATAATGCCTGACGTCATCATAGTACTCCAAGACGAGGAGTTCCTCCTCAGTGAAGACTGAACACCAAGGGGACTTGGTATCACGCTCCCAAGAGCGGAAGAACCGGCACATCTCGTACATGGAGAAGACCATGGAAGCGTTCAGCTGGGTGCTGATACCAAGACGGCTCTGGACCGCGTTCACGACCTGTAATGAAAATGTGCGTTTTGAGTACACGTACTGCAAGTTCCCATCCCTACCTTGTTACTATTCCACCAATTCGCACTAAGCGTTTCCAAATATCTTTTATAATGCGTCCAGCAAAGTACTGGAACTTTCTAACTGCATCTGTGTTTCCGAACACGTTCAACCCTTATTTCTTCAAAGTTAGAGTGAACAGGCTTCTTCTGAGTAAGCTCACTCCATCGTCGACTATATCGTTTCACCTCTGAATGGTCAACGATGAGTTCCAAAAACTGTACAAATGTATGAGTATGTCTGATCCTCAAAAGCTAATGTTAGCAACTTTTGGTGACCTTTAAAAGAAGTTGCCCTGTTTATGTAGGATTGTACGTTACGAAATCGAGCATAGAAATAATCTAATTTGTATATAAATCATCATTGTATAAGTAACCTAAATGATGCAGTTAACAAATCAACCAAAAGACAGCCACTGCTTGACTCTCCTAAGAGTTGCCACTACAACCGGCCCCGTGCGTCTCATATCGAGTGGATGCCCGCGGCCAGTTCATCATCATAACAGCCTAACAGCCAGGCCATAGGCCTCCCCCAAAGAGCCTTGGGGCTCCCTTTGAGGGAAGCCTATGTCCAGCAGTGGACGTCTTCCGGCTGGTTTGCCATAATCGCCACGCTTGGAAGGCGGGTTGGCGATCGCAGTGTTTGGTGTTGCGTTTTACAGAGAACGCTGCTGCCCATTCTCTGGTGAGTCCCTTAGTCGCCTCCTACGACACCCACGGGAAGTGATGAGGTGGTATAATTCTTTTACGGTACCATACGGTACCGGCCGACACCATACGGCGGCCAGTTCACAAATGTTTTAATAAAAATACTGGATTTCAAAGCAAAATATTACTTACAGCTTCATACTCCGGAGTAACAAAATACGTGTCCAGTTGATGAGCCAGAGTGTATCCACCTTTCACTTCCTGCTGATAACGATCGCAGTTCTCATACGGCTGCAAATTATAGATAAGAATTAATTAGTCAAGTATTCCGACATGTTTCGTCTCTTTCTTAGTTCAATGTCCAGGGGCCTCATTTTGACGTGCTATGGATAGTGTCTTGTATAACTTTGTCTCCCTCCCACACTGTTATCATGATGGTTTTAAGATCGTCGTGCTCCATCTTCGACCACATTATCGCTTACCATCAGGTGAGATAGTGGTCAAACGTATGCCTATTAATAGTAAAAAAAGATGTCATAATAGATACCCTGTGCTGAAGAAAAGATTTGAATAGAATTTTAAAAGAAATGCATCTGAATTTTCTCCAGATATTATCGTCCTGAACTTTATGAGAGACAGCGTTGTTCTAAAATAGTGAATGATGTCATGAAATTCTCTTATTTATTATTAAAGAAAAAAAGTGAGTTTGCCAGACCGGAATTGATGCTAATTCAGGAGCTAAGGATGTACAAGCTAATCACTATCAATCACTACATATTATAAAACAAAGTCCACCGCCGCGTCTGTCTGTCTGTTCACGATAAACTCAAAAACTAGTGCACCGATTGTCATACTGTTTTCCGTAATGGATAGTGTGGTTCTCGAGGAAGGTTTTAGTATATAATTTATCTAGAAACAAAAACTAGGGATTCTTAATGTAGCGCGGACGAAGTCGCGGGCGAAGTGTTAAAAAATCATGGACCCGCTTAAAGGTTGATCCACACATATTAAGGCCTTGACCGGGACGTGACTAGGCCGTGGTCTGTGTCCGGATATGAGTGGAGCATCCTTTAGGCCTTCTTGACCTATCCAGATTTCTTCGAAACGCTAGTTTTTGTATCGCAGACGCTCCTGTTACTGGCGCAGTCGATAGCAGTGAGTGTTCTTTTCTGTTATTATAATTATTTTTCTCGTTTTTATTAATATAATTGTTTTTTTTAAAGTCTTAAGTTTGTTTTCGCTGGCGATTGTATGTCAAACTGTACGTGTTAGTGAATAATTCGTTGGAGAGCCATTATTAAATAAATAAATTTCCATCTTCAAAACTCACCCTTATAACATCATCCCTTTGCCTCGCTTGTTCCATGGTAACATTCAAGTGAGTGCCTTCAGTCAGCCCATGAATAAACGCCACACAGCTGGTGATGGTCCGCTGCTCATTGGTCGGTCTGAAGTAGAACTGCTCAGCCGGGCCGCTGAGCAGGTGAGGGTACTTCTCCCGGAGTCTCTGCCCGATGGCGTAGAGCTCGTCGTAGCCGGTGCCTGTGAGGTAGGACGTGGAGACGTCCATGGTGTCATTCCACATGAAGTTTCTGAAGCCTTCGATGTCCTGAAATAGTATAGATGAATATCATTGGAAGTCGGTCATTGGGTTTTCAGGGAAGCTCCAAAGTCTTGAGCATCGACGCCGAGTTGCTGGCCTGTAGGTTTTCTATCGGTTGCATTTTGGGGAGTGTGCGACGGAATTGCATGATTCAATTCCGCCAAGTCCGTTTCATCATCGGACCACAAGACGAACGGCGATGCGCCACCGGTACATGGTGGATATCCCACCCACACGCACAAAATATTTTGGGAACACATTCATAGTGCGTACAGCTAAGGAGTTTAATTCCCTGCCAGAGTCTGTGTTTCTAGATAGCTACAACCTGGAAATGTTTAAGACGAGAGTGAATAGGTTGCTTCTAGGCAAACGTGCTCCATCTTCGACCGCATCATCGCTTACCATCAGGTGTAAGCGATGATGAGGTCAAACGTATGCCTATCTACAGTGGTCAAACGTATGCCTACCTACAGTAAAAAAAAGAATTAATTGACACTAGCTTTTGCCACGACTTTGTACGCGCATATCCCTTTTTTCCTACATGCCAAATTTCAGTTTTATACGATCAGTAGCTTCGGCTGTGCTTTGTCAGTCACTCAGAAACGGAAGAGATTTATAATATATATTGACTAGCAATACTCCGTGACTTCGTACGCCCGCATCCCGTTTTTTCCCATTCTCGTAGGAATTTCGGGATATTCTCTCTTAGTCCAAGGAATCTACATGCCAAATTTCAGCTTTCTACGACCAGTACTTTCGACTGTGCGTTGTCTGTCAGTCACTCAGTAAGAATTTTATATCTATACTATAATATTATAAAGAAGAAAGATTTGTTTGTTTGTTTGTTTGAATTTAATAGGCTCCGAAACTACTGGACCGATTTGAAAAAATCTTTTAGCATTGGATAGCTACATTATCAGGGAGTAACATAGGCAATATATTATCCCCGTACTCCCACGGGAACGGGAACTACGCGGGTGAAACCGCGTGACGTCCACTAGTTTTAAAATAAATTGATAAGTAACATTAGGTAGTCAGAAGCCACACAGTCTGGCTTGCCGAAGGGGTATCGTATCGCCTAATTACAAGGTTGCGGAAGACAGTCATTCGCTCCATGTCGTCATCATCATCTACCTAGCCTTTTCCCAACTATATTGGGATCGGCTTCCAGTCAAACCGGATTCAGCTGAATATCAGTATTTTACGTAAAGCAGCTGCCTACCAGACGCCCACAACTCATTAACTGGGTAACTCGGTACTACTTGGCGACTGGAGTCAGATTTACTGGCTTCTGACAATCCGTAACGACTGCCAAAGATCTACACGTGACAGCCGAGACCAACGGCTTAGCGTGCTTTCCGAAGCACGGGGAAAACTCGGTATGTGAAGATGGTCCACTCTGTCCACATACTGCAAGTTTATCTGGCGCCTGCCATAGTTCAACTATTGACAAGCTTAATAAAAGTAATCTAGTTACCTGAGCGCAAAGTTTGCTGGTGCCCGCATTCCAGCTGTTCACAATCTCGTCCTTCAGCAGACTAACCTCCTTCATGCCGACAGTGACGCTGGTGCCAGGGTTTCGGTTGCCGTGGCGGTTGAGCGTCCATATTGACACGGCTTCGCAATCTAGGAAAAAAGAACAGCGTTACTTTTAAGTCGAAGACACGAGGGACTTCATAAGAAAAGCTACCTGAGAGTAGCTGATTTTAAAATGATACTGCAAAGTGCTACCAGGAGAAGACTCGGTCTCACAACACAGACTCCGGGTAATTGTATTAGCGACTAGTGGACGTCACGCGGTTTCACCCGCGTAGTTCCCGTTCCCGTGGGAGTACGGGGATAATATATAGCCTATGTTACTCCCTGATAATGTAGCTATCCAATGCTAAAAGATTTTTTCAAATCAGTCTAGTAGTTTCGGAGCCTATACAATTCAAACAAACAAACAAATCTTTCATCTTTATAATATTAGTGTAGATGGAAACACAATGTAAAAAAGTAAAGAGCGTCCTCCCCCTAAAATAAAATGGCATATGCTAGAGAAGAACGATTGTGCGAAGGAATTTAGAGAGCGAGTGGTAGACAAAATGGCAGACATGAATAATCGAAATGTGAATGAAAGCTGGAATGAAAAAGCTGGTTGTATTAGGCAAGCAGCGAAAGAAATTTTGGGAGACACAAAAGAAAGAGGCGCAATAGAGACACACATGGTGGTGGTCGACAGAAATACAGTAAGCGTTGAAAAAAAAAAGAAGAAATTCAAAGAATGGCAGAGTGTGGGACTGGAAACCGATAGTTTGAAAGCTGAAAAAAAGAGTGAGTATGATGCTTTAAAGAAAAAGGCAAAGAAAACCGTGGCAAGAGCAAAAGCTCAGGACAAGTTGTACGACACACTAGACAGTCCAGCTGGCCAAAAAGACCTGTACTGACTTGCTAAAGCCAGAAAAAGGAAAGCGAAGGATGTTAGTAGGATAAGATGTGTAAGGGATGAAGCTGAGATGTTTCTATCGGAGGATGAAAAGAGTAAGGATAGATGGAAGGGCTATTTTGAAAGACTAATGAATGAGGAAAATACCTGGAGTGGAGTTTTAGAGAATAAACCAGTGAGTGAGGGGTTAGTGAGAATGGTCAGTGTGGATGAAGTGAGAATAGCAGGGAATGGAATGAAGAATGGTAAGGCAATTGGTCCAGATTGAATACCAATTGAAGTGTGGAAGTCATTATAGGTAGATCGATAGACGTGGTTAGCTTTATTCTTCAATAAGTTTTTGCTGGAAGAAGCCATACCTGATGAATGGTGCAACAGTTCGTTGGTGCCCATTTTCAAGAACAAAGGCGATGAGCTGGAGTGCAACAACTATAGAGGAATAAAGCTGATGTCACATAGTATGAAAGCCTGGGAAAAAGTTATTGAAATGCGGCTGAGAGAAGAGAGTGTATCACAGAACCAGTTCGGTTTTATGCCTGGTCGGGGTACAACGGATGCCATTTTCGCTATCCTCCAGCTGTGCGAGAAATATAGAGTTGTGCATAAAAACTTGCACATGGTATTCGTTGACCTCGAAAAGGCATATGATCGGGTGCCTCGTGAGATTTTGTGGTGGGCCCTTAAAGAGAAAGGTGTGCCTGGGAAGTATGTGCAGTTGATCTGAGCGATTTACAGTCGATGCAGTACTCAAGTCCGGTCTGCAATGGGCACCACTGACAGATTCAGTGTGGCAGTCGGTTTGCACCAGGGGTCGGCCCTCAGCCCTTATCTCTTCCTGATGATAATGGACGCTCTGACGTCGGACATCCAGGAAGAGGCTCCCTGGTGTATGCTATTTGTTGATGACATTGTGCTGATTGACGAAAGCGGCCTAGAGGTCCAGAGCAGATTGGAGACGTGGTGGCAAAGACTAGAAAGTGTTGGCCTGAAATTGAGCAGAACCAAAACAGAATACCTGTTCTGCGATTTTGGCGGTCTCACCAGTCTTATGCCTATAGTACTCACTGGAACGCCTATACCGATCTGCTCCGACTTTCCAAAGGCCAAAGAAAAGATGGATGGATTTTGTGAGGAGCGATATGAAAGAAATGAGAGTTAGTGATAGCGTGACGGCTGATAGGACAGAATATAAGAAAAAAACGTGTTGCGCCGACTCCAAGTAACATGGGGTAAGGGCAAAAAGATGATGAGGAGCTGATTTTAAAATGAGAATTACGTCTAAACGACTAGTCGTAATTTTTTGGAAAAAAAATACACGTTGCATTAGACTATTTTTTTAATAATTTGATACATGAAAATTTTGAGGTCTGTTCGTTTAACATAGTTTAATTATTTTATAAAGTTATGTCTGATTGATCAGAAGACGATTCATGAGATGATTAGTGCACGTAAGAAAAAACCTAATGAAAGCTACATGGATTATGTGCTAATTATGAAAGACTAGTGGACGTCACGCGGTTTCACCCGCGTAATTCCCGTTCCCATGGGAGTACGGGGATAACATATAGCCTATGTTACTCCCTGATAATGTAGCTATCCAATACTAAAAGAATTTTTCAAATCGGTCCAGTAGTTTCGGAGCCTATTCAATTCATACAAACAAACAAACAAATCTTTCCTCTTTATAATATTAGTGTAGAAATAACTTCATTACTATTTATTTTAAAATTATGAAGAAGAATATAATTAAAACCCACTTACAGAAAGCCCTTTCATTTGATATGTCACACGATAGTTTTTTTATGTTCGGAATTGACCCCCATAGTCAAAATTTATTTATTTTCATAACGCGTCCGTGTTTGGGTCACAGAAGTTCATATGTGTACTAAATTTCAACAGAATCGGGTCAGTAGATCCGGATACGGATATACGGACAGTATGGATCGGAACTGACTGTGTCAGAGGGACAAACAGACAGACACCCGAGTGATCCTATAAGAGTTCCGTTTCTTACAGATTTTCGGAACCCTAAAAATGATTTTTTGCGGGGTTATTTACATCATCTCATGGTTTTGTTTCGAGAAAAGATTTTCAACCGGAAAAAATAAAAAATAAAAATAAATTTAAATAAATAAAACTTGGAGCACCATAATATCCGGAATCGACGCGTCGTAGGACCATGTGTCTCAGAATTTAAAAGGTAAGGTGCTGGTGGTTTAATGTGCTGCAATAAAAATGGCCGAAATGTGTAAAATCTCCGATTTGATCAAGTCCTCTACTTATGAGGAAATGCTGGCGGAGAGACTTTGTATGTAAAAAGTCATAATTCGAGGTTTGACTCTCGACAGTTTTCTCCTCCAATATTTAACCGATTTAAGAGATATTTCACAAACTGAATAAGAAGGATATATACTGTGTCCCTATGTTTTCTTTTTTGATGATTTATTAACCATATAAGCACTGGAACTCTCACAAAATGCTCAAAATTGTTCGATAAATCGCTGTCAACAGAGTCGTAGTGTACAAATTTGACAACTATTAATCAAAAAAGGAAAACATAGAGACACTTTATTCATTCTTATTATTCAGTTTGTGAAATATGTCTTATATCGGTCCAATATTGGAGGAGAAAACAGTCGAGAGTCAAACCTCGAATTATGACTTTTTACATACAATGTCTCGCCGCCAGCATGTCCTCGAAGAAATGCTTTAAGAAGAATGTATACAGTTGCCCTATGTTTTTCTTTTTAGGGTTCCAAACAAAAAAAGGAACCCTTATAGGATCACTCGGGTGTCTGTCTGTTTATCTGTCTGGCTTTTGAAAATCATTATATCTCATTCATTTTATGAATATACTTACGGACGTCACGCGGTTTCACCCGCGTAGTTGCCGGAGCCTATTCATTTCAAACAAATCTTTCCTCTTTATAATATTAGTGTAGATAATGAATGAGACCATAGGATGATAAATAAATCCATTATCCATATTACCCATTTATTTATCATCCTCCATGGTCTGACTACAGATAAACAATCATTATTAATGCAATCTATAAGAAGACAATACATTTTGTTACGACGGCGGTGAAAAAACCACTGGGTAGGTCCTGTAGAAGTCCACTTTCTTTCTTTTAGTCGTCTTTCTTTCTTTGCGAATTATAAATATTGGTCCTACAGTTCCAGAAAGCTGAGACGTTTTTTTAGGAAATTTCCTCCTCTTTTTGAATCATTCTTTAGATTTCAAAAGACTTCGATAAGATTACTGCAAAAAACAAACCCCTCTTTCTTTGTTCAGTAAATTGTTTATAACTTTTGCAATTTTATCGAGCAAAACGTTTTTTTTTTTTTTTCAAAAATCAACTTGGTGCTATTCCGAATCGAATGACACCTCATTCGCATTTTTCGAGACTACTGAAAAAAGGTAAACCTATAGAAGCATGCGGAACAGAGAGTAAAGTCCTGCAAGACTTCATTGAATAGGGAGGATCCTCCGACCACACGGTTGTTGTGTCTAGCGGGCAACTAACCGATAGGTATTATTCGGGCTGATGTATGTGTTTAAATCGCACGGTAAACTCTGCTGGCGCGATGCAGGATTTCAAAATAGTAGTTCGCTGCTAGTTGGATAGATGGCGTCGCGGTTCTTTTTGTTGCGATGTAAATTTGCTCCGTTGGTTTTTCTTGTGGCGGTAATCAACAAGTACTTTTAGGTTTGTAGCGGCATCAATTGCCGCTACAAACCTAAAAGTACTTGTTGATTTGCAACCACTATAACGACAAATATTCTGTTTTAACAGGAAAATTACATATTTAAGTATGCTTAACTATGCAAACTACATAGTAAAAATCAAAGATAAACAGGTAAAAAATAGTAATAGATGGTTACAAACTGCTTTTTAATGTTCGCATTAGAGATGGTTTTTGTACTTAATAATGGTCAGTAATTTGACAAACAAAGGTAAACAGCGATCTTTGGTTAGTTAGAGTACTTAAATTTAATGTTATGTACGTAAACACATCTTGTTTAAACATTTTTTATGTGAGTGTACTTAGAGGAGCTCGTGACTAAATAAGAACAGCCGCACGGCTCGATCGTCAAGGTTAAGCAACGCTTGCCAAGGTTAGTCTGTGGATGGGTGACCACCTTAACATACCGAGTTTCCTCCGTGCCTCGGAAAGCACGTTAAATCGTTGGTCCCGACTGTCATTTGTAGATCTTTGGCAGTCGTCACGGATTGTCAGAAGCCAGTAAATCTGACTCCAGTCTTGTCAAGAAGTACCGTGTTACCCAGTTAATGGGTTGATGAGGTCTGGTAGGCAACCGAATCCAGTTTGACTGAAAGCCGACCCCGATATAATTGGGAAAAGGCTAGGCAGATGATGTATGAGTTTTAAGAAGTTATGTAAGTCTGGAACTCCGGACACTAGGATCTTCAAACGTTAACTCCGCCTGCGACCCCTCAACATTGGACGCCGAAATCTTCTCGAAATTAATTCTCACAATAAAAAAGAAACTGAATCTTTTCTTACTACTATTATAAATGCTAAAGTTTTAATGGATGTTTGTAACTCAATCACGTCAGAACGGCTGAACGTATCTGGATGTAATAAGGCACAGACATAGATTATAGTCTGTATTTTTATCCTGGGAATA
Organism: Lacanobia wlatinum; assembly: GCA_947578705.1. NCBI lineage: Eukaryota > Metazoa > Arthropoda > Insecta > Lepidoptera > Noctuidae > Lacanobia > Lacanobia wlatinum. The sequence continues at coordinate 26,049,119 of OX388033.1, forward strand.
TGTTCCGTTGCAGTGCTAAAGTGGCAGTGGGCAGGGCACATTGCTCGCAGAACAGATGGTCGATGGGGCCGAAGCTAATTGAACATATTTTTAGGGTTCCGAACAAAAAACGGAATCCTTATAGGATCACTCGGGTGTCTGTCTATCTGTCTGTCACAGCCAGTTTTATCCGGATCCACTGGACCGATTCTGTTGAAACTTGGTACATATATGGACTTCTGTGACCCAAACACGGACGTAAATTGTAAAATTTTTAGTATGGGTTCACTTTTGGGGGCAAACTAGAAAAATTCAAAAAATGTTTTTTTTTGCCCAATATTGTGTGACATATCAAATGAAAGGACTTACTGTAAGGCTTGTAAATATATTTTTAAATAATTTTAAAATGAATGGTTTTGAAGTTATTCTTAGATGAATAATGACCATTCCCTCCCCTTATCTCCGAAACTACTGAGCCTAAAATTTTGAGTAAGAAGTCTATAGTTTTAAAATAACACTTTAAAAAATGAACTTCATTCAGAACCCTTTGCACGCGAATCCGACTCGCACTTGGCCAGTTTTTTTTAAATAACCTTAAAACAATAAAAATAATAAATGTGGAAGTAAACAAACATTCAGTAGATTAACGTTTCGACATTTTCTTTTGTAAAAAAATAAACAATGTGTCTAATCACGCATAATGTACACTCGGTCTCTCAGAAAAAGTTGCGTCACAGTGACGCAAACCACAAATAAAGCCTTGTACGTATCTACAGACAAGCAACAAGTAATTCCCCTCATCTAGATAAATTGGAAAAAAAGGTTCACTTGAAATATTGTTTTATGTGTGTCTGTGTATTATTTACAAAAGAAAAATTAATTATCATTTACTAAAGAAAGCATAAAATGACACATTTTTTTAATCAGCGTGCACGATGGCCCCCAAGACGGTGATGTTTTTTTTTAATCTATGTATAGTCTTATGTACAAATAGTTCCATATAATTATATTTCTAAATTACTTTCAGTTTGCTATCATCATCATTTCATCCGAAAAAAAGTCCACTACGGGACCTTAATCCTCCCCCAAGATGGGGGGTTTCCCATAATCGCCACGCTTGGCAGGTGGATTGGCGATCGCAATGTATGGTGTTGAGTTTTGCAGAGAACGCTGCTGCCCATTCTCTGGTGAGTCCCTTAGTCGCCTCTTACGACACCCACGGGAAGTGATGGAATGGTATTATTCTTTTACGGCACCGGCCGACACCATGCTTGCTTGCTTGCTAGTATTGTAAATAAAAATAAAATAATCTTTTTATTTCAGACATACTTGAATGCATCCGATTTTAGAAGATTACTACACGTTATGAAATTTCTAACGAAAATCTGTGCGAGATAATACGAGCACCATGTTCGTAGATCTATTCCGAAAGTGGCGCCACAGTTGCTAGACGTCGCTTATCGTGCATGAAACCTAACGGCACGTATTTTTACTTATTCATCCTCTTACAGACAATCGTGAGAATGACATGTTTATTCTATTGTTAGCCATCATTATTATTATGATTTAGCATTTGCTATGGTTTTTTTTTCAGCTGTTTGTGGATATCTCAATCGTTTTGTTTTTCGAGGTTTGTTGTAAATAAAAGTAAAAAAATAAATAAAAATATTTATTTCATCAACTTATGAAGGTAACACAAGATTAGAAACTACCTTGTTTTTTACCCAACTAAGGCAAATCTTAAAAGGGTTATGATTTTAGTGGTCTGTACATGTATGTTTGCGTTTACGTATGTTCCACCGTAGCTCCTAAACTACTGAGCCGATTCGTTATCATGAACGGGGTGTCGGAGGCTGCATTTCATCAAATAAACATAAAAACCGGTCAAGTGCGAGTCGGACTCGCACACGAAGGGGTCCGTACCATAAACCTTTATTTTTATTGTTATTATTTGTTGTTATAGCGGCAACAGAAATATACAATCTGTGAAATTTCAACTCTCTATCTATTACAGTTCATGAGAAACAGCCCGCTGACAGACAGACGGACGGACGGACAGTGGAGGCTTAGTAATAGGGTTCCGTTGGTTAATCTTTGGGTACGGAACCCTATAAACAATGGTTATAATATGGTTGCATGGTATTGCAATCTTAATGTATACTTATTTTATAAAGCTGAAGAGTTTGTTTGGTGGAACGCGCTAATCTCAGGAACTACTATTGAAAAATTCTTTTACTGTTAGATAGCCCATTTATCGAGAAAGGCTACACGCTACGACCAATAGGAGCGGAGCAGTTATGAAAATTGTGACGTAAACGAAGTTGCTCGGGTTAACTAATCTCTTATAATATAGCAATCTTAATTTATTATTACTTTGACTAGGACATTGCAGGCTTGCATCACCTGATTGTCTGATAAAAATATGATTCCGTGCTTTGGAAGGCACGTATAACCCGGTGGTCCCGGCCGCCAAATGGCGGTCGTCAAATAAACCATGTCAGAGGCCCTTGAGGCGGTTTAGTAACTGACACTAGGGTGTGTGGGGTCGTTAGACCTTACTGCCCACACGATAAGAAGAAGATTTAATCATACGAAAACAGCTCATCTACGCAATAAACGCACGTATTGATACTTTTTGTGGCCTTATTTTTTTTTTGATGCTACTACTACTGCTGGACAAAGGCCTCCCCCAAGTCCTTCCAAGTATTCTTTTCCCGCGCCACCTCGTACCAGCCCTCACGGTACGCGTCCAGCTCGTGTCGCCACCTCTATCTGGGCCGGCCTCGGCGGCGCCGTCCATCTTCGGGCACCCATTGTGTGGAGATTTTTGCCCAAAGGTCACTTTGCATGCGGCTTACGTGACCCGCCCAACCCCACTTGAGCCTGGCAGCCTTCTTACCCACGTCCATTATTCCCGTTTTGAAACGCAGCGTGGTGTTTCGGATTCTGCCTTGTCTTTATTAGAATACATAATTAATTACATACTTACAGGTTATAGTTGGGCAGATGATGTACAGGGATTTCCCGATCCATATATATATTAGTTAACCGCACGTACTTGTTAGTACTCAAGTCCACAAAAGGTAAATATACGATACCAAGAACTGATTACAAAAAAGTTTACTTAGAAGTGTTTGTGTGGTATTGTACCATTATAAGAAATAACCACTAAAATAATAAAACTCTTCACTCAAGTACTTATATTTCGGAGAACGTAGGGCCCTATTATGGAGTGAATCTATGTGACTAACTAATATTTTAAAATGATTTTTTTTTTTGTTTCTCTTACCGTTACCAGCAGAAAGTTACGTTATTAGTCTTAGGACTAGTTTCTCGAAAGCAAAATATCACAAAAATGATTTTAAGTACAGCTTCGCTCATCGCCGTAAGGTCGCCTGCTTGTCGGTTTTGTACAGATTGTACTTCGTAAAGTGTGCCCAAGAACTCCACGACCTCATCCCACTGTCCCTATCTTATTGCTATTCCACCAACTCGCACTAAGCGTTTCCAAACGTCTTTTATAATGCGCACAGCAAAGAAGTGGAACTCTCTGCCTGCGTCTGTGTTTCCAAACGCTAACAACCCTAATCTCTTCAAAGTTAGAGTCAACAGGCTACTTCTGGGTAAGCTCGCTCCATCGTCGACTTTGTCTCTGTCATCTCTGACCTAGACTAGAGTCAAGAGCAAACCCATCACAAAAAATAAACCCGGCCAAGTGCGAGTCGGACTCGCCCACCGAGGGTTCCGTACAAATTTGTAGCTACAAATTAAATATTTTTTTATGATTTAATTACAAATGTATAGTTTTCAGACGATTCCCTATAGTTGTAGTATAAGACGGTATTACTTGCCAAATTTCATAGTTCCAGCTCAACGGGAAATACCCTACATTTTGATTCCCTTGAGAGTGTCGAAATATACGTTTTTTGCGGCATTAACGACTGTATCCTTTTTTACGTTAACTTAGAAGTTTGATTTTTTCACAGCTCCAAGGGGCCATAAATCTGAGTATATGGTTTTAATTTCAACTTGATACCTCTACGCGTTACTGAGATAAACGGTCTTGATAGACAGACGGACGGACAACAAAGTGATCCTATAAGGGTTCCGGTTTTTCCTTTTGAGTTACGGAACCCTAAAAAAAAAGTAATCAAGTCAGCTCAACTAACTGCATAGGTCAACTATCTGCATTTATTAAGTCAATCACCAAAAACGAATACAAGACGAACGGTTTATTATAGATATTTATGCGACTTCAGAAAAGAAAAATAAAATGTTAATTGTCTAAAAAGAAAGTTCAAGATCCACTTTTTTGAATATTATTATATTATGCTCGCCGAAATCGAACGACAAGAACAAAAAAATCCCATGACCTGCCTAGCCTTTTCCCAACTGTATTGGGGTCGGCTTCCAGTCAAACCGGATTCAGCTGAATACCAGTGTTTTATGTGAAGCGGCTGCCCACCAAACCTCCAGAACCCATTAACTGGGTAACACGGTACTTCTTGGTAAGACTGGAGTCAGATTTACTGGCTTCTGACAATCCGTAACGACTACCAAAGATCTACAAATGACAGCCGGGATCAACGGCTTAACGTGCTTTCCGAGGCACGGAGGAAACTCGGTATGTTAAGATGGTCACCCATCCACAGACCAACCTTGGCAAGCGTTACTTAACTTCAAAGATTGACCCGTGCGGCTGTTATTATTTAGCCACGAGCTCCTCCAAGAACATAAAAATCTACGTCATGAAAATTAACTTTCTTTATTCTAATATAGGTAATCCTAGATGATCCGTGTTACTTGGGCATGGGCGCCGGCAGAACTATTTTCAGGGGGGTGCAGCTTCAATGCCCCGCTTCGAATAGGATAGGTTGTCAATAGGTATAGGTTAGGTTAGGTATAGGTTTCAATAAGCATTAATGCCTTATGTTGTTCAACTATTTTGCTATTTGCAAAATGCAGAAAAAAAAAACTGGCCAAGTGCGAGTCGGACTCGCGTGCAAAGGGTTCCGAAAGAATTTTTTTTTACATGTTTTTTTAACACTACAGACTTCTAATAGGTTTTCCTGTAATCTTTAGGTAAAGATCTATTATCTCCATTTTTTTCAAAATTTTAGGCTCAGTAGTTTCGGAGATAACGGGGGGGGAATGGTCATTTTTCGTCTAATTTCTTGAATAACTTCAAAACCATTTATTTTAAAATTTTGAAAAAAATATAATTAAAACCCACACAGCAAGCCCTTTCATTTGATATGTCGCACGATATTGTTCAAAAAACTTTTTATTTAAATTTTCTAGTTTGACCCCTCAAAGTGACCCCCATACTAAAAATTTTATAATTTACGTAACGCGTCCGTGTTTGGGTCATAGAAATCCATATGTGTACCAAATTTCAACAGAATCGGTCCAGTGGATCCGGAGAAAACTGGCTGTGACAGACGGACAGACAGACAGACAGACAGACAGACAGACAGACAGACAGACAGACAGACACCCGAGTGATCCTATAAGGGTTCCTTTTTTTTCGGAACCCTAATAAAATAAAGCGTATATTTTTTTTTGCAACAGCGCCTGAAATTGATTCTTAAAAATTCAAAGTGGGGCTACTAGGGCATATGATCATATGAAGAACGCTATTTGCACATTTTCAAACATTTTTTTCTTTAATTTAGGCCGCGGTTTTCGACTTTCGACTAAAAATGTGAAAAATTTTACGATTCCCCCCTTTATCTCTAAAGTTTGCATAGAGTTTGTTTAGAAGTTTATGTAATGATTGCAGGACTTTGTTACAGAAAGAAATGAAATGAAATTAATGAAATGAAAAATAAAACGAGGGGAACATCATTTTCTATTATAGAATGGATAGCAACTTTTTCAGAATTCATCAACAAAATTATATTAGTTCCACTAGCGGTCAAGAGATGGCGCTAATCTAAAACTGCCATATACAGCGCAATGTTAAAATTCTGACGAATAGAGGCCTCGCCGATGAAAATTAAAAAAAAATATATTTTCATGTTTTATATGGTGGTACGGAACCCTCGGTGCGCGAGTTGACTCGCTCTTGACCGGTTTTTCATACAAAATAATTCAACAAAGTTGCGATTATTTATGTAACACTGACAACGTCGCATTTTCTCAGCTTAAATATGAATGATTGGTTTGTATGATACTCGTACTCGTACGATTCGTACGTTTTCAATGAAACTAAGATGCACACATCGAGTCTAGTGTTAGTATTATCTTCGAAATTATGTATTTTTGGAGCACTTGTTCGAGGACTTTTTATATCACTTTTAAATTTATCTATACTAATATATAAAGCTGAAGAGTTTGTTTGTTTGTTTGCTTGAACGCGCTAATCTCAGGAACTACTGATCCGATTTGAAAGATTCTTTCAGTGTTAGATAGCCCATTTATCGAGGAAGGCTATAGGCTATATATCATCACGGTAAGACCAATAGGAGCGGAGCAGTAATGAAAATTGTGACGCAGACGTCGTTGCGCGGGTCAGCTAGTATGGAATATAAGGGTAAGGGTGATGGTCGCGGGAAGCCGATGGATGCGAGACGGCCTATGTCCAGCAGTGAACGTCTTTCGGCTGATATTGATTATACACTTTTTTCTTTAAATTTGTGATGGGTTTGCTCTTGACTCTAGTCTAGGTCAGAGATGACAGAGACAAAGTCTACGATGGAGCGAGCTTACCCAGAAGGAGCCTGTGCACTCTAACTTTGAAGAGATTAGGGTTGTAAGCGTTTGGAAACACAGACGCAGGCAGAGAGTTCCACTCCTTTGCTGTTCGCATTATAAAAGACGTTTGGAAAAGCTACTATAACCTTAAAGTTATGGGAAATCAAAAGGATTACGTTGTAAAATATTATTCCGTAATGGACATACGTAGTATCACACATATAGTAGAGTAAGTAGAGTAGAGTAGTATATGCGCCATACACACAACATTGTTAGGAATACATATACAATACAAATAAATAATGTAATCAATTGAATTCGCTTAGATTACTACTCACACTTTTTCCACGTTAATGCCAAGAGACGGCTAACAATGATTCATTTATTCAGAAATAAATTATTATGTCGTTCAGATCTGCGGTTCTAAAAAGACCACATTAGTAGAATTATATTAGGATCATAATATTAGTCACACAACAATCTGTCAAATTTCATTTGCATCTTTATCGCTAAAGGTTCAAGGTTGATTGGGAAAATTTGACAGATTCAGGTAGTTTGAGTTGCTGGCTGATTTTTTTTTCAGTATTGTTAGGCACGTGTTTGCCACTATCAGAAAACACAAACTCAGGGCAGAGAGTTTCACTTCTTATCTGGACGCACAGTAAAAGTCATAGATATAATAAAAGTATTCCCAAAACTTATTGTACGTATAGTAAGACTAGCTGACCCGCGCAACTTCGTCTGCGTCACAATTTTCATTACTGCTCCGCTCCTATTGGTCTTAGCGTGTTGATATACAGTACAGATATTTTTTAAATCGGACCAGTAGTTCCTAAGATTAGCGCGTTCAAGCAAAGAAACAAACAAACTCTTCAGCTTTATATATTAAGTAAGTATAGAAATATAGATAAGAATGATTAGGTAGTTAGGTCAGTTACAAACAGCTGGCTAGTAATTTTCATGTTTCTACTTGAACAGCTCTTATGCTACGGCCACACTACCGTAATATGGCAATAATTAAGGCCATAACCGAAGCAACACCAAATACCAATCAATTCACCATTAGTGAAAAATCTATATCTATACTAATATATAAAGCTGAAGAGTTTGTTTGTTTGTTTGTTTGCTTGAACGCGCTAATCTCAGGAACTACGGGTCCGATTTGAAAAATTCTTTCAATGTTAGATAGCCCATTTATCGAGGAAGGCTATAGGCTATATATCATCCCGTTAAGATCAATAGGAGCGGAGCAGACGAAGTTGCACGGGTCAACTAGTACTCTATATTCGTGACAATCGAAGTAGTCGAATTTGACAGCTGAGTAGAGAGGTATAGAAGATGGCTTTACCACTAAGTGCGAAAGAGATTTATTTTTATGTCTCTTTCATACTTACTAGTAAAGCAATGTTGTATCCTGCTGTCAAAACAGACTTTTGATTGTCACGAATATAAGCATGAACAAATATTTCGGCGCTTTTTTTTAAATTTCATCGCCAGTATGGTTTACCTAATAGTGTTTTTATCCAATTCATGTCTGTGGTACAAATTTCATCCTTAACTGCTTGTACTGCCATTGAGCCGTTTTTAATTAACAGATATCAAATACAGAATTTACAAGACATTATCAATATTAGATTCTATAATATCCGTGCTCCATTTGATATTTAATAACTTTAATTCTGCATGTAAAAGTAATACAAAAAGTACTAGAACAAGTGTTCCAAAAATACTTATTTCCGAATATAATACTAACACTAGCCTCTCTCTGTGTGTCTTTTCTTTCATTGGAAAGTACAAGTTAATATTTTTCATTCATATTTAAGCCAAGAAAATGCGACGTTGTCATATTTCACTTAGGGGTGTTAATAAAAAAATAATCGTGACTCTCGAATTATTTGGTATGAAAAATGATAATGAGAAACGAAATAAAATAATAGTTGAAAAATACTTCATAGGCCAGGAGATTCTTTGACATGGTCTCATTGGTAACCTAGAGAGTTATGGAATATCAAACAAATATACTGCATCGAACTAAAAAAGAATCACAGAAATCGGATGAGAAACCTCGGAGTAATCGGTGTACATACATAAAAAAAATACCCACCTAATTGAGAACCTCCTCCTTTTTTGGAAGTCAGTTAAAAAAGAACACGTCTGTCACAGCCCAATGTGTGCAAAGTGCACCAATTCACTCGGATCCAGTTCAGAGAATACATTATATACTCCAGAATCAAAACACGGTCGCATAATGTAAATTAGAAAGATCATAAAAACTAAAGTTTTCCACACTGTACTGTATAAAATATTAAATGAATGGTTTATTGTGAGGATTTCAAATATATTTCTTTTCGTAATTTTTAAATAAATTCTTTTAAACCTATTCAAGAAAATTAATTAATATTACCCATTGACAACTTTAGCTACGAAACTACTGAGCCTAAAATTTGGATTAAAATGACTGTAAGAGTTCTTTACCTATCACTTACATGAAAAACAATTAAAGTTTATTGGATAGGTTTTAAAATATCATGGTAAATACAAATGATTCGTTCAGAATACGTTGAGCGCGAATCCGGTGTTTTTTTAGAGTAAGTAGGTACTTAATAGAATAGGCCTCCTGCTTACCTACCTTTTAATGGCAACTAAACGAATAGAAAAAAAACAGTGAAAAAAGTCACAACAAACTCACTTGCCGGCTTCGCATAGTCTCGTATATCTCCCCTGACAGTGTCATACGGTGTTTTGGAGCCAAACAGCTGGTAGGGGCACGGCGCGTTCCAATAACAACCGTTCGCGTACACAACGCATAGAACTACTAGTAGTAGTTTTGACATCGTTACTGCGGCCCGACGGCGTCCGATTGTGTTGGGTGAAGCGCGTCAGCTTCCTATATTGTCCCCACTTCGGTAGCGATACACTGGCTAAAGGTGCAGCCACAGTTATGCACAGTGCATTCATAAATTATTTATTCATGAATAACTATAGTATCTTTTTTTATTTAGTCATATATATTTCAAGTTTCGAATAAACTTAAAATGCCATTAGGCGACAAACGAAAAAGTTCCATATTCAAAAATTAGAATGCAATTTTTGACTGACACCAGCAGTGTTTTCTAACTGACAGAATGCTCTTCTAGAGCGACTCTCGCCTTATATGACCTCAAATAAACTCGTTCAGAGTAACGGAGCTTATTTCTGTTAATTTTTGGCACTAGGTGATCCAGGTTATTTAGAACATAGCGATAAAATCGCAGGTCATATGGAGAAGTCTAATATAAAAACTTGATTAATAGTCACGATGATTCTTATTTACGATCTGTTCTGTTATTTAATGCGAAATACTTCAATTCACAAGAATTCTCTTGAGAATCTTTATAGTAAGTACATTAGTAATATTTAACTTGCATATCGAATTTGTAGTGACGTTCTACAGCCATTGTCGATAAAGATTAAATTCAATGACACTTTATTTCAGATTATTTTTCTATTGTTAATTATTCTGTAGATAACAGTTACGATTTTACAAATTGTATTACCACCTGGTAATACAATTTGTGATCGTTAAAATAAAAATTCATGAATATAATACTTGGTGTATTCAGTTGATTAAAAAAAGGCTCGACCCGACTCCATCATGTCGCGCCTTTACAAACCAACAGACGTGTTTGAAATAATCTTCAAGTTTAATCTAATCTGTCGTTTCTATATGGATGCAATTGACATTATCATGGCCCGGCCATGTCATGATGTCCACGTCTCCAGTCCATGTGTTTATTATACGATTTACGACCAATTGTAAACCAATAAGCATAATTGAAGGAAAAACTATTGCTCACAAACGGAAAATAAGCGTGATACTGCATAATGTTAATGTGCCAGTGTTTTGGGCACTGTTCCTGTTGGTGGACGGCGGTCGAGTTTTTCCCCTTTTTAAGGTTTCGTACCCGAAGGTACGAACAGAACCCTATAACTAAACCTCCGCTGTCCGTCCGTCCGTCCGACTGTCTGTAGCGGGCTGTATCTCAAGAACTGTTAGTGGTAGACATTTAACATTTACATGGAGTGTGTATTTCTATTGTTGCTATTACAAAAATAATTACAATTAAATTAAAAATGAAAGGGGGCTCGCATATCAGAAAGTGATTTTTTCTCGGTACGGAACTCTTCGTGTGAAATCCCGACTCGCACTTTTTATATTCCGCTGCTACATTATTATTTTTCACACGATAATGTCAAATTATACGTTATGCAAACTGAACCTAGAGTAAGTCATAATTGTCGGCGAGTTATAAAGACATGCAGTAGGTACAATCAAGAAAGAGACCCACACCCACATGTCTTTAGTAGTCTACAACCTAGACAGGAGGCTTGCTACGCGTTGAGCAAAATAAAATGTTATGTATCTACTTTTTAGGGTTCCGTACCTCAAAAGGAAAAAAATAACCTTTATAAGATAACTTTGTTGTCCATCCCTCCATCCGTCGGTCCGTTCGCCCGTCCGTCTGTCTGTCAAGACCCTTTATCTCGGGAGCGCGTGGAGGTATCAAGTTGAAATTAAAACTGTATACTTAGATCTACAGTCCCTTGAAGCTGTGAAAAAAAAACAAACTCTTGCTGTATCTTTTTTTTACGTGAAAAAAAGATACAGCCGATTATGCCGCAAAAAACGTATATTTCAACGCTCTCAGGGAAATCAAAATGTATAGGGTATTTCCCATTGACCTAGAACTATGAAATTTGGCCTGTCATATCGTCTTATACTACAAGTAAATGGAAAAGTCTGTAAACTTTTTTTTGTAACATTTGTAATTAAATCATCTATACATATAATAAATCTGTTGAAGAGTCGTTTTTGTACATTCAAAATATTAAAAAAAAATAGCTAGGGAGATAAAGGGTAACTTACAGAACCCATTTCCATCATTTTTGGAATTTTTGTCTGTTTATCTGTTTGGATGTGCAGGCATCACGTCAAAAGTACAGAAATAACGTAGATAACTTTCACGCATTAAAATTGTTCGTAACTGGAGGTATAACTTAGTTTTTGTTTCATCGCAATCGGTTCACTCTTTCAAAAGATATTTGTATTTAATGTTTCGTTTAAAGTTTCATTACGTGAAGCACATACATGCACCGCCATCTATTGAGATTAAATAGTAACAGTTTAAAACTGTTTCATGAATGAATGCGTATTATTCATTATTTTGTGAAACTCTTAATACCAAAGGAAAAAAAAAACATTTAGTCATATCGTTTCATTTATCGTAACATGTGAGCTTCTAAGTTATTGTCGATTGATGGCGATGTACTGATGACGCGTTTTTCTGAATTGCGGTGTTATCAGCAGATCGGTCAATGTCTGACAAATAAAGTTTGGATACCTATGCTATGTAGCTAATTAGTAATTAGAAGGTGATAACGATATGTTTAACCGAAAAAGAAAAAAGAGAAGAGTAGTGATTCATGAATTTTATTATGATTCGAATCGACGTAATTAATCTATATCAGCCGCACGGGTCGATCTTCAGGGTTAAGCAACGCTTGCCAAGGTTGGTATGTAGATGGGAGACCATCATAACATACCGAGTTTCCTCCGTGCCTCGGAAAGCACGTTAAGCCGTTGGTCCCGGCTGTCATTTGCAGATCTTAGGCAGTCGTTACGGATTGTCAGAAGCCAGTAAATCTGGCTCCAGTCTTGCCAAGCACTACCGTGTTACCCAAATAATGGGTTGTGGAGGTCTGGTAGGCAGTCGCTTCACGTAAAATACTGGTATTCAGCTAAATCCGGTTTGACTGGAAGCCGACCCCAATATAGTTGGGAAAAGGTTAGGCAGGTGAGTTGCACGAGTCTTCAAGATTAAGCTACGCTTTCCGAGATCGGTCTGTGGATGGGTGACCATTTTAAAATACCGAGATTCCTACGTACCACGGAATATAATAGCCGCCCGGGTCGATCTTCAAGGTTAAGCAACGCTTGCCAAGGTCAGTCTGTGGATGGGTCACCATTTTAACATACCGAGATTCCTACGTACCACAGAATATAATAGCCACCCGGGTCGATCTTCACGGTTAAGCAACGCTTGCCAAGGTCAGTCTGTGGATGGGTGACCATTTTAACATACCGAGATTCCTACGTACCACAGAATATAATAGCCACCCGGGTCGATCTTCAAGGTTAAGCAAGGCTTGCCAAGGTCAGTCTGTGGATGGGTGACCATTTTAACATACCTATCGAGAAGAGATCTCAGGCAGTCTTTACGGATTGTCAGAAGCCGACAAATCTGACACCTACAGTCTTGCCAAGAAGTATCGTGTTACCCAGTATTGTAGGGTTGTAGAGGTCTGGTAGGCAGCCGCTCCAATCCCGTTTGAATGGAAGCTGACTCCAATATAGCTGGGAAAAGGCTAGGCAGATGATGCTTCATGGTAAAAAACTGAAATGATTTGCGAAAAACACTTAATCTACAGTTAGCAAAACTGGGCACAGATTACAAACGTAATTTTGTTTCAATTTCCTTTATCCACTAAGGAGACGGTCTAAGTGACATCCCGGCATTTAATAGAATTTAGGATTCCCAAAAAATAAATAAATTCATAACTATATTTTCGTCACACCTACCCTATTCATAGACGGCCTAAGCATCTGCCAGCCTGTTCATTAAATGTTGTCACATGACAGACCCATTCGCCGCTTTGACACATTTGCGCATTGGGGATCATTTAGGCCGCTGATTAACCGCCATTCAATGAAAAGGACAATAAAACGGCAGAGTTACTCTCTCAAGGATCGTCAGCCCCAATTGGGGCCAAATGGTATTGTCTGCCTTTTTTAATATATGCTTAACCTTTTCCCAACTATATTCGGATCAGCTTCCGATAAATACGGCGAAGTCGCGGTATGTTAAATAATATGGCCAACTATTCACAGAGCCACCTTGATAAACCATGAAGATCGACCCGTGAGACTGTTATTATTTAGCAACGAGCTCCTCATTTAATAAGTCTCCTCTTTCAGTACCTACTAAATATCGATTTAAAAATTCGATTATTCTTACACAGTAAATCGATTCTATAAACCCGGTAGAACTGTTTAACATAAAATGTAAATATTAATCGGTGTTCTGTAATCTGCAACTGTCAGGGAAAATCAAAGAAACTGTTTCTTTTTGCTGGCTGGACAAAATTAAGAATCAACTTTATTTATCAGTTTCTTTGTTTCGTAGTTTGAAGACTACCTACCACCGTTCGTTCGATAGTCGGTTTTGTTGATTTTGATACCTACCTCGAGGTAGGTATGCACCAGGAAATTACCCGGGCTAATCGGCATTTCAACCGGAAGAGATAATAGAGTGTCCTGCATTAGGTACCCTCTTCCTATTTTCTTAATTTTGAGACAGATCAGGATACGCAAGGTATTAACTTAAAGTAAATTTTATCTATGCAACAGATATTTTTCGACATCTACGCGAACGAAGTCGTGGGCACAGCTAGTAAAAAATATAATCTTTATTTAGAGTAATATTTACCTACAAATTTGTACAGAACTTTCGGAAGGCGAGTCCGCCTCGCACTTGTCCGGTTTTTTATTGTTTACTTTATTAAAACCCATCCTGAGCGGGGTCAAACCCCCCAAACGACAATCCTAGATCCGGCCCTGCGCGGTTCCCAGCTCCTATTTGGCTTTCAAATATCTCACAGTAAGTGTGAAAAGTAGAGTAAGCTCCTCAAGGATAAAGGTATCTTTGTCTTAGGCTAGATTTCTTGGAATTCTGTTATCTGGGACTCAGCCACAAGCCTTGGGTAAGCTAAAGTCCTTAACTGCATTCAAAGTTCTAGTATTTACTTTACCAGTACCTTAAACGCATGTTCAAAAACGTGTAACAGAATAACGCAATATATCTTAGGGGTCATTGGACTCATCATTATGAATGTTGAATTTGTACTATGGGACCAACCCAAAATCGCGAAAAAAATATCAGCTGTTCAGTACAATTTGTCGAGTTATGCGCACGTAAATGTATGGGGGAGATGTAAGAGGAGAGGAGAGAAATATGTTTGTATTATAGTATGTTTGTATGTTTGTATTTTTGTTTGTTTGTATGTTTGTGTTTGCATGTTTGTAAGTTTGTATGTTTGTATGTTTGTATGTTTGTATGTTTGTATGTTTGTATGTTTGTATGTTTGTATGTTTGTGTTTGTATGTTTATACGTTTGTACGTTTGTACGTTTGTACGTTTGTACGTTTGTACGTTTGTATGTTTGTATGTTTGTATGTTTGTATGTTTGTATGTTTGTATGTTTGTATGTTTGTATGTTTGTATGTTTGTATGTTTGTATGTTTGTATGTTTGTATGTTTGTATGTTTGTATGTTTGTATGTTTGTATGTTTGTATGTTTGTATGTTTGTATGTTTGTATGTTTGTATGTTTGTATGTTTGTATGTTTGTATGTTTGTATGTTTGTATGTTTGTATGTTTGTATGTTTGTATGTTTGTATGTTTGTATGTTTGTATGTTTGTATGTTTGTATGTTTGTATGTTTGTATGTTTGTATGTTTGTATGTTTGTATGTTTGTATGTTTGTATGTTTGTATGTTTGTACGTTTGTATGTTTGTACGTTTGTACGTTTGTACGTTTGTATGTTTGTATGTTTGTATGTTTGTATGTTTGTATGTTTGTATGTTTGTATGTTTGTATGTTTGTATGTTTGTATGTTTGTATGTTTGTATGTTTGTATGTTTGTATGTTTGTACGTTTGTATGTTTGTACGTTTGTATGTTTGTATGTTTGTATGTTTGTATGTTTGTATGTTTGTATGTTTGTATGTTTGTATGTTTGTATGTTTGTATGTTTGTATGTTTGTATGTTTGTATGTTTGTATGTTTGTATGTTTGTATGTTTGTATGTTTGTACGTTTGTACGTTTGTACGTTTGTATGTTTGTGGAACAATCACGCAAAAATGGCTAAGGGGATTTGAATGAAATTTGGCACACCTGTATGTAGTTTACATCCTGGAATAAAACAGGCTGCTTTCTATCCTGGGATGGCTTAATGGAGACTAAGGGAATTATGAGCGGTAATGATACACAAGTACCAGGCGAGCAGAAACCTATCGGAGTGTTTCTGGGGCTGAAATTGTGAGCGATAAAGATTCAACAAGTACGTAAGTAAGGAACATGTCGAGTATTTCCGGGGCTGGAATTTTGGGCGTTCAAGATTCACAAGTACCAGGAGATCAGAAACAGTTCGAAGTATTTCTGGGGCTGAAATTGTGAGTGGTCAGTGTCGAAGTATATCCGGCTGTAATTGCGAAACTTTTTACGCGAGCGAAGCCACGGGCGGAAGCTAGTCTACATCTACATCTACACTTATATTATAAAGAGGAAAGATTTGTTTGTTTGAAATGAATAGGCTCCGAAACTACTGGACCGATTTGAAAAATTCTTTCAGCAATGGATAGCTACATTATCAGGGAGAAACATAGGCTATATTTTATCCCCGTACTCCCACGGGAACGAGAACTACGCGGGTGAAACCGCGTGACGTCCAAATTTCTTTCTACGACCAGTAGTTTCTGCTGTGTTTGGATGTCATTCAGTAACGAAAGATTTTTATATATGTTGATAGTATAGACTGCAGGGATGGCCAACCGGTCGATCGCGGCTAGTAGTCCAGTCGATCGCCGCAAAGATAAAAATATTAATACTTATAACAGACTGCGCAACTATATAAAAAGCTAACATTAGCTAAGCAAGTAAGCTAAGTTAGTAACATTCATGCCGGGGTTGCGGAATCTGTTTGAAAGAGTCGCCGCGGCCCTGGAACGCAAAGGCCATTAGGAGGAACACGGATGGGTTTTAGTCAGTAAGAGTCTGACACTCCCTTCTGCTTCACCCAGAGCGGGAGAAGTCATTTGATGATTTCCCATCCTTAAAAAAAAAGAAGGTTAGTAACATTAGTAAAATCTATAGAAGGGGTGGCCAACTTGATTAGACCCAAGATCTGCTTTTTACTGACGAAACCCTGTGCGATCGACCAATTACACACTTCTTAAAATTTTAAATGAAACAGAATAGTTCAGTATATATTTTATTAACCTTTTTTGTTCTTAAGGGAAGAGGGCTTTAAACAACAGTGAGACAATGCGGTCAAACATTGTGTCACTGCTGGTTAAAGGCCTCCCCCAAGTCCTTCCAGGAATTATTTTCAAGCGCCAGCCCTCACGGTACGCATCCACGTCGTCTCGCCACCTCTTTTTGGACCGGCCTCAGCGGCCTTAATATATAAATAGTACGATAAATATATAAGTTACGTTAGTAGCACCGCTTACTTAAAACTGAATACTGTTGTACCTTCATTCACAATTTAAAAGGGTGTCCCTACCATACTCACTGATCAAGGAATCTAGTACTCGCAAGACACTGAGAAAGGAAATGTTATGCCCCCGTGACATAAGACGCTGCAATATGTTCCCTTTAAGTCGAGCAGTGAGGGTCATCTCACTTTTAACCCCTCTACGTCGAGCATATTATGGTTATTCCCTTTACGTCGTACTACTGTTAATGATTTATTCAAAGTACGAAATATAACTAGTGCCACAGCTTTTAGATACTAGTAGAATAATTTATGATGTTAGTAAGACCTTAATATATTTTGTTTTATGAAGATTCAGGTAAAATTTTGATACAATCCCTTTTACACAGCGAATTGAAACATGCTCTGTGAAATAAATGTGATTTTTTTAGTACAATTGTGTGGTTTTCATTCATGTTTTAACTGTACCTTTCCAACTCAATGTAAAGGTAATAGAAAGCGTAATTATCAGTATCCACATACGGTCGGGAACATAAATATCGACATAAAGCGAACATATCGACGCATGGCGAACATATCGACATAAAGGGAATATATCGACGTATCGCGAACATATCGACGTAAAGCGAACATATCGACGCTGCTGTATACCGTCGGTGCATAATCTACACTTATAAGATTGTATATACTAAGTAATTTATTAGTGTTAATTTATCTGTAACAGTGTATGTACCGTCATAAAAAATCGTGATACTTAGAATATGAGGGTTGTAAACAGAATAGTTTAAAGGATTCATTTTATGACGTTTAATAAAATGTATATTTAGTCATTATAATTGAGCTTCTTGTAGAGCAGTGTTTGCTACTCCTATAACAATGTTAGGCTGCGTTTTCACTACAACATGGAGTATAGAGACGAGGAGAACGATCTTACATGGGTGACATGTTGAAAAAGTGTGTAAGCAACAGTTCATCAACCTTCCAGAATGGCGCTAGCATAGCTGCAGGGTATGGTATGAATGTAGCAGTTGTAGACGGATTGAAGTGTGCCGTGTTTGATGAACTTTTGTTCTCTTTATTTTGAACATACCATTTTCTCATATTATCAATGTATTTTTTCTTTAATATTTATTAATTAAGCATTGAATGAATACACAAAAATTTTATTATGCATCTTACTTGCGCCATAACGAAATAATAACGAAGCGGAAGTTGTTCTTTCCTTGTTTATTTTTATATCCTACACCAATAACTGTTGGCGCTGTTTTTGAAATTTACCCTGTGCGATTGTAGCGCCACCCCAATTTAACGCATTTCGACGGATTCTTTTCATACTTTTATTCTTCTCATTTAGAGATAGTCCTCCTAACCTCTATTCTCTGTGCACTAGATATGTGCGAGGATGCGTAGTGAACTAGTGACGAATGTTTTTGCCAAATGCGATTTTTTATTTGCAAAATGAAATAATTATTAGCTCTAGTAAAACAATCATGAAAATATTTTTTAAATACCTTCATCAGCAATGAAGTTATAAAGATTACAATTAGAAAGAGAAGTCCGATATGAATTTTGACGTCAAAGTCCATGACGCCTTTACAGCTGCCATAGAAAACAGCGTTTTCGCGAGAGCGACAGACATATTTGTTTAAAATAATTATATCTCGTTTGTTTTTCGAACAATTTTGATTCTATTTTCACTGTTAGTGTTATATTTTTGTATATTATTTTTATAAACTGTATAGTTTAAAAAAACTTTTTACAAAAAAATATAACCGACTTCTAAACAAAACACTACAAAGAATAAAATAACTTTAATTTCGGAAGTCGGTGTTAAAAAACAAAGAAACAAAACCAAACACCAACTTAAAAGTGAAAAATAAAAAACTTTTTGGACAACGACGTCTTCGTCAACGCAGAAATTGAAATAAGAAAAACGCTCATAAAATAAAAACTACTGAACCAAACAGAATATTTTTTTAAAAAAAGAATCACAGAAATCGGATCAGAAATCTCAGAGTAATCGGTATATATACCTACATAAAAAAATAAAAATAAAAAATTACCAGCCGAGTTGAGAACCACCTCCTTTTTTGGAAGTCGGTTAATAAATATGTTTCGTGCATATTCCCTCAAGCGATCTCTCGCAAACACATCCCGCGCTACGCTACACATCCTCACACATCTCTGATGGAAGCAGCCTAAGCCACCTTTTTTGATTAATAGTTGCCAGATTTATACACTAGGGCTAGGGCATTTTGTGAGGGTTCTAGTGTTTATACGGTTAAAAAATCATCAAGAAGTAAAACATAGGGACACAGTATATATCCTTCTTATTCAGTTTGTGAAATATCTCTCGAATCGGTTCAATATTAGAGGAAAAAACAGTCGAGAGTCACTAGTTTACAGTAGTTTACATACAAAGTCTCTTCGCCAGCATTTCCTCTTAATACCAAACACTGGTGAAATGCGGTTGAAGGAATATGACTCCCGGAAAAAATAGCAAAAAAATATAGGTGAAACCAGAGGAAAAGGTATGATACTCGTATGACGGACAAGGTAATTCCGTGACCTTAAAAACATATTTCCTGTTTGATATACTTGCGCCAAACATTGCTTTTTTCCAGCGCCTGCTACCGCAACCCCACAGGGAGGGAACATGCATGCGATTTTTATTTGCAAAATGAAATACTTATTAGCTCTAATAAACAATCATGATATTTTTTCCTGTTAAGATCCGTAAGGATCGATTGGGACCATATGATATTGTCTTTTAATTGTCTTGTGTGCTTGGAGCCTGATGGGATACCTTCATCATCAGCGATGAAGTTATAAAGCTTCAAAGATACAATTAGAAAGGGAAGTCCAATATGAACTTTGACGTCAAACTCCATGACACCTATATAGTTAAACTGTATAGATAATAAATATTTTTTTCATGTATATTCCGTAATGCAAGACAGGTGTCCAGCTCCTGACAATCTGTAACGACTGCCAAATATCTGTAAATAGCAGCTGGAACCAACGGTATAACGTGCGTTCCGAGGCACGCAGGAGTCTCGATATGTTTAGATGGTCACCCATCCTAAGGCCGACGCCGGCAAGCGTTGTTTGACTTTGAAGATAGACCTGTGCGACTGTCATTATTAAGTGCTCTAGCTACCAAGAGACTTCATATCAAATCCACATTTTACAGAACTTTTTTTTTTTTTACTATTTATAGGCTCGCGTTTGATCACTATCTCACCTGATGGTAAGCGATGATGTGGTCGAAGATGGAGCACGCTTGCCTAGAAGTAACCTATTCACTCTTGTCTTAAATACTCCCAGGTTATAGCTATCAGGAAACACAGTAGGCAGGGAATTCCACTCCTGCACGCACTATGAATGTGTTCCCAAAACGTTTTGTGCGTGTGGGTGGGATGTCCACCATGTACCGGTGGCGCATCGCCGTTCGTCTTGTGATCCGATGATGGAACGGGCTTGGCGGAATCAAATTATGCAATTCCGTCTCACATTCCCCAAAATGCAACCGGTAGAAAACCGACAGGCTAGCAACTCGTCGTCGATGCTCAAGACTTTGGAACTTCGTCGCGACGAGCCTATCATCGCCGATGATCCTCTTGGCTCGTTTCTCAATTGACTCAAGAGCATCAAGCTGGTATCTGGCAGATCCGTCCCAAAGATGAGAGCAGTACTCCATACATGATCGAACTTGCGCTTGATAGAGTTTGAGCAGCTGTATAAAGGTAAAGTGTGTGCAACTGACACTACACTTACACACACTTCACCTTTTTTTTACTTACATAACTGAATAGAGGCATGGTGTATGCCCGTAGTCTCTCGTAGTCTAATGTGTCCATACCCTAAGAATTTTGTTACAAATGATAACAGCGCACGTTCGTGGTCGCATCGTTTATTCCTATTAATTTATCACCAAAGCGACCATATTGCAATGTGCAACCACTATGTGTACAACTGTGTAATGTGTATGTCTACACTACACGTGTTGTATCATATGTAACGGTATTTAACTAGGTATATTTTGTAATTTAAAATCTGCTAGAATCACTGGCACCATTAATTAGCATGATTGAAATGGACAGTATAATAGATTCATTCTAGGTAAATAAGAAAAATAAGTTGATTGGCTATTGACATAGGTAAATAATTATTTGCGAAATATTAAGGACTACTGTTTGTTACTAAAAATTATTCTGGACATTATGATTCTAAAAAACTAAATGAATTGAATTCATTACATTTTTAATTTAAAAACAACATGGAAAATGGGCACACATTTCAAGCACATTTTCATTTATTTTTTATAATATCTTTTCCATTTTTAACCGACTTCAAAAAAAGGAGGAGGTTCTCAATTCCTCCGCATTATATATATTTTTTATGTGTGTTCGCGAATAACTTCGTCGTTTATGAACCGATTTCGATGAATCTTTTTTTTTATATGAAAGGGTATACTACCGAGATGGTCCCATTGCCACCACGTCAGGATGTGATGATGGAAACCCTGAGAAATCGAGGGCAACTCTCGAAAATTGTAGGCACGCATCTGGTAAATACTTGATATTCGTGTGTATATCGGGTGATACTACAAAACAATGAAGGTTTGGATCAGACCTGATGATGGAGACGACAGAGAGTCGAGGGAGCTCCACATCGGTATGTAGGAACTACCAAGTGTTTGGGCTTATTTCATTCGTATTGACGAGACCTTTACACCGAAAGCACTAAGTAAGTTTTATTAAATAGGCCCCAGTTCATAACATAACATCACGCCAGTACGCTGTGAATGGGTACGCAGGTACCACTAAAAAGTGGAAAATAAAAACCATTTTTACAAAACATATAACCGACTTCCAAAAACAAAAACTACAAAGTCTACACTCATATTATAAAGAGGAAAGATTTGTTTGTTTGACTTGAATAGGCTCCGAAACTACTAGACCGATTTGAAAAATTCTTTTAGCATTGGATAGCTACATTATCAGGGAGTAACATAGGCTATATATTATCCCCGTACTCCCACGGGAACGGGAACTACGCGGGTGAAACCGCGTGACGTCCACTAGTATAAAATAACTTTAATTTCGGAAGTCAGTGTCAAAAATCGAAATAACCAAAAACACCGACACATTAATTAAATAGAGTCATTTTTTCCTTAACACCTGAAGACTTTTAAGTTCACAGACCACAGCTGTAGCATTCCAGATTAAATTATATTTGTAAAACTTAGATGATAGAGATGGCAGTATGAGCTGAAAGGAAATGTCAAGAGCCGGATGTGATGGCGGACTATGGGATCGAATCGTCTACTTCTGTGGGAGAGTGAGTGGTTGAAGGTAGTGAGGCCATGCTGTTTTATAACTGTTTGCAATATGAACAGCTGACGAACAGTTAACACCTTTTATAACATAGCCGTTGGGTATCGGCAAGGTCTGAATAGAGATACTTTCAGAATGGCCCTCTGCGCTCGTTCAAGCTCTAACATAGTGTTTTTTAGGGTTCCGAAAAAAAAGGAACCCTTATAGGATCACTCGGGTGTCTGTCTGTCTGTCTGTCTGTCTGTCTGTCCGTCTGTCACAGCCACTTTTCTCTGGATCCACTGGACTGATTCTGTTGAAATTTGGCACACATATGGATTTCTATGACCCAAACACGAACGCGTTACGTTAAATTATTTTAGTATGGGGGTGAATTTTGGGGGTCAAACTAGAAAATTTAAAAAAAAAGTATTTTGAACAATACCGTATGACATATCAAATGAAAGGGCTTACTGTGAGGGTTTTAATTATATTTTTTTCATAATTTAAAAATAAATGGTTTTGAAGTTATTCAAGAAATTAGACGAAAAATGACCATTCCCCCCCCTTATCTCCGAAACTACTGAGCCTAAAATTTTGAAAAAATTGGAGATAATAGACCTTTACCTAAAGATGACAGGAAAACCTATTAGAAGTCTGTAGTGTTAAAATAACATGTTAAAAAAATATAATCGTTCGGAACCCTTTGCACGCGAGTCCGACTCGCACTTGGCCAGTTTTTGTAGCACCACCCCAGGACGTTATGCAGTAGGTTAGTAGGGACTGGGCGAGAGCCAAGTAAACCGATTTCCTTAGCTTCTCGTCTGCCACGTATCTTAGGATCTTGAAGTCATATATAAGTTTGCGTAACCTACTGCTAAGAGTATTGATGTGCTTTTTGAAGCTTAGGTTGCTATCTATTATTACTCCTAGGTACTTTACACTATCTGTTTTCTGAATGCGAGTGGTGCAGGTGCAATTATATATATTTTGTTCGGAACACGTGTGGGTTACTATAAAGTATGACGAGTTTATGTGTGTTTGATGCATTATTTTTCAAAAAGAAGGGCATGTATACGGCTTTTACCGCGCAGAAGATTGTTACGCAACCACTCCGTCACGACTTCGAAACCCGACTGAGCTTGCCTGTATACATCGTGCCATGTACTAGCGCTGAAGAGAAGGGCAGTATCGTCACCGAAGCTTATAATTTTGCCTTTGGGAAGAGTGAGCATACCCAGCTCATTCATGTATATAAGGAAGAGTGTCGGGACAATTACGCTACCCTGTGGCACGCCGTAGATGACAGTGTGTTCGTAACTGATGGCTTCACCTATTGTAACGCACTGGGTACGCTCACTCAGGTAGTCCTCAAAGAGTTTGAGTTAAACATCTCTGATTCCTATGTTTTCCATCTTACAAATCAGAATAGGCACAGACACCGTGTCAAAAGCTTTGGCAAGATCTTGGAAAACGCCTAAAACCTTCTGTTCATCATCCAAGCTTGTAACATAATTGGTCAGATCGTGAACTGTATCGGCCGTGGATTTACCCGCCCTGAAACAATATTGTGAGAGTGAAGGGATCTTAAACTTTAGTTACAAATATGTATGTAAATTAGTTTGCCACTAAGTAGGCAACAGCATTCATTAAAATTACAATTTTGCAAACGCAAAGCAATCTTTTTGATCACGATTTATTAGAAGAATACTAAGTGACAGATGATGGAAATGCCGGCGCACTCTAGATGCTATTGTAGACTGGATGCTGGTGCAGCCTGGATGATGGAGAAGTCTTGATGCTTCATTGTTCTTACTTTCTCTCTTCAACTTGTTTCAGGACCGTGAAGAAAGTGTACGAAGCTTTTATGATCTGAAACAAGAAACGTTGCGGATAACATTTCCTGATGAGCTTAATAGGCAATTTCAGATATACACAGAGTATAAACCCTTTTTTATTTAAGGATGGGAAATCATCAAATGACTCCTCCCGCTCTGGGCGGAGCAGAAGGGAGTATCAGACTCTTACTGACTAAAACCCATCCGTGTTACTCCTAGTGCCCTTTGCGTTCCAGGGCCACGGTGACTCTTTCAAACAAATTCCGCAACCTGGCAGGCACTGAACCTAGAGAGTATTATCCCTACCCCCTGAACTAGGCGGGAACCTGTATCTCACGGGATAAATTGAGAAAAAATTATAATTTTTCTCCTAAAGGTATCTGAAGATATTACTATCAAGGCTGAGGTAAAACTGCAGGAAATGGCGCAATAAAACTCTCTACTCCGTGTAGCACCCGGTAAATTGCGGCATATTTTTAACTGGTTACTATCTCTCTACAATATGAATGAAGCTGATCTCATGTATTTTTGTAGTTATCTTACATTGTACCTACATTTGAAGTAAATAAAGTTCTGATTCTGATGCTGAATTTTTAGAGTTCTGTACCCAAAGGGTAATCAACGGAACCCTATTTGTAATCCTCCGCTGTCCGTCCGTCCATCCGTCCGTCCTCCCGTCCGTCCGTCTGTCTATCAGCGGGCTGTATCTTAAGAACCGTAATAGGTAGACATTAGAAATTTTCACAGATTGTGTATTTTTATTGCTGCTATAAAAACAAATAAATAAAATTCCGGGGCTCCCATACAAGAAACGTATTTTATTCGGTTTATGGTATGGAACCCTTCATGTGAGAGTCCGACTCGCACTTGGCTTGTTTTTAAAGTATGCGTGGTTAGCCAAATCCGAATCTATGAGGACTAGCGCTATTTTTGAAAAATTGGTGCTCCTAGCCAAGAATCGAACCGGTTGATTTTGAAAAACAGGCACCCTGGTAAATGCGCTTTCCTTTTACTTTCCATGTACTTCCTAGAATTTGATCCTTAAGTGGACATTATTATTAAACTATTTGAAAGTGTAACCAACACTTTCAAATGGTGTAGTAATAATGTCCATGCTCGTTTTTCAAAACCAACTGCCAAGCGTGGCGATTATGGCAAACCCTTTTGGGGGAGACCTATGTCCAGCAGCGGACGTCTTTCGGCTGGTATTACGATGATGATGAAAGTGGAGGCTTGGCTACGTGGCTAAAGTGATACGAGAAATTGCCTAGTCCAACATGCATTCTACATTTAAAAAAAAATACATTGTACCTGTCGTTGACTGCGTGTTCCGTAACAACGTTTATGGTTCATTTGATTAGATGCAATTACTTTTGATGAGAGGGACAATAAATTGATAATAAAATACCTTGTATAAGGCCGCCACACTATTGTCATCCACGGCTATTTCTGAAAGCCGGAATAGGGCGTTTTCTAAAAAAAAGCTGTATTTTGTTACTCCGAAAGTTAAATTAGGTACTAAAAGATTTTGGACACGTATTGCCATTTTAAATAAAATAAAAATTACAAAAATAAAGTGTATCAAAGTTCAGAAGTGGACTCCATACCTCCATGCGTTTCTGAGAAAAAGGGTCGTTTCAGACTGACAGACAGTCGGACAACAAAGTGATCTTAAGATAACACCTTAATTACCAAAGTACTTGTGTTCACGAAGAGTTCCGTTGTATTCTTTTTGAAATACAGAACCCTAAAACAACGGAAGAATAAGACAAACATTGTGATAAAGTGAGATTGTCTCCAGCTGCCTTTTGGGGAAATCTAAGAGTAACCTAGGAATAACGTCGTAACGATATTATCAAGAGGAGCACACGTATCCTGCTACTTCTAAACTACCAAGAAAAGTTTATTTTATTTATATTACTGACACGGTCAACGATGGAACGAATCAGGAATTATGATATCCGCAAGAGTACCAAGGTTACCGACATAGCACGAAGAATCGCCTAACTGCAGTGGCAGTGAGCAGGCACATTGCTCGCAAAACAGATGGTTGATGGGGCCGAAAATTGCTGGAGTGGCGACCGCGTACCGGAAGACGCAACTTTGGATGGCCTCATAAGGTAAACCGATGAGCTGGTGAGGGTTGCGGGTAGCCGATGGATGCGAGACGCCCAGGACCGGTTGTTGTAGCGACACTTGGGGGAGGCTATGTCCAGCAGTGGACGTCTTTTGGCTGATATGATGATGATGAACGATGATGCACGTTTTCCTGGAAGTAGGTTACTTCACTCTTGACTTAGAAACCTCAGACGGCTCTGGACAAGTGACATTCTGGGTAATATGCATGAAAAAAATATTTAGTTTCTTAACAGTTTATCTAAAAATATAATACTAACAGTGAAAATAGAATCAAGATTGCTCAAAAAACAAACGAGATATAATTATTTTAAACAAATATGTCTGTCCCTCTCGCGAAAACGCTGTTTTATATATACAGCTATATAGGCATCATGGACTTTTACGCCAAAGTTCATATCGGACTTCTCTTTCTAATTGTTATCTTTGAAGCTTTCTAACTTCATCGCTGATGAAGGTATTTAAAAAATAATGTCATGATTGTTTACTAGAGCTAATAAGTATTTGCATTTGGGATTGACAAAGGCTTTCGAAATGCCACATGATGCCCTCATATTTTGTGATTTCGCTAAATGATTTGAGCATTGTCTAGATAGAGCCTCAGGTTACCAGGTTATTCTTGGTATAATTATATCTAGGTAGGTAGTAGCCAATCATGCGGCCAAGCATGGAGGTGTGACCAGCGTGATTATGGCTATCACATGCGTGTTTGGCGTTCTATTTATGATCTGATAAATTTAAATATTTGTATTTATGATAAGAGATATCAATAAAACGATTAATAGAGATATTACAAAGTTTAAGTATTTATGCTGGAGCAGTAAATGACTCACGGATGTAAAGCAAGCCAGTGACAGCGTGGTGAAGCCTCCGGCAGTGAGGTGGAGCGCGCGGCGCGTGCGCACCATCACGATGAGCAACGAGCTGCGCGCGCGCAGCGAGCACTTGTACCACGGCGACTCGTACGCAGAGCCCGCTATCTCAGAACTCTGTAAGAATAGCACATTTTGCTAGCCATGAGCAATGTTTACTATTATTGCAACCGAAGGCGAGACTGCTAAGGAATAGAGACTGCAATAACAAATGCTTACGTATATCAAACGATATATTTCAACACGGTTACTCGGCTAAATTAATAAAGTTTCGTAAACAATATTTAGTTAAGAACTAATTACTACGATAAATGGTTCACGGTTTTTTTTTTCGTGAGTGGCGCTTATCCTTAGTGGAGACTGATTTAATTGAATAGATAGGGTTGGCTAGCAAACAAAATAAATTATTGCTCGCAAAAGAAAATAGTGCGATCAACATTCAACGGCTGACAATCTCGTTCTCACGGCTAGCGAAACTGACTGACGACCTAAATGGTGCTGGGAAAGAACGCGAAAGGTGCGGACCGGGTGCTGTAGCGTATCGTCATTGACCTATGTCCAACGATAAGCCACAGGGGCGTTATCGTCTGGGGGGGGCTTGACCTTGCTGAAGGTGGATTTTAGCAAAGTAAATACTGAAACAGCACATTACATTTTATTTTATTTTGCTTAACGCATAACAAGCCACCTTGGATTACTTTTCGTAAATCCACAATGACGTCGTCGTAGACTACCAAAGAAATCGGGAGCCACTTAGCCCTACCCACCTGGATCCCAACCCCTGGGCCATGATAGCCTGCGTGGATTTGTCTGTGTGTGGGACTCGTTGATTTTCAATGCCTCAGCGCTGTTCTTGTGGATACCTACCACTGTTGATACTGGCTTTCAGGAGTTGCTGTGTTTGAGAATAATGAGCTTGCCTAAAAAAAAATCTGTGTTGATTGAAGCGTTGTGCTAGCGTTATGTTTCGATGAAAAAACTTGGACCTGACATAACATGATTAAAGGTTGATCCACAAACATGCATCGGGGCCTTGACCGAGACGTGTGTGAACGAGTTCATATAAAATGTACGCACCGAGGTGGGTTTGAACTCCGGAATAGATATGTGTGGATCAACCTTAGTACTCGTGTTTTTTTTTACACAATGGGGTCATCATCACCTGCCTAGCCTTTTCCCAACTATATTGGGGTTGGCTTCCAGTCAAACTGGATTCAGCTGAATACCAATATTTTACCAACCAACGGCTTCCTAATGGGGCGTAATGGTATATTTTCAATATTGAATAAATTGTATACTTGTGTAGTTACCTCTTCTGCGAGCTGGTTGCCCTGGTAACAGTAGAGGAATACTTGCAATGTCATACATAAGAGGTATGACACCATCGGAATACATCGCATCCAGTTCCGGTTGTTTAATTCCTGAAAAGAAAAAAGGATGTTAGTAGATCAGGTAGAGCCATTGCATTTAACTTATACCACCCCACTCGTGGGAAAAAGTCTCCTCATAGTTTTGCATCGTTCAATTTGTAGCGGCATCAACCCTCAACACGACACACCCACGACATACCCTCTAAACTGGGAGGATCCACCGACCGGACGGTTGTTGTGTCCGGTGTGGGCAACTGCCCGATAGTTGATATTCGAACCGATGTATATGTTCAAATCGCACGGTAAACTCTGCTTGTGCGATGCAGGATTTCAACGTAGTAGTTTGCTACTTGTTGGATAGATGGCGTCGCGGTTCTTTTTGTTGCGATGTACATTTGCTCGTTGGTTTTTGTTGTGGCGGCATTGATGCCACTACACTTTGATTTTTTCCTTCTCCGGCTACTTCGGCAGGATCGAGTCATGCCAGCGTTTCTTTGACCCGCCTCGGTTATGACGCTCGTCCCCAGGTATCCGCTGCGTGGCCTATCTGTATTTTGGCCTATCTGTCTTGATGCGTATTGTGTGATCAGCCCAGTCCTATTTACTTAACCCTTAGACTTATTGTCAACGCAGGCGATGCTCACCAAGTGAGGCCCGATTTCTTCAATAGTTAGATAACTATTAAAATGGAAAAAACCGGCAGTGCGAGTCGAACTCTCACGCGAAGGGTTCCGTATCATACACCAAAAAACAAACACGTTTCTTGTATAGGAGCCCCTTTAATTTAATTTTTACCATTTCTTGTTATAGTGGCAATATAAATACACACTCTGTGATTTTTTTAAGTCATTAAGTCCGCCTCTGTACATCTGTGTGCGTAAAGTATTAAATAAATAAATAATTTTTAACTGTCTACCAATTACGGTTCTAGAGATACAACCATGTCAGCATATACAGATGGACGGACGTAAGCGGAGGGTTAGTAATAAGGTTCCGTTGGATACCCTTCGGCTACGGAACGCTAAATAAAAATGGTGGCTTGAGAGCTTTTATACACATATAAAGTATGTAAAACAGCCGTATTTATTTGACTATTGAAAATAAACCCTTCACAAACATATCGATTCCGGTGAGATGAGAATTTGGTATATTCCTATTTTTTTTTTATTTTTTTTTATTTGTGGTGGGTTTGCTCTTGACTCTAGTCTAGGTCAGAGATGACAGAGACAAAGCCTACGATGGAGCGAGCTTACCCAGAAGGAGCCTGTGCACTCTAACTTTGAAGAGATTAGTGTTGTAAGCGTTTGGAAACACAGACGCAGGCAGAGAGTTGCCCCACACTAGGAGTTTCTCCTGTATCGTGGGTGCGTTCACAAACATACAAGCTCACATACACAAACACCCAGACCCGGAACAATATCTGTAGTCCATACAATTATTTGTTCCATGCGGGAATCGAACCCGCGACAAGCAGAGCTGCAGCCGATCGATCAACCAATGCGCTAACCGTATCGTCTAAGGGTGTTACTACACCAATTGATCGATCATCAATCGATATCATCGATCGACATTGATTGATTGGTGTGGTAGCTTTGGCTGATCGACGGAAACCGGGGGAAAAACAATAGATCGACCGCCGATCGATGCCATCGATTGACGTTGATCGATTGGTGTGGTAGCTTTGGCTGAAAAAAGAAAAAGTAGAAACTACTGATCGACGTCGTCTAATTCATTCTAACATCGATCAATAGCATTGATCGACGATCGATCGATTCGTGTAGTAGAAACTATCGATCGACTTCGACTAATTCATTCTACCATAGATCGATTGATGTAGTAACACCCTAATATATGTAATTATAATATGAGTCCGTAGACACGTATTTTTTTGCCATTTCAAAGTCACTTTTTTATTGATCAATGAAATAATGATTTGACAGAAGTTGTTCCAAAAGCTGCGAAATGTGAAATAGTCTGAATAGTGTAATTATGAAAACCAATCTACTACATTTTGTTTCATTTGTTTTTCTTAGTTCACAATTGTAGGGGTACACCTATATTTTAATGGTTAATTTTTTTTATGAATACTTTAATAAACTTCACATTTTGTCATGGAAAATGAAAAAGCTTGTCTAATTGAACATTACATGGTTATCAAGATCGTTCTGCTTCGAGAACTTGGTATAGTTTAAAGTGATTTATAGTAAATAAAATTAGGCATGCGAGCATGTAGAATTATTTAAATAATTTTTAATAATACAGAAAAATCGCAGCATTTCAAGTTAAGTTTTCTTTGTAGAGGTAGGTAGTTATATATTTTTTAGGTGTTGTAATAATTATGTGCAAGTATAGAAGGTATGCGGAACAGAGTGTTAAGTATTGTTATGTCTGGTGGGCAACTGCTCGATAGTTGATATTCGGACTGTTAAACAACACACACACACACATATATGTTCAAATCGCACGAGGAACTCTGATACCGCGGTGCAGGATTTCGTTAGTAGTTCGCTACTGGCGGGATAGATGGCGTTGCGGTTCTTTTTGTCGAAAAGTAAAATAATGTAAATTTTGAATCTGGTTTTTAGGGTTCCGAACACAATTCAGATAGCTGTCGATTATTAAACCTCTTTGAATCATTCAATTTGTCTAATGTGTTCATAGAACCAACCCGTACAACTACAACTACTGCTACATGTATTGATAATGTTTTTTGTTGTTGCAATCCGAACGAATTTAATTTTTTTTATCATGTCATTTTAACACTATAGACTTCTTCTTATATTTTCCTATAATCTCTATAGATACATACACATGAAAAATATGGAGATAATGGATCTTTACCTATGTAAAGATCTATTATCTCCATGTTTTTTTTTCTAAATTTAAGGCTCAGTAGTTTCGGAGATAAGGGGGGGTCAATGATAATAACTAGATAATGGTAAATTTGTTATACTATACTAACCTAAAATTTTGAAAAAATTATGGAGATAATAGATCTTTACCTAAAGATTACAGGAAAATATAAGAAGAAGTCTATAGTGTTAAAATGACATGTTAAAAAAAAAAAAATTCGTTCGGATCCCTTTGCACGCGAGTCCGACTCGCTCTTGACCGGTTTTTTATTGTAGCGGCATTGATGCCTACGCAAGAGCGAATAACAAGAAAAGGGGAACATTTGTCCACATCGCTGTCAATGGGAAGAGTTAAAGACCTCGTGGCTTAGCAATAACAGCCACACAATTCGATCTTCAAGGTTAAGTTACGGTTACCGAGGTCAGTCTGTAGATGGGTAACCTTTCATGAATCTTTAGCGGCATCTATGCCACCTATGTCTTTGTCACCTTTGACATATGTAAACTAGAGTCATGAGCAAACCCATTTTAAGTAAAAAAAAATATACTAACTACAAAAAATAGATCTGACGTCACACAAATCCTACATAGCGCTATTGGGCAGTTGCCCACCTGACCACAGTCGCCAGATCGGCGGATCCTCCCTTTTCAATGGAGGTTTGCGGGACTTTTCACCCTGTTTCGCATACCTCTATAAATTAAAAACATGCATATGGACATAAATACTCAACTTTTTTTTTGGATGGAAAATCATCAAATGACTCCTCCCGCTCTGGGCGAAGCAGAAGGGAGTGTCAGACTCTTACTAACTAAAACCCATCCGTGTTCCTCCTAATGCCCTTTGTATGCCAGGGCCGCGGTGACTCCTTCGAACGAATTCCGCAACCCTGGCCCAAATACTCACCATAGCCAACTGATAAGCCGTGACGCAGATGATAACCACGGACACAGTGAACTGCGCCAGTATGGGGTGAGAGAAGCACGCCTGGATCTGCCTCGCCGTCTCCAACGCAGCTTCGTGCTTGACCACGCACTGGTGTAGGCGTGAAAATACTATCTTCTCTTGTTCAGGGGACAGAAGATGCTGTGGGGGAAGGAAATGTCGTTGTATAGTCCCCACGTCACGAGAAGCTATAAATTTTGTAATCAAAGATCTTCTACTAAGTTACGTAGCGACAACAAATAATCACAAATTCAATCAAATCAAAGTAAAATACGTGTAATACGAAACTAACGAGCCATTTCAGTTGATCGGATTATATTTTAACGATATAAAGCTCTGTCGTATGGATGGGAAATCATCAAATGTCTGTTCCCGCTCTGGGCGAAGCAGAAGGGAGTGTCAGACTCTTACTGACTAAAACCTATCCGTGTTCCTCCTAATACTCTTTACGTTCCAGGGCCGCGGTGACTCTTTCGAACAAATTCCGCAACAATGTTTGTGGTACTGTCGGACCGTGTCTGACACATAGTACCTCAAAACATTTGTTGTCGCTACGTAAAGATCTTTGTTTGATCGGAGACTATAGTCTTTTTTTTTTCGTATATTTCAAATAAACCATTTACAGGCACTTTTGAATTTTTGAACTTTTGAATTGTCAAGTCCAAAAAGATGAAGCTATTTGCACGCTCCAAAGCGTAGATCTCTATGGAGAAGAACGTGCAAGAAACTCCACGGACACTCTTTTAAAAAATAATAAATTGTTACAAATTTTTGTTTACATCAAGTTGAAATTATACAAACATGTGAGAACGATGTAAAAGACGAGCAGGATAAAAGCGTCCGGGAAAAAAGGAACAATTCAAAGAAATATTTAAAATAAACCATGGCAACTGAGAAATGACCAGTCCCAACTGACAGCGCCCGTTCACGAACATGACGCATGCGCTAGCACCATTCGGCTCAACCATTTTGAAGGGAGCCAAATGATCCAACGCATACGCCACCATCAGCCAGACTTTTGTGTGAGCATGACACTCCCAACCGCCAGGGTACATTCAAGTCAAAAGTCAGCTTAAGTTTAAGGTACACAGGACTCACACATGTGCCGTTAAAATGGATGAAATGATGAATGAGTCTTTTGCCTTTTCAAGCACTTGATTAGCAAACAAACACACCGGGGTATTCAGCGCCCAAAAAAATATTAATCATTCAAAAAATTAAGTTAAATGTAAGTCAAGTCATTCAAATGGCTTTGTCGGAATCAGTTCGGGTTACGTTTCAAGGAAACACGATTGTGGTTTATAGTAATGTAATGAATATTTACGACCATTTACTTCTACTTACATACATAATCTACATCTAGACTTAGTGGACACATAAACCCTTAACTTATTACAACTACCAATAGGAGGCGAGCTTGTCTGTATTCTTCCGAGTAACTATCGGGTGCGCGCGCGCGTATAAATATGTTGAGCCGGTGTTTCTTCCTCAGTGTCTGTCGGCTCGGCATGACAGGCCACCAACCCCTCACGGTCATCTCTGTCTACGACCCTCCCACCACCACTCCCATAGGCCCCTCCCTCAGAAATGACCTCACAACTCTTCTTGGCTTGAGTGACTCCGTCCTTCTGGCGGGGGACCTCAACGCCAAACATCCCTCATGGAATAGCCACACGGTTAATCCCAGAGGCAGAGCTCTGTTCGAGCTCAGCAGCCCCCTCAATTTCGATGTCATCGCTCCGATGCATCCCACTCATTATCCTCACCAACCTAACTGGCGACCCGACGTGCTCGACATCGCTCTCCTCAAGAATGTAAACTTACGTTTGCATTCTGTGGAGGCGGTGGACGAGCTCAACTCGGATCACCGACCGGTTATTCTGGAGCTCACTCCCAGATTCGGTCCTCCCGACCCCTCCCAACCTCCTCCCACCAGAGTGATCACTGACTGGCGCAAAGTAAGTGAAAAACTGAAAGTCACCACGTCACATCACCTGGATAAAATCCCAGATCACATAGAGTCAGCTGCCGACACGGCGGCCGCGATCGGCTCGCTCACGGAACATGTACAGTCAGTCCTGGACGAATGTTCAAGGGAGGCTCCGGCGACGGACGACCGTCGCTGGAAACTCCCGGACGATGTGCGTGAACTGTTGACCGAGAAGAATGCGGCCGTCCGTGCCTACAGCTCTTTTCCCTGTGCTAGTAACAAGGCTTTTATGCGTTACTTACAGCGTAAAGTAAGCAATCGCATCAAAGAGTTTCGTGACAAGCAATGGGATCAGATGCTCAGTGATCTCCAGCCCAACCACCTCGCATTTTGGGAGCTTCAGAGGAAGTTACGCGCCTCTGAGGTTACCTCCATGCCCCCCCTCATCCGCCCCGACAACACTCTCGCGTTTAACGACGACGAGAAGGCCGAATGCCTGGCTGACAGTCTAGAGGCCCAGTGTTCCCCAAGCTCGAACCCAGTCGACCCGGCCCACCTCGCCGAGGTGGACGCCGAGGTCGAACGTAGGACCTCCCTCCCTCCCGTCGAGGACCCCGACGACCCTCTCCCTCCCGTCACTCCCGACGAGGTGGAGAGGATCATCGGCCAACTCAGACCCAGGAAAGCCCCTGGGCGCGACGGCATTACCAACAGGGTAGTTCGACTCTTTCCCAAGACTCTGATCGTGTTGATGACCGCCATCTTCAATGGCGCTCTGTCCAACAACATGTTTCCGCAGCAGTGGAAAGAGGCTATCGTGATCGGCATTCCCAAGCCGGGTAAGCCCAAATCCTCCCCGTCCTCCTACCGCCCCATCAGTCTGCTCAGCTCGCTCGGCAAGATCTACGAGAGGCTTATCTATAAGCGTCTCAAGGATTACGTCGAGCGAAAGAGTCTCATCCCCAACGAGCAGTTTGGCTTTAGAGCCACTCACTCGTGCGTCCAACAGGTCTACCGCATCGTTGAGCATATCAACGGCCGCTATCAACGCGGCTTGATGACGGGAGCCCTGTTCTTCGACATAGCGAAAGCCTTCGACAAGGTCTGGCACAACGGTCTGATATACAAGCTATATCAACTCGGGGTGCCAGATCGTCTCGTGCTCATCTTACGAGACTATTTGTCGAACCGCACCTTTCGATTCCGTATCGAAGGTGCGCTTTCCACCCCCCGCCCCATCCGCGCCGGCGTACCGCAAGGCGGTGTGCTGTCGCCTCTCATTTTCACGCTGTTCACCAGCGATATTCCCCCTGATCCCCAGTCGCAATTAGCGCTCTTTGCCGACGACACGGCCGTTTACTACTCTGGCAAGAGTGGTAAATCCATATCTCATCACCTCCAAAGATCCGCCAACCGCCTAGGCGGTTGGTTTCGGAAATGGAGGATTGAGGTAAATCCCGAGAAAAGTCAGGCGGTCCTGTTCCGCAGGCCGCGGGCTAGACTCCCCCCGATCCTTCCACCGATCAAGATGTTTGGCAAGCCGATCCCTTGGGAAGAGCGAGCCAAATATCTAGGAGTGATCTTGGACAAAAACCTCAGTTTTATGGAGCACATTAAGGCGGTGCGCTCGCGCGCCGCCTTCGCTCTCGGTAGGCTCCACTCGATGCTGAACCACAACAGCAAATTATCCCTAAAATGCAAGCTGCGTATCTACACCACTTGCATTCGCCCCATCATGACCTATGCGTGTGCTACATTCGCCCACGTAAAGTCATACCGGATCCATAGGTTGCAGTCCCTCCAAAACCGTTTTCTCCGAAAGGCCACGGGTGCCCCGTGGTTCGTTCGGAATGAGCGACTCCATGTCGATCTCAAAATCCCGACCATCAAGCAGTTCATGAAACGCCTCACGAAGCGTTTCATCGAATCTGCTGAGAGGCACCAGAACCCTCTTATCGCATCGGCTACCCGATACGCTCCCTCCCAGATTAGTAAGGTCCGCCGTCCACGGCATACCTTACTAGAACCCGATGACCCAATCACCCTTGTACAAGAGAGCTGTAGGGAAACCAGTACTCTTAAACAAGCACACAAACCGCGACCCGCCGCCTTCCGGCCTCGCCGCCGAGGCCCCGCGCGACGTCCCAGTAATAATAGCAATGTTGTTGTTGCTCCCCGTCTTTTGCCTAACGAGCCAGCCCGCGTCGCTGAGCCATTAGCTTTAAACCCCCTAAATAATGTCATGACCCAGCCTGTCCCTTGCTGCCCTCCCGATAACGATGCCACTGAGCCGAGGCCCGAACCCCACAGGGGGTGCCCCCAGTGAGCAGAGTTGTAGGTTAAGTATTTTTAGTTGCCTTGGCTGGGGGCTTTAGAGTCATTCTGAGGCCACCACAGGCTAGCCCGGTTAAGTAGTAACCACCCGTCTAGAGGTGAACTACGAGTGGTCCGAATCAAAAAAAAAAAAAAAAATAAAAAAAAAAAAAATTTCTTCCTCAGTGCCCGAACAGACTCCAAGCAGGCATGTTGTCGGATGACGTCAGGAACCGGCGGCCGCTCTGCCGTGTGTGCGTAAATACCGCGCGCCAGCGCCGAGCTCCTCAGTACGCGGTCGGGCTCGGTCTCGGCCGCACGCATGCTCATGTAGGTTACTACATTACTCCCCTCCAGCGAAGCGTACAGGTGGTTTCGATGTCCTGCCTGTTCTTGTGACGTATGAGTAAGTTGGCGGTGTATTTTGCTTCTCTGGCTCTGCATTTAAATAGTAAGCAGGCTTCAATCTATCGATTGAGATGGTCGCTTCTGATTTTGCTAATTGCACGGTGAAATATTTATCTTTGCGGTCGATGACTGGGTACGGCCCGTTGTAGGTAGGTGTTAAGGGCTTGCGTACCGCGTCATTACGTACGTACACGTGTGTACACTTGCGTAAATCGCCGTGGATGAATACTGCCTCTGACTTATTTGATTCTCGCTGCGCTTGTGCTTTATGTAATGCTTCACTTAGGTGGCTCATGAAGTGCGATGGGTTGAGATGTTGTGACGTAGGCTCCCCGTAAAATTCTCCAGGCAGGCGAATTGTTTGCCCATACAATAGTTCAGCTGTACTGGCATTGATGTCTTGCTTGTATGCGGCGCGTAGACCTAACAGTACTGTTGGTAACTCGTGTGTCCAATTCGTCGAATTAAATCTTGCAGTTAATGAGGTCTTCAATGTGCGGTGCCAGCGTTCAATCAACCCGTTTGATTGTGGGTGATAAGCTGTGGTCCGTGTGCGCTGTATGCCCATGCGTTGCATCAGTTTATTGAAGAGTTCGGACTCAAACTGTCGGCCTTGGTCTGTCGTTATGGTAACCGGGCATCCGAATCTTGCTATCCAGACTTCGTACACAACGCTTGCGACTTTTTCTGCTGTTATCTCTTCTATTGGCTGCGCCTCCGGCCACTTTGTCGCTCTGTCAATCATCGTCAGTAAATATCGACAGTTGCTTGATATGGTTAAGGGACCCACGATGTCGATATGCAAATGAGCCAACCGATCGACGTGCGAGAAGGTTCCGATCGGTGTTTTTGTGTGTCGATGAACTTTGACTCGCTGGCATTGCTCACACGATCTTGCCCAATCAGTGACGTCCTTCTTCATCGTTGGCCAGAAATGTCGCGTAGTCACTAATCGCCTCGTCGCTCGTACGCCGGGGTGATTAAGGTTGTGAATTGCTTGAAAAGCTTGTTCTCTGTAGGCAGGTGGTAAGAAGGGGCGAGTGACTCCCGACGATAACTCGCAATAAATTCTTTTCGTAGTTCCCGGTAGTCTGATTCTTCTCAAGTTGTAACGCTTGTTTTCGGTTATCTCTTTAAGTTCTCTGTCTTGCGCTTGAGCTTGAGCTAACTCTTCATAGTCGATAGGCGTGGGACATGTTATTGTCTCAACCCGGGACAATGCGTCGGCGACTACGTTGTCTTTTCCCGCTATGTGCTTGATGTTGGTAATGAATTGACCTATATATTCCAGATATCTTGCACGGCGCGGTGTTTCGTTCTTACTGTCCGTCTTCAAAGCGTTTATCAGTGGTTTGTGG
Source organism: Lacanobia wlatinum (assembly GCA_947578705.1). Taxonomy (NCBI): domain Eukaryota; kingdom Metazoa; phylum Arthropoda; class Insecta; order Lepidoptera; family Noctuidae; genus Lacanobia; species Lacanobia wlatinum. Next base: position 26,087,447 of record OX388033.1, read on the forward strand.
TCCGTCAGTACAGTGACGTCACGGCCCTCGAACATTCGGCGAAAGTGACGAACTGCCATGTATATTGACAGCAACTCACGGTCGTAGGTGGAATACTTCTTCTGCGCGTCGTTGAGTTTTTTTGAGAAAAAACCTAGTGGTCGCCATTTGTTTTTGATCTTCTGTTGTATTACACCTCCTACGCAATTTTCGGACGCATCCGTCATCAGAAAAAAAGGTGAGGTTGATGATGGATATGACAACAGTACAGCGTTGGATATATCCTCCTTGCACTTATTGAATGCTTCCTTTGCTGTGTCGCTCCATTGAATTACTGTCTTATCGTTTTTTTTTGATTCGTGGAGGTAGGCGTTCAACTCTTTTTGGTGATCGGCAGCGTGTGGGATATTTGCGCGATAAAAATTCATCATGCCTAGGAAGCGCCGTAGATCTTGGATGTTTGATGGTAGGCGATATGATTTGATGGCCTGTATCTTCTCGTCCGTAGGTTTAATTCCATCAGCAGATATAGTGTAGCCGAGGTAATCCAATGTGGGCTGGCCGAAAACGCATTTTGAGACGTTAAGCTGTAGCCCATGTTCGTTAAGTCTTTTGAACACTTCTTCTAGATCTTTCCTATGCTTTTCCTCGCTCTCTGACGCTACCAAGATATCGTCGACAAAAGGGAATACTGGTAGTCCCCGTAACACGTTGTCAATGTGTCTCTGGAACGTTTGCCCGGAGTTTCTTAGGCCGAAGCACATTCTTGTGAATTCAAATAGGCCAAAAGGTGTTATAACGGCCGTCTTCATAATGTCTTCCTCGCGGTTCCTCACTTGATAGTAAGCTTTCTTCAAATCAATTATGGAGAAAAGTTTCTTTCCCAACAAATTGTGCGTGAAGTCGTGAAGTCGTGGTATGGGGTACCGGTCAGGAACTGTTACTGCGTTCAGTCGACGATAGTCTCCACATGCCCTGTACTTGCCATCCTTCTTCAGTACGAGGTGAAGTGGGCTCGCCCATGGGCTATTTGATGGTCTGCAGATGCCTTGCTCGATCATTTGCTGGAACTCTTCTTTGGCTGCCGTATATTTATGCGGTGGCAGTGGTCTTGCTTTGGCATAAAGTGGGGGGCCTGAAGTCTCGATGTGGTGTTCCACCTGACTATGGCACAGCTTCAAGTTCGGTCGTGTTATATCGGGGTAAATTGCGAGCAGGTCGTGGTACGGCTGCTGGTCGTTCACCGTGTTGATACTGTGATCTGCAGTTGGTGTGACGTAGCCGCGGACGGACAGGTTGGTTGTCTTGTCGACAAGTTTCTTCCCATGAATGTCTACTGTCAGCTGGTGTTTGTGAAGGAAATCGGCGCCTAGTATTGGTCGGCTGACTTCCGCGATCACAAAATTCCATGTGTAGGGTCGGCGTAGTCCAATGTTCAATGTCATCGATCGTTCGCCATATGAGGGTATTGATGAACCGTTGGCTGCAAACAGGTGATCTATGGGTTTTTGCCCTTGTTTTTCTTGTCTCCGTGCTGGTAACACTGACACATTTGCGCCGGTATCGATAAGAAAATGTAATCCTGATGATTGTTCTTTGATGAATAGACGGTGCGTCCTTATTTCGTTGACTTCGGCCCCCGTCGCAGCTAAAGTCCGTTCTAGTTTTCCTGCTTTTGCTTACTCTTGCTTTCGAAGTTGCAAGGGCTTCGACATCTGTAGGCTGCCTTTCCGAACTTCTTATGAAAATAACATACATTCCCTGCATGTTTTTGTCCGGAACGCGATCTTGATCGTTGCCTGTTATGGTAGGGGCGACGGTAGTTGCCTCGCGAGCGGTCCATTTTCAAAGCCGCGACTTCTTGAGTGAGTGTTTCTATCATGCTTATAATTTTGCTATCTGTTGTTGACGCCGAGGGTTGTGTTGAACTCCCGCTGTCGTGGCCGCATGAACATATGGAGTTAATTTGCTTTGTTTGTTCGTCCATTCTGTCTGCCATTGCCGCTAGTGAGTCCAACTTCGATTCGTCGCTGATGGAGAGTACAGCTCGCGTCGACGATGGTAGGTGACTCATCCATAACATTCGTAAAGTTTCGTCAGGTATCTTGTTCCGAGCCAAATCCCGCATTCGTCGCAAGAGTTGTGAGGGGCGTTGGTCGCCGAGCTCCACTTCGTTGAGAAGTTTTTGAAGTTGCTTGCTGTCGGATTCCTCGTAAACCGATAACAACCTTCTCTTCAGTTCGTCGTATCGTCCAGTGTTGGGTGGCGACATAATAATGTCGCCGATTTGTTCCACGTCGACCTTTTCCAACTGCGCGACAGCGAGACAAAATTTGTTTTCGTCACTGAGCTTCTGGCTTGTGATTATTGTGTCTTCGTGCTCCATGTTTGTTCGGGGTCACCAATGTCGGAATCAGTTCGGGTTACGTTTCAAGGAAACACGATTGTGGTTTATAGTAATGTAATGAATATTTACGACCATTTACTTCTACTTACATACATAATCTACATCTAGACTTAGTGGACACATAAACCCTTAACTTATTACAACTACCAATAGGAGGCGAGCTTGTCTGTATTCTTCCGAGTAAGTATCGGGTGCGCGCGCGCGTATAAATATGTTGAGCCGGTGTTTCTTCCTCAGCGGCACACATTCCGCGCGCGCCGCCCGACCGTGACGGACGTCTGCTCCGTGACTCATCGCTGCTCGCTCGCTCGCTGCTCGTCCCGCTCGCCGTGACGTCACTGTGGTCGCTGACTACACATTTTGATCCGACGCTGCCTTTTTCAAGGCAGCCGAGAGATATCATATTTCCGTTTCGGGTACTGTCAAAAACGTGGTGACCCATTCAGGGTAAATCCACGTTTCTCGTGGTCACTCGGTGGAAACCTTTCGGTGCCAACGAAGCCGAGTGGGTGTTGACCCGACACACCGACCTAGCCCCTTCAGGGCCTAGGTCAAGTCGGAAGGGTATTGGACCCGCGGCCTTGGGGGGCCTCCTAGTCGCGACCAATTACTTAACCCCGCTCTCTTCCAGCTTCGTCGGTCGGTCGCAAGACCCATAGGGACTCGCTGCACAATAAGATTGGCAGCGAGATCACAAGCTTAGGGCACACCCTAGGTACTCACCTCCCTGTCTACACCCGACAGGGAGGGTACACATCCCCGGGAACTCCCACCCGGGGAGTTAGGTTGATAGGAGTTTAGGATTAGGTTCCCCCCCCTGCCCCTAAGGCATATGATTTCCCCTCCCTAAACTTCAAAATGCCTCCCCCTAAGGAGGTGGACGCGATCCTTTGGGATCTCGTCCAAAGACTGATAGAGGACCACCCCAATCAGGAGTTGGTCCGTATCGTCAATTATAGGCTACATAGGCTGGAGAGCCTTAAAAACTCCCAGCCCAGTAGGACTAGCTCGCCGCCGCCGCGGGAGTCACTCTCCCCCGTGCCCCCTCAGGGCCCCTCCCCCCCCTCTCCAACTCACGATGACGTCACTGATTTCAGTGACGTACTCGAGAGTGCCCCGCTCACATTAGAGCCTGACTCCCCCACTCCCCCCCCCATGGACTACGAGTCCGGTTCCGATAATAACGACTCGGGTACCTCAGACTCTTCCGCCGAATTTACCCTTGTGGGTAAAGGTAAGCGGAAGAAGAAGAGCTCTGCCGCTCAGGAGTCCGCCCCCAAAGCCAGGAAGACAGTGGTCCCGACTGTCTCCCCTCCCTCCCCCGCTGCCACGACCTCCGCAGCCCCCAAAGCCAGCACCTCCCAGCAGGCGTCTCGTCCCCCCAGCCCGATGGCCACTGCCCCCCCGGCCACCCAGTCCGACCCGGCGCTCGCCAAGAAGACGAAGCCTCCGCCACCCCTCTTCATTCATGAAGCGGCGAAGTGGACGGAGGTTTCGGGCGCTTGTAACGAGCGCCGAATTCAATTCTCCCACGCCCGTGCTGTGGGGAATGGAATTAAGGTCCAGGTGCCTTCTGCCCAGGACTACAGGGAGTTGCATAAACTCCTTGTAGCGAGGAAGGTACCTTTCCACTCGTTCGCCTTCGAGGAGGAACGCCTAGTCCGCGTGGTAGTGAGGAACGTCCCTCACGCCATATCCCCTGAAGAGATCAGTAATGATCTCAAACGTCAGGAAATCCCAGTCGCTGCGGTCCACCGCATGCACCGCCGTGGTGGAGCACCATATAATATGGTGCTCATCGTCTGTAATCCAACAGACGATAAATACCACCCCATCTTCAAAATCTCGAAGATTTGTTTCCTAGAGGGCTTGAAGATGGAAAAGCCCCGTCGTAGCGGTATAGTTGGCCAGTGTCACAACTGCCAACTATATGGCCATTCACAGCGCAATTGCTTCGGCAAGCCGCGCTGCGTCAAGTGCCTGGGCGACCACGGCACCCCTGACTGTCCCCGTCCTAAGGACCACTCACAATGCGCCGACCCGCCCAGCTGTGTGCTGTGCGGGGAGGCTGGGCACCCGGCTAACTACCGTGGTTGTCCCAAGGCCCCCAAATCGTCTGCGCCCAAACTGGCAAAGCGTGCAAACGCTCGCCAGCAGAGGGAAGCCCCCACGACCCAACCCCCCGTGGCCCTATACCCTCAGCGCCCCAGCCCTTGGAACGCGCTGAACCATAGGGCCCACTTCCCGGCGCTCGGACCCGCGCCTACCCAGACCCAGGCCCCTACGGCCCAAAAGCCCTCCCCGGCCATCCCGGCCCTCATGGATGTAGCCATACCTCCATTCCCCCGACCATCGGTCGCCGTCGCCGGAGCAGCCGCCCCTCAGGCAGCCACTCCTCCCCCCCCACCACCAAAGGCTACTCCCAAAGTCCCAACCCACCCTATTCCCGCGAATGCGCCTGAAATGGCCATCCATATTAACATGGCCTTCTACAAGGCCTTCTACTCCCCCAGAGCTGTGGCTATGACCGAAGCTCTGAAGGCCTCTAACATCACTGAGCACGGTGCCGTATACTGTGAATTCAGTGATGTAGTCCACTTTATTAGCCTGTATGAACGTCTCCATGGCTAAGTCCCCCGCAGTAACATGTAGGTTTAGGCCGAAGTCCCTCCGGATAGGGTACTTCAACTCCAACAGCCTCTCAGGCCAACGCGATGAGATCGCCAACTTCCTCCGCGACCATCGCATAGATCTGCTTCTGGTGCAGGAGACTTTTCTCAAGCCCCATCTTCGGGATCCTAAAATTGCGAACTATCGTTTAGTTCGCAACGACAGGACCCGATGTCATGGGGGAGGAACTCTCATTTACTACAAATCGTCCCTATACTGCATTCCCATGGATCCGCCCGCCACCCTAACCGAGCTTGAGGTCTCTGTCTGTCGGCTCGGCATGACAGGCCACCAACCCCTCACGGTCATCTCTGTCTACGACCCTCCCACCACCACTCCCATAGGCCCCTCCCTCAGAAATGACCTCACAACTCTTCTTGGCTTGAGTGACTCCGTCCTTCTGGCGGGGGACCTCAACGCCAAACATCCCTCATGGAATAGCCACACGGTTAATCCCAGAGGCAGAGCTCTGTTCGAGCTCAGCAGCCCCCTCAATTTTGATGTCATCGCTCCGATGCATCCCACTCATTACCCTCACCAACCTAACTGGCGACCCGACGTGCTCGACATCGCTCTCCTCAAGAATGTAAACTTACGTTTGCATTCTGTGGAGGCGGTGGACGAGCTCAACTCGGATCACCGACCGGTTATTCTGGAGCTCACTCCCAGATTCGGTCCTCCCGACCCCTCCCAACCTCCTCCCACCAGAGTGATCACTGACTGGCGCAAAGTAAGTGAAAAACTGAAAGTCACCACGTCACATCACCTGGATAAAATCCCAGATCACATAGAGTCAGCTGCCGACACGGCGGCCGCGATCGGCTCGCTCACGGAACATGTACAGTCAGTCCTGGACGAATGTTCAAGGGAGGCTCCGGCGACGGACGACCGTCGCTGGAAACTCCCGGACGATGTGCGTGAACTGTTGACCGAGAAGAATGCGGCCGTCCGTGCCTACAGCTCTTTTCCCTGTGCTAGTAACAAGGCTTTTATGCGTTACTTACAGCGTAAAGTAAGCAATCGCATCAAAGAGTTTCGTGACAAGCAATGGGATCAGATGCTCAGTGATCTTCATCCCAATCACCTCGCATTTTGGGAACTTCAGAGGAAGTTACGCGCCTCCGAGGTTACCACTATGCCCCCCCTCACCCGCCCCGATAACACTCTCGCGTTTAACGACGACGAGAAGGCCGAATGCCTGGCTGACAGCCTAGAGGCCCAGTGTTCCCCAAGCTCGAACCCAGTCGACCCGGCCCACCTCGCCGAGGTGGACGCCGAGGTCGAACGTAGGACCTCCCTCCCTCCCGTCGAGGACCCCGACGACCCTCTCCCTCCCGTCACTCCCGACGAGGTGGAGAAGATCATCGGCCAACTCAGACCCAGGAAAGCCCCTGGGCGCGACGGCATTACCAACAGGGTAGTTCGACTCTTTCCCAAGACTCTGATCGTGTTGATGACCGCCTTGGACTGGAGAAGGCTAGGCATTAATATCAATGGCGAGTACATCAGTCACCTTCGATTTGCCGACGATATAGTCGTCTTGGCTGAGAATACGGAGGGCCTCAGTACAATGCTCGATGACCTCAGTAGAGCTTCCGAAAGGGTGGGTCTCAAAATGAACATGGACAAAACCAAGATCATGGTAAATACCCATGTGGCACCCACTCCCATCAAGATCGGAAACTCTACACTCGAAGTTGTAGACGAGTACGTCTACCTAGGACAAAAGGTCCAGCTAGGCAGGGCCAACTTCGAGAAAGAGGTCAACCGTCGAATCCGACTCGGCTGGGCAGCGTTCGGGAAGTTGCGCGGTATCTTCTCGTCCCACATACCACAGTGTCTCAAGACGAAAGTCTATGATCAGTGCGTGTTGCCAGTGATGACATACGGAACTGAAACGTGGTCGCTTACAATGGGCCTCATCAGAAGGCTCAAAGTCACTCAAAGGGCAATGGAGAGGGCAATGCTTGGAGTTTCCTTGCGTGATCGAATCAGGAATGATGATATCCGCAAGAGAACCAAGGTTACCGACATAGCCCGAAGGATCGCCAAACTAAAGTGGCAGTGGGCAGGGCACATTGCTCGCAGAACAGATGGTCGATGGGGCCGAAAAGTTCTGGAGTGGCGACCGCGTACCGGAAGACGTAACGTTGGAAGGCCTCCCACAAGGTGGACCGATGATCTGGTGAAGGTCGCGGGTAGCCGATGGATGCGAGACGCACAGGACCGGTCGTTGTGGCGACGCTTGGGGGAGGCCTATGTCCAGCAGTGGACGTCTTTCGGCTGATATGATGATTCCGTCGACGAGCCTATCATTTCCAATGATCCTCTTGGCTCGTTTCTCAATTGACTCAAGGATATCGAGCTGGTATCTGGCAGATCCGTCCCAAAGATGAAAGCAGTACTCCATACACGATCGAACTTGCGTTTGATAGAGTTTGAGCAGCTATTCCGTTCTGAAGTGCCGTCTCACCTTTGCTAGGATCCCCTACTTCTTTGCTTTTGCCTCTATGAAAGGGCCAACATTGAGGGTAGATGTTAATGTAACCCCAAGAAGCTCAAGTTGGTCGGTTATCGGCACGGTTGCACCTCGGAAATATGGAGCTGGATGGAATTGGCTCCTTTTGGCGGGAAGCACGGGTCTTAGCACCTTACCTGGACTATTCGTTTCGTTTGAAGTCTACTGCTGAACAAAAGTCTTCCCTATGCTGTGCCGCTTTGAGGCGTCCTCCTAACTGGCTAACGATCGTGCGAGATAAAAATGCGATTTGTCGCACGAAGAGATTTAACACACTCGTTTCTTTAGAGTGTCCTAAATGAAGCTAGCCAATCATTGCGTGAGTACAGGAATCAATTTCATCGCGCGCCGAAATCTCATCGTTAACTCGTACGATCGTTAGCCAATTAGGACGACGCCTACGGATAAATCTCCCGACCAGTCACGTCCTCAGATCCTTCATTTAGTATCCACTACACGACACCTAAACTTGCTGATGACGTAGTGCCCTGATCTTATAGTCTGAAGGCCTAACCCCTGATAAAATCAATACTAGCCCTAACACTACTAACCATCGTCTCATCTGCCTAGCATTTTTCCCAACTATATGGGTTTTGAGCTTCCAGTCAAACCGGATTCATCTGAATACCAGTATATTACGTGAAGCGGCTGCCTACCAGACCTCTACAACCCTACAATACTGGGTAACACGATACTTCTTGACAAGACTGGAGACAGATTTTCTGGCTTCTGAATCCGTAACGACTGCCAAAGATCTACAAATGTCAAAACCAACGGCTTAACCTGCTTTCCCAGGCACGGATGAGACTCGGAATGTTAAGATAATCACCCATCCACAGACCGACCTTAGCAGGCGTTGCTTAACCTTGAAGATCGACCCGTGCGGCTGTTATTATTTAGCCACGAGCTCCTCAAGGTAACAACACTAACCAAATTTAATACTATTCCTAGATCTTTTTAAAGACGTCCATTTTACAAAAAAAAAAACATGCAATCCTGACTTACCAACCAAAAACATGAAAGTAGAGAAACAGTAAACCCATAAAAAGAATCCATATCTTTGTCCTGGTTCACGCGGTATCAGAAACCCAGCAAACTTGAGTACGGTCAGGCAGAACCGCAGTGAACTATTAACGTTCTTTACTAAGATACCCATGATTGTATTCACATAGGACAACCCTGTGTTTACTGTCCAATTGTTGGTTGAATTGATCCGATAAATGTAAATTGTGGTGTTTTTGTTGGCGGTACTTGGAAAGGCAGGGTTTGAAAACATTTTTAGTTTAGTACCATATTGTGCTCGTTCTTTGTATTGCTTATAAGTGAATAACTTAGTTTTTATTGGTCATAACATTGCCTCTTCCATTGGCATCGTTAGTGACAGCGCACTTTGGCTGCAAGTTTTGGGACACGGATAGGAGTTGCATTGTCCCGGCTCTTCAATTTTTTTTAAGGATGTTTAATCAGCAAATGACTCCCTCCGCTCTGGGCGGAGCGGAAGGGAGTGTCAGATTCTTTCTGACTAAAACCCATCCATGTTCCTCCTAATGCCCGCCGCGTTCGAACAAATTCCGCAGCCGACTTCTCATCTACACCCTGCTTTTGCATCCGTCCACGTAGCCCCAATTTGCGAGGTTGTAGTTACACCTTCGTATTTTTTATTATTTATTTAATAATTATACGCTTTATTATAGGAACACCAAAAGTAAAACAAAAGGAAACTAAATCAAATACAATATGCGGCCTTATCGCATTCCGCGATCTCTTCCAGACGACCTGCACGGTGTGTTCGTGAGTGAACAATTGAGGATTAAACCCTGCAGGAAGATGCTCGCTTGGTGGTATTTAATGTGCGGGAGAAAAGTGTACTGCCACTGTCTACACTGCGGGCGTCGGCCAATCATAAACCAATATTTCAAATAGACCATTTCCAGGCACTTTTAAAATGTCATTCCAAACTAGTTACAAATAATTAACTAAAAATCGTCTCACTAACACCTATCTTCAGCGCGGCAGTTGCACGTTCCAAAGAATAGATCGGCGGTGTTTCATGACTGTTGATGATTTAAATATTAATCATAATACAGATTTATATAATCGAAAAACCAAATATATTTTATTTCAATCGAAATCACCCACAAACATGATATTCAAGTACTATTTTATGTAAAATTCCCAAAATAATCTTTGATAGGTATCGCACAAAATGTTTGCAGCGCCTTACAATGGGCGTACCATAGACGTACGACTTTCTGTTTTATTAAAACAATATAACATAATCTGTGATATTATACAGCTATTTGAATTGAGTTATTAAGTTTTAATTGACAGTTAAAAACAATGATATAGGTACAGGCTATTTACTATGATTCAGCGTTCGGTGTAGGTAAATGCTCTGCAATTACAATAACAGTATCTAGTTTAAAACATGAAAACTGGCCACGCACAGTATAGTGTTCTGTAGTTACCTTCATACCCATCCCAACCCAAGTCAAGAAATGTGCATCATTAGAGCAACTTGGAATTTTAATTCGAGCCCGTTTTTGTTATTGCAAACCCGAAAACCATGAAAAAACCTCCCATGACAAAAAAAATGCTTTATCTTATCGTTGTCGCCATCTTCGATTTTGATTTCGAGTCTATTTTATTTTAAGTCATTTTCTATGAAATTCTCACACATCTGGAGGCACGGCAATGCCCCCGCCAAGTCGAGCAAAAAAGCGGCACGGCTGTACCATCCTTTTGTCGAAGCAGTTCAGGCCATTTTCCACCCCCTATAACTTCGTTGTGGATAAAACTAGAAGGCTGAATGTTCAGTTACCAAGCAGACCTTGTATACACACGGTATATTTCAAATTTCATTCAATTTGAACCAGTAGTTAAAGTTATATATAACTAGTCAAAGTTTCTTAATTTTGTCACTCACTGACTGACCGATCATCAAAACTCTAAGGCACTTCTAGCAGATGTAGAAGCTTCAAATTTAGAATACAATTAGTGTTTAGTGTATAAATGAAGGGAAAACTAAAATATTTTGTAATTTCGGTCTAGTTTTCTAGATACACCAACTGCATAAATAACTTTGTATTCCCATATAAATATATAGGATTACAAAGTTACATTTACAGTGAATGAATCTGTGTATTTCCATTATTATATTATACACTAGTGGACGTCACGCGGTTTCACCCGCGTAGTTCCCGTTCCCGTGGGAGTACGGGGATAATATATAGCCTATGTTACTCCCTGATAATGTAGCTATCCAATGCTAAAAGAATTTTTCAAATCGGTCCAGTAGTTTCGGAGCCTATTCAATTCAAACAAACAAATCTTTCCTCTTTATAATATTAGTGTAGATAGGATGTATAATATAATAATGGAAGTACCTAGATATAATTTTGTTCAAAGGCAACTTGTAAAATGGTCAACGGAATGTAAAAGCAAGAATGGGACATGTCTTAGGAAGTTGTACCAAAATCCCGCACAGTATTTAAGTAGAATAAATTGCCCGAAATTGCCATGAAAGAAAGAACACTAATAATCATAACCGCGGCCGGCGGAGGTGGCTTGCCCGCGCCGCGGCTTCACGCTTCCCGTCCGTCACAGAAAGGCGGCCTTTGAGTGCGGCAGTGAGTGCCGTACAATGTTCAAGTTAATCCTCGGTTAAACTTGACGTTGTAATTAATTTTCAGTATTTATAGTGATTGAACTATTTTACATGAGAATTAACTTTAACTGACGTTTGACGAGTGCGGTCCTAAATATTACTAATTAATGTATAAAAAAATATTTTAAAATAAAGAACACGACGCGGCCGCTCTCGTCTCGTATGATGAATGTTTTCATGCCAGCTACGTACATGCGTATTCATATGTGCGTAAGTAAGGTTGATAATAACCGCGCTAAAATCCTTTGTTGGTATTCAAAAATTAGAAGGTACCGGAAAGGAAAAGAAGTAGGACTATCTACAAAAAGAAATGAGATCCCATCAAAAACATAACTTGTAAAAAAAAACAAGTCTCGCAACTCAGTTCATCTACCGTAAAAAGTTGTGTGATCCATGAAATACCCAGTCACACATTTAAATTGGTCGAATACGCTGGTATAGTTTTTATTTGATAGAGGGAGGCCAATTACTCTAACATAAGTTACCATTTTAAAGCTTCCACCAATCCACATAGTTGAGGTTTAATGAAGTCGGTTATTAAAAATCAAGTATAAAATGCGTCTCTTACTTTGAGAACGATTCCCAGTGCCAAACTTCACTACGTCAAATCCAGATCTTCTTCAACCGATGTCTTCGTCGCATTTTCGGAATTTACTGGGCCGAGACAATCTATGACGTAGAAAAACCAAAAATACTATGAGAGCCCGACCGACCGCCAAATCAAGCGTCGTAAGTGGAAACGGATTGTTCACAGACTCTGGAGGGATTCCAACCACATTCCCAAACAGGTCATGGTCTGGAATCCTCAAGGGAAAAGGAAGCGTGGCCGTCCCCATCAAACCTGGTGCCGTACCGTGTTAGCCGATGTGACGAACATCGGATTGACGTGGAGTGAGGAGCGTGTGTCGTATCCAAGTAAAATGTTGTTAGATATTACGGTGATGGACAGTTTCTACGCTTCAAAGATTTTTAGGATAGACTCACGAAGAGATGCTTCACTGATCCTACGATTTGAGAGAAACAAGTACAAAATTGACCCGAGTGGGAACGTCTCGTGCAGCGGCAGATATGGGCCTTTCAAGATAAAAAGAGGTCAGAAGTAGACCAAAAACGCGATCATTTGAAAGCTAGGCCATTTTTTTAAGGATGAGAAATCATCAAATGACTTCTCCCGCACCGGACGGAGCAGAAGGGACTGTCAGACTCATACTGACTAAACCCATCCGTGTTCCTGCCCTTTGCCTTCCAGGGCCGCGGTGACTCATTCGAACAAATTCCGCAACCCTGGCAGGAAGCTAGACCACCGCTTTTGCGAACAGCTTCAATTTATCGTATCACCAATGGTGTTCTGACATGTCCGCTGAGTTCTCAAAGTTTTTAGGCCATAGTTGATTATGGAAGTCACATAAGGGTGCACAACAGAGCAGCACATCCCGCAACTAACAATAGAGGCCAAGTAATGCAGTCGCTGTGGCCAAAACCAGCTAAATGGCAGCAGATACCTGTTTATAGCTGATCTTCTTCTTCTTATCTTGTGGGCAGTAAGGTCTAACGACCGCACACACCCTAGTGTCAGAGTTTCTAAACCGACACACCGTCCACCGACAGCCGTCACATGGTTTATCTGACGATCGCCATTTGGCGGCCGGGACCACCGGCTTATACGTGCCTTCCGAAGCACGAAATGATCTTTTTATCGGACGATCAGGTGATTCAAACCTGCAATGTCCTAACCAAACTGGAAACAACTTTACAAAGTATGCTTCCCGTGGGAATCGAACCCACGACCACCGGGTCACAAGGCAAACGCCTAAACCACTCGACCACGGAGGCAGTTAGCATTGCTGATTATGATATCAATTCATTCCCGGAACTTTATTTCATAAGAAGTTTTTGCTTTTGCATATGTCATGTTCGTGAACGGGCTCCGTCAGCTGGAGAGTCATCTTTCAACTGCCACGGTTTATTTTAATTATTTCGTTTTTACTTTTATCCTGCACGTCTTTAACATCGTTCTCACATATTTGTATAATTTCAAAATGAATGATGATAAATGTACCCGTCACTTTGTAGCAATTTATTATTTTTAAAAGAGTGTTCATGGAGTTTCTTGCACATTCTTCTCCATAGAGATCTACGCTTTGGAACGTGCATATGGCTTTATACTAGCACTTTGTCCGCGCGGAATTAATACCTTCGGCTACGAACTTCAACTCCCCCTCTACCCCCTTTAGAGGGCAGTTTTAGATATTTATCACAACGATTAATATTAATTACACAACCGTTTTTGCTGCTGAGACCACGGGATCAGTGCAACTGTTGCGCCCTTAACCCCGTTGGGGGTTGATTATAAAGAATCGTATACCATGCTTCAATTACCGTGGCAATAGCACGAGCAAAAGCTCAGGACAAATTGTATGACACACTGGACAGTCCAGCTGGCCAAAAAGACCTATACCGTCTTGCTAGAGCCAAAGAGAGGAAGGCGAAGGATGTTAGTCGGATAAAATGTGTAAGGGATGAAGCTGGAATGCTTCTATCAGAGGATGAAAGAATTAAGGATAGATGGAAGGGCTATTTTGAAAGACTGATGAATGAGGAAAATATCTGTAGTGGTGTTTTAGAGAATAAACCAGTGAATGAGGGGTTAGTGAGAATGGTCAGTGTGGATGAAGTGAGAATAGCAGGGAATGGAATGAAGAATGGTAAGGCAATTGGTCCAGATGGAATACCAATTGAAGTGTGGAAGTCATTATAGGTAGATCGATAGACGTGGTTAGCTTTATTCTTCAATAAGTTTTTGCTGGAAGAAGCCATACCTGATGAATGGTGCAACAGTTCGTTGGTGCCCATTTTCAAGAACAAAGGCGATGTGCAACAACTATAGAGGAATAAAGCTAATGTCACATAATATGAAAGTCTGGGAAAAAGTTATTGAAAGGCGGTTGAGGGAAGAGAGTGAAATCTCACAGAACCAGTTCGGTTTTATGCCTGGTCGGGATACAACGGATGCCATTTTTGCTATCCGCCAGCTGTGCGAGAAATATAGAGCTGTGCATAAAAACCTGCATATGGTATTCGTTGACCTCGAAAAGGCTTATGACCGGGTGCCTCGTGAGGTTTTGTGGTGGGCCCTTAAGGAGAAAGGTGTACCTGGGAAGTATGTGCAGTTGATCCGAGCGATGTACAGTCGATGCAGTACTCAAGTCCGGTCTGCAGTGGGCACCACTGACAGTTTCAGTGTGGCGGTCGGTTTGCACCAGGGGTCGGCCCTCAGCCCTTATCTCTTCCTGATGATAATGGACGCTAACGTCGGACATCCAGGAAGAGACTCCCTGGTGCGTGCTGTTTGCTGATGACATTGTGCTAGTTGCCGAAAGTGGCCAAGAGGTCCAGAGCAAATTGGAGACGTGGTGGCAAAGATTGGAGAGTGTTGGCCTGGAATTGAGCAGAACCAAAACCGAGTACCTGTTCTGCGATTTCGGCGGTCTCTCCAGTCCGCTGCCTATAACTCTCACCGGAACGCCTATACCGACTTTCGGTACCTCGGGTCGCTTGTCCAGGGAGATGGCGATATAGACCGAGACGTAACTCAACGGATCAACTTAGGATGGATGAAATGGCGGCAGGTCACTGGAACAACTTGTGACCCTCGAATGCCCCTCAAGTTGAAAGGGAAAATCTATAAGTCTGTGATAAGACCTATCGTAATGTATGGATCAGAATGTTGGGCTGCCAAAAAGACGGATGAAAATAGATTGCATGTAGCGGAGATGAGAATGTTGAGATGGATGTGTGGAGTAACGAAAATGGATAAAGTGAGAAATGAGTACATCAGAGGTAGTTTAAAAGTGGCGCCAGTGAAGGAAAAGTTAAACGGGAATCGCTTGTCTTGGTATGGTCATGTGAAGAGGAGGGATGAAACGCATGTAACTAGAAGAGTTATGAACATTAATGTGGATGGATGGAGAGGGAGAGGAAGGCCAAAAAAAGATGGATGGATTGTGTGAGGAGCGATATGAAAGAAAATGATGATACCATGCTTCAATTATTCCAATTTTATTCAAGCAAGCAGTAATATCCTCCCCTAAAAACTTCATCACCCCTTTACACCCTTCAGGGGTGAATTTTAGGTATGTATTTCAGATGATTTTAAAATGTCAAAACATTTATTTCTTATGTTTCATCTTCATCGGACCAAGCGTTAACATTCTTCCATACAAATCAAATCAAATCAAATCGTATATTTCAAATAAACCATTTACAGGCACTTTTGAATTGTCAAGGTCGGTCAGTCCAAAAAGATGAAGCTATTTGCACGTTCCAAAGCGTAGATCTCTATGGAGAAGAACGTGCAAGAAACTCCACGGACGCTCTTTTAAAAATAATAAATTGTTACAAAGTTTTGTTTACATCAAGTTAAAATTATATAAACATGTGAGAACGATGTAAAAGACGAACAGGATAAAAGCGTCCGCGAAAAAAGGAACAATTCAAAGAAATATTTAAAATAAACCATGGCAACTGAGAAATGACCAGTCCCAACTGACAGCGTCCGTTCACGAACATGACGCATGCGCTAGCACCATTCGGCTCAACCATTTTGAAGGGAGCCAAATGATCCAACGCATACGCCACCATCAGCAAGACTTTTGAGTGAGCATGACACTCCCAACCGCCAGGGTACATTCAAGTCAAAAACAAACCTAAAACTGATAGCTATAGCTTAAGTTTAAGGTACACAGAACTCACATATGTGCCGTTAAAATGGTTGAAATTATACATTGCTAAATAAATTGAGTCTATACAATGCAAATATTATTTTTTACAATCTTCAGCCGGTCCAACAATGTTTCCAAATGCTAACAGATTATTTTGTGCGCCCTAGTGGCTGTGGAGCAGGACCAGCATTCAGCCAAGCATTTTTATCTTCAATATAATCCCCCAACTTATAATATGCTTGCCTGCATAGTGTGCGTTTAATACAAGATTTAAATTTTGTCTCATTTAGTTCTAATATATGGGGAGGTATCTTATTATAACATTTTAAACAGTACCCCATAAAAGATGAGGCAACTTTAGCCAGTCTGAAACCTGGTTGAACTAATTGATCCCTATTTCTAGTACCATAATTATGTCTGTCGCCTCTTTTACTAAAAAGATGTAAATTCTTTCTGACATACATGATATTTTCGTAAATGTATTGACAAGGTACCGTCATGATGTTAATATTCTTAAACAGTTCCCTTAGAGAATCGCGCCGGCGGAGATTGTATATCGCTTTGATGGCTCTTTTCTGCAGAATAAAAATAGACTCAATGTCTGCAGCCCTTCCCCATAGTAAACTTTAACATACAAACTTTAACACCCCCTAAATCTCAATTGGGGTAGTTGTGAAAAACATAATCCACTATTTATTTAGGTCCAGTAGTTTTTGAGACTTATTTTCGTTTTTCTATAGCTTCATATTTTTGACCGACCTTGACGATTAAAACATGCCTGTAAATGCTCTAATTGAAATAAATGGTTTAAGTTTTGATTAAAAAAGTTATATATAACAAATGAAAACTGATGTACGAGTATATCCCTGTCTCCTTCGCAATCATTTCCAGTCGATATTAATTACTTGTATAAATACGAGCCTGAGGAGTAACTATTAGTTTTGACGTTTGATGAAGCCACGCCTAACTTCGATAGTAATCTATATGTCACCGCCAACTGTTTGAAACAGCCCCGTTTAATTGCTCGGTTAACCCTTTCAGCGAATAATGCTGTTCCACCTAACTCCTGGCTTTGTAGTTGTATCATTATGGCGTTCAAAACATTAAACATTTAAACACACACACTAAGCCCATGGGGTCCGAGTGCGCATCGAGTCTTTATCAAACAACTTGTCGACTGTTCTCGTGACCAGAGGGATGGGCTTTTTTTTTGGCCAAAGAATCAGCATTGCCATTCAACGCGGCAATGCTGCCAGTGTTCTGGGCACTTTTGCCACTGACAGCGATGTGGATTATGTTTTTGATGCCCAATGATTTATTTGGTTTTTATACGCGTTTGTTCATAATTTCGTGTCAATGAATGTATATTGTTAAGTATTTATTAAAGCAAATATAACATTGGATCGGTTGAGTTGTTGATACTGAGTGGGTAACAACTCAACGACAACACTAATTAGTCAAAAGGCGAGTGAAGCGAGTTCGGAAACTTAAGGCACTCTGACACGGACATAATAGATTCGAAGGGGATAACGGGGGCTAGAGTGAATGACCAAAGCAAGCGAAGGAAGCGTCTATTTACGATGTCTCTGGACGTCGCTCGGCTGTGTGTAAGCCGTAATAGAGACCCAGTGTTTTTCAAAAAATAAGTAATAGTAGTCTTTAAAAAGGTGATTCATAAATGTTTAACTAACTAATTTATATGCTGTCCAGACCTTTACGGTTCGGCGAGCACGTCGCGACAAGTCTGGAGCACGGGTGAGCAAAGAGTTCGAAAAGAGCATGTTACACGGATTTTAGGACACGGCGTAACGTGACATACTCGCTGCGAATGGTACCTTTAAAAATTATCTATTCACATTTGCAAGGACAAAATTATCTACCCCGTCATCACACCCAGTAATTATATCGATTTGCTTTGTGTTACGGCAAAATATAACTATGTCATTATCCACCGCCTCCGTGTTTTCAGTAAACGATTATTATGAATTGTAATTAATGCAGTTTAAGTGGTATTTCTGTAGACAGTGGCGGATCGAGAATTGTCGTTTGAGGGGGCTTGACTGATGATGATATGATTTAGCAAAGTAACAACACCATAAAAGCAAAGAAAGAAAATACATACGTACATAATGAATGGTCATCAGACAAAGCGTTTATTTGCGCCAAGCATGACGCATACCAAAAAAATAAAAAATAAATAAAACAAAATTACAATTTCATTACAATTGGGAAGATATGCGTCATATTCGCGTAAAACGGCCATCGCTCAGCATAATGCTAGGACTCGTGTGCGAGACAGAGCCACTGCGCTGGTTTTCAGCGACAGCCGGCGAGTATGACGACGATCGGAGCAGCATAAAAAGTAATGACTAAATTGTATATTGTTCATAATAGCTGGTCAAAGGTAGCCAATGGAGTATCAGAAAGTCAGTTGAACAATCTCGTAGTTTACTGACTGGACGGGACCTTTAGAGCACCCCGACACGGATAGGTTCGAATGGTATGAGCTTGAGTAAGCGAGCGAAGCGAGCTAACTTACCTCCCGTCATACTATTCATGTAAGGTTCCTTTAAACCCTGCAGATAGAAATAGCAACCCCGCGTAGCGGTGCTCCGTCGTCGAGGTAAGCAAATTGAAATTAAATATACACCTATTCTTGTGATTTATTACTTTATTCAAGTGTTGCAAGATATTACATAAAAAAGCTTGATAATTAAATTCTTCGGCATGTTTGGCGCAGTGGTTAAGCGAAAGGCTGCTGCGCTACGTATCGCGAGTTTGATTCCCGCACGGAACAAATATTTGTATGGCCTACAGATAGTTGTTCCGGGTCTGGCTGCTTGGTGTATGTGAGTTTGTATGTTTGTAAAAGCACCCTCGATACAGGAGAAATTCCTAGTGTTGGGCAACGTTTTCTTTAATTTAAAAAAATAATAATTATTATACTTAATTCTGTGTCAAGTATCACTTTGTCTAATTTAAGTAGATATTATACTATCGCCTATAAACTATCGCTGTAACAAACATATTGCTCAAAGCGTAAACTACTGTAGACAGAATTAATCTTCAGTCACTTGTTGCAGTAAAGTGAAGAGTGAGTACGATGCTTTGATGATCTGGAAACATAAAAAATAAACAATAAGTCAAAATGTATTTAGATATTTAAGCTACGAAACTATTTTATGGTCGCAAAAGTCTATATGCTGGTTGCCTGGAAGAGATCGCGGAATGCGATAAAGCCGCCCATTGTATGTGTTTTAGTTTTAAGTGTCCTTTTGTATTTAATTTTTGGTGTACAATAAAGTACACAATAAATAAATATACTGAACTGTGGCCTTAGTGCGACTTTTTTAACGTTCTCGATCGCGTTAGCGTCAAGTTGTATTGAAACTGAATAAGCGCCGCCTGGTGACAATAACGTTTACGCGATCGAGTGCGTTAAAAAATGTACACTAAGCCCTCTGAATCGGTCCAGTGTGCGATCGGAATGTTCTCCAAATCTTGGAGCAAAATGACTGTGACAGACAGACAGACGGGCAGACAGAGAAACACGAGAGATCCTATAAGGGTTCCGTTTTTTCAATCGTACTTACGGAATCCTATTAAACATTGACTCGAAACCACTCAAGCAACTCACAGCCATGAAAGACGCCAGGGACAGCGTGGTGAAGCCTCCGGCAGTCAGACGGAGCGCGCGGCGCGTGCGCACCATCACAATGAGCAGCGAGCGGCGCGCGCGCAGCGAGTACTTGTACCACGGCGACTCGTACGCAGCTCCCGCTATCTCAAAACTCTGTGAGAAGAATAAGAGATTTCCATTTTAGGATTGTTAGAGTAGGTTTTTGAACCAAAAGTTCGGTGAAGAGCGACATAAGCTTAGCTGAAATGTAGCTTAGCAATGCATGTATTGTTATTACTAGCCGGTAATATCCCACTGCTACGCTAAAAGGCTTCCGTCCATTACTTCCAGAGGTCACGATTTTACGCTTCTAAGTTCTTATTTGAGTGCAAGAAGGGCTGTGTTGCAGGAAGCTTTTTGAAATTTGCAGCATTAAAAGAAAAAGGCAACATTTTCATCAAATGAATAAAATTGTGATCACATCTAATTTTTTTTTTTTCTATTTCATAACGTATAGTGTAGCGCCAAGCATATCATAGAATAGGAATAAAATTATGTATATGTCGTAAAAGGGGTAGACTTGCTACCATGCTGCTTGCTCCTGGTGTTCATCTTATGTGTCAGGATACAGTAAGTAGGCGAAAAGGGCCACAAACATTCTAAATTTATGACCACGGGCGCCACGACCCATGCTTGCGTAACATAATTTTTTACAGTAATCAAGATTAGAACTAGAAACAGATTGTTGGGTCACAAAGTTAAGATTTACGATGTTATTTTCTCCGAAACAACCAACACTTAACAAAAACAAGTAATTCTTAAAACTAAGATTTCTACATCTGTATAGGCTTCAGCGACCACGCTCCGACATATTTATAATAGGCTATCACGGGGTATCTTTAGAATATGTAAAAATGTATCTCGTAGTAAGATAAAGTAGGATATAAGTAGGATGAAATCATGTAGACAAAATCATCACGTGCTATTTTTCGACCAAGACAAGGTCCCTACATTCGGTCTCCAGATCTCCTACGAGCATCATCAACAAGAAAGCATCTAAATCGCAAGCAGTATTTTCTTTGGAGATTCCTGACGACACCCTGTAACATCATCATCAACAAATACAGTCCACTTCATAATAGCACTCACAATGTAAGTTTAAATGATTCAATCCGTACCTAACTTTTCTCAACTGAACTGAAAACTGAAGAAACTGTAAGCAAAAGCTAAAAGATTATAATTATGGTTAAATGTAGATATGAAATTGATAATAACTGAAATTACAACTCACTTCTTCTGAGAGCTGGTTGCCCTGATAACAATAGATGAAGACTTGGAAACACATGTTCAGTAGGTAGGTGCCCATCGACAGCAGACGCACCATGTTGTCTGGTTGGGCCATCTAAATGATACAGACTGCATTAGTACTTTAACTAAAAATACCACTCAATATACAATCGGACCACAAGACGAACGGCGATGCGCCACCGGTACATGGTGGATATCCGTTTTGTGCGTGTGGGTACACGCACAAAACGATTTGGGAACATATTCATAGTGCGTACAGCTAAGGAGTGGAATTCCGTGCCAGAGTCTGTGTTTCCTGATAGCTACAACCTGGGAGTTTTTAAGTCAAGAGTAAATAGGTTACTTCTAGGCAAGCGTGCTCCATCTTCGACCACATCATCGCTTACCATCAGGTGAGATAGTGGTCAAACGTATGCCTATCAATAAAAAAAAAAAAAATACATTTATTAAAATAAAGGAAATATATCTGGTCGTTTGGTATGCGCCGCCGGGTTATCATAGTGATACTACTAAACTAATATTTTGTTTTTAACCTGTTCTGCCCCGCTGCAGATCAAAGGCCTCCCCATCGTCCTTTCACTCCTCTCGACTTTAGGCAAGTGTAAACCAATCCTGTCGATAGGCGTCCAGCTCGCCCCGTCGTCTCCGCCTAGGTCTCCCGCGATGTTGTTTCTGGGAGCCACATTGTGGTTGCTTTAGCCCATGAACCGTATGCGGCAGACGTGTCCGACCCGGTCTCATATTAGTTTGGCTGCTTTTTGGGTGACGTCGGCGATTTGTGATTTGGAACGCAGCACTAATATTATAAGCTACGTTATTTCTGGCGAAGCAGTTTGATTACTTTCTTAAGAAGGTCATTAATCCCAAATCTCTTAATAATCTTTCTTATACCTTTTTTTTAAGGATGGGAAATCATCAAATGACTCCTCCCGCCTTGGGTGAAGCAGAAGGGAGTGTCGGACTCTTACTGACTAAAACCCATCCGTGTTGCTCCTAAAGCCCTTTGCGTTCCTGGGCCGCGGTGACTCTTTCGAACAAATTCTGCAGCCCCGGCAGGCACTGGCCCTAGCAGGCTCCGTCTTCTATGCTGACAGCTCTTTGAGGCGCGCGTGGAACACAGCGCACCGTCGACCCGGGCCTGGTTCTGATCGGACGGCGAGCCACCCAATGCTCACCGTCCGCAGGCTTTTTATACCTGATGCTGTTGAAATCATGCTCCATTCAACTAATTGGAAAGGTCAAAAGAATTACAATCAGATGCGAAAGCTCAATTTCTTTCCAACTTTCCGGTCTTTCTTCAGAAGTCAGCTGACAGTTTCAACTATTAGGTATGCATACAGGTTCAGTTAACTCACCGACAATTGAAAGGCAGTGACACAGATAATGATCAGCGACACCGTCAGTTGCGCGAAAGTGGGCTCTGAGAAGCACTCCTGCAGCTCCTTAGCAGCCTCCAGGGTTTCCTGGTGGTTTACCACACACGAACCCAGGCGAACCTTCACTGTCTGTTCTTGCTCAGGAGTTAACATGTACTGGGGATCATAGAATGAATTAAAGTCGATGAAGCTGTCTGGTAGATCTACAGGCATTCAGTATTCATGCTACGCTACGATGCTAATGTTTGTTCTGTATATGCTAACTATTAAGCTTATGATATAGGTAATGTTCCTCCTAATGCCTTTTGCGTTCCTGGGGGGCTACTCTCTAACGAAATCCGTAGTTTCGGGCTTAGTTGCGGGCGGGCATTTTCTACTTCGTATCACCTAACCACTGAGAACTAATGATAACACGATTTGACAGTTACTGTGAAATCGTGTTGTCATTCATTCTCAGTTAGGGTTCGGGACTAATCGTAAGTCTATAGGTGATACGGAGTAGAATACGACCGCCCGCAACTAAGCCCGAAACTACGGATTTCGTTAGAGAGTAGCCCCCCAGGGCCGCGGTGACTCCTTCGAACAAGTTGCGCAACCTTAGCAAGGGCATAGGTATTTAAGAAAATGGTTGAAAATCTTTGATAGTTCAACACAAAATTGTTTGATGTTGCAAGTAACCAGACTGTAGGGTGAAATGAAAGAGCTTAGTCTATTTTAGGTACACGAATTACATATGTTTATGCAAAATTCTTTTGACAGATTATAAACACTTGATTTAATTAAAAATTAATCATTAAAAATAGATACTCTGAATAAAGAAAAGAATAGGAAATGTAATTAAGAATCAGTAGAACAAAGTTTGTGTCACTATTATTTGGTGTACGATAAATTATATTCTATCTATGTATCTGGACACTACCCAGTAGGAAACCTTGTCTACACTAATATTATAAAGAGGAAAGATTTGTTTGTTTGTTTGAAATGAATAGGCTCCGAAACTTCTGGACCGATTTGAAAAATTGTTTCAGCAATGGATAGCTACATTATCAGGGAGTAACATAGGCTATATTTTATCCCCGTGCTCCCACGGGAACGGGAGCTACGCGGGTGAAACCGCGTGACGTCCACTAGTTAAAAATAAAATTACAGAAACACGCATTCTATAAACAGCGCCATCTCTAGTCGTTTTCCAAAACTTGTTGTCTAAACGTAGCATGGTTTTCCTTGCAGGCGTTCTACGAAAATAACGCGTCGAGGAGTTACGCTTCGTGTTTGCTGAAAGGATTTTGTAAAAGGCTCAAAGATGACACTGGTGTTGTTATAATGAGTGGATAAGCAGAACAGTATGTTATAAATGCTGTCTTCTTATAGACCTTGAAATTTTTGGTGAGATACTGTTTAAACTTAAGATACAAGTGCAGCAGGCGACGTGTCGCCGAGTCGCACTGTTTTCTTTGTATTTCTATGAAATAGCGGCAGGCGACGTGTCGCTAGCTACCAAAAGGTATTTCATAGAAATACAAAGGTATACACGAACTTGTACCTTTAGGTGTCAAACCCTTCAATATAACACAACTGTACATAAGTAGTGTCTTTTATTTAAAGGATAAAATAAAGGATTTAGGATAAATAAAATCTCCGTTAAAAACCGTATTCGTTCTTTGCCAGACTATACTTTTTGCCAAAATACTTTCCAATAAAATAAAATTAAATATTTGCTTTAGTTTCAGTAATTTTGTTTTTTGCTCATGATGTGGCATCGAAACGCATGGACCGGACTTGTGCAATACTCCCTGCATTGATTATGAAAATAACTGTTACAAATTATTTGTATAAAACTAACATTCAAATACAGCTGAATCCGGTTTGACTGGGAGCCGAAACCCAATATAGATGGGAAAAGGCTAGGCAGATGATAATGATGAACATTCAAATAATAAATGATCGAGTGGAAGTCAGTTTTGGTGGGTTACGCGATTTTAAGAGTTCATATTATTTTATTTATATTAATACGATAGATGTTACACATAAAACTACATTTTATGAAGAAACATTTTTTTTTGTTTAGTGCTCTCCTATTACAGGAGACCAGAGCACGCTTTTGAAAATAAATTAACTAAATTATTAAAAATATAAAATAAACCTCTTGAATAGAATCACAGTCAATTCTACTAATCTGACATTTGCATGGCAGTCGCTTTTTGACAGATTGCGACTGAGAAGCGAATGTGAACGTTTCTTAAAATTAGAAGAAGAAAAAATCGATAAATTGTGTGTTTTATGATTTTATTTTTAACCGAGACATCTGAAATATTGTGGTGCATACAGATAATATGTCTTAATCCTTTGTTATCTGTATGCACCTAATATTGAAATCGCACGCCACAATTGGCAGAATGTGATGATACCACTAAATAATCTTAAGACCATTGTACCATATTCTAACAAATAAATGATTATGATTATGACCCTCTAGTCTTAGTAATTAATTAATTTTGATAAAAAACTGGCCAAGCGCGAGTCGAACTCGCGTGCAAAGTGTTCCAAGCGAATTTCATTTTTTAACACGTTATTTTAACACTATTCGACTTCTTATAGTAGTAGTTTTCCTGTAATCTATAGGTAAAGATCTATTTTCTCCATTTTTTTTTCAAAATTTTAGGCTCAGTAGTTTCGGAGATAAGGAGGGAATGGTCATTTTTCGTCTAATTTCTTGAATAACTTCAAAACCATTTATTTTAAAATTATGAAAAAGTATATTTCCTTAGCCCTTTCATTTGATATATCACACAATATTATTCAAAAAACTTTTTTTTTAGTTTTCTGATTTGATCCGCATAATAAAAATTTAAGGTTTTAAGTAACGCGTCCGTGTTTGGGTCACAGAAGTCCATATGTGTATGAAATTTCAACAGAATCGGTCCAGTGGATCCGGAGAAAACTGGCTGTGATAGACGGACAGACAGACAGACACCCGAGTGATCCTATAAGGGTTCCGTTTTTTTTTCGGAACCCAAAAAACCATCACGATATTTCTATACCCTAACAATACCTCGTCTTCAATATCCATTCCCTTGTCCAGGGTCCTTAGAGCATGCCCCAGCAGCTTCAGCCGACACCTGCACTGGGCGATGAGGCCAGCCACCAGGGTATCCTTGGCTACATTCAGGTAAGCGGCGATGAGGAGTGCCCCTACTTGGTGTACGTAGGTCAGCTCGTATGCTGGGGACTTGGTCGTATCGTATGGGTACCTGATAATAGTACAAAAACTAATTAGTTTTGACTTTTACTAACGGACGCTATCAGTTAGAACTGGTATCAGTTAGCTGTCCCAGTTTATTTCAATTTTAACGTGTTCGACTTTCTATGACGTTTTCACATTTCTTACTTCTTCCTACTATTCTAATCTTACTACTAGCCCCCCGTCCCCATTTTGATTTTTTTTTTCAAAGTTGCAGCGCACGATCTATCATGCATACTTATATAGGTAGAGGACACTTCAACAAACAAAAAATGTTAAAAACATGGCCCTAAAGCGTCACGTTGCCGAGATATATGATGGTAAATTCGCCAGGTGAGAACAATGAAAATCATTAAGAATGAATGAATTAAAATAGAATACTCTAATTATGTGCTTCTAAACATTAGATTAAATTATAGTTCCCAGCTTTATTTAATCATTTATTGGAACAGCTCCCATAGAAAAATGTACGAACCTCTTTGGCATAGAGATACATAGATTTTAATCTGGGTTGCCCATATAGTCTAGTCAACAAGTGCTTTTTTGGTCAACTTTTTTCAGCAGTCTCGGTAAAATATGAATGAGGTGTCATTCGATTTGGAAGTGCATGTAGATGATTTTTGAAATAAAATCTTGACTACAAAGGAAGCTTTGGGATTGAGTACGACTCCGATCTTAAAACTCTGTGTTTTGCCTTTTGCGACAGACCTCCTGTTCTGATGAGATCGTATTAAAAGAAGTGTGAAGGACCCTGAGACGAACAAATGACGAACCAAATGTCACTTTAACTGCGTGCAAGCCAGCTATAAAGAAGTATTCAGGGATTAAACAGGGTGTTGTACGAATTTTGGCGGTTTGAAAATCAATGTTAGATGGTTAAAAAACTGAATTTAAAGTAACAGTATAGTACAGTTATGCCGCTCTCCTTACAAACATAGTTTCTCATGAGTCTTTGCATAGACTTTAAAAAAAAAAAAAATCCGTTCATAAATATATTTTCAACGAAAGGATTTGTACAATGTGTTCATCGCCTTACATGAAAACTGTATGTATGTATTCTCACCAAGCTCTCAGAGGCAGTTGGTTCTTCTCCGCGCTGGTGGCCCAGCCGAGCCCTGTGATCAGCGTGACGGAGAAGTACAACACCTGCAGGACTATCATCTCTCGATTACAGCTGGAACAAAACAATTTGTTTAGGAACAACATAAACGTATCATAAAATTTATTGACAAGTGTTAAAACAGCTTCCATCGACGACACAACAGACAGATAGACAGTATGATCTACATAAAAAAAGCCGGTCAAGAGCGAGTCGGACTCGCCCACCAAGGTTTCCGTACAAATTTGTAGCGACAATTTTTTATGATTTAATTACAAATGTATAGTTTTCAGAGTTTTCCCTATACTTGTAGTATAAGATTACTTGCCAAATTTTATAGTTCTAGGTCAACGGAAAATACCCCATACATTTTGATTCTATTGAGAGTGTCGAAATATATGTTTTTTGTGGCATAAACGACCGCATCTTTTTTTGCGTTAACATAGAAGTTTGATTTTTCCACAGCTGCAAGGAGCCATAGACTTGAGTATATGGTTTTAATTTCAACTCAGAACACAAGACAGACGGACGGACAACAGTGATGCTATAAGGGTTCCGTTTTGTCCTTTTGAGGTACGGAACCCTAAAAATATCGATACGGGTGTGTGAAATCTAAATTCTTATCGTATTTTGTTTTCTTAGACTAGAGGGTGTCCAAGCGTTATAAAACTGTCCATAGGTACAACGGGCACAACACATTCACTGTTTTTTTTATGGACATCTAAAAAGCAACACTATATGTTAAAAAAAAAACATTTTGATTCACATTTTAAAGACTATCGTTTTTATTTTATTGAAACGCACAAGTCTGGTTCCGCCTACGCATTAGCCGACGGCAACAAGCGACGGCGGAAGAGTGAGTCTGATCTATCTATCTTTTGTACAGGGGAAGCTGACACGGTTTTTGAGCAACCATGCAGGACAAAAAATTGATAGCTGCGTGGCTGGTTGGAAATCTGAAACTGGCCCCTGACCACAGAGATACCGGAAAACCTGTGGTCAGGGGCTCACTTTAGAAACTCTGACACTAGGGTTTATGAAGTCGTTAGACCTTACTGCCCACACGATGAGAAGAAAAAGGGGCCCTTCAGATTTCCAAAAAGGTCACTTTTTAACGTTTTCAGAGCCATTCAGGGCGAATAAATAACGTTTTGCGCAATAGTCTTATAAATCCTGAAGTAAATTCTGAGGGGATGATGGAGGCGTATGGAAAATATGTCGAAACATTGCTTTAGAGAAGTAAGTACCCAAAAGTGTTTAGCACACCTACCTCTTAACAATCTCCCTTTCCTCCATCGTCTGGACTTCCGACAGGACCTTGTCTCCATCGTTGACGATGTCCTGGATCCTCTGCTTCCTGCCCAGGATGTTCACGATCTTGGCCGCCTGCGCCATGTTAGTGAACAGCAGGAACGCTGTGCCGGTCATCAGCTCGAGATCGCCCCAGATCAGGATTAGGTCTACTACTTGGATGATCAGGTAGGTGCCTGTGAGAAAAGAATCATTTCTCAAAGCTTCAACAGTCTTTGTCATCGTGTGTGTTGGTTTTTAAACTTTGGTACAGAAACTGGTCAAAAGGGAGATTGCTGTAATCATCACGAAACGTAAAAAGATTTTTGACTGTTATTATTACAAGCAGAAGACAGTATGACACCCACTGGTGCAAAAAAAAAAGGGTTTTGTTCACCGGGAACCACATAGAATATTTGTAAATGTAGAAATTTCGAGATAACTTGTAAAACTGAGTATGTACACAGATCTCTTCAAAAATCGATGTTCTTTTTTCCATTCTTATACCTTTGTTTTTTAAGATGGAAAATTATCAAATGAGGAGTCATTCAGAGCGGGAGGAGTCCCGCTCTGGGCGGAGCAGAAGGGAGTTTCAGACTTACTGACTAAAACCCATCCGTGTTCCTCCTAATGCCCCTTGCATTCCAGGCTCGCGGTGACTCTTTCGAACAACTTCCACGACCCTGGCAGGAGGTTTTTATGAACTTGCCATGTTCTCTCAATCACCCTTGATTGACTGGCAGATAACCCCTAAGGCATTAAGTTCACTTTTATACCTTTTTTATGAAGTTTGAACAAATAAGTAAATGGTTATTCTGATTTAAAAAAACAATCTACTTTACTTTCAACGCCTAACTTGGGCTTTTTTCGTCATTTCATCAGCATAAATAATCATGTTAATAAAAACCTACGTACAAAACTGAATTCTATTGCAAGATAACTTTCTAATCCCATACTTATTATCATCATCACCAGATTGTTACTAACCTAAAATAAACATAAAAGAGAACACAGAGTAAAAGCTATACAACTGCCTCTGAGTCGCTGTCAGATGTTCAGGCGCCCAGAATCCCACCATTTGAAGAAATGTCAGCGAAACGCTCACGGACAATGTCGCATTTTTTACCAAAATACCCATCTTGGATGTTATTCAAACTTGACTTGAGACTGTGAATCAAAAGACTTGAATGTCTAACAAAATGGAAGCTCAAATCAAAATAATGACAGAATTGCTTTAAATTCTTAATTGCAGGTGTCAGTTGTTTGCAACCCTGTGGTGATCATAGACGTGATGTTCTTTTAAATTGTTACGAAGTACACATAAGAGCCTTGTTCGTTTTAGGGTTTCGTACCCAAAGGGTGACCAACGGAACTCTATCAATAAGCCTCTGCTGTCCGTCCGTCTGTCTGTCAGCGGGCTGTATCTCAAGAACCACAATAAGTAGACAGGTGAAATTTTCACACATTGTGTATTTCCAGCAATATTGAAATGACAAAATAAAAGCATATATGCGATCGATTGAATTCATTTGTGTATTATACAGGCAATTTGCCTGCCAGGCAGGAATATCCTAATATATAAAATTCTTCCGTTACTGAGTGATTGCGTGAGTGAGTGACTGACAGACAAAGCACAGCTGAAACTGCTGGTCGTAGAAAGCTGAAATTTTTCATGTAGTTTCCTTGGGAGTGTAGGGGAGCACTAAAGATGGATAACTCGAAATCGATCTCACGGGAACGGGAAAAAACGGGATATGCGCATTGCGCGTACGTAGCTTGAAATTTCCGGCTCGGTACTAGGATTTAGCCAAATAAAATGAATGTTTAACAGTAAAACTAAAAAGAAAAGAAAGTGCAATTTAAGTATGCTAGTTACATCGATATTATTCTTGGATTTTAAATAACTAACCATAGTTGGCACGAAAGAAAAATATGACAGTAGACAAAAACTAGACGAAGATATATTAGTTTTTTTTTTACTATAGATAGGCATACGTTTGACCACTATCTCTCCTGATGGTAAGCGATGATGCGGTCGAAGATTGAGCACGTTTGCCTAGAAGCAACCTATTCACTCTTGTCTTAAAGACTCCCAGGTTGTAGCTATCTGGAAACACAGATTCTGGCAGGGAATTTCACTCCTTAGCTGTACGCACTATGAATGTGTTCCCAAAACGTTTTGTGCGTGTGAGTGGGATGTCCACCATGTACCGGTGGCGCATCGCCGTTCGTCTTGTGGTCCGATGAAGGAACACGCTTGGCGGAATTAAATCATGCAATTCCGTCGCATACTCCCCAAAATGCAACCGATAGAAAACCGACAGGCCAGCAACTCGGCGTCGATGCTCAAGACTTTGGAGCTTCGACTCGACGAGCCTGTCATTACCTCTTGGCTCGTTTCTCAATTGACTCAAGGGCATCAAGCTGGTATTTGGCAGATCCGTCCCATAGATGCCAGCAGTATTCCATACACGATCGAACTTGCGCTTGATAGAGCTTGGGCAGCTGTTCCGGCGTGAAGTACCGTATCACCTTTTAAATAAATAACTGTTGCGGAGGTTTTAGCACGCAACCATGTTATATCCTCAACAATTATCTCTCAAAGCTCTACAACTGACGAAGCTTGCGACATATGTTGTCCACCCCTGCCACCTTCCCGATAATTGTCAGTTCGCTGGGTGTTGATACAACGCAAATATAATTATGTCATTATATCCACGTCACTCTGTAGTTTAAATAAACGATTACAAAACATGTGTATAACTCTAACCTGTCATTAAAACATGGGTATTAATGTTTCGTTCGAATTGATATAATTGATTTGATTTTCAATTGTTTTGGTTTCATGTTGAGTTGTTTGAATTTTTTATTTAAATGGAGAAGGGCCTTTAATGACTATGAAAAAATGAGGTCAGTCTTATAGGGTTATGAAACAATGGACTTTTATCAAAAGACAAGAATACAGTCGTTGTAGCCGATTGTATTTTTTTATTTAACAGCTTATGTACACATATTAAATAGATAGATAAAAAACTGGCCAAGTGCGAGTCGGACTCGCGTGCAAAGGGTTCCGAATGAATTTCATTTTTTTTAACATGTTTTTTAATACTATAGACTTCATATAGGTTTTCCTGTAATCTATAAGTAATCCATCCATTTTTCAGTCCATTTTTTTTTATTTTAGTCTCAGTTGTTTCGGAGATAAGCGGTGGGGAATGGTAATTTTTCGACTAATTTCTTGAATAACTTCAAAACCATTATTTTAAAATTATGAAAAAAAAACATAATTAAAACCCTCACAGTAAGCTCTTTCATTTAATGTGTCACACGATATTGTTCAAAAAACGTTTTCTTTAATTTTCTAGTTGACCCCCAAAAGTGACCCCCATACTAAAAATTTAATAATTTACGTAACGCTTCCGTATTTGGGTCACAGAAGTTGATATGTGTACCAAATTTCAACAGAATCGGTCCAGTGGATCCGGAGATAACTGGCTGTGACAGACGGACAGACAGACAGACACCCGAGTGATCCTTTTTATAGGGGTTCCGTTTTTTGTTCGGTACCCTAAAAAGAAGGAAACAGAAAAATAGGTACAAAGATGATGCTTATTTCTAAAGAAATCTCTTTCAGCATACCTGCGAAAGGAGAGTCGAATAACGTAGGTTTAAACAGCGTGTGTAAAAGTTATAGGTACTTAAAAATAAAACAAAAAACATAACATATACATATTACTAAAATAAATAAGACGCTAATACATCCTAAATAATATTTTAAGATAAATAATAATACATACTTATATGCAACTATGACGGTACAGAATGGTAGTGTTATTTCACTCTTCTTTTAAAAACTGTAAAAGTGTTGCAGTCCCCAATATCAGGCGGCGGCACAGAAAATAAGAACGTTATCATAATGAAAATAAGAAAACACGGTGGAGCCCAAAAATCAATCTATAAGCCTAATCCTTTCGTTGGTGTCTGCTTCGTGCTGTTGGTATCAGTATTTTAGACGGGGTGACTGAGAACCTGACTTGTACAACCCGATAAATGAATAACACGTAACACGTTTTTTTTTACTATACGTTTGACCACTATCTCACCTTCTTCTTATCGTGTGTGCAGTAAGGTCTAACGACCCCACAAACCTAGTGTCAGAGTTTCTAAACCGCCTCAAGGGCCTCTGACATGGTTTATTTAACGACCGCCATTTGGCGGCCGGGACCACTGGCTTATACGTGCCTTTGGAAGCACGGAATCATCTTTTTATCAGACAATCAGGTGATTCAAGCCTGCAATGTCCTATCCAAACTGGAAACAACTTTACAAAGTATGCTTCCTGTGGGAATCGAACCCACGACCACCGGGTCACAAGGCAAACGCCTAAACCACTCGACCACAGAAGCAGTTTATCTCAACTGATATACCTTAACGATTGTCAAAGATCAAGAAATGACAGCCGAGACGAACGGCTTTCCGCAGCACGGAGGAGTCTATATGTAAGGGCTGGTCACCCACCCAGCCATGGACCGAGCTCGGCAAGCGTTGCTTAACCTCGAAGATTGAACTGGTCGGTTGTTAATATTTAGCCACGAGCTTAGAAAAAACCATTTAAGAAATCCTTGCAGGGATTGGATAAACATAAACTTACTTATTTTTCTTTTTCCGTACCCGAAAAGTAACCAACGGAAACCTATTAGTAAGCCTCCGCACTTCATCCGTCCGTCTGTCTGTCAGCAGGCTGTATCTCAAAAACCGTAACACGTAGACAGTTGAAATTTTCACAGAGTGTGTATGTCTAATGCCGCATAACAAAAAGTAAATAAAATTTAGAATCAAAGGTGGCACCTACACAAGAATCGTGTTGTTTATCAGTTTATGGTACGGAACCCTTCAAATGGGAGACCGACTCGCACTTGGCCGGTTTTTTTAGTTTGAGGCACACAATATTCTCTAAATTGTCATACAACTCCGCATTGCTAGTAGCGATGTATGCCAAAGTCTCCGACATGACCAAACATGAGCTTTACAACCCTTTACAAGTTACAATATTATGATACGAGTATACTGTCATATGTGGTCAGGTCACGCTTTGAGCCGTTATCAGATAACAGCGGTCGCGGCCGATGCGGGTACTTGGACAATTATCTACTGTGGTTAGTTCATACTACCGCATACTGGTCAGTGTTATATGTCTTCTAAATTGATATATGTAGGTAGCATTTATACATTTAGTCTTTAGATTTTGGAGGTACAGAGAGCTGGAAAAATATGAGTGGCCTTTACCCACCAGAGGATCATTGGCGAACTGAAGTGGCAGTGGGCAAGGCACATTGCTCGCAGAACAGATGGGGCTGAAAGGTACTGGAGTGGCGACCCCAGAAGAAGACGCAACATTGAAAGGCCTCCCACAAGATGGACCGATGACCTGGTGAGAGTCGCGGGTGGCCGATGGATGCGAGACACACAGGACCGGTTGTTCTGACGAAACTTGGGGAGGCCTATGTCCAGCAGTGGACGTCTTTGGGCTGATATGATGGGTCATTGGCGAAGAAAAAAAACATCCTTTTCGAGCCGAAAAAACAAAAAGGTCGATCTAGCGAAAGCTTGGGAGTAGCTTGTCTCCAGCAGTGGACTGTTATATTATATTGTAATTTTAGGCGCAGTGGTGTCGGAGATATGTGTAGCCAATTTTCATATATTTTCTAAACTACTTTAAAATTATGAAAAACAAATATTTGCAACACTCACATCAACATTTTTATTTACTTAAGTTCATGTACACTTCACAATTTCAACAGAAGCGGTCCATTACATTCGGTGCAAATTGAGAAAAGATGGACAGACAGACACACGAGTGAGGGTTTTTTCATTCGGACGTTCGGAACCCTAAACGTTAAGGCTTAGATTTCTAAGTACCTCAGAAGTCTAAACCTTAACTTTAAAAGTCTTCCTATAGTATCTCTTCCTAATTAATGAACCTATTTCAATGCGACATTTATTACTCCGTCTGTGTTAGTCCTGTAGCATTTACGTACGTGAGTAGGTTCGAAAAATAGATTCCCAAAGCAGGCAAAGTGTTACTTTTCTCTGTAACAGCCTGGAGTCTGGGTTTGTGCCCTGATGGCTATGTGCTCGCCCTTATGGTGGTATACCTAGTGGTAAGATGATTCCGTGCTTCAGAAGGCACGTAAAAGCTGGTAGTCCCGGCCGCAAAATGGCGGTCGTCAAATAAACCATGTCAGAGGCCCTTGAGGCAGTTTAGAAACGCTGACACTAGGGTGTGTGGGGTCGTTAGACCTTACTGCTCACACGATAAGAAGAAGAAGACCTAGTGGGTATAATAGAGGCCTTACACTTCTGCTCAGTCCTTTCCACCATCTCACATCTGTGGGACATAGGCGACAGATGGTGATCAATTAAGATTTGTAGAACGCTACATTTATGTGTTGTAATATAAATCTACATATTTGGAAAGTATTCACCACTGCCATATTAACAAACCAAAGTATATTCTACCAAGAAACAAACTCAATTCCTAACCATTTGTGCCGTCTAAGCACCATCCATTACCAAGTAAATCAGTAACGAAATACATTCCGACACAATTCTTTTATTCCCCGATCAGCAACGAGAGAAAAACCTTAGTTATCCGTTAGTTCGCGCTAGAGATGAGCCCGACTTGGGGCGAGAATCGGTTGATTGGTCAAATCTGTGAAGAGCACAGAGGGGCGGGTCCGAGCTGTTTATTTATCTATTGTGAGATGTTAGGACGAGGAGAGGACGGAGGACTCGGAATGAAATAGTTTTTATGTAGGCTCTTACACCACATCATCTCTTTCCATCATATGAACCGTAATCAGTCCTGCTGTTGACAATTCCAAGTGAAATATCTTTATACCGTTTGCAAATTAAATGGTTCGTCAGTTTGCAAACTGACTGCGTCGTCAGATTGTAAACGCTTGCTGTTTTGTCAAAAGGCGAAAGCAAAATATAAAGCGCCTCATAAATCGTACGTAACGACCCAAAGTTTTCTCTGCAACAATTAATTTCCGGCACGCAATAGTTTGGTTATCAAATTCTGAATAATGACGTAATTACAAAATAAAAAAACCAGTCAAGGGCGAGTCGGACTCGCGCACCGAGGGTTCCGTACTATCATAAAAATGTGAAAGTTTTTATATTTTCGAGGCCTATAATTCGTCAAAGAATTTTAATACTGCGGTGTATTTGGAGTTTTAGATCAGCGCCATCTCTTGACAGATAGTGGAACTAATGAAATTTTTGATGATTTCTAAAAAAATGTGCTATTTAGAGACTTCGTTTTATTATTCCTGTAATATTTACACAAACTACTATCTATCTGCCTAGCCCTTTCCCAACTATATTGGGGTCGGCTTCCAGTCAAGCCGGATTTAGCTGAATACCAAACAAACACAAACACACACAAACTACTATCACATAAAATTATTTCAGATTTTTCTCTATGCAAACTTCGGAAATAAGGGGACTGGTCAAATTTGTTACATTTTTCATCAAAAGTCGAAAATTATGCAGCCAAAAAAGAAAAGAAAAAAATGTTTGAGAATGTGTAAATAGCGCTCTTTCATATGACATGTCCCCCCCACATGTCCTAGTAGCCCACCTTCGAATTTTTAAGAAACCCATTCAGTCGCTGTTGCTAAAAAAAATATAAACATTTTTACTTTTTTCTTATTTGCAAAATAATTGAGCAAACGTCATCTAAAATTATTCGAAATTTCAAGTTGATAGCATAAGCAGTTCTTGAGATATCCAGCTGTGACAGAGGTTCCTTTTTTACCATTTTGGTACGAAACCCTAAAAATAACTCAAGAAAGAATTAAGACGATCTTTTTATGAAGAAGTTAGACTACAATTCGAACCCTCATCATCTTCTAGTCAACTAAACTTTAGTCAGCAAAGAACGGTTTCAGAACATGAACATGATGATGATTTGACAGAACCAACAAAAGGTCTCTATTCAATAGGGAGCGTGCAGAAACTATCGGTGGCAGCACAGAAATGTCACTGTCAAGTATGTTTCAAGTACAAAATTCGAAATAGCTACGCTAGATGGCACAGTCTTCTTCGCGCACGTTCCCCTAAACTGAGCGTGCAGGAACCACAGGTGGCAGCACCGTAGCGTCAATGTCAAGTATTCTGACCCTTAAAACTTCGAATATGCGACACTAGATGGCATAGTCAACGCCGTGCACGGTCCCTATAGTTTTGGTGGATAGGGATTTTCTGAAATGACATTAGATAGCAACACGAAGCGTCAAGGTACCTTGCAAAACGCTACTGTTTTTAGGGTTCCGAACATCCGTAAAAAACGGAACCCTTATAGAATTACTCGGGTGTCTGTCTGTCCTTCTGTCAAAGCCAGTTTTCTCTGGACCTACTGGACCGATTCTGTTGAAATTTGGTATACATATGAAATTCTGTAAACCAAACACGGTCGTGTTACGTAAATAAATAATGTTTTAGTATGGGGGTCACTTTTTGGGGTCAAACTAGAAAATAAGTAAAAAAGTTTTTCAAACTGTATCGTGTGACATATCAAATGAAAGGGCTTACTATGAGGGTAAGTATTAATTATTAATTATATTATATATTTTTATAATTTTAAAATAAATAGTTTTTAAGTTAATCAAAAAAATGCAGATACTAGTTCTATACCTAAAATTTACAGGAAACCCTATTAGAAGTCTGTAGTGTTAAAATAACACGTTAAAAAAATGAAATTGGTTCGGAACCCTTTGCATGCGAGTCCGACTCGCACTTGGCCAGTTTTAGTACAAGACGTACGGCGATGCTCCACCGGTACATGGCAGACTTCCAAACCCATTTGCAGAAAACGTTTTAGGAATAGTTTCAATATGCGTATTTTTAAGGAGGAGAATTCTCCGCCGGAGTCTATGTTCTTGAAAGCTTAACCTGGAGGTTTATAATTCAAGAGTGAATAGGTTACTTCTAGACAAGCGTGCTCCATTTTCCACCACATCATCACTTATAATCAGGTGCGATAGTGGTCAAACGCGAGCCTGTTCAAACTTTTATATTACTAATGCAAGAATAAGTTTCTTTTCTCAAACATGCTTGGAAATTTGAGCATTATTTTCAACCTTCTTCGAGATAAATCGAAATTGCTGTACTGGCCAAATACATGCAAGCAGCGGCCGGCAAAAGTTGTAAGAAAATCCATATCTATCGTGGTTTAGCGGCCAAATTAACTACATAGTAAACTCATATCTGTCGTGTAATTTAAAAACGGAACGATCTTTTACTCCGAAATATGGCAACCAAGGAGGTAACTTATCAAAAGTTTTATTTAAATTTCGAACTGGCTTCTAAATAGAAAGCTGTTTATTGGAAAAAAAAACGAATGAACACTTTAACGCGGGAAAAAATATTGTTGTTCGTCATTGATTTTGAAAAGTAATTGTGTTTTAATTTCCGTGTATTATTTGAGAAAAGTACTATACAAGCCTTGGCCGCAACTAAGCATTGATGGACTTACGTATGTGTGCCTCGGCCCACATTTACACGTTCGTCTATCAATGCCTCTTTTGCCGGCCGCAGCAGTAATGTACTATTATGTGATACGCTTTCACGCTTGAATCGCTGAACAGATTTGATGTATTTTGTTTCAGAGATAGATGTGCCCTGGACACGTTTATAGATGAAAATCTATAATAACTCGAGCTAAGTCACAAGCAAAAGCCAGTCAAAAGTTGCATGAACATCTTACTAATCTCAAAATAAACCGTCCGTAAGTAATAACCAACATATACACGTGCCAAAGAGTAGTTCCGCAACATATTCCTTCATTTAAGTTTCTCAAGTTGCAACGCAAACTTTACTCAGTTTCTGTTCAAAACACGTGTGTCAGTGCACGTGTATTAGAAGGATTCCATACGAAAGTTAGGTAAGCAGGACTTGAAATCTTGAGGTGATTGCAACCCCCATCTTTCTACATTTGGCATTTAGTTTACCTAGCAAGTTGAGAAGCTCATCTATACTAATATTATAAAGCTAAAGAGTTTGTTTGTTTGGTTGAATGCGCTAATCTTAGGAACTGCTGGTTCGAATTGAAATATTATTGAGTGTTGGGTAGACCATTTATCGAGGAAGGCTATAGGCTATATAATATCATGCTACAACTTATAGGAGCGGAGCATAAAAACTTTTTACAAAAAAATATACTTCCAAACAAAACACTACAAAGTTTAAAATAACTTTAATTTCGAAAGTCGATGTTTTTAATTTTGTTTTTTAATACCGACTTCTGAAATTACAGTTATAACTCGGTTATATTTTTTTGTAAAAAAGTTTTTATTTTTCACTTTTAAGTGGTGATACTTGGACGACGTCATTGTCTACTCAGAAATTGAAAAAAGCAAAAATGCTCATAAAATAAAAAAATACTGAGCCAAACTGAATTAAATTTTTACGGAACCAAATGGCAAGTATACCGCATCGAACTAAAAAAGAATCACAGAAATCAGATCAGAAACCTCGGAGTAATCGGTGAACATAGAAAAAATAAAAATAAA
The DNA here is from genome assembly GCA_947578705.1 of Lacanobia wlatinum. NCBI lineage: Eukaryota > Metazoa > Arthropoda > Insecta > Lepidoptera > Noctuidae > Lacanobia > Lacanobia wlatinum. The sequence continues at coordinate 26,125,919 of OX388033.1, forward strand.
ATACCCACCGAACTGAGAACCTCCTCCTTATTTGGAAGTCGGTTAAAATTACAGCATTCCTTGCAGCATGTGTCGCAGACGAAATTTCGCGGGTCAGCTCGTCACTAAATAATAACAGCCGTTCGGGTCGACCTTCAAGGATAAGCAAAGCTTGCTGAGATCAGTCTGTGGATGGGTGACCATCTGAACATTCCGAGACTCTTTTGTGACTCAGAAAGCATGCTAAGCAGTTGGCCTTGGCCTCTATTTGCAGATTTTCAGTCGTTACGGATTTTCAGAAGCCAGCAAATCTTATACCAGTTTTGCAAAGACATACATGTCACCCAGTTACTGGGTTGTGGTGGTCGTATATGCAGTCGCTCTATATAAAATTCTGGTATTCAACTGAATCCGGTTTGACTGGAAGCCGACCCCAATATAATTCAAAAGGCTAGGCAGATAAACCGGTACAGGTACGACTATAAGCCACTTCACAATTTGAGACGCATTCCAAAGGCTAGACCTAAATATATTATATCTCAGTAATAACTAATAACAAATATAAATAGTCCAAAATGCCATGAAATTTCGATAACTACCCTGTTGGTCTCGTGGTCTCAAGCACGGCTGCCGAGGGTCCTGGGTTTGAGTCCCAGGTCGGACAAAAAGTGGTATTAGGTTTTCTCAATGGCAATCTAGAGTTTGAAATTTGTTGCTGAGACCTCCGTGCTTCGGAAAGCACGTAAAACTATTGGTTTTGCGCTTGACCTCTCCCCGGCTTTGTCGGATTACGGTCCCAGCGGTCTATGACATGAACAGAGAGTCCACCTGTGCATGCGCACACTTGGCTAATCTCCATTTAGTTAGGCTACCATGACTTAAATTCGGTCGAAAGTATTTCGTTAGCGCATGACAATCCTAATATTTAAAATTCTCCCCTTACTGATTGAGTGACTGAGTGACTGACAGACAACGCACAGCCGAAACTATTAGTCGTAGAAAACTGAAATTGACACGTAGGTTCCTGTGGGTCTTGAAGCAAAGAGTGAGAAAAACACCTCTTGTTTCCAGAGTGCCAATTCTACTGATTTAAGCAACTTCTGCATTCGCATCTCAGTCTCTGTCAAAAAAAACCGGCCAAGTGAGAGTCAGACTCTCATACGAAGGGTTCCGTACCAAAAACCTTAATTTTTAGTATTTGTTGTTATAGCGGCAATAGAAATACACAAGCTGTGAAAATTTCAACTGTCTACCTATTACGGTTCTTGAGATACAGCCCGCTGACAGACAGACGGACAGATGGACAGCGGAGGCTTAGTAATAGGGTTCCGTTGGTTACCCTTCGGGTACGGAATCCTAAAAAACCTCAATTTTACTACATTTTTAACAGATTGCAACTTTGATGAATTAGCCCTCTGGAAATAAGAAGCGTTTTTTTTCTCACTGTTTGCGACTCCTAATACTTCTTAAAAATACGAAAACGTTTTTCATCAGTTTCAATCGTGCTCTGAAGAGAGAGCCCGAAACGAAAAGAGAGATTGAAACAGATGAAAAACTTTTACTATTGTCCGACGAATAAAGCTCCTGTACACTGCCCAAAAACTCATACACGTAAGAACAAATCCAAAAAACTATTATCCACCAGTTCCTTCCCCACCATGTACACTAACCTCAACCATCATCCTAAAAAAACAGTTGGCATCGCTGATTCTTGTAGCAGTCCTCCAGTAGGTGGCCACTTGTTGCAGTGGGCGTGCCCCGCCCCGCCCACCGCGCCGTCGTCGCTGGAGCTGCTGGCATCTTCAGTGGCACAGCAGACGCGGAACTTGGCACACGTGATGGCTACCCTCCGGAAGTTCGACATGAGAATCCTCTCGCCGGAGCGCTGACGTCTACTTAAACATAAGGTGAGTGGAAACTTGGAAGGATTTGACTTTTTCAAAAAATTTTCAAAAAAAAATATTTAAATCTTGAGATTTTTTACTTTTGTCTTGGTAATTTTCGCGAATAACGTTGAAGAACTTCCTTTCATCAACATGGCTAAGTTATCTTTAAAAGCTCTGGATAGGGGTGAGACACTATCCACCAAATAATTAAAAAAAAAATATCCGAATTTGTATGGATTTTCTGGCAGATAAATTGTTAAGACAGACTATCCAGATGGCCACCTTGTTCGTTTCACCAAAGACAACCCGTAATTATTTAACTATCACATCCCATTAACACTTTAACAATCCATTGAGTAAGTTTAAGAATTAACTTTCAATTAAGTCGAAGCTAAGTAAACCTTTTTAAATAAACTACGTATTGCACCCACTAATCCCATTAACAATTTAGCTAATAAGTAAGTTTCACTAAAACCATTTATATAAAACTTTACTGAATTATATTTCAACTAACTAAACCTTTCGATTAAACCACGTATTGCACTCCACTCCAAACAAACTTGATTGAGATTTTATACAGACAACATCATTTACTTTATGTTTGCAGACGTAAAAGCAAAACCTCCACCACACACGCACACATTTCTTCTAAATTACATTAAAATAAGTCGACAATACTTGTTGACTGTCAACCTGTAACCGCTACTGCACAGTAAACATGTACTCCGCAATCTTTAGAATCAACATGTTTCCGAGACCATCGCAAACGCAGCACACCTTTTAGCTAGTTCAAACATGGTTAAAGGTTGTCTTAGAATCGCTAAGTAATCCGGTCTAATTAAAAACCTAATCTTTGGACTTCAAAATTTCAGAATCAGGGGGGCTACCCTCTAACGAAATCCGTAGTTTCGGGCTTAGTTGCGGGCGGGCATTTTCTACTCCGTATCACCTAACTACTGAGAACTAACGATAACATGATTTGACAGTTACTGTGAAATCGTGTTGTCATTCATTCTCAGTTCGGGTTCGGGACTAATCGTAGGTCTGTAGGTGATACGGAGTAGAATACGCCCGCCCGCAAGTAAGCCCGAAACTACGGATTTCGTTAGAGAATAGCCCCCCAGAATCAGAACTTGATTTGCTCAAAATGTAGGTACAATATAAGATAACTTACACAAACCCATAAGATCAGCTACATTTTATCTTACGGCATGCAAATCAATAGTACAATTATAAAATAAATTGAAAACGTCAACAATGCAAATAGAATTATTAATAATAAAAAAAAAACAAACAAAAGTCAAAAACAAAATATCACATAGTCAATAACAAATTCATTTAATGTCAAGTGTCTAAATTAAAAATTCGCAATAATGAGCTGACAAAAATTAAATGAAATGTTGACTGTAGGAGCACTGTAACGTTTATTATGATTTACTAAAAGTTTATGCACTATTAATAACACAGTACAAGGGCGGACTTAATGCCTAAGGTATTTTCCACCAGTCCAGTTTAGCCATTTTTTCAATAGTCAAATAACTTTTATCCTAGAGCTTTTGTATATAAAACGTGTCGAACCGCCGCGCTAACTTGACTAAAAAAAACTGGCAAAGTGCGAGTCGGACTGGCGTGCAAAGGGTTCCGAACGAATTTAATTTTCTTAACATGTTATTTTAACACTACAGACTTCTAATAGGTTTTCCTGTAATCTTTAGGTAAAGATCTATTACCTCCATTTTTTTTTCAAAATTTTAGGCTCAGCAGTTTCGGAGATAAGGGGGGGAATGGTCATTTTTCGTCTAATTTCTTGAGTAACTTCAAAACCATTTATTTTATAATTATGAAAAAAATATAATCAAAACCCTCACAGTAAGCCCTTTCATTTGTTCACACGATATTGTTCAAAAATCTTTTTTTTTTTCTAGTTTGACCCCCAAAAGTGACACCCATACAAAAAATTTAATAATTTACGTAACGCGACCGGGTATGGGTCATAGAAGTCCATATGTGTACCAAATTTCAACAGAATCGGTCCAGTGGATCCGGAGAAAATCGACTGTGACAGACGGACAGACAGACACCCGAGTGATCCTATAAGGGTTCCGTTTTTTTTTTCAGAACCCCAAAAATGAGTAAGTGTAAAATAAATAATTCTAGAAGAAATGGACTAGCCCTACGAGTAATCATATTCCGGTCTGCACTGTCGAACATTTAAAGAAACAAATCAATACAATGGAAAATCGCATTTATGAACACCAAACCATTCTCCATCCATACGCAGAAAAACTCCGCACAATATTTCCATTCCGTAACTCATCGACAACGCTTATTCGAATATCAGCACGTTTTATTAGCACTCCGCTCAGTGGAGCTTCCTAAAGCCATCACTTGTTGCGTCTGAAACCGCTAACCCTCGAATTCTCGAATACAAATCATTTACTCGCAAACGAGTCCTTATCTTCGAAGATGCTCTTATATTGAGAGATATTCTGTTGCTACAATTCGTTTTACTACACTTTGAACTGACAGAGATAATTGAGACTTGTGCTCGTTTCTATACAAGATAATAAATATAATATTATACTTTACTACCTTTTGACTTCGCTCTCGTTACTTTAGAGGTAGATTTTCTCCAAAAAAAACAGGATATTTGCGAGTCGGACTCACCCACTGAGGGTTCCGTACAAATATATAGGTACAAATTACTTTAAATAAAGACTTTTTTACGATTTCATTACAAATGTGTAGATTTTAGAATTTTCTCCAAACTGGTAGTATAAGACAATATTACTTGCCAAACATAGTTCTAGGTCAACAGAAAATACCATATAATTTTTTATTCCCTTGAGAGTGTCAAGTACTTACGTTTTTTGCGGCATAAACGCCGTATCTTTTTTTACGTTAACTTAGAAAGTTGAGACTGTAGATAGGAGTATATGGTTTTAATTTCAACTCGATACCTCCACGCGTTCCCGAGATAAAGGGTCTTGACAGACAGACGGACGGAAAACAAAGTGATCCTATAAGGGTTCCGTTTTTCCTTTTGAGGTACGGAACCCTAAAAAGTAGCCTATAACTGCCTCCAGAGTCCCGTCTATATCTGTACCGAAATTCATATATATCAGTTCAGTGTAAGTGCAAAAGTGTAACAAACTAACAAAATCAGTTTTGCATTAATAATATTAGTCAGGATGAAGATTTTACAACAAAAATAGTCGCCGAACCCTTTTACACAGACTTCATCCTATGTGTTCAAAGCAATGAATGCATGCCTCAACAAATAACATACAGGCTTTCATTTTTCTTTAGTCAATTGGGTACATTCCTTGATAGAAAAACAATAATTCTATTTAATCCGTCCGTTAGATATTAAAAAAAATATTGGACACATATTTTTGCCATTTCCAATGGATAAAAATTATTTCGCCGTATGGTGTCGGCCGGCGCCATATGGTGCCGTAACAGAATAATACCATCCCATCACTTCCCGTGGGTGTTGTAAGAGGCGACTAAGGGACTCACCAGAGAATGGGCAGCAGCGTTCTCTGTAAAACGCAACACCATACACTGCGATCGCCAACCCGCCTGCCAAGCGTGGCGATTATGGCAAACCCTATGCCTATGTCCAGCCGTCCGTCTTTGGGCTGATATGATGAAAAAATTATAAAGATAAAGCGCATCAAAGTTCAAGAGTGGGAGCTGGTGACGTCACGCGAGTTGTCAACGCACTTTATCGTTTTCAATTTTTATTTACGGGAAAAAAGAAAAAATACGTGGCCAATATTTTTTGGTCATCCATCTGATGGACTAATTAGATCTTCTCAGGAAAGTACATACATACCCAATAACGATTGCGTCAACGGCCAAAAAAGATTCACAAATACCGTTTACTATGCAAATCCCTCATCGATATGCCAAAACACCGAGTTAAAGTCTACCACAGGCCACCATTAGCCACTTGGCAACAGCAAGCATCTAAAAATAATAAAAAAGTTGTGAAGTTGAAGCTCAACTTGACACAGTCGCTCGGCAAACAGCTCGCCTGCAACCGCTTTCACTTTACTTGTCAATTTCAACTGAAATTCTTTATTTTTCGCGCTGTTTGACTTGTGGGGGATGATTTTAAAGTATAATTTGAAACAGCAAGGTTCAATGGTGGATTTAAAAGCGAGAACAGGTATTTTTTCAAAGTTTTGTCAGCCAGTAATGTTTGTAGCATGTTAAGCTTGGAATCGTTTTCACTATTACTAATGAACTACAATCTGTGCTAGTATTCGTTATTAGAAAGCTAAGAAATATTGGTAGGAATTTTAACTGAAACCAAATGCTTATACGGTCACCATTGTCAGTGACCATTTTTTTAAAATTCAATTCGAAACTTTTTCAAAACTGCGGCGACATTAGATTCTATTACCTTTCTTTTTTCTTTTTTTTTAACTAAACCTCGCTTATAACTGTACCTAGCTTGTCGCAGTGGTTCTATAATTTACTGTCAGACAGATACGATTTCAGGAAGAAGAAAATCTTGTTTATTGATAATTGAAAATAAATACTTATGCAAATAGTATTATGAAGAACATGGCAAAATCAAATAAAACAAGATTTCATAAACCTTCACGAAGTGAAAATAATAAGATAAATAAAATACTTGTACAGATATAAAATTGTGGTCGAATGTTGTTGCTTTTTAGTTCAATTAATTAAATTTTATGAATATTAATGTTTGTATTGTATTTTACTTTTAAACCTGAAATAAAGACTTCTTTCGGTATGATGAAGAAAATAGCCAAATCAAATATACATCAATTCTGAAAGAAACATCACCTTTGATGATGACATCAAAGGCATTAGAAGTCACGTTATTCGAGGAACCATTACGTAATTTTATTTAATAAACTCCTGTTTTCCTTCACATTAAACGTGTACCGACAAATAATGAAAAAGATTCCTACTAAAGATTATAAGCCTCAACTAAGCCGTGATAACGCGCTTTGAAACTCGAAATCTTGGCGAATAGTTGTGCGTTGTCGTTGTGAAGGTCACTGGGCCAAGTACAAGTACTCGTAAGTACTAAGAATCTTGTCTATGGTGGGTACAGGTAAGCCAAGTCTTTGGTCTCAGAACTTCAAAGACTTCCAAAGAAAAGGAAAGTTTTCACTCTAAGGCTAATACGTTTTTCACGAGTTACTCTTCATCCGCTTCGTACATTTCGTTACTAAATTTTTTTACGTTGTTTTTCTCGAAGTTCAGATTCTGATTCGAACACAGGAAATATTTTATTATAATCTGTAAGCCAAACTATAATAATATATAGCAGGTTACTCTGAAAAACGGACTGAAACAATTTTCTTCTCACTCCGTATTTCAGACCCGCCGCCGCCGGTTGTACGCCTTCCGCATCCAGTCTGTGTACGTCCTTACCACTTTTTTGAGGTTGCGTCACAATAAAATAATATTTTTATATTATCCAACCCCAGACATTTAACATTTAAACCACAAAGCTGTGACAAAAAACGCCGAAAAACACGAAAAAATAAAATAACTGTTGAAGTATTTGTTTGAAAGTGGGAATGTTGGCATCGCCGCCATTCTTTTGTTACTTTGTTCTTTTGTTGAGCAAGTTATTTTGGCTTAATTTCACTAAACTGTGTACAATCACCAGCATAAATACCTTACACTTCGCAAAATTTATTTTTGATTAAATTCGCGTTTGACCACAATCGACGATGGCTTACCTATATGTAACCCATTCACTCTTGACTTAAAGATTTAGGTTGTAGCTATCAGGAAACACAGACTGCGGCAGAGACCTCCCCTTAGCTGTACGTGCATTGAAAATATTCCCAGTGGAATTTACACCATGTTACGGTGGCATATCGCTGTACGACTTGCTGTCCGATGATGAAATGGGCTTCAATTTTGCAATTCCATCTCGAAATCCCCGCTTTCTCGTGAAACAAAGTTACAACTTTAAGAAAAGACCTATTTCATAATAATTTGATTTCGAAAACACTGTATTCGCATCTTTGTACAATTCTAATTATTATATTTATACTAGCTGACTCGGCAACTTTGTTCCGCCATATAAAAAAAAATGCTTACGACCTGTTCTCAGACCTACACAAAAAAAATCATAAAAATCAGTCAAGCCTTTTCGGAGGAGTTCGATAGCAAACACTGTGACACGAGATTTTTATATGTTAGAATTTAGATAGATTATTGTATTAATTTTATGCACCTGTCATATATTTACGCTCATTACTGTACCTTGGCCGTGCTACCGTTTGCTGAGTTTCATTGCCCTTTCCTGTTCGATTTTCCACTGGATTTGTTCAGGTTTCAAGTGTAAAAGGTCATTGGAGGTGGAGTCACTTTGATTTGTTGCCGACATTGTAAACATGTGCGGTCTACCTGAGATATTTCCGTTGTTACCTCGCTACCACGACCACGACTTATATTAAAAAAATACAACTGAATTCCGGAGGCAATTCCTCCTTTTTTGAAGTCGGTTAATAATGTATTTAGTTTATTGGTTGTAATTTAATTTGTGGATTTTATTTTATTTCTTAGTTCATTAATTGATTTTAACTACATATTTTATTTTATTATTTGACATTATATTTATACAATTATTTATATTTTTGAAATAATTTTTATTTTATTGGTTATAGTGCAATGGGTGCAAATTACCTGAATATATAAATGTTTTCTTTTTATTTATTTATTAACTGTAGAATCTGCGTTTGGTCCTAAGTTGTATTAATCAGATCGTACCAAGTATCGTTTACCTTACTCCGTAGCGGTTTCGTAGCGTTTCCTTGACATTACTGTAGCGCAACTGTGATGATTTCGTAGCGCTTTCGAAGCTGTCCCGACATTAGTAGCATTTCGTAGCACGTCTATAACGTTTCGTAGCAGATCCGTAGCGTTTTGTAGACTAGCTTAATTACTAAAAAAATCCCACAAATAAATTAGTCCATTTATAAGTTTACCTCATAACCTACTACTACAAACATTTATACTTTAAATTATATCTACTAATATTATAAGTGCGAAAGTTTGGATGAATATTTGTTACTCAATCACGTCTGAACGGCTGAAAGGATCTTGATGAAATTTGGCGCAGAGTTAAATTATAGTCGAGAATATGTTCCCTTATGATAATTTTCGACATACACGCAGGTGGAGCCGCAGGAGCTTGTGTATAAATAAATGGTTAGTTAAATTCGGATTAGTTTTGGCACTTTGATGAAATCAATGTCTTGAAAAAACTGAAAAAAGTAATGTCCAGTAGTTCTTTATTAGGAGTTGTATGAAACGACAGCTCTATCGTATAACATCATAGGCTCTCCATAACTATCAAGGATGAAGGCGCACAGTTCGCTTGACCAGTTCCTTTCACTACACAACCGGACCCTGGGAGCGAGGCTTGTCTTTATGAATACGACTTGATCTCACTAGTATTCAGTTCCACTGTAACTGTAACCTTAAGGTTTCAGGTCAATTAATTTTGAATATTGATGTAAAATGATTCACATAATTGGGAATAGTTTACAAGGAGCCTAAAAATATCTGAATTAACCAGGTTTTAATAGTATCTTCAATGAATATTTGTTTTGAAATAAATGACATGACTTATGATGTGAGGTAATGAAAAGAAATGGAAGACCGTTTACAAATCTTAAACCCTTACAAAAACGAAATATCACTTTTACGCAGCGATTTATTTGCGGATTAGCTTCAATCTAACATACCATTTCACCAAAAAATTATCCCTGAGTAAGAAAGGCTGTGGATCTCTTTTTAGGGTTCCGAACAAAAAACGGAACCCTTATAGGATCACTCGGGTGTCTGTCTGTCTGTCCGTCTGTCACAGCCAGTTTTCTCCGGACCTACTGGACCGATTCTGTTGAAATTTGGTACACATATGAACTTCTGTGACCCAAACACGGACGAGTTACGTAAATCATTAAATTTTTAGTATGGGCGTCACTTTTGGAATATCGTGTGGCATATCAAATGAAAGAACTTACTGTAAGAGTTTTAAATACATTTTTTTCATAATTTTAAAATAAATGGTTTTGAAGTTATTCAAAAAATTAGACGAAAAATGACCATTCCCCCCCTTATCTCCGAAACTACTGAGCCTAAAATTTTGAAAAACATGGAGATAATAGATCTTTACCTATAGAATACAGGAAAACCGATAAGAAATCTATAGTGTTAAAATAACATGTTGAAAAAAATGAATTTCGTTCGGAACCCTTTGCACGCGAGTCCGACTCGCACTTGGCCAGTTTTTTTGTGTATACTCAGTAGGTCTGAGAATAGGTCGTAGGCTACTTTTTCCTATGTGGCAAAACAACGTCTGCCCGGTTAGCTAGTAAAACAATATTATCTTAAATATATCGGCAAAATTATCAAGGTACTAAATACTTTAAATGTTTTCTAAGAAATACGCAGTAACTAGTCAACTCAAAAAACACAAAGTCAACAATGTTTTAGGAACACATTCATAGTGCGTACAGCTAAGCAGTGGAACTCCCTGCCGGAGTCTGTGTTTCCTGATAGCTACAACCTGGGAGTCTTTAAGTCAAGAGTGAATAGGTTACTTCTAGGCAAGCGTGCTCCATCTTCGACCACATCATCGCTTACCATCAGGTGAGATAGTGGTCCAACGCGTGCCTATCAATAGTAAAAAAAAATAAAACAATAATCTAAAATCATGCAATACAAACAAACTTATCGTATGCAACGCAACGTACGATAAGTGTGCATAGTTTTAACATGAGTCCAGATATCAAAATGCGTTGCATACATTGCGTAGGACCCAGTGTGTCTCTTGCTTTATAATCTGCTTATGTGAACAATGTCTACATACACACCTATAAAAAGTACATTGAGTGGGATTATCTCTCTGCGTTATAATATTTTGCAAACGATTTGATTTCCTGAAGACTGGCGTTTATTTTGTTGCCTTTCTCTTGTGTATTTTTTTGTTATCTATATGTAGACTAATATTATAAAGCTGTAGAGTTTGTTTGGTTGAACAAGCTAATTTCAGGAACTACTGGTTCGAATGTAAAAAATATTTTAGTGTTGGATAACCCATTTACCCATAGGCTATATAACATCACGCTACGACAAATAGGAGAGTTGCGTGGGTGAGCTAGTAAATATAAATCCAGTTCAATAAATTGTGACGCAAGAACTCACAAAAGTTTCTACTTTTAAATTGGTCATACGTTAATACACATAATAATAGTTTTCCCACAATGAACTTGTTAGAAGATAAGGTGCATAAGACAAAATACCTAATTAATTAAATATTATGATGACGACCCCGCTGAGAGTAGGTTTTTAATAAAGGAAACACTCAAATCAAAAAAGCACAAAACATTTTATTTTGCTTAACACACAACAATCCTCCTTGGATTAATGGTCGTAAATTCTTCAATGACTTCGTTAGGTTGTTGACTACCAAAGATATCGCAGTGTTTTGGAGGGCTTGAGCCCCTTAACCCCCTAGATCCGTTAAGGGTTATCATAATATCAGAAGCCTTTAGTAGAAATTTACTACATTAATTCGATGAACATATCTTCGGCTCCTACTGATCAAACTATTTGAGCAATGTTTTCGTCGCTATGCTTACATGAGAGCGAATTGTGAGTGAATTGATGCGTTGAATTTAATTAATATTTTAGCTTAGCTTAATATGAGAGTGATGGAAGAGAGAGTCCCAAATAATCATTTTTCTTTCTTTCTTTCTTTCTTTCACTTGTGTTTGCGCACGAACATGTGCACTATGATAATATGTATCGCGCTGACGGCTAGTCTCCGTTGAAATTGACCGCTATTTTTTTTATTTTTTTTTTATTTATTAAGGGATAATAAACAACTACAACATATATATAATACACAAGATTAACAAAATTTTAAGTGGTAATGTTGCAGTCCACTGTATTATCCGCAAATAAAACAAATTTATGAACAGTGGTTGCCACTAGACGACCATTACCAAAATTAAAAAAAAATATTTTGAGCTAAATAAATAAGTTACTAAAAAGCCAGAACTACAAAGTCAATCGAATAAAAAACAATGTCATTCCCTGAAATTATGCAATAAATAAATAATAATTAGATTACAATTGAGATAAAACAATTATAACATTAGATTTAAATTTATTTTTCGAGCATGCAGAAATATCAATATCAATAAAACTTGAATTATAAGATTCCAATATTCTATGAATAGGGTAGCATAAGCCAGAGTTCGTACGACAAGAATTAGAAAAGGCCGAAATCGGTCAGGAGGACTGTACATGCAAGGACACAGGGCCAAAGGATCTGGTGGGCAGTTTATGGGATGAGAATTAGTAGTTTTGACGGTAAGAAATTTATCTTTATTCGTTCTACCCTAGCTTAAAGTAATTTCTATCGTTCATAAATACTGGTTCAGTAAAAACACTGCGGCACAGCTGTACAAAGTAAAATCCAGTAAAAAGTTGATTGATAGTCAAGGACATACTTAATTATAATTCCTCAAACACATGTTTGCATAATTGTAATCCTTTCCGAGGAGCACGCGAAACTATAAACACGACATGCGAACTACGAACTTTAAATATAAGGTACTAGCTTCTGCCAGCGGCTTCGCCCGCGTGATTCCTGGGGAACATACTGCTGGGATATATATAGCCTATGTGTTATACCAGGCTATAATCTATCTCTGTTCAAAAGAGTAACATACATTCATTTATCCATCCTCACAAACTTTCGCATTTATAATATTACTAGCTTTTGCCCGCGACTTCGTACGGGCATATCCCGTTTTTCCCGTATCCCGTTTTTTTCCGTTCCAAAAAACTATCCTATCTTTTAAGTTGGATCAAATAACAGATAGTTAAAAAGTTTCATCAAAATCGGTTCAGTACTTTAGGAGTCCATCGCGGATAAACAACGTGACACGTGATTTACTAGTATATATATTAAGAAGATATTAGGTATATATAGTGAGAAGTAGGATAGTAGGGAGTAGGATTAGTAGCAAGTAGGATATTAGAATTTGCCACGACCTGGCTCACTGTCCCTAGAAATAAAGCGGGTTCGTACATATGTAGGTATATTTCAGCCGCACTTAACTGAAAAACACATCGGCATTTCCTTCGATGTAAATACACATTTTGAGTTTAAAGAAAGCATGTTATCACCCTTAATATAAGTCAACCGCAATTCTATGCAAATTAAAACATTGTTATATCAAACCTTGATACAACCAATTGCTGCGCTACTATTTGTAAGTGTAAAGCTCCTTTTAAAAGTTTTCTGTTCGGCGCCAATCAGCACAATGTTTCTTGTATGGGAGCCTCCTTTAATATTTAATTTAATCTTACTTTTATTATTTGTTGTAATAGCGACAATAGAAATACACAATCTATGAAAATTGTAACTGTCTACCTTCTTTGGTTTTTTTTTTGTACGAAAAGTAAAAGGGATAAGACAAGACATTTGTTTGTAGAAACATGAGTATACATAAAAGGAATGCAGGTTGTTCATAAACAAAAAAGATCAGTCATGTTCGGCTTTTATGGCATATAAAATATAGGTAAAAAGTCATTCAAAAATTAAAATTATTATTAAATTGTCACACACACTATTAATTGAATTTAAATAATAAACTTGTATTAAATAGTCATAAAGTCTAATTATAAAAAATCAAATTACAAATTATCAAAATTTTTAAAGGCGCCTTTTTTTTGAGTACGGAACCCAGAAAATAACATTTCAGTAGAACAGATACTTTAATGTATCCATCAGAACTAACGGTTTTTGGTTACTAAAAAATCTCGTAGCACCAACAAAGAGACACATGGCTTTCACCCCATCAATACCCAAGCTATGGTTTCAAAGACCGACCTATACGAAGGTCAAGGTCAATCCCCCCTGTAACGGAAGCAGGCAGATGGCGGGGTGACCGCGTCACACAGACTCATCGCAACTTGGATACAGTTTGCAACCTCGTTAAGATAACAACTTGCGCATAGATCCTGGGAGATCGATCTCCGGTAAGTTTGGAGGATTGACTTCAAACTTGAGGTAGATATAGATATGCTATTTTCAGGGTGTTTAAGAGAAGTGGCCTGTGGTTTCAGACTTGCGATTAAAAGTGGTTTTGAAGACCACGAAAGATTTATCTGAAAAAAATAGTTTGCGAGAACACTGCCACAATTTTGTTTAAGCTAAACTAACATTTTAAAAAAATGACGCGGGTATGAGGTATCAAACATAAAAAAATTCATCCGAATTGAAAACCTCCTCCTTTTTTAAAGTCGGTTAAAAAGATGAAGAAGAAAAAGTTACTAATACAAAGCTTTACTTCCACGAATGCTATGCATTACTTTTTATTTCGGAAAAATAACAGTTTTAACCATATTTGTTTTTGTGTTGACAGTTAAGTTCACATGTAAACCAACTTCATGCATTTATTTAAACACAGACATCATTCTAGTGATTTAAAACAAATACAAATAAGAGCCAAAGATACGTAACCAATCTCATTATTTTTTAAAAAACCTGTACCAGAATAAACGCAATACCTCTTAAGGGGTCATTGAACTCATCATTATGAACAACTTTCACTATTGGACCAACACTGAAATCGTGGACCCGCCTGACGCGAAACGCTTGCCCCGCGACTTGGTCGGGGACGTAGACGGCCCCGTCGCACCGGACTGACGCCTGAGTAGGTCGCTCCCAGTCTACACGCGACCTACTCAAACAATGATACTACACACATAACTCGCATCCGCGGACGCGGCCTGTGCTAGGTTAATATAGGCAGGTCGCGTTCCGTAATCCCATACATTCATCTCTCGACATGCGCTCGAACTCACGCACCGAATTTGTGCTAAGTTAATATAGGCTTATTCGGTGCAGATGCACTGGACGGTAGTACTCACACTACACGACCGTTCACACATACATAAGTCGGCTCTGCGGCCCGGAAGCGTGATCGGCTAGACCTGAGATCGTTACGGGCGGGAGCCTCTCACTTATCTACAGGTATGTCAACAAAGTCGGCGCCCTCGTCGCTGGTCGTCCTCGCTGGGCCTCCCCCGGGTAACTGGGGGTCTCACTTGGCGGGGGCTGACCGCCGTAGGCGCCGTGAAGAGGCGATACGCGTAGCTCTCACTACTTAGTCGCGACGTACCTGTAGAACTAAACACAACAGTTACTCACAGGCGTGCGTCTATTGCTAAGATTTTTCTGGCAGGCGCACGCCAAAACAGCTACGCCAATAGATGGCACCACAGTGCCCGGTCCGCCGCTGCGGACCGCGGTGCGCCACCGCGGGCAGGGGGCTTCGCCCCGACACCGCTTGCCGCGCCCCCTAGCGGGGACGTAGCGAACTCCACACAAGGTGAAATCGTGGAAAAAAATCGACTCCCCCATACATTTATGTGCGCATAACTCGACAAAATGTACTGAACAGCTGATTTCTTTTTTCGCAATTTCGGAATTGTGCCCATAGTAAAAGTTGTTCATAATTATGAGTACAATAACCACTTAAGAGGTATTGCGTTTATACTGTAACACGTTCTATATAAAAGCGACCATGAATGCATTTAAAAAGTTGCAGACTTTTCAAAACATGTCTGTCGGTACAAATCAAAAGTTTACCTAAAACATTCCGAGGGGGAGCTTTGTCATCACAATGTTGACTCTTTGTAAGTCTCGAACTCGAAAAACGGCACATAATAAGGATTTTTTAAATGGAATATTTTGTATTTTTGTTCTTTTATAAACATTTTTCCACTGTGGATATTCTTTCAGACAACTCGGTGACCTATACTAATATTATAAATGACAAAGTTTGAATGTTTGTATGTTTGTTACTCAATCACGTCAGAACGGCTGAATGGATCTTGATGAAATTTGGCACAAAGGTAGATTATAGTCTAGAATAACAGACTGTATACTTTTTATCCCAAGAGTACGTCCGTCACTGTACGAATATGAGTATGTACGAATGTCAAAAATTAGCCTTTGAGATAATTTTTGACATTCACGCGGGTTAGTTAGTTACAAATATATTAATTGCTGTAAAGAACTCACTGAAAAGAAAGAAAGAGCAGGCTTTAAGTAGGCAGAGTAGGTCTACTCTGCCTACCTACCCTAACCAACGATAGCCTTTAGCTAGATCCTAGCCAACGGTAGCCTATAGCTAACTAGAAATCCTAAAACCGTTCAGTGTTCAGTGACCAGTTTCCTCATCCAATCCGTCCATCTTCTCTGTGACTATCCGCTCTGTCAAAGAATCAATTTAGGTTCTAGACAAGTGTCTCCTAACAGCATAATAATAATAATAAACAAAACCGAAGCCAAGTGCGAGTCTAATCTGCCCCCAAGAATTGGCCCCATTTTCAAAATGTATTTAATTACGTTACACGTCCGTGTTTGGATCATAGAAGATTATATGTGAACCAAATTTCAACTGTATCAGTCCAGTAGATTTGGAGATAATCGGCTGTGACAGACTATAGGGGTTCCGTTTTTCCATATAGAGGGGCAGAACCCTAAAAATAGCCTATAACTCGACCCCTGCTGGGGCCAAAGTTTCTTCTCTATGAGAGGGAATGGACCTTAATCCGCCAACAGGTTAATTCCTAGCACGGAACTGGGATTTGCTCCCCTATCCGCTGTAATACTCGTATCCGTCACTCATGATATATTTATATTTAAGTTAACGTACTCAAAGATCTTGAAAATAAGATTTATTTATTTATTACTAGCTGACCCGCGCAACTTCGTCTGCGTCACAATTTTCATTACTGCTCCACTTCTGTTGGTCTTAGCGTGATGATAGCCTTTCTCAATAAATGGGCTATCTAACACTGAAAGAATTTTTCAAATCGGACCAGTAGTTCCTGAGATTAGCGCGTTCAAGCAAACAAACAAACAAACAAACTCTTCAGCTTTATATATTAGTATAGATTATTTACCACGTGGGTCTATAAGCGATTGTCAAAAATGACAAAATGTATGTGATCGGCAAGCGGTACCGAAACTTCATAGAGTCAATCTCTTACATTTTGACTTTTCATCCAGCGTAATCATTTGTAAATTCTCACTTTGTCTAGAGGCAAGGGTCACAAAACTGCCACAAAATCGGCATCCGTTCAAGGACACTTCACGTCCTTGACAAAGAACGTAAAAACTAGTTAGCAGCATAGCTGTGTTGATTAGGGCAGTGGCACAAAGCGACATAGTCTGGCCGGTATGTCGCATACCGAGCCCGGCGCGCATTGTTGGGGACGATGGGCTTGGGGCAAGGTGTACACTGATCGCGGGATGACCTGGCTGTGTCGAGATCGAAGTTCTATAACCAATTGATAGATTGTGTGGTAGCGTGTTACCCACTTACTAGGTTTGCAGCCGCTCCGTGTAAAATACTACTTAGCTGCAAAAGTCGGTTCCAATATAATTGTGAAAAAGCTAGGGATTGATTTTGATTGAGGGCAACATTTGAAAACTTTTCAATCAGTCACGATCGTATGCTACCCTGAAATTGCAAAATAAAAACAGCTGTTCAGATAGATAGATAAAAAATGTATTTAGTTCAAGAATGGAAGACACAATACACAAAGGCATAGTTACATAAATAATAGGACTAAAAAAATAAAAACTAGTAAATACAAATATTAAATAGACCAAACGATTAAAAGAAAAAGACTGCGTTGTTTATTTTCAGTTCAGGACATGTTGTGGAGTTGCGCGCACTTAAATATATGGCAGCAGTCGATTTTTGTTCGCGATTTCGTGGTTGAACCCATAGTAAAAGTTATACTCGTAGATTCACATTTTAAAGAAAAAGAGTAAAACTACGAATTTTTCAAAAAACAAAAATAATCTAAGAGAAACTATTCTGTTTCTGTGACATCTCAGAAAAGTGATAAGCTTAAATCTTGTAGCCTTTGACACACATGTTCCGGTTTGCATGACTGGGATTGAGTAGATGCATGAAGGGTCAGGAAGTTTCGGTGGAACGCAAGTCGAACTTAAACATAATCGTCGGGGAATTAGTCTCGGCAATCTTCAAGCAGAAATGTTAGGACTTGTAGGTATAATCTAATGACATAATAAAATAATGACGACACGGTTGGCGCATCGGTCGAGCGATTGGCCGCCGTGCTGCGTGTCGCGGATTCGATTCTTGAACGGAACTTATATTTGTATGGCCTACAGATAGTTTTTGCGGGGAGGCTGTTTGTGTATGTGAGTTATGTTTGTAAACGCACCCATGATACAGGAGAAAATTGAAGTGTGGGGCAACGTTTAAAAAAAATTACATTAATTTAAAGAGACATGCCATGGGGTTTCTTGTAAATTCGTATTTATGTTGTATGTTTTTCATGTAGCGCCATCAATGCCGCCACAAGAAAAACCAACGGATCCTCCCTTTACAATGGTGTGCTTTACTCTCTGTACCGCATACCACTAATTTATTTTGGAGATAGGTAAAAAATAACAATTTTACACTTCAAAATTGTTTGGTTAGTTTTAAACTTCATGAAGCCGGTGTTTCTTAGCTGCCTCATAGACACATACATATAAAGACATCGTTTTCTAAGTTTTGGAGTTCAAAGAGGAAGAGTTTGGACGATGCTTCATCTTTCTGACTGAATCCGAGTGCTTGGCAATCCAAAGGAAAGCTTTGACTTTGAGTTTGAATACAGTCAATATATGTATTTAAACTTAAATCTGTTTATTAAAACAAACTATATACCACCACGCACAAAACGATTTGGAAACACATTCAGAGTGCGTACAGCTAAGGAGTGGAATTCCCTGCCAGAGTCTGTGTTTGCAGATAGCTACAACCTGGGAGTCTTTAAGACAAGATTGAATAGGTTGCTTCTAGGCAAACGTGCTCCATCTTCGACCGCATCATCGCTTACCATCAGGTGAGATAGTGGTCAAACGTACGCCAATCCATAGTAAAATATATATATATATATATACTTAGAATAAAAAATCCTAACTAAAATAAGGCGTCAAAAAGTTCGTCGCATCGCTGTCCACTGGAAGGGAGCCCAAAAGACTAGCGGCATTACCACGTTGTACGCCAATGCTTATCCTCTGTCCGAGGTAAAAGCCAGCCCATGGGTCACGTGAAGTATAAAGTCAATTGAATATATCTCATGAAATCAGTGTACGATTAAATGAAAGAGTAATTAGAATAGAATAGAAAAGATCTTTTATTTATTCGAGTAACACGACTCAACTGTTAGTAAAACTTAAGACTTAGTTAGTAAACACCGATACAAACAAAACAACACAACAAATAATGGTGGGTCACTGCTGCGACAAACCATGCGTGACTTCACAGCAGTGACTAACATAAATACAGTCCAGGCGACTAGCAATCATGCTTAGGATACTGTTGGTGCTGCCCCACACCCTGCGCACCAGGGAAGCGCACCTTTTACGCACTGTTGTGTAAAAACATCTACATGCGCATCTGCGAACATCCCCGACGCATTACAGAAGCGGGGCAGAATTAATTTGTTTTCGTTAAGATTAGAAATCGATACGCCTTTTCCGCACTATGTTGGGAACGGCTGTCAGTCTAACCAGGTGAACCAATAACTTCTGCAACCCAGTTACTGGGTAACTCGATATCTCTTCGCGAGATTGGTGTCAGATTTGCTGGCTTCTGACTACCCATTACGACTGTTAAAGCGGTTCAATTGATGGCCGGGATCAACTGCTCAACGTGCTTTCCAATGCACGGAGGACACTCGGCATGTAACGGATGGTCACCCATCCACGAACCAACCTCGGCAAGTGTTACTTAACTTTGAAGTTCGACCCACACCATCAGCATCTTCATTATATTAGTCGAAAGACGTCCACTGTTGGACATAGGCCTCCCCCAAGTGTCGCCACAACAACCGGTCCTGTGCGTCTCGCATCTTTCAGCTTCCCGCGACTGTCACCAGTTCATCACACCCACGCGTCTGGTATTATTTTGGCATAAGTTCCTCAGTGAAAATTAAACATATTAATTTAAAATCGCGTAAGTCAGTCACATGAACAAAAAACAACCAATACAATCCTATCACCCAAAACCTTAATGTTGTACGGTAAAAAACATTAACGAACATTCGCCGAAAGGGGAAGCAATTACCGCTAAATTCCTGCGAGTGGAGACCAGCACAGATGGGGTAGTTGAACTGAACTCGCATGTTTGGACATCATGGGGATGGTGCAAGTGAAGAGCTTGAAGAGATAATGCACAAAATTGTAGAAAAAATTGATATCATGTACAGTTAAATATCATGATCGAATCACTTACCACTAAAATATAGCCCTTGGCCCAGTTTCGATTTTAGCATTTGAAACACACGTTATCATTGTATACAGTTTTAGGGTTCCGTACCTCATAAGGAAAAAACGGATCCCTTATAGGATCACTTTGTTGTCCGTCCATCCGTCCGTCTGTCTGTCAAGACCCTTTATCACGGGAACGCGTGGAGGTATCAAGTTGAAATTAAAACCATATACAGTCCCGTGAAGCTGTGAAAAAATGTAACTTCTAAGTACGTAAAAAAAGATACAGCCGTTTATGCCGCAAAAATCAAAATTTATAGAGTATTTTTCGGTATTTTCCGTTGACCTAAAGCTATGAAATTTGGCAAGTAATACTGTCTTATACTACAAGTATAGGGGAAAATCTGAAAACTATACATTTGTAATTAAATTTTCTTTATTTAAAGTAATATGTACCTACTACGGAACCCTCAGTGGGCGAGTCCGACTCGCACTTGGCCGGGTTTTTTTTTTAAATGTCTCTGATTTCCAGCTTTTACGATCCAGGGCTAATGTCATGAGAGAGAGGGAAACCTCACGCCCCGGCCGCCTCAACAGAAGAAGACGCCCCGGGCGTCGGGAGTCGCAGGGCGATTCCCGGCCACCGTAGGCACGGGCCTGCTGACGTCGAGCATTGGGTGGCTCGCCTTCCGATCGGAACCAGGGGGGCTACTCTCTAACGAAATCCGTAGTTTCGGGCTTAGTTGCGGGTGGGCGTATTCTACTCCATATCACCTACAGACTTACGATTAGTCCCGAACCCGAACTGAGAATGAATGACAACACGATTTCACAGTAACTGTCAAATCGTGTTATCATTAGTTCTCAGTGGTTAGGTGATACGGAGTAGAAAATGCCCGCCCGCAACTAAGCCCGAAACTACGGATTTCGTTAGAGAGTAGCCCCCCAAGCCCGGGTCGACGGCGCTCTGTGTTCCACGCGCGCCTCAAAGAGCTGGCAGCATAAAAGACGGGGCCCGCTAGGGCCGGTGCCTGCCGGGGTTGCGAAATTTATTCGAAAGAGTCACCGCGACTCTGGAACGCAAAAGGCATTAAGAGGAACACGGATGGGTTTTAGTCAGTAAGAGTCTCACACTCCCTTCTGTTTCACCCAGAGCGGGAGGAGCCGTTTGATTATTTCCCACTCTTAAAAAAAAGGGCTAATGTCATTTGCTTTGTCCAACTCGTTCCGCCATATTCTACCGGATTAAAGAGAGAGATGACCTAATGTAATTACTAATATCCTACAGAGAGTGCACTACCATATTTAATCAGCTCATATATTCTAAAACCCAGTTTTTGCCAACACAGTTACCTTATTCCCAAATCAAAACAGAAGTCTCCATCACAATTCTAAATGTTAATCACACAAAACAAATTTGTTCTAACTCGAAGTGATTGCAAACCTCGCAAAGTGACTAAATCCAACGAGACTCGATCTACATAAAGTACCTCAAGTAAACAGAAGACGTTTTGTTTTATTAATTAAATACCATTCATACATATTCAAAGTAATTTATTCATTGATCTGTTACTTATTTAATATTGTTTGATTTTCTTTATAAAAACGGGCAGATGGTCCAAACAGGCAGATAATCCAGCTGCGGGCGGGCACCCCTTCTTTTTTTGGTTTTGAGTCAGCACAAGTCAAAGTCATAACTTTTATTTTAATGAGACCATTAAAAGGTCCTTAAAGTAACGCTAGTTATCCATTCGTAAGATTCTTATGGAAAAGAACAGACAAGAAACTCCATAGATAAACTGTTAAACTGTACACTGTAGTGTTCAGGGATGTTATGGAGCTCCGTAACCGTAACCGAAACTATCGGATATCCGAAATAAAAATGTATCCGTAACCGTATCCGTTTCACAAGTTTCGGATAGTTTCGTATAAGGGCGGACTAAATAAAACGACATGTTTCGTTACTTACCTATGACTGATTATAACACCAAATGATAACCTAGACTAGATAAAACCTATAAATGAAACCAAATTATTACATACCATTTGTGTTTATATTTTACTTCAATAAATCCGTAACCGAAAGTAACGGATAATCCGAAATAATTACATATACGTAACCGTATCCGAAGATCCGAAATATCATATCCACAACATCCGTGGTAGTGTTAATAAACTGTAAACTGTAGTGTTTGGTAACCATTATTAATTAATGATATGTATATAAGGACGATACACCAAGAATAGCAGCACTATACTACCAATCGGTAAAAAATAAAAATGCCAGCAGAGGTAAATTCATTAATTTACAATTAAATTGACTAAATAGATACATGCATGGTACTCGCATACTTATTACAAGTAGTGGCTTGTAAAGCCACTACTTTACCAGCCAGATAGTACACCTATTCTAAAGGGTTCCTTAGTAACTTCATTGGCGCTCTTCTAATCAGAACCCACAGATAGGCGCGATGTGACAATGCGACAACTCGTTTCCGTTTAAATTGACGGATAGTATAACAGCTATCCTCAAAACAATTTCTATAAAAGAGGTAGGCAAACGCTGTCGAATTATTGCGTCACTCCTATCTGCCTTAACCATGCCTTCACCATCTGAATAAAATGAAGTATTATAAAATGTTTTCATAGCTTGAGTTCATTTAGGGTGTAGGACTACAGGATACTTATCACTACATAGTATAAAACAAAGTCGCTTCCCGCTGTCTGTCTGTCCCTATGTATGCTTAGATCTTTAAAACCACGCACCGGATTTTGATGCTTTTTCTAATAGATAGAGTGGTTCTCGAGGAAGGTTTTAGTATATAATTTGTCAAGGTTTTGTGTAATTTGGCTGAAATATGAATTCATTACATAGCGTGTGCTGCGAAAACTATTGATTTCTCAAAATTAAAGTCAGTTGCGTAACCAAATAATTATAACGGAGGTAGAGATGTACCGAACTGGTAGACACTTGAGAGCAGACGTCGTTGACGGTTGTCTATTGCACTTTTTATTTCAGCCTGAACCACAACATTATTGATTCTGGTAATTAGATGTTCACTTTGTTAGTTTGGGCTAAATAAACATTTGCACCCGTGCGAAGCCTGGGCGGGTCGCCAGTGTACTCATAAAAAGCGAAAAAGTGCAGCAAGAGGACTGGTCAATTCTTATCTCATGTCTTTAATAAAGTTAAATTATTTGTTTTAAAATATTATACAGCTTTTGCCCGAGACTTCGTTCGCTCCTAGTGCTAGCCAATTTCAGCTTCCTACGACCAGTAGTTTCGGCTGTGCGATATCTGTCAGTCACTCAGTAACTCAGTCACTCAATCAGTCAGTAACTGAAGAATTGTATATATTAGAATTTTAAAATAAATAATTTCCCAAATTTCAAGTGAATCGATCCAGTAGATACGGAGCAAATTATTTGTAACATACAAACGTTTGGACACCTCGAAATCATGCCAACCTCGCGATGTCACATCCGCTTTGTCGTATGATAGAAGTCCAGTCCCAGGGTGTCTGTGTGAATCATAAAACGCGACTTCAAGACTATAACGACTACATGGAACAAATGCCATAACATTATCTACAGCTACATGGGTAGCGTTCTGTGAGAAACTGTACATACTTTTGTCTATTTTCCTAACTACCTTTGCACCTTAGGGCCACGACATATTAGATCTTAACCTATGAAATTGCCGCTTTTTGAGGTTCCTAACAAAAAACGGAACGCTTATAGGATCTCTTGAGTGTCTGTCTGTCCGTCTGTCTCTCTGTCTGTCTGTCCGTCTGTCACAGCCAGTTTTCTCCGGACCCACTGAACCGATTCTGTTGAAATTTGGTACACATATCGAATTCTATTACCCAAACACGGAAGCAATACGTAAATTATTAAATGTTTAGTGTGGGAGTCACTTTTGGGGGTCAAACAAGAAAATTTCAAAAAAAAAAAAAAATTTAACATTATCGTGTGACATATCAAATGAAAGGGCTTACTGTGAGGATTTTAATTATATTTTTTCATAATTTTAAAATAAATGGTTTGGAAGTTTTTCAAGAAATTAGACGAAAAATGACCATTCCCCCCTTATCTCCGTAACTACTGAGCCTAAAATTTTGAAAAAAATGGAAATAATAGATCTTTTCCTACTTACTACAGGAAAATCTATAAGAATTCTATAGTGTCAAAATAACATATTAAAAAACGTTCGGAACGCGAGTCCGACTCGCACTTGGCCAGTTTTTTATTTAAGCAATAAGTTAACGTATTTTTTTTTATATTTTTTTAAATATATTAATCAAAGTAATCACCCATGCAATCGATGCATCTCTTTGCCAACGCAGTTGTAGTTTATTGATGTTCTTGAAGAAATCAAGAAAATATACAATTTGAGATTGAGATTGAAATCACCTAGACGCAAAGCAACAAATCTCCAAAAGCTTTTTGTACCACGATTTCATCTTTTTGCCTGATCAATGCCCTTGAATGATGAGGTGAGTGGTGTGATGACTGGTGCCTAGGACCTACCGAATTATTTTCAGCTTACATTATAAAACAGTTTAAAATTTTAAAAAATATTAAACGGTTACCAGTATTTACTAGACTAGCGAGTATAGTAGAGTAGCGGTTGTGGGTCCAACTCGGTTCTGGGTTCGGTCAAAAACTGCAATCGATTATTTCGAATAGAGGTTTCTCAGCACCAGCCCGGAGAAAGAAAGTTGGTGAGGTGATACCCGTGAATTTCAGTCAGGAATTATATTTCTCAAACATTTTGTATGACAGTCAGCTTTAAAATAACGCAATATCGAATAGCAATATCGAATTATAAATACTATTTCTGCAAATTAAGAAGGGAACAACACAGCATTAAAAGCAGAATTTCAAACTGAAAGTCGGAAAAACTCAAGCACAAAAGCCCTAATTCTCAGGACTCTTTAAAATCGAATTACCAATAAAACCCAAGTGTATTCACATCCGACGCACGCAAATTACACATCAGCAGATTAATGTTTAGCTCCTTAAGCCGTCCACAATGAATGATGGTGACTACCGTCCGTTTTATCGGCGATAAACCTAGAATACCTCATAAAGACGCCGTTTGAGGACCCTTTGTGTACGATTTGCATTTTATTTTTAAGTACGCGCTTTTACATGTATTCGTTTTTAAGATTATAGTCTTGTGTTGCGAAAATTTTAGATTGACGGTGGTAAAAATATGTCAAATAATATGTTGCAGAAACTACATAGTTCCACAAAATAAAAGTAAGCTTGTCGAACGATAAAATTTAAGTCTACTCAAGACTTAAATTTTATCGTTCGACGAAAACATTTATTTTGAAGTCTCCTACGACTAGCCCGCCACATATTCCCAACCACTGCAACTCCTGACAGCCACAATCAACAGTAGCGACCACCAGAAAAACGCCGAGCCAATGAAGCCCGACGAGTCCCGGAGAAACTATTCAACGGTCTTGGATCCTGCAACGAAATTAATTGGAAAAGTACAGCGTGTTTCTTTTACCACTTGCTCAATGAAACAACAAAAGATAAACGTAATAAATGAAATGAGATCTTTCCCTTAGTTTGCCATGTGTAATTACTTGCCAAATTAATCCTTAGTAATAACACTTTCGGATGGACTAATAATACAGGATGTCTTTTTTTTTTTCAATTTCAACTGGCTCGTTTTCTGGCTACGAATACCGAGTTTTCAAAAATCCAATGATGCAGTTTTAGTTTTCATCAAAATCGAGCTCGAGACTTCTTTCAGTGTTTTTCGATCTCATAATTTCGGATTTGGCCATCCACGCACACTTTAAAAATTCAGCTCGCCACTAAACCCCAATATTTTACGTAGAATATTAAGTCCATTTTCACATTCAACTTCACAAATGATCTTACAGACACATTAAACACTTTCTTCTTAACCTTAAACGCTTAAACAATAAACATTTTACACATCGGATTACTTCGGTGAGTTAAAATGGTGCCTCTTAATTAGTTCCGACAATCATCCGCCGCTTGATCGAGGGCGCCACTGTTCGTCTATTTGCTACTAATGGTGGAGTAATGAAAATAGACAGGTTGAGAATTGATCCTGATGGGAAAGATGTGGTAATTTAATCTATTGCATCTGTGGTTTATTATTAAGTTGATTTGCACTAAAGCCGATAGAGATGAAGATTGAAAGAAAGAACTTCTTTTTTTTTACTTTGCCCTACACTTGGAATTTCTCCTGTATCGTTGGTACGTTTACAAACATACAATCGCACATACACAAACAGCCAGACCGGAACAACTATCTGTAGGTATAAAATATTTGTCTCGTGCGGGAATCGAACCCGTGACACGCAGCGCAGCAGCCAATCGCTCAACCACTGCGCCAACCGTGTCGTTCAACTGTTTTCAGAAAGGAACTTTCTACAAGACCTGAATGTTATTTTATTAGTTTTAATACGAAACTTAAGCGAAGGTCTGAGAAGTGATCATTAGAATGCCATCAAGTTTAACTTAAAAAAAAAGCGGCCAAGTGCGAGGTCACAAAGGGGTTCCGTACCATATAACAAAAAACTCCGTTACTTGTATTGGAGTCCCCTTTGATTTTTTTAAATTTAATTTTTATTATTTGTTGTTATAGCTGCAAAAGAAATAAACACTGGAAATTTCAACTATCTACATATTACGGTTCTTGAAATCGCTGATGGATAGACGGACGGACAACGGAGGCTTAATAATAGGGTTCCGTTGTGACCTTTTGGGTACGGAACCCTGAACAGGATATCCTTCCACTATAAGTTAACTTGCTAGTTACTTTGCCAACTAAAACGAAACCCCAAAAATTTTAAGAAAGATGAAACTGTCGGAGAGAAAGCAATTCTGATATTTTTACAGTAGTATCTACAACAGCTCCGTAATTCAACCACAAAGTTTTGCAAAAACAAGAACATTTCGAAATATCGCTTAAATATTTTTAACAAAATTCCCCAGTTGACTTCAGAACCACTTGTTTACCGAACGTAATCTTCTATTTCGTCGTCAATAATGAGGTCTTCGAGGAACCTCGGCTGCCTCCACCAACAAGGGTCACTTTTCATTATTTTTATTTACCCAGCAATCTGGTTGGTCGCCCTGTTTGCGGACGCTTGCTCAGCAAACACGACAAATTGTTCGTACACACATAAATACTGGTACTTTACAACTCTCATGTACTCGAGTCTTGATGTTCGTTAAATTAAACAAAAATAATGAGAATTTTGCAGATGAAATTCTGATGGTAAATAATTTTGGCTTACGTTTTTGAATTGGGACGATATTTTTCAGTGTTTTCTCGTCTGTTTATTTCAATGAGAAAGTAGGATGTCTTTTGTTTTTCT
This sequence comes from Lacanobia wlatinum, assembly GCA_947578705.1. NCBI lineage: Eukaryota > Metazoa > Arthropoda > Insecta > Lepidoptera > Noctuidae > Lacanobia > Lacanobia wlatinum. Next base: position 26,153,494 of record OX388033.1, read on the forward strand.
TTTATAATATTGTCACCATTGATGTATAAAAAACCCAAGATACACACTCAGCATCTCAAAAACGTCCGCAAAAAACAAGCGCATAATGTATAATTGTGCGCAAGTTTCAAAAAGTCTCGCGTCGCTCGCCATACTGCACTGCTTTGTAAAAACAACTTTAAGCGAACCGTGTAAGGATGAATTTGCAAAAAAAATTGCGCATCGATCGCCATACTGCACTGCTTTGTAAAAACAACTTTAAGCGATCCCTGTAAAGTTGAATTTTCAAAAAAAATGTTTATAGTATAATACACACGACTCACACATGACACTTGATACATGTCAGTTTTTGACGACAGTTTCGAGTGTTGCATTTGTTCGAGACTGTGCATCTTGGGTTTTTTATACACAATGATTGTCACACAAGAATCTCATAATATTTATTAAGCAATGATTTTGAAGTAATTTTTTAAGATAATCGTGGTATTTGCATAAGCAAATAACATGATTAACTTAAATATAAATCATCTATGGCTTTCCATCAGGCAAGATCAAGGTCCAGAGCCTATCACGAAATCAATCTCTAGTCTAGCCCTTTTGACTGGAAGCCGACTCAGTCACCCAGCATAGTTGGGATTATGTTGAGTTCGTTTACCCAGTAACTGGATAAGTAACGCGATATCTTTTGTCAAGACTGTATCCGTAACAATCCTCAAAGATCTTCAAATGACAGCCTGGACACGACGAAAACTCGGTATAGATGTTCACTCATCCACACGGGCCACGTTGAGAATCGGTTGAACCCATGCGGCTTTTATTATTTAGCCACGTAAACTTAAAATAAAAATATTAGGAAGTGACACCATGCGTATTTCCAAGGACCATTATCAGCAGCTGTTCTGTTGCAGGGCGAGAGCCCCGGGCCGGAGCGGCGCAACGGCGAGTGCGAGCCGTCAGAGATGCCGCCCTCGGACGCGCCGCCCGCGCCCACCGCGCCCCCGCCTGAACCACCAGCAACGACCACCATCGTAAGTGTGCCTCAAAGAGACCACCCAATTGGTCATAAAGTACAGTGGAATATAACAGAGCAGGCATCGGCCACCACTCTCCTTTTACCCTCTTTAGGAACACACGAAATCGTCAAGACTGGCAGAAAACAAAATAGATATGTACATAGATATCTCTTCTGATTTTTGCCTAGACTGTTTCTGTGTTGGAAGACTGTAGGTCTACCTATTGGTGATGATATGCGAATACTTACCTACTGTCAATTAGAAGTTAACTTTCCCAATTCTTCTCATTGGTAACCTTATGCTTCGAACGTGAAAAAAGAAGTACATTGCCTTTTATCAGCCAGATATCAAGAATCTTATTTTCAAATCCTTCAGCTGCTTCCGTCGCTCATTTTGCAGCAGCCGCCGCAAATGTCTGTCATGACAACCCCACATGGAGAACGAGAGTCCTGAGCCAAGAGGTCAAACTACTTACTCATCTAATCCACCTTCACCAATTTCTAACACCGCAGAAGAGTCGGTTTCTCTTGGTCTCGCTGACCCCACCTTGGGAATGAAAGACCTGGGCCAAGAAGACACAGTTCTCCCTCATCTAGTGTAACTCTACCAGTTCCTTACGTCAGTAATGTTACAGCAGCCGCCGCAGAAGAGTCGGTCCCTCGTGGTGTCGCTGACCCCACCCCGGGAGAGGGAGACCTGGGCCAAGAAGGCGGAGTTCCTGCTGGCCGTCGTGGGGTTTGCGGTGGACCTGGGCAATGTGTGGCGTTTCCCTTACATCTGCTACCAAAATGGTGGCGGTAAGTTAAGATTTTCTTGTGTAGTACTCCTATTATCAACCGGTATATTCTGTTAACATCTCAGTGAGAAAATTTAGTGAGCTTGAAATGAGCTGTCATTCTACTGTATCAATGCCGCCACAAGAAAAACGAATGGATCAAATCTACATAGCAACAAAAAAAAACCGCGACGCCATCTATCCAACTAGCAGCGAACTACTACGTCGAAATCCTGCATCGCGCAAGCAGAGTTTACCGTGCGATTTGAACATATACATCAGCCCGAATATCAACTAGCGGGCAGTAGCCCGCCAAGCACAACAACCGCCTGGGTCTCCACCCAGGCGCTCCTCCGATCCTCCCTTTTCAATGGAGATTTGCAGGACTTTACTCTCTGTACCGCATACCTCTAAACTACCTTTACTGCCGATCTATTCAGTCAACATCTCACCGTGTACACTTAGGCTGAATAAACGACAAGTGAACTGTCGTTATTTGTTTGGTTTGGTTTCAATTCAATCTTATTTGTTTGGTTGGACAGCCCACTTGTCGTTCACTTCGCCTAAGTTTTTCACTTCGAAATGTTTACAGAATCGCACAGCTGGATACATGATACTTCGTGTTCAATTTACCCAAGTTCTCACTGTCAACAGAACTTGTTTTGCTAGAAAATACCGTGTTTACATACACATTTTAAAATTACATGCCAATAAATTAAGAATATAGTTTCATTAAAAAATAAGCTTTATCATCACTCTATTGCAGAAAAAATCTGCACAGATTTTTATGTATTCTTCACAATCATTAATAATCATTTCTAAACAGTTAACATAAATACTGTAAATAAGTAGTTATACCATGTAAATAATGTGATGTCCTGTCTTCTGAATCAAAAACATCCTGTCTTAATAGGTGTTTCCATCCTGTGGTTGTCAATTTACCAACAACTAACTGAACCGCGCAATTTCGTCTGCGTCACAGTCTTCTTTAATGCTTAGCTCCTATTGGTCGAAGCGTGATGTTATACAACCTACTAGCTTTTGCCCGAAACTTTGTACGCGCATACCACGTTTTTCCCGTTCCCGTAGGAATTTCGGGAAATCCTTTCTTAGTGCTCCCCTACACTCCCCAAAGAAACTACATGCCAAATTTTAGCTCTCTACGACCAATAGTTTTGACTGTGCGTTGTCTGTCAGTCACTCAGTTACTCAATCAGTCACTAACGGAAGAATTTTATATATTGATAACCTATAGCCTTCCTCGATAAATGGGTTATCTAATACTAAAATATTTTTTCAATTCGAACCAGTAGTTCCTGAGATTAGCGCGTTCAACCAAACAAACTCTTCAGCTTTACAATATTTGTATAGATATAAAAGTCATCATCCCTACCAGGTGCGTTCCTGATCCCATATTGCGTGATGCTGCTGTTCGGCGGGATGCCACTGTTCTTCATGGAGCTGGCGCTGGGGCAATACCATCGCTGCGGCTGCCTGACGCTGTGGAAGAGGATCTGTCCAGCGCTGAAGGGTGAGTCGCCATATAACTCGCCCTTAACTTTATTTTATTCATGCTAGAAGATTCGAGGGAAGGTTGCCAATTCCACTGCGAAAAGTTTGAAATGTATGTTCATTTTCGTATTTTTAACAAGCACTTGAAAGAGGAGCACGTGGCTAAAGAATAACAGCCACACGAGTCGATCTTCAAGGTTAAGCAACGCTTGCCAAGGTTGGTGTGTGGATGGGTGACCATCTTAACATACTGAGTTTCCTTCGTGCCCCGGAAAGCACGTTAAACGGTTGGACCCGACTGTCATTTATAGACCTTTGGCAGTCGTTACGGATTGTCAGAACCCAGCGAATCTGGGGGGCTACTCTCTAAGCCCGAAGTCTGTAGTTTCGGACTTAGTTGCGGACGTATTCTACTCCGTATCACTTAGCCACTAAGAAATAATGACACCACGATTTAACAGTTACTGTCGAATCGTGTTGTCATGCATTCTTAGTTCGGGTTCGGGACTAATCGTAAGTCCGTAGGTGATATGGAGTAAAATACGCCCGCAACTAAGCCCGAAACTACGGACTTCGGGCTTAGAGAGTAGCCCCCCTGACTCCAGTCTTGCTAAGAAGTACCGTGTTACCCAGTTAATGGGTTGTGGAGGTCTGGTAGGTAGCCGCTCCACGTCAAATATATTCAGCTAAATCCGGTTTGACTGGAAGCCGACCCCAATATAGTTGGGAAAAGGCTAGGCAGATGATGAACTAGCACTTGAAAATTTTATTCTAATCGCGAGGCTTCCACAGAACAGACGGAAATGGCAGGACGCCTTGGATGTCTTCCTTAGGACATTGGTGAATGTGAATTCCTTAGGACCTATGAGGGATGGGGAGCGGGATTCGCCCGACAGTGGGACTGCTCAGGCTAAACATAAGTATACAATAATAATAATTCCTGAACATTCTCCTCAACCTGACAACCAATCTGTCACTGGTAGGTAACTTTTAAAATGGCGGTAATAAATTGCCACAATTTGACCAACATCAACAGCAACAATAAACTTCTTTGATCCCTAAAATCACACAAAAAACGTCCCTATTGACTGAATAGATAATACCGTACCAATCAAAGATATTACAGGGAACAATACCGTTCAGGAGACACAGAACCGTCTAGAGAAGTCCCCAGGGGGTCGTACCGATCAACAATCAGTATTGAAGGATTAAAGTGCTGTTTACAGCTTGTTTGTATGTGAAACTCTTTTACGAGGTTTTATTATTTGAGGGAAAATTAATTGAAATTTCACGTAGAATAGTTGATAAAGAAATCGCTTGATGAGTGTTGAGAGAGTTCCAGAGTAATTGCTGTTTCTTTAAACGAACTGTTTATTTTTCGGATTTATATTTGTTTTGCACGGAAATGAGGGAATATATTTTCAAAATGAAATACTTATTAGCTCTAGTAAAAAATCATGAAATTATTTTTTAAATACCATCATTAGCAATGAAGTTGTAATGCTTCAAAGATTACAATTAGAAAGAGAAGTCCGATATGAACTTTCACGTCAAAGTCCATGATGTCTATACAGCTGCCATAGAAAACAGCATTTTCGCGAAAGGGACAGGTATATTTGTGTATAATAATTATATCTCGTTTGTTTTTCAAGCAATTTTGATTTTATTTTTACTGTAAGTATTATATTTTTTTATATTTTTAGATAAACTGTATGGATAATAAATATTTTTTTCATGCATATTCCTTATAAGTGACATTAGGTCAGCAGTGGCGTGGCAAAGTCAATTGACAAAACGGCAAGAATGTTTGATAGACAAACACAGTCGAAATGTCACGAGATCAATGGCTTACATTTTAGTATTTCGACAATCGGATTCGTAATTACAATGGCAAGGTGCCATTCTAGCGCCTTCACTAATTTTTTAGCTTACCCTGTTACTAAGCCTCCACTGTCCATCCGTCCGTGCATCCGTCCGTCTGACTGTCAGCGGGTTGTATATCAAGAACCGTAATAGATAGACAGTTGAAATTTTCAGAGTGTGTATTTCTATAGCCGCTATAACAACAAATATTAAAACATAGATTTTGCCCGCGACTTCGTGTATCCCGTTTTTCGCGTTCCCATGGGAATTTCGGGAAATCCTCTCATAGCGCTCCCCTACACTCCCGAAGGAACCTACGTGGCAAATTTCAGCTTTCTATGACCAGTAGTTTCGGCTGTGCGTTGTCTGTCAGTCGCTCAATCAGTCAGTAACGGAAAAATCCTTACTAATATATTATTATATTATAATTATATTATAATTATATTATATATTATATTATATATATTATAAAGGTGAAAGTAACTCTGTCTGTCTGTCGCGTTTTCACGGCAAAACTACTTAACCGATTTAAATGAAATTTGGTACAGAGATAGTCTAGAGCCTGAGAAAGGCCATAGGCCACTTTATCCCGGGAATATGTTCCCTAGGGATCACGCGGGCGAAGCCGCTAGCAGAAGCTAGTTTTATATATATTGATTAAAGGGGACTCCCGTACAAACGTGTATTTTTTTCTGTTTATGGTACAGGGTTCCGTATGAGAGTTCGACTCGCACTTAGCCGGTATTTTTTAATCTGATAATAATTTAATGAACATTTGGAAGTTTTAGTCGTATAGTGTAGTAAATATAACCTAACACATGCCAACCTTAACCTAACACAATTCTCTAGACTCAGTTCGATTCTCATTCAACCCGTTGACTAATCTATGTATGTATGCCACACCATAAAAGCCTACGGACCTACCACTTACCCATATTGTTTCCCAAAGTCAATATAACGAAAATCTGGCATTCATGTGTTAACGTGGAGTATCTGAGTGTCCGGGAGTGTCTGGGGGTGTCCGGGGGTATCCGGACATTACTTGCGGCTTATAAATATACAGGAGGCAATGCTTTTAACACCGGACAAATGGTCGGGCCGAGTGGATGGCTGGTTAAAATGTATGAAACGGATCCAATGAGGCTAGCTAGCCACTGTTTGTTGGATTGACTGCAGATTGAGTGGCTGGTGATAGTTTATCAGTTTCGAAGTGTATGGGAGATTTTTGATGTGAGAAAAACGTCTTTGAAATTTTTGACACAGATGAGATTTTAAGAAAGGTTTCAGTGAACTTAACATCTACGAGAATCGAACTAATATGTTCAATAAAAACTTGCCTGATTTTAGAATCAGTTAAAAGTTATGATTTGATTGGTTAGAAATGAATCTGCCTGGGCCTTTTCCAACTATGATAAGGTCGGCTTCCAGTCTTCCAGTATTTTTCATGGAAGACTGTTTATCTGACCTCCACAAAAGGAGTGGAAGTCTCTGCCTGCGTATGTGTTTCTAAGCGCTTACAACCCTAATCTCTTCAAAGTTAGAGTGAACAGGCTCCTTCTGGGTAAGCTCGCTCCATCGTAGACTTTGTCTCTGTCATCTCTGATCTAGACTAGAGTCAAGAGCAAACCCATCACAAATAATAATAAAAAAACCAGTTACTGGGTGACACGATACCCCTTGACAAGACTTGTGTTACATTTCTTGGCTAGACTACCCGTAACAAATGTCAAAGATCTACAAATGACAGTCGGGACCATGTCGGGACCAACAGCTTCACGTACTTACCGCGGTAAGTTAAGACCACCATCTTAACACATCGAGATTCCTTTTCAAAAGCTTATCTATACTAATATTATAAAGCTGAAAAGTTTCTTTGTTTGTTTAGTAAAACGCGCTAATCTCAGGAACTAATGGTTTGAATTGAAAAATGCTATTAGTGTTGGATAGCCCATTTATCGAGGAAGGCTATAGACATATAACATCACGCAACAATCGATAGGAGCGAAGCATTAATGATAAATGTGACGTAGACGAAATTGAGTGGGTCAGCTACTGCCAAATAAAGTTACGAAATCGTAACACTACCTAAAAAGGGTTCGAGAAGTCATCTTAACCTTCACGAAACTCAGACTACATATCGGTGCATACACATATAGGTTAGTTATTTCCCGCTGACATTGGTATAAGTTGAAACGAGTCGATGAAGAGCACCGCAAATGTTTGCCGAGCGGATCACGCGGCTCTCAGCGCTGAGTCTAGGCGGCCTAGGTTACTATCTAAGCGGCTAGACCTCTGGGTACCTATAGACTAGTCTGTCGACACGTCGAAAATATGGAATAGTTTTTATTTCAACAACAAAGCTAATTTCTTTTTCTCAATAAATGATACGATTTATTCAAAATAAACTCTTAACATGATATTACAAATCAGAATCACCTGTGTTGTGACTTTTGTTGTCATAATTGACGATGACTGGCGGCTGGCTGGTGCCTTGTGATTGGCAATTGACTGCTGCGCTGCGTGTCGCGGGTTCGATTGCCGTACCTACGGAATAAATATTTGTATGGCCTACAAATAGTTGTTCCGGGTCTGGCTGTTTGTGTATGTGAGTTTGTATATTTGTGAACGCACCCACGATACAGGAGAAATTTCTAGTGTGGGGCAACGTTTTATAAAAAAAAAATCGACAAGACACAACAGATTTGGATGTTTGTAATCAATCACATCTCAGCATTTGTACGGATTTGGATGAATAACAGAAATAGCTCTAGGTTAGGACCTGAGAAACTTTAAATCCAGGTTATCAGGTGGGATACGAGATTGAGCGCATTTTGGCTTACGCGCGGACGAATTGGCAGATTCTATGTGTTTAGCTAGATTTTTCTCCGTGTCTTAGCCTATATAAAGTCTATAAATAAATGAGTAGTCAAAATTTATATTTTTGTATGTTTCTGTAATCAAAAACAACTGCAAATTATATTTTGTTCGTTTTCGCCTACGGCTACGAAACTCTTGCTACGCATCCGACTCTACGTGCAAGTGCATAGTACATAGATTGCTTCGTAATATAAAGGAAAAAAGACCAGAATAGTTTCTACTATTAATTTGCATATTGTTTTGAATGTCTCTACAACCAAAGCCACTTGAAAATAGTTCTAGTTGCGTTTTTGTCTACGGCTACGAAAATCTTGCTACGAGCCTACGATGCTACGCGCGTAGCACAGCGCTACGAAACAATGGAGGTTGCAAGCTCTACGGAGGGATTAGTACGATAGCTTCGTATAGGCTTTCCTCGAAGTACACACAATGACAGCCAATCTAGATTATGATCTTAATACCTAGGACCTTACAGCTAGCCCTTTGACCATGGTGTAGGTATTTCTAAAAACTAATAAGCTGTCTTAAGTCGCATCCAAAAGTGGATACTAGGCTAAGTGTAATTAATTTAAATTGAAACGGCTTATTCCAGAGGGCCCATTCTACTCATTTTAGCAAAGTTACCATTCGCATCTCAGTTGCAATCCGTCAAAAAAACTTTAATTTCCATACATTTTTTACTGTTAGCGACAGATGAATGCAAACGTTGCTGAAAAATTAATGAAATTGGCTTTTTGACATTTTACCACGTCTTGTACACGTGTGCACAAATAAACATATTTGATTTAATTTGAAAAATTGATAAAAGTCTCAAATCTTTTATTTTCTTAGTAATACTGAATGAAAACCAGAATCTTCAAAAGAAACTTCAAGTAATACCGAACTAAACTCAAAAATGAATTCGAGACCGCAACGAAATTTCTTATAAGAATATTCTCTATAAGAAAAGTGTTTTTCGGTCCGTGTCGTATTGGCCGCATCAAGTGCGAGTCCCGGTGGATGCTCACTAGTGATAATTTGACCAATCACACTTGTTCCGACTTCGATACTTCTTTTGCAAATTCGTCGAAGGATCTCAGTTTTCGAGATTCAATAAGTTTTTGTGAATTTAAATGTTTTTGGGATGCGAAGTTCAAATTTTCGACTCGGTTTTATGAGCTTGAGTTTAAAGTTACATTTAACTTGTGCCTACCTAGTTTGATGTTGGTTTCTAACGAAAAACGGGACAAGAGTTTAAGGAAATGAACCGGTGTGAAAAACAGTAGATTGGTACGCGTATACAGGGTGAATTTTGAAAGTGTGCCTTCATGGCCAAATCCGAATCTATGAGGAATATCGAAAAACACAGAAAGTAGTCTCGAGCCCAGTTTTGATGAAAAGTAAAACTGCAACATTGGATTTTTGAAAAATCGTTTTCCAACCCAGGAATCGAACCGGTTGATTTTGAAAATAAAAAACATCCTGTATAATCTGAAAGTGTACCTAATAAGGATCAAATTCTGGGAAGTTATAACACATGGCAAACTAAAGGAAAGCTCTCATTTTTAACAAATTAGTTTTAAAATTTCTGACTAAAGCTACCTGTCTTAACCATAACTGATTTTTTTTTACAAAAATCCAATGATGCAGTTGTAGATTCTCGCGCCCGATGTTAGTGAAAAGTAAATTGCATTTTGATTTTCGAAAAAAAATTCAGTTGTTATTTTGCTTTGAAAATTAAAAAAGTGTTTTGTTAAAAAATAGCTCTTTCCTTTAGTTTGCCATGTGTTGTTACTTCTCAGAATTTGATCCTTATTAGATACACTTTCGGGTCGTGTAATAATACAGGGAGTGATTTTTTTTTTTCAAAATCAACCGAGTCCTGGGTAGAAACAACGATTTTTTCAAAAATCCAATGATGCAGTTTTTAGGGTTCCGAACAAAAAACGGACCCTTATAGGATCACTCGGGTGTGACAGACGGACAGACAGACGTCCGTCTGTCACAGCCAGTTTTCTCCGGATCCACGAGACCGATTCTATTGAAATTTGGTACACATATGGACTCCTGTGACCCAGACTCGGACGTATTACGTAAATCATCAATCTTCCAGTATGGGGGTCACTTTTAGGGGCCAAATAAAAAAAAAGTTTTTGAAAAATATTGTGTGACATATCAAATGAAAGGGCTTACTGTGAGGGTTTTAATTATAAATTTTTTTTTCATAATTTTAAAATAAATGATTTTGAAGTTATTCAAGAAATTAGACGAAAAAATACCATTCCCCCCCTTATCTCCGAAACTACTGAGCCTAAAATTTTGAAAAAAAAAGGAGATAATAGATCTTTACTTATAGATTACAGGAAAATTATAAGAAGTCTATGGTGTTAAAATAAAATGTTATAACAAATTAAATTCGTTCGGAACCCTTTGCACGCGAGTCCGACTCGCTCTTGACTGGGGTTTTTTTTCATCAAAATCGGGCTCGAGACTCCTCTAAGTGTTTTTCGATATTCCTCATAGTTTCGGACTTAGCCATGAAGGCACACTTTAAAAATTCACCCTGTATACCATAGCTAGGTAATCATTGTTAACGTACGTGTCCAAATTCTGTGACCAACTAATACTAACGACACGATCCAATTAAGGATGTAATTATGGCGACGCGGTGCCTTTGATATTGATACTTTCTTGTTAAAGACATGGGCGAATTCAAATAGGAAGTTGTGTAGAATTTTCTTCTATAAGAACTTGAAGTAAGAAGTTCCATATTAGGTTCCTATACTAGCTGTTGCCCGCGACTTCGTACGCGCATACCCCATTTTTTCCTTCTTCCGAAGGAATTTCGGGAAATCCTCTTTTAGTGCTCCCCTACTCTCCACAAGGAACGTACATACCAAATTTCAGCTTTCTACGACAAGTAGTTTCGACTGTGCGTTGTCTGTCAGTCACTCACTTAGCCATTCAGTTAATCAGTAACGGCAGAATTTTATATATTAGGATTGAGGGATTCAAAGCAAAACCAAACTTTAGGTCAAACTAACTTTGGCCGATAAATAAAAATGCGATTTTTTATGAAAACGGTCTCCGATTGAAGTCCCAACAAAAGTGACCTAATATTTAAAAGATTCTCGCATCATGCGAGTTTACGACTCAGTTTTATCACATGCGGCCGTAGATCACCGTTATCAGCCTCGCCGTCCCTCTGAGGTTCCGATATCAGAGGGATGTCCTCTGCCCTCCGACAACGTTTATGGCAATATTCCGTGGATTGATTGCGTGTCAATGGTGCAACATGGTTTGAAAGTTGGGGAATGGGAATCTCGGTTTTTGGAGGAAGTCGTAATAATGAGTTACTGTTATGTTATATGTGTGATTTGTATGAATGTATGGTTTGCGTTGTACTTTTTGATTATTTATTTATTCACAAGGCAATTATAACGTCATAGGTCTCGAACTAAAGATAGATTAGGTTAGTTTTAAGGTAACTGCACTACTTTTAACAAAATGTTATTACACTGTGAAAGACTTTAAATGATGCAACTTTATAAAAATGACTTTTATAATTACTTAGGACATATTATTGCGAATTTTAAATTTAGACACTTGACATTAAATGAATTTGTCAATGACTGTGATAACTTTTTTTTTACTTTTGTTTGTTTTTTTTTTTTGTTATTATAATCAATTCTATTTGCATTGTTGAAATTTTATATTTATTTTATTATTCTACTTAACGATTTGCATGCCGTAAGGTAAAATGTAGCTGATCTATGTGTTTGTGGAAGTTATCTTATATTGTACCTACATTTTGAGCAAATAAATATCTGATTCTGATTCTGAACTGATTATGACCCAAAGCGTAATCACACAACATGGCAAACAATAGCAAAAAAACATAGTAATAATAAGTACAAGAAAAAGCAAGTACAATATTTACTATTAACTAGAACGCAGCGCGTCTGCCCTTCGACACTGTCCTAGCTTATATAGATAGGGAATGTGCATGAAACTACACACGACTGACATAATTATTGGTACCAGCAAAACGGTTGTTACAGATGCAATGTTTAACGCTAGCTAATATGAGGTTGTTTATCGGTTCATCATCATCATCATCCACAGTCCGACTTCAGCCACTGCCGAGCATAGCTCTCTCTTTATAGGGTTCAGAAAAAAAAACGGAACCCTTATAGGATCACTCGGGTGTCTGTCTGTCCGTCTGTTACAGCCAGTTTTCACCGGATCCACTGGACCGATTCTGCTGCACACTGGACCGATGCTGGTACACATATGGACTTCTACTTCTGTGACCCCAAACACGGACGCGTTACGTAAATCATTAAATTTTTAGTATGGGGGTCACTTATAGGGGTCAAACTAAGAAATTTCTAAAAAAGTTTTTTGAACAATATCGTGTGATATATCAAATGAAAGGGCTTACTGTAAGGGTTTTAAATACATTTTTTTTTCATAATTTTAAAATAAATGGTTTGAAGTTGTTCAAGAAATTAGACGAAAAATGATCATTCCCCCCCCCCCTTATCCCCGAAACTACTGGGCCTAAAATTTTGAAAAAAATGGAGATATATAAGATCTTTACCTATAGATTACAGGAAAACCTATAAGAAGTCTATAACCTATAAAAACCTATAAGTAGTATAAGTCTAAGTGTAAAAATAACACGTATAAAAATGAAATTCGTTCGCAACCCTTTACACGCGAGTCCGACTCGCACTTGGCAAGTTTTTTCTTGTACCTATCCCCACAATCATTAAATAAATATGTACAATAGATAAATAGAAATGTTCAATTAATATGGTATCGAAAAAGTTGATTTAAAACTAGTTACTTGAGAAATGTCTGCTAGAGACTGTCGTAAGCTTGTTGGAGGATTTACAAAATAATCTTGCTAATTGCTTGATGCAACCAATTTCGTATCCATAGCTTCATATGTTTAAAATTCGTCGGTTCGACAACGTGAAACACGCAATGAAATAACAAAATGAAGGAGTGTGCGATCGATCGCCTGAATTTCCAGCTTAGGCTATTGGACAGAATTTATCCAGACAGGATTTTTTGAGTTCCTAATCTTGTTAGAGTTGAAGATAAGTTCAAAGTTAGTAAGATCACAGTAACAGACACAAACGGAGACTCAATACTCAAATTAGATCTTCCATTGCGAACAATATTGCCCCATTTCTGTGTCGTATAAAACTGATTCAACAGTTGCAGCAGATCCGAGCTACGATTGATAATAACGCCATCTTGTATCGAGTAAACTAATTAGCGGAGGCGATGCGATATCATTTGATTACCCGCGACGACAGATGGCACTGATTTGATTTCTACAACTTGAACTAACTTTGCGTCGCGAAAATTGACGCCCGCTGCACTGATTAATTTGATTTTGAATGTTTGAAGATTTATTATGAGATGATGAATGGATGAATGCCGTTTTATTGCCAGTTTGCGAAGATGCGGGGAAATTGGTTTTGGAGCTATCAAACTTAATTAAGTAGATGAAGGGTGTAACTTGTTTGAAAACAAACAAGAGGTTCTTGCTTGAAAATTCTGTGCTGTCTTTTTGTTTTTCTGGGAACTATTTGGAAAACCATAGCTATCACAGCATCTGCTAGAATAGAAAATAACGAATACTTCCGTATTGATTTCATTATTTAATGAATGCTACTAATGCTTCTAAAAACGTGGCTAACCTACTGAGCACAACTTTTTTAAAGGTCACCGTCGCGACTAAAAACAAGAACATCCAAGCAGACCCCAAGTTACAGAAGCATCAGTTAAGCCTAAATCATGAAAAACTTCCAGATATCGTTAATTTTCAATACTACCATGTCACTCAATATTCAGAACCCTAAGCTTTATAAATGTAGTTGACAATTAATGTAGGTATTGTGGATGTTCCGATTAGGGCTTCTGGAACGTCTCGGGATCGATATCAATAAAAAGACTTTAAGCGATTTAAGAGATCATTATATTCAGCGGATGCTCTCAAGAATAACTTTTACAGAACTGTCATAAAAACAAATCAATCATTGTATGTCAATATTTGAACCTATTCTAAATTCCTAATTCTTCTAAAGCTTTTTTTATGATGAAATTGACGGAGGTCCCCAGAGGGTGAGACATCCAAGGAGGTTGTATCACAGTACTTAGGTACATAAATAACAAACAAGAAGAAGGAACATAAAAATAGGTACAAATATAATGCTTATCTCTATAGACATCTCTTCCAGCATACCTACTTGTGAAAGGAGAGCTTTATTTTTCAACGCAGAACATAGTACCTAAATTCTTGACCCTTTCCATCCTAGGCGTGGGCTACGCGATCTGCATGATCGACATCTACATGGGCATGTACTACAACACCATCATCGGCTGGGCCGTGTACTACTTGATCGCGTCCATCTCGTCCATCAACTCGGTGCTGCCCTGGACCAGCTGCAACAACGAGTGGAACACGCCGCTCTGCTCGCCCGTCACCGCGCCGCAGATCAACCCTAATGCGTCCACGCCAGCCAAGGAGTTCTTTGAGTAAGAAAGCGGTTGTTTTATGAAGTTTAAAGGTTCGCTGATATTAATATTTAATGATCTTCCGAATTTATTCAAAATTATAAACAATTTTTCTGACTTTCCTACGAACTAGTCCGGTTCTAAACTTCGGATAGTTTCTGCATGCTAAACTATCTGAGTCTGAGCAATAGTGCAGGTAATTTACATTTGGCTGGTTTCCAATTTAAGTATTTGTAAACATAAACGTCTCAAACTTTACCTAAACGCTAAAACTTGACAGGCTTTCATAGTATAGTCGAATTTGACAACTTCTCAACTGCGAATTCTTAATTCAGAAACCGGGGGTTTGTCAAGTATACTTAAGCCAGCTGACTTCGCAACTAGAAGATTAATCTAGTCCACGTCATTTTATCCATGCAATGACTGGGGTCTTCTGTTGTGCGACTGAAGGCAGAATGAACACTGGAACAGATGAGACATCCTAATATATGAAATCTTTTCGTTACTGACTGATTGAGTGACTGACAGAAAACGCACAGCCGAAACTACTGGTGAAAATTTGCATGAAGGTTCCTTGGGGAGTGTAGGGGAGCACTAAGAGAGGATTTCCCAAAATTCATACAGAAACGGAAAAAAAAAACTCAGTAATGCACATCATCTTTTTCCCACATAGACGCAACGTGCTAGAGCAGCAGAGGTCCAACGGCCTGGACTACATGGGTCCCATCAAGCCGTCGCTGGCGCTCTGCGTGTTCGGCGTCTTCGTGCTGGTCTACTTCTCGCTCTGGAAGGGAGTAAGGAGTGCGGGCAAGGTAAGTGGGTAGATAAAAATGTCGCATCCAATAGGGTAATTTGTTCTGTGCAAATTGTTGGTCAACGTAACGTGGGTATCAGTCCTTCACTTCATCATTATCATCATATCAGATGAAAGACGTCCATTGCTGGACATAGGCCGCCCCCAAGCTTTGCCGCATTGACCGGCCTTGTTTTTCACACAATATAATGTATTGATAGACTTTATAAACAGTTAGCAATAAGAAGATCATCATAGTTACCTAATATGAAAACTGAGGTGTACTAAATCGACCCTGCTCGAGAAATTATGTTTTAAAAACTTAAACTTTCAACCACAAAAAGTGTAGATGTCAAAGTAGATAAAAAGTGCTAAAGTTGGCAAAGTTTTTATAAATTGATACTAACACTTTCCCAAGTCTGTCATATCTCATTTATCATGAACGTAATCTTTTCTTCGGAATGCGCAAAAATATGACGAATTTCTGCGAGAGTGTTTGCACAAGAAGCTTAAATATTGAGTTCTTTGAACCCTGCTGTATTATGACTTTCTTCATGTTTTTAATAATTGCGTGTACCAAAATCAAAATCAAAAGTCGTTTATTCAAATTAGGCTGAGAGCCAGCACTTTTTGAACGTCAAGTTTTACAAAAAACAGTCCCTCAAAACGCCCGCCCGTCACCACTTCCTAGTGTTTTAGCTGTGGAGAAGAAGTGGCCAACAAACTCCCCAGCAACACATCTGTCTGTTACGTTTTAAGAACTTGAATCTATATAAAAGTATGCTAAGTAATTAATACATGACACAAGATTTATAATTTATAACTTGTTAGCTACCTAAGCTTTGTTTGCCTTATATGTTTAGCTCAAAATCGTTTTTATACATATATCACCATCACTATGTGACTACATCACTATGTGCAAAAAAAGAAGTGTTTTTAAGGTCTTTTGTTTTATTTAGGTGGTATGGGTAACAGCGTTGGCTCCATATGCCGTGCTGCTGATCTTACTGGCTCGAGGTGTCACGCTGCCGGGAGCCACAGAAGGCATCAGATACTACCTCACGCCTGAGTGGCATAAACTTCAGAATTCGAAGGTAAAATCTGCTAATAATAACTACTATTAATAGTTTGCACGAGCAAATTGACAATGATGTTTCCAAAACAGATCAAAATCTATAAAAATATTAAGTTAGGAAGTTAGACGTGGACAATCCGAGCAAGAGAAAGACAGAGGATTGACGCATTCGAAATGTGGTGCGGGAGGCGGATGCTCCGAATCCCATGGACAGCCAAACGCACAAATGTGGCTGTCCTTTCTCAACTAAACATCAAGACCCGATTGTCTACGGTTTGCTTACAGCGTATTTTGACCTATTTTGGCCACATAATGCGAAGAGGAGATAGCAGTCTTGAAAAACTGGTAATTGTTGGCAATACCGAAGGAAAGAGAGCACGTGGCAGGTCACCAACACGGTGGTCTGACCAAGTGGAAGAAGCTACGTCGTCAAGCAAATTCCAGGAGGTGGCAACTTTGGACCGGAATCGATGGAGACAGATTGTCCGCTTGAACCCCGTCCAGTGATCACGATCCTCAGTAATGAGGGACCGACTGAAGAAGAAGAACCTGTCTCTTAGCTAAACGTTTGTCTAGTCAAGTCCATTTGCGACTACAGAAAAGCTCGTCTTGATCGTGAAACTTTTAAAATTAAATAAAACTTAAACGTATCAGCCGCGAACTATGCATACATACAGCTACGTCTACTAACAGACATCGGTCTCTTCGCCCCTACACTCACACGCTCCACCCTCAGGTGTGGATCGACGCGGCGTCCCAGATCTTCTTCTCGCTGGGCCCCGGCTTCGGCACGCTGCTGGCGCTGTCCAGCTACAACAAGTTCAACAACAACTGCTACCGCGACGCGCTCATCACGTCCTCCATCAACTGCCTCACCAGCTTCCTCGCTGGCTTTGTTATATTCTCCGTTTTGGGGTAAGTCAACGCTTTATTGTAAGAATTTTCTCTCAAAACTGGTTGAAGGATCTATTACTAATACTGCAGTGCGATTCTGTAAACTTCTCACCGGATAAGCCTAAAAAAGTGAGCTGTCAATCCTTACCGGCTATTTCGAATAAGATTTCGGACTGCAGTCACTAACATTCAACTTCAGTACAATTTATAGTAATAAGTGCTAAATTGCTTTCAGTATTTTGTTCTTGCTTTAGACATTCATTGATAACCACTGATCTAAGAAAATAATGACTCCTTGTAATTTCTGTCGGAAATGATAACGATATTACGCTTCATAACGCTTAGATACCTTATAAATATCACTGAGCATCGAGATGCCTTAGAGACCACTTCTAGAGACGGCAGCATTAAAACTTTCCACACAAACCAAGCGTATAAGTGAGCGCCACCATCACTCATAGGAATTGACGGCCCTGTGAGGGACAATTTTGACTACAGCTATAGCAACCCAAACTTTTGCTAGACGCAAATGCCAGGCTTAGAATATTATAATTTATAAGTGATGGCGTCTTTAGAAGCTGCCCGTGCCACATCCATGCTCTGTGATGAACAACTGTATTTCCCTCTCCTCTAGCTACATGGCGCACGTCCAGAACAAGAGCATCGAGGAGGTGGGTCTGGAGGGCCCGGGGCTGGTGTTCATCGTGTACCCCGAGGCCATCGCCACCATGACCGGCTCCGTCTTCTGGGCCATCATCTTCTTCCTCATGCTCATCACGCTGGGGCTCGACAGCACCTTCGGAGGTAGGTCTTTGGTAGTACTCTCTTAATAAATGACAACCATTGATAGCAGCTTACGAACATTATTATGTTCCAGAAACTAAGAACCAATTACATCAAAAACCTAATTCAGAGTTAGTTGCTAACACGAGATTAAATAACAAATATTTCATACATGCCTCCAGGTAAGCAACTAACCCGGAGTTAAAAGCTCTGGTTTGTCCAAGCGGGGCTAAGCAATACAAGCTAAAAACTACCTCCTCAAACCGTTTTGTTAAATTGGTAAAGAGTTCAAACAAAAAGTGAATACTAAAACCATTAATAACAAGATTGACTCCAAAAATAACTTGCAAGTGTTAAATACGAGTTTTATTTACAATTATATGGGAAATTGCAACGTGTCATTTAAATATGAGTTATGAGAACGGGCAAGGCTGCATAAATTGACAGCTTATGCAAGTGCTGTAAACGACTGCAGTTGCAAAATGTAACTTTATTGATATTCCTATTTATAGTTAAATGTCTGAAATCAGGGGGGCTAAAAAGGCCACTTTAGGAGAATCAATTAGAATAATAATATATTAATCACGCAAAAATCTATTAAATTTCATTTTCATCTTTATCGCTAACGCATTAGGTTCAAGGTTGATTGGGAAAATTTGACAGTGACGGGTAGCGTGATGTGCTCTCTGATTCTGCTAAAGTGGTATTTTTAGACCCGATGGTTATAGTGCCCCGTGTTTTTTAAAAATTATCCAAATCTAACAGGCTTCTTCTGGGTAGCTCACTCCATCGTCGACTTCGTCTCTGTCATCTCTGACCGAAATCCGTTATCATTCCTGCAGGCTTTCAAGTACGACAACCTCTGGTCTCAATTTATTTGGGTGTCGATACATTATTTTATCTTTTTCTTCCTTTTATTTACCCGACTGTCAACATAACTCTTTCATGTATTCGCGCGTATCTTGTATGTATGTTTTTAAATTTCTTTATGGTACCTCGTATCTTCCAAACGGCTGAATGGATTTCGACAGTTAAGATGTCGTTAGATTTGTCTCAAAAACCCAAGTATCTTTAGATAGGTTTAAAAAAAAACAGTAAAAATGACGGATTTTTGGCATGTAATTGTAAGTCGTTAATTTTTTTTAACACTCTCACTGCGTTAGTCAAATTTGATGAATTTCAGTTGATGCGGCATGGGGTCTTTTATATCCGAAGAACGATTTGTTCCTCGTGCGTTGCTGGGACGAATAGTCCCGATTTTCATTCATCTGTTTAGGAGGACTTATCTTAACCAAACCTGTCAATAAGGAATCAAAATGAATGAAGGAAATTAAAAAGCAACATTTGTTTCGGTCTTTTGTATAAGTTGACTTTTTTGCAGTCGGGCATAGTCGGCATAGTCACCATCTTTCTAAGACTTTCATAATAAATCGTTGAATACCTCCCCCAGGTCTAGAAGCAGTGACCACAGCTCTTTGCGATGAGTACCCGAGGGTGCTGGGCCGACATCGGGAGGCGTTCGTGGCTGTGCTGCTGTTGTTCATCTACATCTGTGCTCTGCCGACCACCACCTATGTGAGTAGTTAATGTTGGTACTTCATATGGCTTTTTAAATACGGCTTTTGTTTTGGTCGTAATCCATTTACTTGAAATATAACATAAGTTTATAACATTTATTTGTAAGCACTGTTTAAAATTAATAAATCCATAAAATACAAACATCCCTGTAGATAGTGTGCCCTAACTGAAGCGACGGGTCACGCGAAGATGAGATCGTACGCTTTGGTTATGACATGGCATTAAGAGTTATTTTAACCTTTTACAAAATTCTGCACGACCTTCTTACTACATATCCTCAGTAACTGTCCATAGGTATTATCTAAATAATTTATAAACATGTAGCGAAAATATCTACTTGTTTATTAATTTTTTTTGTCTTTGTTTGTAGTATGAGTCACAGCTGGCGCAAACAAACCCAATTTTTTATTTCTTCTTTCTGGATACGAAATGGAAAAAAATACTGAAAGAAATACCATTTATCCCGGAAAAATAAACGATTCTTGTGGGACAGACAACGGAAGTGAAACCGCGGGGTAAAGCAAGTTCTAAATATTTCTATTTGACCGACTTCAAAGTATGTAACGTTTCATTGAACAAAACAATGATGCATTGTCGCCTTCTTCACTATTGCCTCCTATTATTTCAAGTGTGTATTTGTATCTGAGAATTTCCCCGTAACCAATGGACTGCTTTCAATAAGTTTAACTTTTAAGCTTTCTGTGGTTAATCTTAGCTTCACTAAGCTATAGGCCAGTAAAATACTAGAGAGTCGAACATTAGATGATCGATTAAATTTTCTCTAATTGCACCTACACATTTATCTTGAGAAAATTTTAATTGTAAGTCGTAGGAGTGACTTATTGTGCATTTTATGGAGTAACTAGCTGACCCGCGCAACTTCGTCTGTGTCACAATTTTCATTACAGCTCCGCTCCTATTGGCCTTAGCGTGATGATATATAGCCTTCCTCGATAAATGGGCTATCTAACACTGAAAGATTTTTGTAAATCCGACAAGCAGTTCCTGAGATTAGCGCCTTCAAGCAAACAAACAAACTCTTCAGCTTTATATATTAGTATAGATGATGGATCTAAGGAGGAGAACCTTATATCACTACATATAAAAATCCGTTACTGACTGATTGAGTGATTGAATGAAAGAGTGACTGACAGACAACGCACAGCCGAAACTATAGGTCGTAGAAAGCTGAAATTCGCCATATAGGTTCCTTTGGGGAGTGTAGGGGACACTAAGAGAGGATTTCGGCAAATTCCTACGGGAATGGGAAATAACGGGCTTTGCGCATGCGAAGTCGCGGGCAAAAGCTAGTCTTTAATAATTTAAAAAGAAGAAATTCAGTGAATCTACATAAGGAGATAGTAGACTAGTTAGTAAAATGGAGGTCTGTGTCCAACCAATAGGAACGAGCTAAACTGATAACGTAACGTCAGTGTCTACGTGCTATCACGGCGACCTATCTAGGAACTCGATTGTTCAATATCCATAAAATTCGGTAAAATGATTGGGCAGTTAGGCAAGACAACGTTTAGCGAGGCAAGTGAAAGATTGCGGCCCGGGGGCGAGTCAGCACAAAAAGTTATTGCTTCATCATACGGTGCCCGGGTACCCGTAACTCATGGCCGGACCGCCGGACCAATGTGGCCAAACGGATAATGTGGAACCACGTGCCTGAGCCTACTAAAGTAAATTGTTTCTTATCAATATTGTTTTGGAGAATTATTTTTAAGTAGTCGTTTTGCAAATCATCATAATGTTTTGTTTCTATTCTGAAAATGTAATGCTTATGTTATCTACAGGTATTGTTTTTGGTCTCGAAATATTCTTGTCGAATACTTACAAGTTAATTCAGAATACATTGATTTAATTGTCAATGTATGTAAGAAAATAGGGATGATTCCTGGATAAAACACAATATGATTTTATTTAGTCCATTTAGATTATGAAAACAACATAGACACGTATTTTTGCTTTATACAATCAATAAAGATTTACAACGATAAAACGCACCAAAGTCCAAGAGCAGGGCTTGTTACGTCGCATAATTTATAGGTGCAACAACGCGACATTTCAATCATTTTTAGGTTCCGTACGAAAATGGTATAAAGCAGCCTTTATGGTGTGACTAAGTCTGTCCGTCTGTCACAGCTCGATATCTCAAGAACTACTAATGCTATCAACTTGAAATTTAGAACAATTTTAGATGACGTTTGATCAACTATTTTGCAAATAAGAAAGAAATTAAAACGTAATTTTTTTTTAAACAGCGACTGAAAGTAAGTGGGCCTACTAGGGCATGTGGGGTGTCTATTACGAAAGAGCGCTAGTTGTACATTCTCAGATTTTTTTTGTTTTTTTTAGACCGAAATATACTTGGCTAATAATTTTCTTGCAATCTAACCGACGGACTAAATAAACATTTAAAGAAGATCCAAAAAGAGACTCGTTTGAGTGAAAAGTCTTACAAACCGCAAGATTTCGATATTCCAAGGAATCAGGGGGTACTCTCTAAGTCCGAAGTTTCGGGCTTAGTTGCGGGCGTATTCTACTCCGTATCACCTACGGAGTTACGATTAGTCCCGAACCCGAACTAAGAATGGTTCATTCATTCTTAGTGGTTAAGTAATACGGATTAGAATATACTACTAAGCCCGAAACTACGAAATACAGGCTTAGAGAGTAGCCCCCCAGCTTCAACCTTCTTTCTCGAGGAATTTATTCCTACAAAGACCACATGTAACTCTTCATCAACATCACCTTACTATTACTTTAACAGAAACCCAGCAACAACACAGGTACGAGTATCTGTAATAAATCACGGCTACGTTATCTCGAATGTATTCCGATGCATAATTCATGGTCATCACTCAGCGGGATGACCTGGCACTACATTCGTTCATGGCGGTGTGAGGACGCGTTGTTTTGCTTTTATTTCGCCCCTGATTTCATTACTGAGGTGTGGAGGAATTGGTTTTAGTGGGGTAGCTATAAAATTGGAGTTGTCCCAAACGATATTTCAAGTTAGTTACGTAGAGATGTCACTGACATTTCGTCAGTTACGCGAAAGTAACGTGTTGCCTATACCGCATGAGACGTGTATTATTTCGGGATGAAAAACCTTACTATCATCAACAGTATCAATGGCACTCAGCGATAATAAACGAACTTTCTATCGTCGTAACTAGATCTGTATTATGATCCCAATATGATTCTACTAAAGTGGCCTTTTTAGACCCCCAGAACCTCCATAAACAAACAAAACTCTTCCGAAATACGCCGCTAATAAGAATTTCTATTGCCAAGTATTGTCGGGATTCAACCTTTCTGGAACAGTTATCGGGTTTTCGACCACATAGTAGACCAAATACTACCCTACTGCATCACTGGAGAATTATCTACAGGGAAGGGACACGCATTGGTCACTTTTCACGTTTACTTTCGGACAGGAACATAATAATATATGTGAACCATAAGTACCTGTCAGATTTTCAACATGGCGCGGTAGTTGGCGTCATAGACTATGATAGTCAATACGTGCTTTTTTGGTCAACTTTTTTCAGCAGTCTCGGAAAAATATGAATGAGGTGTCATATGATTCGGAAGAGCATGTAGATGATTTTTGAAAAAAAAATTACCGCTCGAAAAAATTATCTAATATTATAATTTAAAAAAATTAAGCATCGAGGGATTTTCTTTTTTAAATCATCCACATGCTCTTCCGAATCGAATGACACCTCATTCATATTTTTCCGAGACTGCTGAAAATAGTTGAACAAAAACGCTTGTTGACTAGATTCGACTATCATAACGCTTTCAATTAAAAAGAAAAAATTGGATTGTCTGTAAATTCGGTTTAGGGACGATAATTTTACGAGATAACGTCATACAAAAGCAAATGAATTCTTACTAAACAAGCCGAACGATTAGGACGATCGTGCCTGTCTATCACTTGTTCCGCGCTCTCGCTCTCGGAACGTGACACTTCTTCGTGCGGGTAGCTGGCGTTCATCGATTTATAAGACGTTATCACGTCAAAAAAAACAACAATATTCATTGCGATGAGTCGAGCAAACAAATTTTTGAATCAATGGAGCAATCGATTAGGAATTTCCTTTAAGAGGTGACGCACATTTATCCAACCAGTACAAGAAAATTGCGTAATTGGAGTACATACAGGTAGCTCAAAAGCATAATGGAGTTGACTAAATTTGATCCATCCCTTCTAGGGCGGCGTATACCTGGTAGATCTCCTCAACGTGTACGGCCCAGGTCTGGCCATCCTGTTCGTGGTGTTCGCGGAGGCGGCCGGCGTCTGCTGGGTGTACGGCGTGGACCGGTTCTCCGAGGACGTGAGGACCATGCTGGGACATACGCCTGGTTGGTTCTGGAGGGCTTGCTGGTCTTATATCAGGTGAGCTCCTTTGGCAGATGGATACGATGTGGTAGATGTGCAGCCAGGGTCTACTGGGTGTACGGCGTGGACCGGTTCTCTGAGGATGTGAGTACCATGCTGGGACATACTCCTGGCTGATTCTGGCGGGCTTGCTGGTCTTATATCAGACTAGTGGACGTCACGCGGTTTCACCCGCGTAGTTCCCGTTCCCGTGGGAGTACGGGGATAATATATAGCCTATGTTACTCCCTGATAATGTAGCTATCCAATGCTAAAATAATTTTTCAAATCGGTCCAGTAGTTTCGGAGCCTATTCAATTCAAACAAACAAACAAATCTTTCTTCTTTATAATATTGGTGTAGATGAGTTGGGTTACGAGTAAGTGGCAGATATAGTGTGAAGTAGGCACTTTTTATATGGCATGGCTGTATCTTGACATGGGTATGTGAGTCAATCCCTGAGATAATGTATGTGGAGTTTCTTGCACATCCTTCTCCTTAGAGATCGTTTTTAGGGTTCCGTACCCGAAGGGACCAACGGAACCCTATTAATAAGTCTGCGCTGTCCGTCCGTCCGTCCGTCCGTCCGTCCGTCTGTCTGTCTGTCAGCGATCTGTAGATATCTCAAGTGTGTATTTCTATTGCCACAATAACAACAAATACTTAATAAAAATTATAATATTTTGAATTTAATAATTATATTAAATTCAAAATTTAAGGGGGCTCCTATACAAGAAACGTGTTTTTTTTCGATTTATGGGAAACTTCTAACAGTTGGTAAACATTAGTACAGTATGAATAAGACAATGCACAACTAGCTAACCTTGATCCGCCCACAGTCCAGTATTCCTGCTGGTGCTGTTCATCGTGTCGGTGCTGGCGCACGAGGAGATGCTGGGCGGCGAGTACGCGTACCCGGCCTGGTCCATCACGGTGGGCTGGCTCATGACCGGCACCACCGTGTCCTGCATCCCGCTCTACATCGTCTACAAGTTCGCGATCACGCCTGGCAGCTTTATGCATGTAAGTTGACACCATTTTCTTCATTGTTTTTTAATCAGAGTGGTGAGACAGAAATAGAGTTATGATTCTTATTCTTAACTAGTTGACCCGCGCAACTTCGTCTGCTCCTCTCCTATTATATAGCCTATAGCCTTCCTCGACAAATGGGGTATCTAACACTGAAATAATTTTTCAAATCGAACCAGTAGTTCGTGAGATTAGCGCGTTCAAGCAAACAAACAAACTCTTCAACTTTACCCAACCTGTACCAAAATAAACGCAATACCTCTTAAGGGGTCATTGAACTCATCATTATGAACAACTTTCACTACGGGACCAACACTGAAATCGCGAAAAAAAGTCGACTCCCCCATACATTTATGTGCGCATAACTCGACTAAATGTACTGAACAGCTGATTTTTTTTAGCTATTTCTGGATTGGTCCCATAGTAAAAGTTGTTCATAACGATGAGTACAATGACCCCTTAAGAGGTATTGCGTTTATTCTGGTACACGTTGTATATTAGTAAGTATAGATATAGATTGTTTAGTGTACACAGTAATGACATAATTCATGTACAAAGGCGAGCCAAGAGTTACCGCAGCTCTGGAACGCAAGGGGCATTTGGAGGGACACGGCCGACTAAAACCCATCCGAGTCACACGGGTGGGTTTTAGTCACAGAAATATAGTTTTAGTCATAGTCTGACACTCTCTTCCGCTCCGTCCAGAGCGAAAGGGGTCATTTGATGAT
The DNA here is from genome assembly GCA_947578705.1 of Lacanobia wlatinum. Lineage (NCBI taxonomy): Eukaryota > Metazoa > Arthropoda > Insecta > Lepidoptera > Noctuidae > Lacanobia > Lacanobia wlatinum. The sequence goes on from OX388033.1 coordinate 26,179,299, forward strand.
TTCATCACCCGTAGGAAAAATATGTTTGTAAACAGTTCTGCTGTTATATGCAAAATGAATCAACTTTTCACATTTTTAGGGTTCCGAACAAAAAACGGAACCCTTATAGGATTACTCGGGTGTCTGTCTGTCCGTCTGTCACAGCCAGTTTTCTCCGGATCCACTTGACCGATTCTGTTGAAATTTGGTACACATATGGACGTCTGTGACCCAAATACGGAAGCGTTAAGTAAATTACTAAATTTTTAGTATGGGGGTCACTTTTGGGGGCCAAACCAGAAAATTTCAAAAAAAGTTTTTTGAGCAATATCGTATGACATATCAAATGAAAGGGCTTACTGTTACAATTTTAATTATATTTTTTTCATAATTTTAAAATAAATGGTTTTGAAGTTATTCAAGAAATTAGACGAAAAATGTCCCCCCCCCCTCCTTATTTCTGAAACTACTGAGAGTAAAATTTTGAAAAAAATGGAGATAATGGATCTTTACCCATAGATTACAGGAAAACCTATAAGAAGTCTATAGTATTAAAATAACATGTTAAAAAAATTATATTCGTTCGGAACCCTTTGCACGCGAGTCCGACTCGCACTTGGCTAGTTTTTTCCACATTCCTAATTGTTTCTATCGTTATTTCTGTAGAGTAGGTGGGAATACCAATTTCACTTTTATTTTTTGTTTTTTTTAATTACGACTTTTGATATTAATTTTGGTACTTTTTCCAGCGAATCAAAACGATAAAGGAACCGGAAGTGATCTCGATACCGCCAACGGACCCCACACTGTGCAGCCTGTGACCTGACCAAACCTACAGCTCAGCAACTCTGCAGACGAAGCCAGTCATCGAGTGGCTCGTGTAATACTCAGCATAGAACTCTGCAAAGCTGCCCAAACTCTGCAATATCAGCCAATATTACTCTGCATTATCATATTGAATATATTAAATAGGTACTATATTGCACAGATTTTAGTGGCTTTGCAGAAGTATGTGAATTATATTTATATTATTGGGATATTGAAAAAAAACTCCGGTATATTTAAGAATATATTATATCGATGTCTTGTTGTAGATTTTAAACATTATCTGCTTTTGATAACTTGTTAGGCATTTTGGAGAATATGTCGTAAGTGTAGTTATAGGCTTGTAATTGTCTAGTAAAGTGTATAAAGATTTTCGCCGAATTCAGAAGAGATAGAGTTTATCGCATACTTACCATTTAATGTTTTAAGTTGTGAATTTAAATATTCAATGACCATATAAGCCTGTATTTCAAACTATATATATAGCATTTATTACATTAACTGTTTCGTATCTAGTGTTTTTATCACAGTGTTTACAATATATGTACAACGAATATTATTAAGCGTATAATGGATTAGTATATTATAATTAATAAGTATTTTGTATATTACCTAAAAGTGTTGCTGGACAGACTATAAAACATTTGCGGGAAAGTTAGAAATATTTATACCGTCTGTAAGCTTTACAAAGTATTCACGTATTTGAAAAATATGTGCTTGCTTATGTTAGCTACCGATGGTATATTTCATTTCGTTGTGACTAAATGCTTCAATAAATTTAAAAAAATAATAATAAGAATTAAGCAAACCCCATTGTAAATATGCTTCTATTTAGATATGTACTTGAATATATATATTTCTGTATTCCTGGGCAATGAGTGCAGAAATTAATATATTTAATATTAGCATATTTATATATATTTAAAATGTGTATATAATATTAGAAATGTGAAATGAAGTTAATGGGATCATATGCATAGGTTTTCAATCTAGTCAACGTTTTTGAACAAATACCTTTTAATATCATTAATATCTCATATTCCATTAGAAATGTAGATATGTTTGAAGACATCTTTATAAATTATTGTAGTGAGTATAATTCTACAGATCAACCTCCATTCGGGTCTTCTTATAATGAAATCAAATGAGATTTATAAAAGTGCAAGTTGTTGCTTGAGAAGTAGGTTTGTATTTAATCATATAAATATTTATATTAGTAGGAAGGAAACTTAACCGTCGAGAATTTAGTAAGAAAAATGTGAAAATTGATGGGATTCGTAATAAAAATGCAAAAATATACCGAGCTTGTGTACCAGCATTTATAATCCATTTTCCTAAGCATAACATAGGAAAATATACTTACATATATTAGTGTATAAGTTAAAAATAAATCGTATAATTTATTACTAGGGGTGCATTCTATTCGCCCATAATAGCATTGTTATAAAATCTTCATTATACAAAATATATATAATCGCCAAATTTTTTATATAAGTAGGAAGTTGAACTAGTAAAATGTAGGAAAAAAAAACATTATAATCATATTTAATAACCTCCTTCCAGTTTGTACTAGCATAATTATACTATACCAGTAAAATATTAAGTGTTTTTATAAAAAAATATATATATATTTAAAAAATAGTTCATATACCCACAGAGCTATATTTACGTGATTTTTACAATTTGTTGATTTATTTTTATACGTTTGTTCTCTGTTGGTTGAAGATGTACTCAGGTTGGTGTGTAGTGGATGTTGTATGTGCTCGTAGATTATGTAATCGTTGGTTGTATGTGTTAGAATAAACGGCAGATGTGTAGACTGGGCCTGTACCAGCCATTACAGGTCCATCTAGTCATTTGTTTTACCAATACAATGTTGTTTCTTTTCCAATTCCTTATACTTTTAGGGTTTCGTGCCTCAAAAGGACAAAACGAACCCTTATAGGATCACTTTGTTGGGTTGCATATTAGAAAATCAAAACTTTTCTGAGCAAATTTTTTCTTTAGAAAAATTTAAGAATCCCAATGTATGTGACATCAATTAATGAACGACTGATCAAAAGTTGCTAGATGTAATTTTAAAATATCCCCGACTCAGACTACCCCGACTCGGATAGCCTTCGTGGTTATTTTTTTTAAACCACCCAGAACTATGGTGAGTCGCCAGTAATCCATTTTGACCTTTAAACGATTTGGTCAATAGTGTAATAAATAATATAAACATTGATTTTCCAGACTTTGGTCAGCTGAACTTTTGATCAAATGACCATCGTTATTTTAAACTTTGTTGATTTGTACGTTGTTCTTTTGAAATTTGCTCAGAAAAGTTTTGATTTTCTAATATCCGTCCGTCTATCTGTCAAGACCGTTTATCTCCGGAACGCGTGGAGTTATCGAGTTGAAATTAAAACCATATACTCAGGGGTATGGCCCCTTTCAGCTGTGAAAAAAATCATACTTCTAAGTTAACATTTAAAAAAGATACGGTCGTTCATGCCGCAAAAAACGTATACTTCGACACTCTCAAGGGAATCAAAATGTATGGGGTATTTTTCGTTGCAACTAGAACTATGAAATTTGGCAAGTAATACCGTCTTATACAACAAGTATAGGGAAAAGTCTGAAAACTACACATTTGTAACTAAATCATAAAAAATATAGTCCTCTTCTTTCTGTCTCGCTTCTTTTAGTCTTTGCAGTTTAAAGTAATTTGTAGCTACAAATTTGTACGGAACCCTCGGTGGACGAGTCCGACTCGCACTTGGCCAGTTTTTTTATTTAAAATTGTTGAGAGGCTCATGTTTCACCACATTGGGATGGTAAGCGGTGATATGGTCGACGATGGAGCACGCTTGCCTAGAAGTAACCTAGGGATTCACTCTTGAAAAAAAAACCCACGTTGTAGCTTGCATGAAACACACTCCGGGATTTCCTAGAGTAATCTAAAGGGTGTAACAGCAATACCGCAAAACTTCAAAAGGGGTCACTGTACTACATTATTATTTCATTTCATTTTTTTTTTTAATTTTTTTTTGTTTTTTCATTATAATAATAATAAAGATTAATTGCAGATAAAATCCATAGCTTGTTAATAAAAGTCTTAAACTAATATTTGTACAAAACAAAAATATACAAAATTGAAACAACTGACACCTACGTGTGCAGCCGTATCCAGTGAGCCAGCATGGGGCTGTCCCACTTATCACACAAAACACTCAGGATGCTGTGGGAGCTAGCACGTACTCTACTGAGAACAGAAGCGCACCTTTTCCGTATAATGGCATGAAAACCATCAACCCTGGCCTCGGTGAACATCCCAGAAGCGCTACAAAAACGTGGTAGACTCAACAGCATCCTGAATACATTGTTATACTGGACACGCAAGGCATTGTATGCCAACCCTGAAATCGCGAAAAAAAACTAAATACCCCCCCCCCCCCCTCCTTTACGTTAGCATAACTCGACAAAATGTAGTTACGGAACAACGGATATTTTTTGCAAATTTATGGTTGGTCCCGTAGTAAAAGTGTTACCATATATCAAGCTGCAGTACCTATCAGGAACCTGGCTAGACCTACCCACCCAGTCTTGAATCAAAACTGCGAGTAGGTCTTGACATGCATAAAAGACAGATACTTTAGAACATGCGTCAAGAAACTCAAGACTCTTCAAGCAATTTCATTCGTCTTTTGAGACAGGACAACAATAGGCAGATGCAAACTAACTAACACTGTCGGTAGGAGCAGAAGTTCGACTTTGCGTCAATGGGTGAGGCCAACCGAACGTAATTTTGTGAGTCGCCTAAAATGTGTCGGCGGAATTTAAGCTGCATACGGTTTCATATTAAAGTTCTGTTTGTGCCACACGGCGACGCAAAATGAGTTGGACTTTAGTATGAAACCGAATTCCGCCGACTCATTTAACGCGACTCACAACTCACAAAATGAGGGCTACCGTTTTTGTACTCACCAGTTGGCGCCACTGTCGAGTGAGGTTCTTAATCATTACGCGCATGTGAACAAAGTTAGAAGGAAAATAAAACTATAAATCAAAACAAATAAGTAAATAAACTCGCGTCAATAGCCAACCTTCAGTGAAATTTGAAATTTAAGAGGAAATGCTGGAAGCGAGACTTTGTATGTTAAAAGTCATAATTCGAAATTTAGCTCTCGACTGTTCTCTCCTCCAATATTGGACCGATATAAGCAATATTTCACAAACTGAATAAGAATGATGTATACTGTGTCCCTATGTTTTCCTTTTTTGATTAATAGTTGCCAAATTTGTACACTAGGGCTCTGTTGACAACGATTTATCGGACAATTTTAAGCATTTTGTGAGAGTTCTAGTGCTTATACGGGTAATAAATCATCAAAAAGGAATATCTTTATACATAGGGACACAGTATATATCTTTCTTATTCGGTTTGTGAAATATCTCTTATATCGGTCCAATAATGGAGGAGAAAACAGTCGAGAGCCAAACCTCGAATTATGACTTTTTACATACTAAGTCTCGCCGCCAGCATTTCCTCTTAAAACCTCACGCTACACTAGCGCATCTAGCGGAGAAATCAATCGCGATAGCCCTCATTACCTAACCCCAATCACCAACATCATCACCATCATCATCATCCTCTCAACTTACTTACTTATTACGTTCGCTTGGCCTAACCCTAAGAACACACCCCCATTAAAAAAGGCTTCATGAAACATCTCCGGACCCGTCATTTATTTATTTATTAGGATCGTCAACATTGCATACACCATACTTAGAGCTAATAATCATACAAAAAAGAAAATATTCTAGTGCTGCAACACTTACAGACAACCACAACATTACTATACAATATTGCACGAAAAGGTGTAAACTAAAGATTTTAAAAGGTTAAAATTATAAGAGTGCAACGTAAAATATGATCAAAATTAAATAGTATAAATTACAATGTCTGATTGAAAATAGATTGGATAAAAATTAAATTAAAAATGTCAGATATATTGGACAAAACAGAATAATACAGTACACGCACAAACAAAGTACATTAAATGATTAAATTAATACACACAGTCAAAGCATCAAGTCAAATAAACGATCATACAATCAAATTTAATTAAATTAAATAACATAAAATAAATAATAATTAGGCATTACAAAAACAAATAGACATTAAATTAAGTTAAATTGAATAATATTAAACCTTTTTTCAATGACGACATGCTCTCTGGCTCATGCCATCTAGATTTTGACATATTTTGAATCCGTCAGAGTCGGATCAGTAAATGTAACAAAAAAATTAGTAGGAGTAAATCAAAAGTGTGATATATATTATTAATGACATCGCAAAGTGAAGATGTTTATTAAAGGGGGTCTTGTAGAACAAACACCTCCACACTTGTATGGCGGCGACCAAATCTGTGAACTTTGAAGTACAAAGCGTAAGTATACCAACTGTTCTGCTTACGTATTCCTGCCGTATCCTTAACGTAAATGTAGTCCTAGCTGTATGCTGTGCAAGACCTTTTCCTCGTCTTCTTTTATTCAGCGTATATTCGCATTCCCCAACGGAGCCCTATTACTAAGCCTCCGCTGTCCGTCCGTCCGTCTTTTTGTCAGCGGGCTGTGTCTCAAAAGCCGTTATAGGTAGACAGTTGAAATTTTCACAGTGAGTATTTCTATTGCCGCTATAACAAATAATAAAAATTAAATTAAATTAAAAACTAAAGGGGGCTCCCATACAAGAAACGTGTTTTTTTCGGTTTCCTTTCGTGCGAGCGTCCGACTCGCACTTGGCTGCTTTTTCCCATATCATAATACTCTTTAAGGGCCATTTTCACCAATTCAAACTGATCGCCATCAGTACATCTGAACTGCGTTCAAGAGCTGTCAGTGTCAATATTCCACAGAAAATACGACACTGACAGCTCGTAAACGTAGTTGAAATTCGCCCTCAGACAATAAAAAGATTAACGGTAAAAAAATAACAACCAACTTATTGCGACCGCACTAAGGTAACAACCCTATCCAATCTAATGTGCACACGACTAACAAAATTTCTGATGATCGTAACCACACAATCTGGACAGACATGATGATGATCACACCTATTCTATCCGAAAGGAATGTCATGTATTCTCACGTAGTAACTCAAAGAGCTCTTGCGCAGAGTCCCATCGACACTCACTTGGAGACCGCCGCGAAGTGGCTGAGCTGCAACGGCGAGGTATGGGGCGTGGGGCCCACGCTGGTGTTTGCCAGCGCAGCGGCGCTGTTCCTCTACCACGAGCTGAAGAACACCGTCTTCATGGGCGGGGACCAGCCCCGTGTCTATATGTTAGAGAAGACCTTGATTGTAAGTGATATATCTGCCCTGTCTCAAGTGCCCTTGCACCTGCAGCATTGAGGACCTAATGCAACTGATACCGCCACAAACGTGGCCATCTACTGGACCATCGACTCTAAAGAAGTTTTGTATCACCTACTAAGATATGTAAAAATTGAAGAGACCATGCGCGTTCGGCTTTTTTTTTTGTCACGCATCAAAATCACAGTTCTAAAAAAAATAGAGCAAGCAGTATCGGTACTAATCGGTAGCAAGGTAGCTACGAAGGTATACACGTGCGGTATAGGGTCGCGGTGCTTACCTTATTTTTAGGGTTCCTTACCCGAAGGTAACCAACGGAACCCTGTTACTGAGCCTCAACTGTCTGTCCGTCCGTCCTTCCGTCTATCTGTCAGCCGACTATATCTCAAGAACTGTAATAGGTAGACAGTAGAAATTTTCACAGTGTGTATTTCTATTGGCACTATAACAATAAATGATAAAAATTAAATTAAATTAAGAAACGCTTACGGAAAACAGTTTATGGTACGGAACACTAAGTGTGAGAGTCCGACTCACACTTGGCCGGTTTTATGTTGCCATTTTAGTGTTATCATCTTCTTTTTTTTAAGGCTTGTATACATGCCAATGACCTGGTGCATATAAACGGAGCTAACTACTCTTCTACGCGCCACTCCGCTACCCGCATTTTTAATTTATTTAAAAAAAAAAAAACATATTTTAAAAAAGTAACAAAATCCTATTATTTTCGTTTATATTGCAAATCAGTAGATATTTTTTTTAGACTTTTGTTAAAAAGTTAAGTAGTAAAATAGTTTCATCTCAATGATTTGGAGGTGATTTTTTTCTTATTATATGATACCGATACATAAATTCTGGCTAAACCAAATTACGTATGTAGAGAATCATGTAGATTACTACCTATTTTTCTCAGATGTAATTTCTCAGTAAATGCCGACGAAAAGTTGCTTCATCTGCACGCTGTTTTTAAGCATTTCTCGAGAGAGCAGCCTTAATAACACAAAGTTTTTGAATTTCACAGTCTACAATGGTTCTCGGCATGCTGGCCCTGATGATCCATCTGTGGGTGTGCTCCATGCGCTTCTTCCAATACTACCTTGATACACTTATCAGAGATGTGAGTACCGAAATAGGACCTCGTTAATCTATTATTCATATGTATTACCGGACAATTACAAACTCCGCAAGATTATAAATATCTTGGGATATTCTAAAATCTCGATAAATTGTCAACTGAACATTTGGAATACTTTTTTATCTCTCGAAATTCCGAGAAATTGTGAACCGACTACTGACAATATGTCATGTTGGCGACCAATCAGTGTACGGTTCTACAATTTCTCGGATTTTCTTACCTAGCCAAGTAGCGGAACATAGAGTATAGGGAGCTTAGGGCTCCCCGACACGGATAGGTTAAGTTTGAATGGGATAGCGGAAGCTGGAGCAAGCGAGCGAACTTGAACTTGGCTCTTGTGATCCCATTCGTTAGGTTAATTTAAACCCCGCAGACAGGTACAGGAGCACCGCCGCGCGGGTGTCGTCGAGGTTAGATTGTTGAAATTTATACTTAACGTTTCGTTACTTTTTATTCTGCTGGTCCGGCTCCACAGCCACTAGGGCGCACAAAATAATCTGTTAGCATTTGGAAACATTGTTGGACCGGCTGAAGATTGTAAAAAAAAAACAATATTTGCATTGTATAGACTCAATTTTATTTAGCAATGTATAATTTCATCCATTTTAACGGCACATGTGTGAGTACTGTGTACCTTAAACTTAAGCTATAGCTATCAGTTTTAGGTTTGTTTTTGACTTGAATGTACCCTGGCGGTTGGGAGTGTCATGCTCACACAAAAGTCTGGCTGATGGTGGCGTATGCGTTGGATCATTTGGCTCCCTTCAAAATGGTTGAGCCGAATGGTGCTAGCGCATGCGTCATGTTCGTGAACGGGCGCTGTCAGTTGGGACTGGTCATTTCTCAGTTGCCATGGTTTATTTTAAATATTTCTTTGAATTGTTCCTTTTTTTCCCGGACGCTTTTATCCTGCTCGTCTTTTACATCGTTCTCACATGTTTGTATAATTTCAACTTGATGTAAACAAAAATTTGTAACAATTTATTGAAGTGAAAACTTCTTTAGCCGGCGTTGAGCACTTTTTCTGTAATGGGTATAAAATCTTAAACTTGCGTCAGGACACGTGACCTGATCGAAAAAGCGTAAGACGGACTCGCGTCAGGGTCACGTGATGCTGATCGAAAAAGCGTAAGATCGAGGGGAAGGGAGAGGAACTAGTATCTCCCACTCTTTCTACCGTGCCTGAGTGTGCTGCTCCGCTTAGGCGGCACAGGGCGCTTGCGCGAATGTCCGTCTGTGTTTATGTACAGCGTGCCACGCGTATCCAAGGATACGAAATTACGGAATTACGAAATTATGGATGAAAGTTGATTTTTCTAAGAGATAAAAATTAATGTAATATATAAATAAATAACGATATAATATTATGAATAATAACATAATAATAATAATAATAATAATAATAATTTTTATTTGCTAATAATGTAGGTAACAAATATGGTGTTCATTTATGGAGAGTCCCGATACATTTTGCCTTACGGCATGCAAAAAATATTAAATTAATTTAAACAGTGCTTAATTGCTACGTTAACACATTAAATATCATTTCTATACAATTGATACAACAACTTAAAATTACTTACTTAGAATTACTTACTTACATCCAACATTTTTCGCTTACATATATCACAAAATAATCATCATATTATAATGGTAAATAATAGCAATATTAAAAAAAAAAAAAAAAATTACACTATTATTGATAAAACTAAAACTAAATATTACCACACATATAATTTGGAATTAGGCACTTATCTAATAGAAATGTCATAAAAATAATTATAATTTTACATCTAGATTCCGATTAGCAGAAACTTTTATCATCAAAAAAATCTTTAAGAGTATAGTAACATTTGTCTAACAGCAATTTTGTTAACTGTTTTTTAAATTCGGTGATAGGTAAGTCTTTTATAGGTATTGGTAGTCTGTTATATATGAGAGGACCCATAGAAAAAATATTTTTTTTAAGTAAGGACGTTTTGTAGCCACCTGTATAAAGTTGGCTTTTATATTGAGACCTCATTGGTCCTTTGCGTATTCTTCTATCCACCATTGATATAAAAAATTGACTGTTCATCTTAACGAATAGAGCTACTTCAAGTATGTACAAGGAAGGAAATGTTAAGATCTTTAGTGATTTAAAACTAGGTTTACAGCTTTCTATAGTTTTAAGACCTGTCATTGCTCGAATACAACGTTTTTGGGCCCTAAATATTCTTTCTCTCTCACTACAGTTTCCCCAAAATATGACACCGAACCTCAGTAATGAAGCAACTAAACCGTGATAAGCTGTCACTAACGTATTCATATTTAACTTCTTTGAGAGATTGTGGAGAACATATGCGTTTTTACTTAATTTTTGGCACACGATTTCAGCTTGGCTTTTCCATGTCAGTTTATCATCAATATGTACTCCTAAAAATTTTGTAACTGTAGTGGTATCTACTATTTCATCTTTATATTTAGTTATTATATTATTTGGCATTAGCCGTTGGAAGAAATGCATTACTTTAGTTTTTTGTAGATTAACAACAAGATTATTTTTATTAAGCCAATCTATTATTTCTTCAAGTGTATTATTTATTTCTCTTTCGTACTGCGCTTTATTTTCACATTCAATCATGGCTGTGCTGTCGTCAGCAAATAAAGTCATTGGATGACGTATTTGACGAGGTAGGTCGTTAATATATAGTAAAAATAACAAAGGCCCAAGCACACTGCCTTGTGGAACTCCAAATTTAGTTACTCTGCCCTCGGATAGATATTTTAATTCACGTTTAGTTTTATGGCATATTCTCGATATTTCGGTGAACTGTTTACGATCCGTGAGGTAAGATTTAATTAAATTTAATACATTGCTCCTTATACCATAGTGACTAAGTTTATTTAAGAGGATATCATGGCTTACATAATCGAATGCCTTCGTCATGTCTGTGAATATTGCACATACGGGATTTTTTTTATCCACATTATTCATTATCACTTTTAGAAGATCAAATATCGCCATGTTAATATTTTTATTTTTTCGAAAGCCCTTTTGCTCTTCGCATAAAATATTATATTTAGTTACAAATGTGTAAATAGAGTCATAGATAACTTTCTCGAATATCTTAGAAAACACTGGAATTAAAGCCACTGGTCTATAATTTGACATGTCTTCCTTATTGTTTTTTTTATGTAATGGTTTTATTATGACTGTTTTCAATTTATCAGGGAATTTACCCGAGCTTATACATGCATTTATTATATGAGTTAATGGTTTAGCTATGACATCCGATACAAATTTTACTGCCGAGGTGGAAACTTCATCGTATCCAAAACTATTTTTATTTTTCAAGTGTTTTATTATACGTAAAATATCTTGAGGTATTACTGGAGGCATGAATAAAGAATTGCTGACATGCGGATTACCACTTGTATATACAGGATATTTACTATTTACATTTTGTACCTGATCGACGAAAAAATCATTAAATGAATCAGCAATTTGCTTAGGATTTGTTATTAATTTATCATCATTTTTAATTTGTAGTATTGGTTCTTTCAACCGACTGTTATTATTAATTATTTGCCATGACGTCTTAGCTTTATTTTGAGAACAATTAATGAGGTAGTTATTTTGAGCTTTTTGCGTGAGACTGATAATTTTTTTAAGCCTCCGTGAGTAATTTTTAAATGTATTTTTATTTTCACATGAAGGCGCTTTTCTGTATTTCCAAAGTAGATTTCTTTGTTTTCTGCTGCAGAGTCTAATTCCCCGCGAAATCCACTTTACTTTCTTATCAGATTTTATATTAATTAATTTTTTTGGAAAGCATAAATCATAAAATAAACGAAACAGTTCAATAAACCTATCATAAGCTTCGTTCGGATTATCAGTTTCGAAAACTTCTGCAAAAGACAGACATTGAAGGTGTTTTTTAAATAAAATTAAGTTTTCTTTGGATAAATCACGTTTTTGAGTGTGCCAAGAATTTAGTATGCATGTTTTGTTAATTTGAATTTTTAAAACTTGAGCTGTATGGTCTGATAATGCGAAATCGATTACTTTACTCTCACATTTTTGTTTGGAATTATGAGCAAAGTTATCTAAACACGTCCCGCTTTTTGGTCTAGTTGGCTCATTTAATTCTAATTTAAGGTTATAGGTAAGTAGTACATTTTCAAAGTCTAATGAGAAGTTATTTCTTTTCAGTCTGTTAATGTTGAAATCCCCGCACAATACAATTTTTTTATTAGGTTTAGTACATATTTGCTTTAGTCGGGTATCTAAATTATCTAAAAATGTATTTATGCACGACATATTCGGAGGTCTATAGATGCAAACAATTATTATTCCTTGTTCAAGTTAACATGTAAATTGTCATATTTGTGTACGATAGCGCAATAAATAAACATTGTATTCTACCTCATAAATGATAGTATTTTTGTACTTATAATTAAACACAACGTTAATACTAAAGTTTTCACTTCTGCCGGCACTCCCGGAGTGCTACCGGTGTTTTTTTTTTATTTGTTAAAAGAGTGTCCGTGGAGTTTCTTACACGTTCTTCTCCATAGAGATCTACGCTTTGGAACGTGCAAATAGCTTCATCTTGTTGGACTGACCGACCTTGACAATTCAAAAGTGCCTGTAAATGGTTTATTTGAAATATACGATTTGATTTGATTTGATTTATTCCAAATATCGAAACACAATTTCTCGGAATTACTTCGAGAGATTATAGGTAGACTATCAAATTTTGATGCGTGAAAAGAAATCCATATCTTCAGTTGAGAATTTATCGAGAGTTTACAATCTCTCAAGATATTTTATAACCTTACGGAGTTTGCCATTTTTCGGTGACATTATGCAAAGCAGAAATGCAATCAGTTTTTTTTCTTTATTTCGTTATGTCCTCCAGAGCCCAGGCATGCTGTTAGAGATGACGACAGCCGGTTTCCTGGGAGGGAAGGCGGAGCTCCTCGCGCTGGGTCCTCTGACCAGGTTCCTCCGCAACCAGCAGCCGCAGATTCACATCACGGTGTGTTGGTTCCTGTCTCTCTGCTATGCCGACTACGTGCGCAAGCACTACTGCACGCGATTCAACATGCCGTATTTGGAACAGTGGTTGGTATGGGTGATAACTGTATCAACCTTTTTTTCTTGTGCGATGTCCTTCACCAAGGTTTTAATATTTAATATGAAATAATATGACATGTCTGCAAGTGTCCATAGTCTTTGGAGCTGTTAGAGAGATAAAATGATGTGCATAGCTGTTCACAGACATTCGATTCCATCACTAAACGAATGGTTGTGATTTTGTATGGTTCGTTTAGGGAGAATGCTGATCATCATCAGCCCTTTTTGAGTTTCAAATTACTACCTACTATATATATTGTTACTATCTTTTGCCCGCAACTTCGTGTCTCATATCCCGTTTTTTCCCGTTCCCGTAGGAATTTCGGGAAATCCAATCTTAGTGCTCCCCTACACTCCCCAAGGAACCTACATGCCAAATTTCAGCTTTCTTTCGTTGTCTGTCAGTCACTCAGTCAGTGGCGTGCCTAGGGTTTCAAAATAAGGCAAGCCCAATAAAATTTTAACCGATTTCAAAAAAAGAAAGTTCAGTTTTCGACTGAGTATATAGGTACCTACGTATGTATCATCGCAATTTTCTCATAAACTACTGGTTAGGTACAATAAATTAAAAGTGAATTCATCCATCTTCTTCTTTCCTCTTCTTCAATTTCACTCTTGCTTGTCGTGCGGTGAATGAGTTAACCAAAGCACACTGAAGGCATGCTAGTGCTAGATTGAATATAATAAACATATCAGCAATTGCATACCTCCGGTGGCTTTGAAAAAAGCCGTTTGGTTTGCTTCATTGCTTGAGGGAACAAAGTTATGGTAAGTAGGTGCTTGCTTCGTAACAGGACTAACAGGTTACAGACAAAAAAAAAAAACAAAGTTACAAAACGAAAGTTAAAAAATAGCTAGATAGAATGTAATAAGGAATTTAAATAAATTATTTATATTCTAATTGGAATCGTCTATCTTTCTTAAGAAATGATTTAATTACATCACAGTAAAATGTTGGTGATCGTTTTAATTCTACCAACAACTGTTTTTCAATAGCTATCATTGATAATTCGGAAAGACGCTCTTGACCTTGTGTATTTCTCAGATAGGTATGGATACGTTTAAGAGACGAAAAAGCACGTTCCGCGGAAGAACTTGTAGCTGGAATAGTTACAACAAGATACGCTAATTTTAACAGCTCGGGAAAGGCATCTTCAAGGTTATTCTCATTAATGAAATCAATTAATTCGAAAACATTACGGTCTTTCAGATCAGGACTAGAATACAAGCAAATCAATTGGCTTTTTAATGTTTGTTTGTCGAAATAGTTTGCATAAATGTCAAATAATGATAACTGGCGTGATATAGATGTCTCAATTCGTTGTTTACCAAAATTACCGAAAGAAACCATTGCACACAGGTGTTTATGGGAATTTGCGTGCCTTTTAATGGCGCCAGATATGTTATTTAAATCATTATAACCAGATGTATTCCAAACGGAATCTTCATTCGAAAAAAATATGCAGCACCAACAATACAGCTTATTCGTGTGCGAACAGCCAACAATCCAACTAGTTTTATACACTGATCTATTAAATTTTCGTTTATGCGATTTACTAGTCTGAGAAATACACAGATTAGGCGTTGGTTTTAATGAAGAAATTAACTGTTTTTTCTGAGCAAAGCTTAAAGATTTTACCTTATCTTCGCCAATCAAAACTTGAACACATTTTAAATCCTCACAAGGTACAATTACCTCCATTGTTGTAGGTAAGTCACTAAAACAATTGTATCACTAAGAAAATCTAAGAAAACACACAAATAACTTTAACAACATAACTTTTCCACTCAAGCGAATGAAACTGAAGTTAGTTGCACTCGGGTGTCGGAAACTACTTACCAGAGTTGCAGTGTTGTCATTTAGGCAAAAAAAGTCCCCAGGTATATGAAAAATCCAGCTAGATGTCGCAATTTTTTTATTTTTAAGATATTGCTTGAATATTTAATTTCGTTATTTTAAAAAGTCGCTAGTTTTTATTGTTGTTAAATCTTAAAAAAAGTCTCCAAACTCGTTAAAAATCTCCAAGATCTCACAACGTCGCTAAAACGGCAACACTGCAGAGTTGGCAAGGTGACAAGGTCACGCATACGCGGGCAACTTCATGCGCATGCAGGGCTTAATTCTTTCATACTGATCGATTTGTAGACGCAAAAGTTTCTGACTCGTTATATGGCACATCGCTATAAGTGCGAAAGTGACAGAGCTAGTATTTGAAAGCCCGGTAAAAGCCGGTACGTGTAAGCGAGATAGCTATATGTAGATTCTGCAAATGCGAAACTCTGCGCGCGAACAATCGCGATGTGTAGTGTGGCATAGGAAGATACTTTGTGTTATTTTGATAAGAATTAAGCGCGCGAACTTTTAAATAGTTTGGGTTTGATATTGATTCTCTATCGAGCATTTTAGTAAGGCATGCCGGGCTTTTGGGCTTGTATGAAGGCTCCGCCACTGCACTCAGTAACACTTCCCATGCCCTCTGATGTCGGATAATAGCATTTTAGATACACCGCGGCAGAACGGAAGAATTTAATATACAGTGTGAGTCTTTATAATGTGCACATAAATGAGGGAAACCATGCTTACTTAAATAAAAAATAAAAAATTGTTACTAATTAAAAAAAAAATATTCGCTACTGTGACCCCAGTGTGCATCTTGTGGAGAAATCTTACAATTATTGTAAAATTTATGAAAAGAAAAACAGATTCTTGCTCAAAAAAAACTCCAAAGGTCAAGTGCGAATCGGACTCGCGTGCAAAAAGTTCCGAACCAGTTTAATTTTTTTAAATATATTATTTTAACACTACAGACTTCTTATAGGTTTTCCGGTAATCTGTAGGTTACAAACTATTAGGTATATGATTTTTTTTCAAAATTTTAGGCTATGTAGTTTCAGAGATAAACCGGGGGGCTTATCTCTGAAAACCCTTATCTCCGAAATTACAGGTCATTTTCTAATTCTAATTTCTTGAATAACTTCTAAACTATTTATTTTAAAATTATATTTAAAAAAAGTTAATACCCTCACAATAAGCCCTTTCATTTGATATGTCACATGATACAGTTTAAAAAAATCTTTTTTGTTTAATTTTCTAGTTTCACCCCAAAAGTGGCCCCCATACTCTAAATTTATTTATTTACGTAACGCATCCGTGTTTGGGTCACAAAAATCCATATGTGTGCCAAATTTTGACAGAATCGGTGCAGTAGATCCGGAGAAAACTGGCTGTGACAGACAGACAGACGGACAGAAAAACAAAGAGACTGACAGACAGACACCCGAGTGATCCTATAAGGGTTCCGTTTCTTACGGATGTTCAGAACTATAAAAACATGTTTGTTTTCAATTGAGGGAATGAAAAAATATTTAAAAACATAAATAATACGTTTTGCGTCGATCTAATTTTAATATGTGCACATTATGAAGACTCACAATGTTTTAAGTTATAATGATTGATATAATTCTTAACCATTCGTGTCGGGGTGAAATCGAATGAATCAAAATAGTTACGCATTTCTCCCTTAAACTTGATTAAGGACATTTAAGCATATCGTAGATACGTATGTTATTTAAGTAGGCCTATATTTAGGTATGTGCTTGTGTGGATGTGTATTTGTCCATTCAAGTCATAATTTTACTTTACTTTTACATACATGGCGTAAATATTTGCGCCATGGCATGTGAAATGGTCCTTCACGAATTTCAAGTTGATATCGTCTTGTTTTTTAGGAGACTGTTAATATTATATGCTAGTCTAATACCTAATTGGTATGTTTGTCCCTAATAGGTAATAAAAGTTAAGTATTTCAACATTTTCTACACCGATGTTGGTACCTAATGCGAATGATAGATATAAACAACTTTATGAGTACGTGTAGTAGATATACATGTATCCTGATGGGTATACCCATCTTAAACATTGTCTTACTGCCCTTGCCGTTTCTCTGATGGTTACCAATACGAGTTCCTATATCTTTCATATTCTTAAGCCACTTTTTGCAGGAGTTGAAATATAATTACCGTTTATCTGTCCCTGTGAGAGCAGGCAATCCGAACTGCACGATCGCGCCGTGCGGTCCGTTAATTCTACGATGGCGAGGGTCAACAGCTTCGTAGGGTGCGTGCAGCAGCGCCTGAGGGGCTTCGCGCCGGGCGAGCAGACGCGCATGCCGGGGTGCCCCCGGGGCTGCTCCCCGGCCTGCCGGACCGAGGGAAGAACGGACGGGACACATACCACGTAATGATTTTAGTTTAATATACCCACGGAGGACAGAAGCGCTGTGTTGGCTGGAACTAGAAACACCATAAGACGTGATCAAATTCGTGCAGGCGCAGTGTGCGCTGAGCAGAAGTTTCGGCTGTCAAAATTGGCACGGACCGTCAATTTCTACGACCTAAAGGGGTCGTAGAATAGTCTCGAGGCTCTGTGAAACCATGCGCCCTTTTTGTCACCCTATTACCAGAAGTCAAAGTGCTTGGTGTATATAAGGTGTCCAAATTTGAACCAGAGCTTCAAATCCAACATAATGTTACGCCAGGAATCGGCCACTGGACGCAGCACTGCGTCGCATCATCACAGTCTTTTCTATCACCATTTATGCCATACCAGAAGTGCTATTCTGTAACAACATTTTCGAGTCTCGACAGCGGAATCCGAGATGAGTATAAACATAAGACCTTTATGTAGTGTGAAATAAAGTTCACTTTGTGAGCTTTGTCACTCAGGTGAAGCTCGATATCGAAATGGTTACTTACAGAATAGACTAGCTGCTCATTTTGAACAGACTTAACTCCACATTTGATCACAAGTTTTGATCGCAAGATAAATCGTATATTTAGACATAGACTTGTTAACTAGAGTGAGAGCCCGGCTTCCAAGAGATCGTCACGGTCGGTCGTGGTCTGTACCTCCCCTAGCGCCGTGTTCTTCAGCAGCGGGCCCTCAGGCGGCCTGCTGGACGTGCACGAACCGCCCGTTATCAGTAAGTCGGCGAAGGACTTCAGCGTGCTGCTTACTAACAAAACGAGCGAGACCACAGTGCAGGCCATTGAGAAACTCAGAAATTACATTCAAGTAAGTTAAATATGTAATAAAGATGTCACCGACATCCCCGTCGAGGTTGAAAAGATCAGTAGGTAGTCTTGACGAGTTAGGCGAGTTTGAAGCTTTTACTTTTGGTCAACAGGGCGGTCCCTGGGTTTGGGGGTCTTTATAACCTACTTGTACGGTTACAAGTAGGTTATAAAGACCCCCAAAAACAGTAGCAGTATGAGTCCTATGAGACACTGTAGACTCCGCATGCCTTTTAAGATATATGTTAGTTTCTGCCACGTTGAGCCGTGCTCGGTGCTCGTACAATTCATAATGTTTCTAATAACAGTAGATTACATATTCAAAGCGCAACTTTATGTGCTCATAAAATGTCATTACGATTTGGGCATCGCGTAATTTGACGCAGGTAAAGCGGGCTCCTTCAGATTAGCTCCTTCGCTGCACAGGCAGGTAGACCTAATGAAAAAGAAGCACTTATTGTTTAGCTTAGAATATTCATTGCTTACATTAATGTCTCACGAACAAGATGGCCTAATTCATCAAACTTGGTCGACATTATGAGAGTCTTCTGCCTAACAGGACATTCCGTCCTGTAGAGATTTGTCTTTACTACGTCATATTTTAGGAACCACACAAGAAATTGACGTTATCCCACGTAAGTACAGTCAACAAAGCCATTTGGTATGCAGACAGCTAACTTGCAACTACTTTTGAATATTGTGAGAACATAGGACGCGGTTGTCGCAGTGGTTGAACGATTTACTGATGCGTGCGGTTCGATTCCCGCACGGAACAAATATTTGTATGACCTACAGATAATTGTTCCGGGTCTGGCAGTTTGTGTATGTGAGTTATACGTTTGTAAATTTAAAAAAAAGTGAGTGTGCTGAGTAGAAAAATTATTGTACAGCACACTCATAAGTATGTCAAACTCAAGAAGTTAAAAATGAATCCCTATTTTCCTTGGTCACGGCTCACGCGTGACGGCTGGACCGATTTCGCTACCACCACAACACCTTTATACACTTGGTTCGCAATAAACGTTTTGACTTTGACTTAGACTTTGACCTAATTCTTTTTTTGTTCTGTTTGTTATTGTCAGAAGAAGGTTCTTATGAAAGAAAAGATAAGAAAGTTGCCTGGAGCTAGTTAGAAATAAATATTGGCGAGTGGAAAAATTAATATTTTTGCTGGTACATCAAATAGCTTTGTTGACTGTACATTTATACTTAGATTATCTCGTAGTCAGAACTGTTCTGTATTCTTCACCAGTGTGTTTTGTTTTGTGCAGTCGACCCGATGTGCCTGTCAGAGTGCACCGGTCCCCAGCGTCCCTAGTCCTGTGCCTGACGAAGCCGCCCAGCCAGGAGGACTGCCCCTGGAGAAACATCGCTAAGCTTCCCTACGACTCGCTTTTGCAGTGATTTAACTTGGATATTTTACAATATATTTTATACATTTAGTGTTTCATTATTTCTTTCATAAAATTGCCGAGACTAGAAATGAGCACAATAAGGGTGCGTTTCCACCAGAGATGCCTAGCCTGGAGCGAGGTTAGCTAAATGACGCTATTCTATTGGTTCTCTTCTTCCAGCTGAGGACTGGAATATCCTGCCGGAGGCTGTTTTTTCTACAACCTGGGAGTCTTCAAGTCAAGAGTGAATAGGTTACTTCTAGGCAAGCGTGCTCCATCTTCGACCACATCATCGCTTACCATCAGGTGAGATAGTGGTCAAACGCGAGCCTATCAATAGTAAAAAAAAAACTTTGTAACATGTTATTTTAACACTACAGACTTGTAATAGGTTTTCCTGTAATCTTTTTCTTTACTATCGATAGGCATTCGTTTGACCACTATCTCACCTGATGGTAACCGATGATGCGGTCGAAGATGGAGCACGTTTGCCTAGAAGCAATCTATCCACTCTTGTCTTAAGACTCCCAGGTTGTAGCTATCAGGAAACACAGACTCTGGCAGGGAATTCCACTCCTTAGCTGTACGCACTATGAATGTGTTCCCAAAACGTTTTGTGCGTGTGGGTGGGATGTCCACCATGTACCGGTGGCGCATCTGTTGGCGCAAATTGTTATTGGATTAAATAAATGAAATGAAAATGAAATGCATCGCCGTTCGTCTTGTGGTCCGATGAAGGAACGGACTTGGCGGTTTTAATCATGCAATTCCGTCGCACACTCTCCAAAATGCAACCGATAGAAAACCGACAGGCCAGCAACTCGGCGTCGATGCTCAAGACTTTGGAGCTTCGACTCGACGAGCCTGTCATTACCGATGATCCTCTTGGCTCGTTTCTCAATTGACTCAAGGGCATCAAGCTGGTATTTGGCAGATCCGTCCCAAAGATGAGAGCAGTACTCCATACACGATCGAACTTGCGCTTGATAGAGCTTGAGCAGCTGTTCAGGCGTGAAGTACCGTCTCACCTTTGCTAGGACCCCCAACTTTCTGGCAGCCACTTGAGACTTTGCCTCTATGAAAGGGCCAAAATTGAGGGTAGATATGTTAACGTAACACCAAGAATCTCAAGTCGGTTGGTTATCGGCACGGTTACACCTCGAAAAGATGGAGCTTGGTGGAATTGGCTCGTTTTAGCGGAAAAAAGGCACGCTTGGGTCTTAGCAGCATTGAACTTGACCAGATTGGAATCGCCCCATTCAGAGACAGCCTGTAAGGACAAGTTCAAGCGCTCAACCATAGTCTCCCGGAGAGACCGGATTTGCGACCCACCAGCTCGTGCGGCGGACACGTATCTCTCAGCAACAGTAGTATCTTTAGGTAAAGATCTATTAACTCCATTTTTTTTGTTCAATATTTTAGGCTCAGTGATTTCGGAGATAAGGGGGGACTGGTCATTATTCGTCTAATTTCTTGAATAACTTAAAAATCTTTTATTATAAAATTATGAAAAAAATGTAATTAAACCCTCACAGTAAGCCCTTTCATTTGATATGCCACACGATACTGTCCAAAAAAATTTTTTTTTTTTAATTTTCTAGTTTGACCCCAAAAGTGACCTCCATACTAAAAATTTAATGATTTACGTAACGCGTCCATGTTTGGGTCATAGAAGTCCATATGTGTACCAAATTTCAACAGAATCGGTCCAGTGGATCCGGAGAAAACTGGCTGTGACAGACAGACAGACACCCGAGTGATCCTATGGGTACCTTTGTTTTTTTTTCGGAACCCTAATCACAATCCTCACTGCGCATCCTCGCACATCTCTCATCTCTGGTAGCACCGTAACCGGCCAAGTGCGAGTTTAGTATCATGAACACAGTACCTGCACCGAGTGCAATCCACCACCAAAAAATGTCGTTCGATGAATGTGAACTGTAAATAATTAATCAAAGTTCGCTATCTTACTTTTTATTTTTGGATTTGAAATCATCAAATCACTCCTTTGGCTCTGGGCGGAGCGCGAGGGAGTGTCAGACACTTACTGATTAAACCCCATCCGTGTTCCTACAAATGCCTTTTGCGTTCCAGCTCTTCGGAACAATTCCGCAACCCTGGATCCTCTTACGATGATATCACGCAAATCAGGTAGGTACTGTCGCAGTGTTGGGCACTTGGTAGATCTCTCTTTCAGATATTTAAATATTAGCGGCTCGGTGCAGGCCCGGATATTTTAGCTGATGTGCAGGGGCGTAGCCTCAGCCGTATCAAAGATACGGGGCCCCCGGACTAAAAGGGCCTCGAACTGTGGCTGCAAAGCTATACATTTAGTCCCACTGTCTCCTTTGTGGCATGTCAAGACAGTCCTTAGCTAGTAGGGCCTATTTTATTTAAAAAAATAATACACCTAAAAACAACCCCCCCCCCCCCCAATGTATGATGCAGGGCCCCTTGAGACTAGCTACGCCACTGCTGGTGTGTATAGTTTGTTCCGAGAAGTAGTCGAAACTTGGCATGGTGACGTCAGCCGGACTAGGTCGAGATGACACGACAGGATAAGCTTGGATAAAATCTGGTCTGAAATAACCCCAGATAGAGAGAAATGGAAGGAGAGAAAAAATCTAGACCAAAAAAAAAATCGAACCAACTTGCAACTCCAAGTTTAGAAGTCAACCGCTCAGGCACAGACCTAGACGCCAACAGTGTTTTACCAGAAAGTAGATATTCAGTGACATTTGTAAAGTTAAGGAGGTCCTTCAAATACTCAATTCTTGAGTTACGCTAGCTAGCCCAAAAAAATAAGTTAAAAAAATATCATTGTCAATTAATAACCTGTCCTAAGATCCTGTCAAAAGAACTTCTGATTCCTGTTGATTGACAAGTAACGTCAAAACCAAAACGATCATGGGGACATAGGAATTAATATTTTTGTGTAAATCAAAAAGAAAAGAATAAATCATAAGCCAATGTTAAATTTCATTGTCAACTATTTGGTTTTAAGCATTTGTGATGTGGGAAACCTCTATATGGAGTTACATGCAAAATGAGGGAACTGAGGTAAGCAGAGATTACGGATAGGTCTATCCAACATGTTAGGCCACGTTGCCACCTGTAACGAGCTCGCATACAAGTTGCTCCAAATTGCGGGCTACTGAGGTATAATGTGACCAATAGCTCGGTCGTGCCATCCACTAAATATAGTTAAACTTGCATGCGAATGGCTTGCAAGTGAAAACGCAGCCTTTAAATTGTAATATCAGACTTAAGCTTTTTACGGAGTTGCGCACCTGTGGCCTATTCTATGAGAGCCTTGGATTTTTTCGGGATAAAGGCAGCCTATGGTATAGCGATAATGTAGCCTTTGAATCAGTGAAACAATTTACGTAATCGCACCAGCTAGTCTATTCTGTAAATAACTATTTCGATATCGAGCTTCACCTGAGTGACAAAACACACAAAGTGAGCTTTATTGCACACGACACAAAGGTCTTAATTCACCTCGGATTCCACTGTCGAGATACGAAAATGTTGTTACAGAATAGCATTACTGGAATTCTAAAAATATTTACCTCCTTCAAATAAGCAATTTCACCTCTTGATACGGAGATGGCGAGATGAGCTGTACTCCTACCTAAGTAGAGGATTGGGCTTGGATTACCCAAGATGGACAAAAACGGAAGGCCTCCCTTTTTCCCTATAGTATAGGCTTATAAAAAAATTGTTTAGACGAATTTAAGACGGGTTTTTCGTCCATCTTTGGCTTTCCAGCAAGATCAATTGCTGTCGCTACCTGTTGTTATACCTAGTAAATACTTTGATTTAGAAATTTTGCAATAGGTAGGCCTGTTTTCTTCGAAGAGTAAGCTTTCCAGTTCCTAGACTACCTATACACATACAAACTACTTCGCCCTTTGTGTTTAAGTCCCATGTAGATGTACGAAACAGGGCAAGGGCTTTTGAAAATGTTAATTTTTTGTTGATGGCAAACCTGACAGCTGCAAATTTCCAAATTCCGGGAATCGAACCCAGAACAGTTATGAGATTTTATTATTGACATTGCAGCTATACGAGTGGGCGAAATGCGGGGAGGGCGCGATCTCGGTGGTGCCGACAGTCCTATGGGCGGCGGGCGCGGGTGCGCTTGCGCAGAGACTGCTCTCCGCGCTCTTCAGGAGATTTGTGTTCCGACGGGTGCCGCTCTGGGAACTTATTCTACAGGTACTCATTTTGTTTTTTATCTTTTGGTTCTTCTAAACCTCTTGGAGAAATGGTCTTCATCTGCCAAACCTTTTCCCCAACTACATATATTGGGGTCGGCTTCCAGTTAAATCGGATTCAGCTGAATACTAGTTTTTTACGTAGAGCGAGTTTCATCTGACCTCCAAACCCCAGTAACTGAGTAACACGGTACATCTTGCCAAGATGGCGACTGCCAAAAATTTACATATCCCAACTGAGCTCAATGGCTTAACGTGCTTTTCCGTGGAAGGGCACAAGTTATAGAGAAACAAGACCTATGAAGGAATTAGCTTTATTCGTACGTCTACACACGGCCACGCCTACGCATCATGTTCCCATTTGCATTGTAAGAGGAACATCATAAAGTGTCCTCTTAAAAAATGTTGCACGAACTTAGCTGGATTTTGTAGACAAGAGGAAGACCTATCCGTACCTTCAATAATGTATAGTAATAAAATCATCCTTATTGTTTTTTTCAGCACCTACTGTTCATATGGATGGTGATTTACAGTTTACACTTCTGGTTTGTGGTGGTTCAGGTCATAAAAGCCGTCGTAGAATATGGTTTTGATGTAAGTTGGGACATTTTTTGACTAGGTATGTTTTCAATTTATGCTTATTTGGGTTGCGACTTCACGGTTAAGTTCTTAGATACCAACTAAGTTTTACCCAAGGGGCAGTGGAAGGGGCTATGCTCGGAGTTTCCTTGCGTGATCGAATCAGAAAGGAATATAGAGCAAGACGCACAGGCCCGGTCGATGTGACGACACTTGGGAAAGGCCTATGTCCAGCACTTGCAGAATAGATTTTTTATAAGGCGCTTGAAGGGAGAAACCGCATCATCTGCCAGCTAAATACCAGAATTTCATATGGCGCGACTACGTACATATATGACAGTCCAGTCTATTTACTGGTGAACACGATGCCCCTTGATACGAATCTACATTTATCCAGCAATCAATTGCAGTAACGATAACTAGCAACGTGCATTAATTTGAACAGAATAACTCCCCGTAAAAGGTGATACTCTTTCAGGACGAAATAATGGTGGCAACAGAAGACGATATCGAGAGCCGCATGATGCTGCAGCAGTGGATGATATGGATGTGCGGGGTGGCGCCGCTGGCCATGTACATCCAGACGAGGCCACGGCCTGAGATGCCGCCGCTCATGATATGGTACGTCCTCATAAAAGTGCACGGACCGTGTTCCACACTAAGAGGTTCAGATATTTTTAAACTAGTAGGTAGTAGAGGCGGGGTAAATAAACTCGACGTTAAGGGAGTAAAACGGGGCAGAAATTTCTGTCCCGTTTCTATTAAGAAGCGAGATAAGGTTCTCGGCTCGACGTTAAGGGACTCGAAATAAAGAGAAACATCCGACACGTCCCGGGCACACGGACGTGTGCGAACAAATTCATATAAAATGTACCTACGCACCGATATTCTCAATAGCCTCCCACATCTGCAACAGCTTCTGAGTCTATACAAAGCACAAGTCCGTTCCTGTACGGAGTCACTTATGAGATGGCTCAGCAAAATACCAGTTTGCTGCATTGGACTCGGTGGAACGCAGAGTAAAAAGGCTTATAGGTGACGAGACGTTGGTGGCTCAGCTTCGCAGCCTAGCTCATCGGCGTAGTGTCGCCTGCCTGTCGGTCTACTACAGGCTGTACTTTGGTGAATACCAGTCGTACTGCAGGGTACCATCCGTACCTACTTGGTCGATATCCCAACTGGTCCGCTTCTCCTCCACATTTATTATGCGCACAGCTAAAGTGTGGAACTCTCTGCCAACGTCTGTGTTCCCGTCCACATATAATCGTCTGCCTTCAAAGCATGAGTGAACAGGCATCTTCTGGGTACGCTCGCTCCAACATAGACCTCATTCATCGCTTTCCATCAGGCGTCATTGTGGTCAAGAGCGAGCCCATTCCTCAATAAAAAGCCTCCTTTCTAGCCATATTATCATTTACTCAGTCGATCTATGATATGGTAGGTACGAACTGGAAGTAGCAGAAATCGGTCGCCTATCTATGAGGATGTCTGCTTTGACGGATCATACATAGTGGCAGTAGTTGCCCCAATTTCTAAACTATTGTTCCTAATTCATAAGCTTCCCGTCACGTCGTAATTATTTAAGTCATTGTAAAGTCCATTATAAAGCATTGAGCTTTTAAAATGTAAGCAGAAATAGACCTATGGTGAAAGAAATTGAGAGAAAGCAGTTTCTAAGTATGTCTTATTAAAAACTGCAATCTTGCTACCACCTATACCACCTATGATCCAAATTCTAACTTTCGTCCATTATAGCGGATCTAAGAGACGACGCATATTTTACGAACGCGCGCTCACGGCGCTGTAATTATGACCAAAACGCAGTAGTACTGTCTGCGTCTGAATTAAGTTTACCTAAAGCGCGTAGTCGGCGCGTTAATAAAACGCCATATGCAGAGGCCCTACGAACAACTGATAGTTTGTATATTTATAATACCTAGGTTTTCATTCCACAGGATCACAACCAGCCCGTGGCAGCGGCGCGAAATGGGTCCCTACGGGTACTACCTGCACAGACCACTCACCTCCTCCCTACAATCCTCCGCCAACCTGTCCATGAGGCACGAGGTCTTCGCGCTCCGGAGAGCCTTCAGCGACCCCAGGGTCCCAATCAAAGAAACACCCAAGAAAAAGAGATATTCCAGATCTGTATGACGTACAATTTACCTACCTAGTCTAGTCCGAAAATAAGTGCCAAGAATGTCCAATGCAAGTACCTAATAAAATGTTGAAGTTTATGAGTCGTTGTTTTCTTATTTCTGATGAGAAGATAAGTAACTAATATATATTAAACCAGAGAAACTGTTGCAATAAATGGATTTTTAGGGTTCCGTACCCAAAAGGGCAACGAACGGAATCCTATTACTAAGCCTCCACTCTCCGTCCGTCCGTTCGTCCGTCTGTCAGCGGGCTGTATCTCAAGAACCGTAATAGGAAGACAGTTGAAATTTTCACATAATGTGTATTTCTTTCTACTGCCGCTATAAGAACAAACAAGTAATAAAAATTAAGGTTATTGTACGGAACCTTTCGGGTGCGAGTTCGACTCGCATTTTGCCGATTTTTTAGATAAGGTCGAGAGTCGGGATGGTCATCAAAAAAACCCAGGAATAAAAGTAC
Organism: Lacanobia wlatinum; assembly: GCA_947578705.1. Lineage (NCBI taxonomy): Eukaryota > Metazoa > Arthropoda > Insecta > Lepidoptera > Noctuidae > Lacanobia > Lacanobia wlatinum. Next base: position 26,206,606 of record OX388033.1, read on the forward strand.
TGAGCTAACGAAAGCTAAACAATTTTAGATCATTAGGTATCGAAATTTTAGGTATTATTTATAAAATAGGTGTTATTACTACAAGTATTATGACAGCAAAACAGTTAACAGTTTAAAAGGAGCATTCTATATTCCCGCGATGCATGCTACATTGATTGAACATTATGATGGTGCCATGAATAAAAATGTGTGTGGGTGTGGAATGAATAAAATATCGAGCTATCAAAAATGTCATGTTATCATGGACTCCTATTTATCGTGGACTAACCATATCGCTGAAGTCAGTCGGAAGGTGCATTACACATTTCACTCGCTGAAATGCCTCCAGTGCTATTTGCCCTTGAAAACCAAAATTTCCCTTGCCCAAACTCTCATCCAGCCCATCATAGACTACGCTGATGCCTGTTATTTGGATGCCACCGAGGAGCTTTTAAATAAACTTGAGCGTTTGCAAAATATTTGTATTCGTTTTGTTTTCAACCTTAAAAATACGATCATGTTTCTGGATTTCGCAAGGTACTCAAGTGGCTCCCTATTCGACTTCGCAGGAACTCTCGGATATTGGGTTTGCTATTTAACATCCTTCATAACCCTAAAACGCCTTCCTACCTGCGAGAACGCTTCTCCTATTCCCGTCCTTCTGATGCGCCTTGCAGGTCGCATCTTAGAAATCTCCTTAAGTCCCCTCCCCACGCTACTGAGTTTTACTCCAATTCCTTTACTGCCCATGCGGTTAGGCTGTGGAATTCACTGCCGCCTGACATTAGAGACTGCAAATCTCTTTCAGTTTTTAAAAGAAGAGTAAAAGAACACTACCTTTCTTTACCGTCATAGTTGCATATAAGTATGTGTTATTATTTATCTTATAATTTTATTTAGTATGTATTAGTGTATATTTATTTTAGTAATATTTATGTATTGTATGTTATATTAAAGTTTATTGTTTTATTTGTAAGTACTTATACCTTTTACACACGTTGTCTACATATCTTTTATACAACTCTCCTTTCGCAGGTATGCTGGAAGAGATTTCTTTTGGAATAAGCATTACCTTTGTACCTATTTTTCTGTTTCCTTCTTTTTATCTTTCTATGTAATGTGTGTACATAAATTGTTAAATAAATAAATAAATTGTTAAATAAATGTCTAAATTTACTATGTTAAAATATCAAAACCACGCAGATTTAATAAATTCCCAAATTTTTTGATCAAAAATCGAAATTATGCAAATTTTACAAAAGGTAACCCGAAAATGATTGCAAAATGTGATAACAGATGTCACTATGTCAAATTATAATTAAAAGTCGGTGTTAAGATTCTCGGGCGCGGGTATAAAAGCGGCTGAAAGGCTGTCAGCGGCATACTAACCTTGCGTAGGGTGTACCGTGATCACGGAGGCGGTTGCCCCGGACGGACTCCGGTCATTGCACTTCGGCCGGGCGAAGTCCGTCTGTGACTATCCCAAATTGGGGTACGTCGTACGTGTAATTTTTGGTAGTTGGACTAGCGTTCTGCGCGGTCCTTTATAAGCAAGCAATGCAATTAAACTAATAAGGTTATGTTGGAATGACGTTCGCGTATAAAAATGTTATTTGTATGTCGACTACACTAGCAACTGACTTAATTTTATTATTTTTTAAACAAATCGAACATCGCCATTCCTTCATTCAGATTGTACCATCTGAATGAAGGAACGGCGATTATGAAGTGATAAGAAATTATGAATTGAGGAACCAGTCGAATCGAACGGAACAAAACGGTTTTGCACAAAATGTTAGTCAACCAAACAAAAACACAAGATACAATTAAAATGAGCTATATATACTTAGCTATTATAACTTACTGTTAAACTGTTATTGTGTTTTAGAGCCTGTACTCCTCAACGTGTTTCATACAAACTTTCAAGTCCTTATTCTTGGAAATGAATGAACTGATTTTAACGAAACTTGATATGCATACGCTAGATCCAGGTCTTAAAATAGTTAGTTAAGATCATTTTCGAAAAAGAATTTAGAGGGAGAGAGAGAGAGAGCGATTTTAAAGCAAGAGACAAACTGGTCCCACGTACGCAACGTATGAAACGCTTTTGTATCGTATGTTGCGTTGCGTACGATAAGTGTGTCTTTATCGCATAGTTTTTCATACAAAATCAATAGTCCAGATATCACAATGCGTTGCATACGTTGCGTACGTGGGACCAGTTTGTCTCTAGCTTAAGTTTTCTATAGAAAGTGAAAAATCAGTATCTTTCCTCCGAGTAAGACCTCAATAAGAACTTGACAGTTTGTGTGAAATATCGTGAGAAGTAAACGCTCTTAATTAATGAGAAAAAAAATCGGTCAAGAGCGAGTCGCACTCGCGCACCGAGGGTTCCATACCACCAAGTCCCTATTAGGTGTATAAAAATCAAGATCCTGAGTCAACACGATAAAAAGATATGAGCAAATTTAAATTTTCGCGAAAACTTGTAAATACCAAAATTTACCTTCATTTTCAACTTTTTTATTTTCTAGAACTTTCCCTTTATTTGTGCCGTAAGACTTTATTTTTGCCAAATTTTCTACCGGTTGATCTGGTATAAATTTCAGCTTGCTAGATCCACGCTTTCTCAGAAAATCGGTGGTGACACACGGACAGACAGACGGACAAGAGTGATCTTATAAGGGTTCCTTTTTCACCCTTTAGAAGTACGGAACCCTAAAAATACTAAAAACCAAATAACCGCCACCATGGAAGAGCTGGAATGGACGCCTCTGTGACTGAATTTGAGAAGTAAAAGTTGGACAGAGTTGGACTTGACCATAATAAGGTCTTAGAACTTTGGACATCAATCATCATCATCAATTATCTTTGGTTGACTGGTAGAAAATGCTTTAAGAGGGGACTCTAGTCCCGAAGAATTTTAAAAATAGGTATTTGAAGAAACTATTGCCGATGCCGTCACGCTACGCCCTATCAAGTAAAGTGCGAAAGTGACAACTGCATCAAAGGCTGATTTTACCTATAAAAACCTTGACCAAAAGACGTTTTGTATTCCGCTGTTTTCTTCTTCAAATGTGGACTGATCTATAAAAATTATATATCAATTTAGAGGAAGACTATTGTCGATTGTCGTAATTCTTTAAGTAAATATGTTTTGGAAAAAATTAAATGATAGAAGCACGCACGTATTAATTCGATCTCGATTTAAAAAACATCATTGCTCTAGCAGCATTATCTACGAAGAAAACAGCGGAATGCGTTTTTATGGAGAAAGGCCCAAGAGTTACCGACTAGAGTCCCCTCTTAAATCCGCCTCGGTAGGTACATCTGTAAAGTATTAAATAAACAGATGCCTCTGAGGCTCTGACAATAATGAGGACTATTGAACATGCATCTACTCTACAACATGCAACCAAAACGTAAAATAGAGCAGCATCTAATTTTCAAACTAAGAGGTAAAATTGTTTTTATGATGTAGCTTATTAGAAGTACTTATGAGAAGTACCTCCTGATCCGATTTCGACAATTCTTTGACTGATAGAGAAGGATCCACAAAAGCAATGCTCGGGGTTTCTCTGGTGCATAGAATTCGCAACGAAGTCATTCGCCAAACTAAAGTCAACGACATTGCGCGTTGAATCAGTATGCTGAAGTGGAAGTGGACCGGCCATGTCTGTAAACGGACAGACGGCTGATGGAGCAGACATGTGCTAGAGTGGGGACCGCGTATGGGCACACGTGGTGTGGGACGCCCTGCGGCCTTGTTCCATGATATAAAGAGAGTGGCTGGCAGCGGATGGATGCGGAATGCTCAAGACCGGGATGATTGGCGCTCTTTGGGGGAGGCTTACGTTCATCAATGGACGGCAATTGGCTGATATGATGATAGAAAGACAAAAACTATAGCATAAATCCCGTCCTACAGGAGTGGAGCGACCGGAAAATGCCGTAGGTTCAGGTGTCCAGGTTGCCATTTTACAATATTTTTAAGTATTGCTGTGTGCCGGTAGCCAGGCAACTTTTCAATGAAGAAACAACATATCATTGTCCTCTTATCAGACAATTTGGCAATATATTTACAAACCTACTGCTGGAGATAAATAGGAAGAAGTGGCGGGTATCAATTTTGATTGGATTTAGCTTTTCTAATTTTGGAACATTGTTAAGGACAAAAAATAAGTAGTATCGAAGTTATCTACAGAATTAGGAATCGGTTTGATCAGATACTCTTTGAGATATGGTCAACTCAACTGGTCTTGACGCGATGACTTCCCGTGATATTGGCCATTTTACTATGTAGCCTAGGTTAGGTTAGAAGTGGCCGACCATGAAATGAGCGATTCTACGATATGGCTACGACATCCACAAATGGCAAGTCTTATCCAACTGATCAAGTGGGAGTGAAACTAAACCTAGTTGGTCCTCCCGACACAATATCCCGCGCCCCATCTGTTATTTCTGCTAGCTAGGACGGTCCACCGAAGAGATCGTCCGTAGACAAACCTGCACAGATACTACACCCACCTATGGTAGAACGGAGCACGTCTTGAAGTAAACCACTACACTTGTTGGAGCATACATGAACTGAGCAGGTAGGCGCATGGACGGATGGTCCCAGGGGCGCGGGCGTAGTCACCGCCGTATTAAAGTAGGGCCTATTATATTAAAAAAAAAAAACAATAAGCACCCCTAAATGTTTAAATGCCCTCAAAAATGTTTGAAAGGAGCCCTCCCTTTGAGGTTAACTACGCCACTGGATGGTCGGTACCGTGTATGGCTTAGACGTCACTCAGGCAGGGAAGTCTCGACCAAGTTACCGATCGTATATCGACCGAATTCGATCGCCCGTACACAGTCAAACACGAAAACGCGATAAACGGATCTCTAATTCAACGAAAAACGAAGTTTCGATCGCATTTTCGCGTGTTTGTTGTAACCTACCACGGTTCCATTCGTTCCGAAGTTGAGATCATTGATTTTGATCGTGGATCGCGTTCGTGTACGGACGTCCTTACGACTTACCGACCGAACTCGGTCGGTAAGCGATCGGTATGTCGAGACTTCCTGCTCAGGTTAGATTCTATTAAACCTAGTTTTGACCATATGCGTGTGGATTGAGAGATATTTTCGAAAAACTCTTCCAATCCCAACCAAATTATAAGAGGATTTAGGAAATAATTGTGAAAACTTCATGGTAAGGTATAAAATTTGTGAAACCTGAACAAAGAAAGTTAGAACTCATTAACTGGATCTCTCAATCTGGACAACTGAAGAAAAAGCCAAAACGCGTATCCAAGAATATACTGCCTATGTGTTTATTGCTTCTGGGAAAATTTGTGAAACAAAATTCGTGATTGAAATCTTACTGGTTCAAGAGAAAATGAAAATCTTGTGTTTTGTCGATCGTCTAAACTGAGAGATCATTATTTTGAACTATATTTAATAAACCAAAACTTATAGGTAGAAGGTAGGTACATCAGAAATTGTGAAAAATGTTGTACTAAAATTTGACGAATCAATTTAGTAGTCATTTTCCCAGAAGCATAATTTGAAATAAACATGATAATTATTCATACTTTTTCAGTATTAGGTCGTGTTTTACAGGATCACTTAATTGAAAATTGTCCACTCTGAGTGATCCATATAAACCGTTATAAATCTTAAACGTGGCTTTGAAACGAATCGAAATTTTGTTTAGCAGCTTTCACAAATCTTTCACAATTAATTAAAATGCAAATTATAAACACATAGGCAGTATATTCTTGGATACGCGTTATGGCTTTTTCTTCAGTTGTCCAGATTGAGAGATCCAGTTAATGAGTTCTAACTTTCTTTGTTTAGGTTTCACAAATTGTATACCTTACCATGAAGTTTTCACAATTATTTCCTAAATACTCTTATAATTTGGTTGGGATTGGAAGAGTTTTTCGAAAAGATCGCTCAATCCACACGCACATGTTTTGACCATCTCCTGAATGCATATTGCTAATTTCTAGTCCTAGAAATCTGCACTAAAATGCTCAGAACGGTTTGATCGTGACCGTGTGCTCTAAAACCTAATAATGCTTATTTGTTCAATAATTCTCAAATTTTGGGGGTAAACGCTACGCATTAATTGCTAAAGCTTGAAAATGCAAAATCCCGGAAAATTAAACAAGCACATGTTTAATTTTCCGGGATTATATCTTATCCGGATTCACAAGGTTACCACAAGACGAAAAACAACATCTACATTACTTTGATGCAACACAAATACCCGTCTTCACTAACATTTCGAAACACCTGAATGAACACCAAGTTTCTTACTGTTGGATTTTCAACTATCGGGGCTGAATCGAGCGTTTAGAATGGCGCTTTTTAATCGCCTAGTGTTAATGAAAACGGGCCAGAAATGCCTCGAAAACCGCTATGTAAAAGCACTGTTACGTTCTCAAAACAGATGAATTACATCATTTATGTCCTTGAACCCATAAAAAGTAAAGAAAAATAACCAAATTTGAAAAATAACTCATAGTTTATTATCATCAATGCTACGCCGTAACATCGACAGTACTAACCGAACCGGTGGTTAACTACACGCGCAGCTCACCAACGCGCACTGTGTGAAAGAAAAACACTACATCAGACATGCTTTATTTGTACACGTTACGTACAACTGTTGGGACAAGCTGGAACTACGCTTTGTTGGGACTTATAACGGACAACCGAACATTTTGAAAGTTGCATGGTAACCCGAACAAGACCCAATGTGTCTTTTGTGCAACAGTTTAGAAAAAAAATGTCCAAATTACTACACTATGGTAGGCGCCAGATAGTTGCAATAACGGTCATTGAACCACATACATTTATTGACTTTTTTAATACCAACCAAAAATAGAAATCTATACTAATATATAAAGCTGAAGAGTTTGTTTGTTTGTTTGCTTGAACGCGCTAATCTCAGGAACTACTGGTCCGATTTGAAAAATTCTTTCAGTGTTGGGTAGCCCATTTATCGAGGAAGGCTATAGGCTATATATCATCACGCTAAGGCCAATAGGAGCGGAGCAGTAATGAAAATTGTGACGCAGACAAAGTTGCGCGGGTCAACTAGTACTAATATATAAAGCTGAAGTTTGTTTGTTTGAACGCGCTAATTTCAGGAACTACTGGTCCGATTTGAAAATTCTTCAGTATTTAGATAGCCTATTTATCGAGGATAGCTATAGGCTGTATATCATCACGCTAAGACCAATAGGAGCGGAACAAACGAAGTTAACTATTCAAATAGTAAAGACATAAAGTTGTCCTGAATCGACTTCTATCGTGATCCCTAACTTTCTCTACCAATGAAAAACGGTAAAAAACGGTAAAGGTATATTAGGGAAAGATCAATGTACTTTATTGCAAGTTTATCTGACGCCTACGATACTAGGTACTGATTGTTTTCTTCTGACTAAATTAACGCAGCTTTTTTTGATCTGATACTAATGTGTCGACTTGATCTATAATAATTGGAGCCAAGAATACTGCTTGCATTTGAAGTTACAGTGAATTCGTAAAATACTACCCAAATTATCTTTCTCCAAAAACCATGTTACTAATAGATCAAATAAAACTTAACTGAAAACTTGAAAATAAAATAACTTAGCTCAAAAAAGGCTTAAATTTATTGAATCAACGTTTGCATAGTTCCAACCTTAACATGATTATGTATAAAAACATGTATTGTCAATATATAAAGGGTATATCCGTTCGGATACTAACAAGGTGGCTGCTGCTACGTGTCGCCGGTCGCCGCGGCCTTGCTCTTCACGTCCAAGCTCTTCAGCGGATCGCTTTGGCGGGCCTGGAACAAACATACGTTGACCTAATATTAGTATTTATATGAAAACATAAGGTTGACAGAAATTAATGAAAGAAGATAACGTGCTGCGCCAACTCCATATAACATGGGACAAGGGCAGGAAGATAATGAATTACAAATTATGCAAGGAGCTCGCATACTATAGGGGCCGTGCAAAGCGTTGACTCTGCCATCTAGTGTCCCACATTCGAAGTTTTAAGGGTCAGAATACTTGACATTGACGCTTCTGTGCTGCCACCTGTGGTTCGTACACGCTCAGTTTAGGGGAACGTGCGCGAAGTAGACTGTGCCATCTAGCGTAGCTATTTGGAATTTTATACTTGAAAGTGACATTTCTGTGCTGCCACCTATAGTTTCTGCACGCTCCCTATTGTAATATTCTAGTCAGATTTTTTTTTGGACAGACAATTACTTGCAGCAGAGCAAGCCATAAGATATTTCCCAAGTATATTATTTTGCCGTAATATTTCTCAGTATCTAAAATTTACAGAGACCATATTCTCCAAAGGGTCAGAGCTGCACCGACAGCACAACCACATTTTGGTGGCAAAAACCAATTAGGGTCAAATCGCCTGGATTACCGGCAGCTACTGGGCCCGGGAATCGAACCCAGCACCCGCAGCAGTAGAGGTTCCGACCACTAGATCAACGAAGCAATCTACAATATAATATACAACGTGTAACAGAATAAACGCAATACCTCTTAAGGGGTCATTGTACTCATAATTATTAACAACTTTTACTATGGGACCGACACTGAAACCGTGAAAAAATATTCGACTCCCCCATACATTTATGTGCGCATAACCCGACAAAATGTACTGAACAGTTGATTTTTTTTCGCTATTTCGGGTTTGGTCCCATAGTAAAAGTTGTTCATAATGATGAGTACAATGACCCCTTAAGAGGTATTGCATTTATTCTGTTACACGTTGTATTAGATACAAGAACAAAAAGTGGCCAAATATCGAATTATATCGACGAAATATGAATCTCGAAAATTGTCTGAATTCCAAGCTACATTAATCGTTCGTTCATTCAGAACACGTTTCGTTCTTCATTGTCAATTTCGATTGTGAAATTCTCAGTCCAAAAAAAACAAATTACTAGCATAATGCCATACATGCGTACAAGCTTTGCGTTTTTCGTTCATTTCAGCAAGAACGAACGTTTAGACCGTTTATAACTTAGGACTTATTGCTCGAAATCGAACCAAAATGTTTGAAGAGCAAAATTCACGTGGCTTTGTATGATGATACTTCTCATCGAACAATTTTTGTGTAAAAACGCAATAAAATCTCACCTGGTACTTATGTCTTTTGGCACTGCCATACTGTCCATGCTGTTTCCTCTTCTTCTGCGGCGCGGGCGCCGGTGCCGCCACACCATCCTGCTCATCTTCCACCGATTCCTCACTCCTCAACGCAGCCGGCAGCAGGTACTCCGGTACATGGGCTAAGTGGTGCTGGATTTTGACAGTGTGCAAGGCTTTGTCTCTTCGAAGGGCTGCCAAGTCTGTTGGGTTTTCTTCGAAGTACCCCTAGAGAAAAACTTGGGTTAGTTTCTTGAGGATTTTTAGTGGTGATGGGTGTTCAGTTGGATTTTAGTCAGAGAGAAGATTAGTCGTTCATCAATGAGATATGTCAGAGTTGTTCATCATGTGGAAAAAACAGGCTATTTCTAAAAATAAGCTATTTATTGTATGAGCCTTCCATTTGCTTCTTTGCTTCTACGGTGTAAATAAAAATAAAATTAATTATAAAGTTTAATTCAAATTAAGGTCTGTAATATTTAAAATACAAACTATTTACACTTAAAATACAAAATAAAGCTCCTAACTATAATATGGCGTCAAAAAATTCGTCCGCATCACTGTCGACTGGAAGTGAGCCCAAGAGACTGGCGGCTTGCCACGTTGTATGGCAATGCTTATCCTCTGTCCGAGGTAAAAGCCAGCCCTTGGGTCACGCGAAGTGTCAACTAAACGTTAAGCTAGTTCTTTAAATAAAACGTGAGTACTCGGACCCCACGGTCCAAGAGTTTCAACCCCAAAAGGCTCAAAAATATAATTGCCTACACGGCTACTATATTTCCGCCGTTTGAGGTTCTCAGCAGCCGCAGCGGCAGTACCAGCACAGCACGACGAGCTAGGAAGATGGGATGGCGCAAGAGTATCGACACAAGTAGCATCCCACACTAAAGACCTACCCATCTTCCATGGAAACAAAGACATACCGTCCGGTCGCTTGCCGTCGTCGCGTGCCAGGCCATTGGGTTCTAGTAAATTAATTATTAAGTTTGCAGCAGTGTGTGGTGATTGTTGAACAAACAAAAAAACCGATCAAAGTGCGAGTCGGACGCATACGAAGGGTTCCGTATCATTAGACCTTGCTTCTTGAGAATCCTTTATGACAATTCTTAGTACGCGAGTCTGATTTGCACTTGACCGGTTTTTGCTTGATTTTATATCATTTCCATTTTTACGATTGTGATACAAAACTAAACTTTTATAATTTAATTGTTTTATGGTTCCGAAAAAAAAACGGAACCCTTATAGGATCACTCGGGTGTCTGTCTGTCTGTCACAGCCAGTTTTCTCCGGATCCACTGGACCGATTCTGTTGAAATTTGGTACACATATGGACTTCTATAACCCAAACACGAATGCGTTACGTAAATCATTAAATTTTTAGTATGGGGGTCACTTTTAGGGGTCAAACTAGAAAATTAAAAAAAAATGATTTTTGAACAATATCGTGTGACATATTAAATGAAAGGACTTACAGTGAGGGTTTTAATTATATTTTTTTCATAATTTTAAAATAAATGGTTTTGAAGTTATTTAATCAATTAGACGAAAAATGATCATTCCCCCCACTTATCTCCGAAACTACTGAGCCTAAAATTTTGAAAAAAAAAAATTGGAGATAATAGATCTTCACCTAAAGATTACCGAAAAACCTATTAGAAGTTTGTAGTGTTAAAATAACAGGTTAAAAAAAAAAATTCGTTCGGAACCCTTTGCACGCGAGTCCGACTCGCACTTGGCCAGTTTTTTTATTTATGTTATCAGTAGAACAACATAAATTACTATGGAAAAAAAAAGTCTACCGAAATAATATTCCATTGGCTACCTTTCGATTACGAACCCTAAAACTGGATCTTACACTAAACCATAAACCAAATAAAAATAAGTGAAAGCCATCGTCCGCACCTGCAACTTCTTACAGTTGAGCAGCTCCTGCTTGATCTCCTTGAGGCGCGCCTCCCGCACGGCGATGCGCGTCACGGCGCGCCACGCGTCCCGCGAGCGGTAGCGGAAGCCTTCCACCTCCTCCAGGGCGAACTCGTACTTCCTGGGGGTACATGGAATATATTATATCTATCAAATTTGAAGAGTATTTACTAACATTTTTTTGAAACTTTGCCTCACACTAGGAATTTCTCCTGTATCGTGGGTGCATTCACAAACATACAAACTCACATACACAATCATCCAGGGGGGCTACTCTCTAAGCCCGAAGTCCGTAGTTTCGGCCTTAGTCGCGGGCGTTTTCTTCTCCGTATCACCTACGCACTTACGATTAGTCCCGAACCCGAACTAAGAATGAATGACAAAACGATTTCACAGTAACTGTCAAATTGTGTTGTCATTCATTCTTAGTAGTTAGGTGATACGGAGTAGAATAAGCCCGCAACTAAGGCCGAAACTACGGACTTCGGGCTTAGAGAGTAGCACCCCAGACCCGGAACAACTATCTGCCAATCGCTCAACCACTGCGCCAACCGTGTCGTCTATTTACTTACTACATGCACAGAGGTACACAGAGGGAGACTTAATGCCCTAGGCCCTAGGCATTTTCTTCCAGTTTTTAATTTAATCAAGGGTGGTGAAGAGATAACATAGCAGGAGAATTATTTAAAAGGGGGAAAACAAGACACATTTTTAGCATTTAGCCCGACACAATCACGAAAAGTGAAAGATAAAATAGTGCGAGTCGGATTCGCACACGCAAGGTTCCGTAACATAAACCTTAATTTTTATTATTTTTTGATTATAGCGGCAATAGAAATACACAATCTGTGAAAATTTCAATTGTCTACCTATTACGGTTCTTGAGATACAGCCCGCTGACAGACGGACGGACGGACAGCGGAGGCTTAGTAATAGGGTTCCCTTATATAATAATAAATAATAATAAAGTTTATTTATTTGGAACAACTGAAGCTTACACATTACACTGGAAAAACGAAGATAGCTACAAAAGTAAAATACTGTGGCGCAGCTATCAACGCCCAATTGACCAACGCTAATCTGCAGCGTTCAGTCTTGCAGACTCTGTCGGTACGATGCTTCTTGGTGAGGGAATGAGGGTTGTAAGGGAGAAGTTGGTGCTTCCTAAGAACTGTTTGCAGCACAAACAACTGCCTCACTGAGAGGACCTCACAAAGTGAGCATAGTTCAGAAGTGGGAAATCTAATAGGTTTCTTAGCGAGCACTTTTAAAACTGCTCTCTGAGCCCTCTCTAGGCGCAACATGGTTGTCTTGTGCGTTCCTCCTACGTAGTTATGCAGTAACTTTGGGTACAGAACCCTAAAAAGAAAGAATAAATATTTGTGCTCTTAATAATATTGGGCTACAAAGAATAAACTTACTGAATAACATTCTGTGTCTTGAAACCTTTGGATAAATGTACTTCTACTGCATCCATCAATGGCTTCTCTCTTATTGACACAAATGATAGCACTGATCCCTGTAAATGAGAACATAATATGAGATGTAAATAAAAAAATTCAGATGATGCTTATAAAATAATACAATAGCACACCATTAATCTTCAACATACAACTTAGTGTACGATTTCCTTTTAATTAAGTCTTTTTTTATAATTTGCACTGTGCAACACTTTGGATGTTACCATCTGTCATGTTGTTCATGTACTAATAAATAAATAAACAATTAATTATCTGTGACTAGAAAAGTCATTAAATATATATCATAAAACTCTTCCGTTACTGAGAGACTAAGTGACTGACCTAGACAAAGCACAGCCGAAACTACTGGCCGTAGAAAGCTGAAATTTGGCATATATAGGTTCCTTGGGGAGTGTAGTGGAGCACTAAGAGAGGATTTCCCGAAAATCCTATGTAAACGGAAAAAAACGGGATTAGCGCATACATTTATATCAGACTCTAAGAAAGTGCTACGGACTTGTGTAAAAGTGCAAATGGACACTATTCTTAGTTTTAACATAATCTATAACGTAACATATTAAGTTAGAGTTAAATTGCTTATTAGTCTTTTAGGCTAGATCGTAATTAATTGTTAAGAAATTTGTTCTTACTAATAAAGTACAAAAAAAAAATTAGCGCATACGAAGTTGTGGGCAAAAGCTATTATTTTTATAATTACCTGATTCTTCCCCCTGGCTGTCCTTCCCGCTCTATGCACATACGAGTTCGTGTCCAATGGAAAATCAAAGTTGATCACATTAGACACATGCTGAAAATCTATTCCACGGGACACTCCCGATTCCTTATCCTTTTTCCGTTTAGAAGTTTGTTTCTTTCTCTTTCTTTCTTCTATAGGTACCAGTCCACCATCTGGTTGCTCAAGAGCCATCTCATCTGAAGCTATGATGATCTGGTACCTTCCTCGGTTGAACTGGTCTACTGATAGACATCTGACTGCAGCGGGAAGTTCTGAGTTTAGAACACAGGAGCCTATTTTGAACTGTTCTAGGTATAGTTTTAATCTGAAACAAGTGTCATGAAGAATTGAATCACCAAACTACTAACACGACGAGTTTTAGAACTTAAAAACTTTTTACCACTTTTAGTGCCAAGCACTCAACATATGGGTTGAATAATAATTTGTTCATGTGCCCACAACGTGTCAAAGACACTTTTAGTGCCAAGCACTCAATTGGTGGAATGATTGCATAAGCTAAATACAAAAAAGAAAAAAAAACATCGACTCAAATTGAGAACCTCCTTCTTTTTATTGAAGTTGGTTAAAAAGAAATTAATGAGCTCCAGTACAGGTACTGGAGCTCATTAATTTCTTTACTAATAAGTACATCAGTACAGGTCTTCACTATTGAGATAATAAGACCTGTACTGATGTACTTATTAGTAAGTCTTGGCAATTAAGATTTGATGGAGATGCTGTGATTGTTTTGATATAAAATAACTGCTGTGCTGTGCTGATTTAAATACACCAAGAAGCAAGCTAGGCAAGCAATTTGCCTGCTAAAATGATATTTTATCATTTTAGCAGGCCAAGTGCTTGCTTAATGTAACTGTTCTAGTTTTTACTGATAATGTAATAAAGCTACTTACTTGTAACACCTATCCACAGTCCTCACAAAGATGATACTCTTCCCTCTGATGAGGTTCAGCTTCAGTAGGGCATACAAGATGGCGGCCTTATCATCCTCCTCAGCAAATAGATGGTAGTGCTGCAGCTGTGTTGAAGGGGCCAGTTCTGGTTCCTCCAGCTTTAGAGTCACTGGGTTGCGGAGGACAATCTTCTTGAGGCTCAGGACATCATCCGAGAGTGTGGCTGAGGCAAGTACTGCTTGGTAGATTTTTGGTAAGTGTCTGTAAAAGATGATAATAAAATAACCTTAATTACGGAAGTCGGTGTTAAAAACCAAGGAAACAAAACCAAAAACACCAAATTCCGAAATTAAGGTTGTTTTATAATTTGTAGTGTTTTGTTTGGAAGTAGGTTATTTTTTTTGTAAGACAGTTTTTTTAAAAACACAACAGATATTATTTCTTCCACAATCAAGAACAACTTACCCCAATAATTCCTTTATTTCGTCTTCATAACCAAAAGAAAACACCAAATCAGCTTCATCAACCACCAAGACTGCTAGATCTTCTTTTAACCTCATATTATTTGCCTTCAAGTGTGCGAGTGCTCTAGCCGGGGTGGCCACAACTATGTCTGGTTTATCTGACAACAGCGCCTTCTGTGCTGGTGTGTCTCCGCTTGATGATATGTCTATGCATTTGACTTCTCTCGCACATTTCGTAGTCAGGTCACCTATTACGGAAGTTATCTGAAATGTTGGACTAGAAAATAATATTGTACTGATAAGTATTAATTATAATAAATAAAATAAAAATTTTAACGAGTCAGTCTCCGCAAATTAAAAGACAATACGATTTGGCCCCAATTGGGGTTTAGGGTCCATAGCAAGTTAATGGAATAAAAAATCAACAGAATGGAACAATCTGACTTCTCTCTATTCTTAGATGCTTCTGTAAACAAAAGGGGGCTTTGAATTACAAAACAACATGTGCACAACTCACCTGTCCACACAGCTCCTTGCTGGGTGATAATATTAGCGCCCTGATACACTGGTGTGTACTTGTGTTCTTCAAGTTCAATATTTTCTGAATTACAGGTATTGTGAAAGCCGCTGTTTTGCCAGACCCAGTTCTAGCCCTCATCAATACATCTTTGCCTTCTAATAATAGTGGTATTGCTGTTTCTTGAATCAATGTGGGCTCTGGCCATGCTAGCTGTGATATCGCCTACGAGAATATAGCTATTATAATACTGCGCATTTCTCAAAAATTACCATGCGCTTCTCAAGAGCTTTATTACTTAGTTAGTTGATGAAATAGAATGTCAATGTATCTAATGGTATAGCTGATAGTTGTGTAAATAAATGGAAAATAGTGCTATTACCTTCAATATCCGATCGTCAAGTTCCATTTCATGAAACATAACCTTTTTACTTTCTTCACCCATGTTTTGATTAGATGTAGACGTAGAAGACCTTTTTCCTAACACAAGGGGAATTTCGCTTCTATAATCCTATTATTTCTTTATACAGCTAGGCACATTTAGCAAATTATGCAAAAGAAAACAACACAAATCACAACACTAAAAATAATTCACGTGTTTGTGGTAACACAAAATACCTTGCCGCGTGCCGACATTTGCAAATATTTTTTAGGGCTGCCAACTAATGAATTAATACGAGTTCAAAAAATTATACATAATCAAACCGATTATACAAAAAAAACATGTAAGTTGAACAAAAGAGAATTTAAAAACATGAATTTGAATTTGATGTTCTCATACCCAACTATGTATTATTTTTTAGGATTCCATACCTCTGCAAAAACGGAACCATAACGGAACCTATAAAGGATCACTTTGTTGTCCATCTGTCAAGACACTTTTTCTCAGAAACGCATGGAGGAATAAAGCTGAAATTAATATCAAATACTAAAGTCAACGCAACCTGAAGATAAGGCCGTGGCGACGAAGATTCGATTAGCTTACGTTGGTACAAGGTGCTGGTGTCTATGCCATTTCGAGTAGGAAAGAATATTATAAACACATTTTCTTTCAGTTATTTTACCTCTTATTTTGCTCTCTGCATGATGGCAACTTACAAACCAAGCAATCGAGCGAAAGATCAAAAAAATGCGTTGATTTCTTATTAGCTGCCGGTTAGAATAAACTGAACGTTAAAATTATTTTCGAAATTTCCACTGCTGCAGAGCAGTGGGACAACACAGGCAGACAGGGAGGTAGATTAAGAGTAAGAGACGTCACCTAAGAAATAATTTTAGGGAAATCGCTTCGTAAGGGGTGAAATAGGGAGTAGAAGTTTGTATGAAAAATCTTATTGCTTGGGTCAATATACTTAAAACTTGGTAAGAATGGCCGGCCAAAGTGAATAATAAGGGTGGTTATCATTGGTTTTTCACAACTACCCCTAAAACATTCGTTAGGTTTATAAACTTAAAACTTATTTAAATTATTTGTTTTTCAAAACCAACCGCAAAAGGTGTTAAGAAGAACTCCTTAAGGGGTGAAGTTTTAGTAGAGGATTTCACTGCTTGCTTGAATATATTTGGAAATTGGTATAAAAATTATTCAAGTTGAATCATTGAAACGGAACTAACAATTTCTTCATAAAAACCCCCAAAGATGAAAAAAATATTTATGATTAATTTACAAAAAGCACCCTTTTTAAAAGGGGTAGAGAGGAATCGTTGAAATCCAAGCGGATGAACCTGGCAGCCCTTTGGTTTGTTATTGCCATGACCAAATTATTTTTTTAGTTTTGGCACACAACTGGCACAACCTACTGATAATCTTGTTTTTGAGAGTCTATCGTGGTACTTAATTATTTGGTATGAACGCTGTATCCGCATCGTCGAGGGATCAAATAATTTGTATTAGATACCAGACTTTGGAATGCAAGCATTGACAGTAGGTACAACAACAGCAGATACAGTGCCGCCTGCGGCGATTGAGGCCCCCTAAACCATGAAAATACCGTGATTATTACCGGTGTAAACAGTATAATACTTTTTATTTAGTAAACCAAAAAAATTGAAAAGCTTCAATATATGAAAATGTTGCGGAGTTTTCTTCTTCTCAAAATAAAATTAAAATATTTTTTGCTCTGGCAAACAATTTGCGAGCATGACACAGAAATAAAAGAATATTTTTGTGTTGAGAACACTAAATGAATGGCCGAGTTGTTTCTGCATTGCATATTTTCAATAAAACGGTGTTATTTTTATCATTTTTCAATATTTGGTGATTCTTTCAACCCAAACGTTTTTGTGTTAATGTAATCTTAGCCAAAATTGTGTTCGTGGCTAACAAATATGTTACACCACAACGTCGTTACGGACCGCAGTTCATTGCCTTATGTAAAACTTGAAATAGTGTTTCTTCCGTGAGTGACCGAAATATACGGTGACTTATGTGTTTAGTGTAATTGTTTAGATTTTGTGGTGATCGAAGTGTCAAAATGTCGAATTCTACCGCTCAAGTGCTTATGAAGAAGGGTAAAAGGGGTGCAGCCGCATACATACACGCGGACTGTGAGAATGGTTCCCCACAGCATTTGGGTCCTCTGCTGGACGTCCTGCTGAACCCCAGCAAGGCCATCGATGAGTGGGAGACCATAGATTGGTGCCGGTGGCTGCTGGCCGGCGGGAGAACGCCGGACGAGTTCGCAACGATAGGTGGGTTCTAGCATCTAACTGTACTCTTCAAAATACGTCTATGATAGTTTGTAGGTTATGAACGAAGTTATAACAGTTTTGTTGCACCAATTGCGTAGTTTTTATGAGTAATTGAAGCTGTAGCGCCGCATGACCTTCCATTGTTTGTTGTATCAACTCTTGACTAGTTGTTGATGGAGCCTGCCAATTTGAACAAATAAAGGAATTTCTTGCCCTTAATATAATAACTAAGTACAGTTACAGAATGAAAACAATGAAATGAACATGGATATGGAACATAACTTTTGATAAAAATATAATTAATTAATAAAATGTAAATAAGGTCTGACATTGACATGGTTACATTATGCATGCATATTGGATTAGTGCTAATTAATTAGGGTTCAATTTAAAGTTTTAAGCATTGTAAACATAACTGTAGATGCTCTTTGAAGAACTAACCATTATGAGAAGAGTTGGGAAATAATAATAATCTGAGTTTAAATATTAATTGAAAGTTTTATTTGATTCAGATAATTAGCATAATGTGAATAGTTTATTTACTGAGCAGCAAATACCTGGTTTTATATGTAGAATTCTGGTTAACAAGCTATAGTTTTGTATGCATTTTATTGAAGCAGGAACATTTTTACACATGAAAAATATCTAAGTGTATTTTTTGGACTTGTTTACCACTGCTGGGCAAAGGCCTCCTCTTTCTTCTTCCTAATTTCTCAGTTTTATTCATCCAATATAATCCAGTGAATAAAAGTAATAATTTTAAAATACAAACATAGCCAGACAAGAAATACCCCACTGGAGCTTTAAATATCATTATAATTGTTGCCAGAATGGAAACTCTGTGACAAGCACTGAAATGATATCAAATAACCTTGCTAAAAATGTGATCCGTGACACACTAATTCTGCTGGGCTACAATACCACAAATTAGTAGGCAAAGAAGTTGTTTAATTGTTAACTTAGTTCCTGCCAAGTATAGGTAGATTGCAAACTGCATGAAACACTGTTATGCAAGAGATCACAGTTGTTTTCTGTCTTTCCTTAGCCTTCTTCATGTGTCAATGCCAATCTTAATTGCGCAGGCTCCAAATTTTGCAGGTTTCTTACCGTTCAGTAGTGTCCATAGGTTCCTCTGCTGTTAAGTTCCAACACAAAACCACATAGCAGACTAGACTTACTTAATTCTCAACCATGCATAGCTAGCTATTACTACTATGTTATGAAGTTCACCCAGCTGTCAGGTTGAACTACAAAAACAACTTTGATTGCCAGTTTCGTAGCAGTTATGTTGAGCGAGCTGATCTGTGTAACTTTGTCTGTGTCACATTTTTCATTAACATCCTGCTCCTATTGGTTGTAACATGATATAGTATAGTAGACTATTCCTTTCTTGATAATGGGCTATCCAACACTAAAAGATTTTTTCAATTCCAACCAGCTGTTCTTGAGGTTAGTGCCTTTAATCAAACAAACTCTTCAGCTTAGATAGATTGATTTACAAAATCTTCATTCAGATGCCTCATCAACCTCGTAGTGCAATTTCCCTGCTAGATTTAATTTTAAATGCACCTCTAAAGGCCTTGGAATCCCTTATCATGGTAGAAACTACTTCCTTACAAAGCGAGATCAATCAGATATAAATAGTCATACATAGTGACATAAAAGGAAGACAATATGATGTCAATATGTAACCTCAGTGAACAGGTATTACCTGCACGAGTCGCCATCTTTGCCCATTTTTGTGTTCCCAATGTCAATCAGATTGTAAAACCTTCAGTATATGATTCATAATTTACCTACATATATGTGTAGGTATAATAATTGTAAACAATCTTGAGATAATAGTTATTATTATTAAAGGAATACATAGCGGGGTATAACCTTTGATACAGAATGTATCTAAATTACTGCAGTGTGAGGTAATGGAACTATGAGGTCAGGCTGAACTTATCATGGTATAGTTTTTTAAATATAGGACTGTTGTTTATGCTTTAGGTTTTGGATATTTTGCTCTTAAAAAATAACCTATGCCATAAAGATCCTATTTCCGAAGGACCTTAGTCAATGACTTAATAAAAAACGAACCAGATGAGGCTCACTCAGGTGCTACAGGCCGTAATGTACCATTCGCAGCGAACGCTACGCCATTACGCCATGCTCGTTTTGAACTCTGCTCACTCGTGCTCCAGATTCTCAAGACTCATTTTCGCGGTGTACTGACGCGCAGGACCGGTCGTTGTGGCGACGCTTGGGGGAGGCCTATGTCCAGCAGTGGACATCTTTTGGCTGATATGATGATGATGATGACTGACTGAACTGCGTAACACTCAAAGGGGTTCGTCAAAAACCGACAGTGTGCGGAGCACTCGAAACGAGCGGCGCGTTGCTCGCGTGTTCGTGCTCGTTTCCACGTGCTGACTGCGCGAATGCTCGCGGTGTAACATGTTACATTACGCTCCGTAACACTGGTCAGTGCCCAACTTCCCACCTTAAGACAGTCTTCACACCACAAGGCGCTGAGGTAGTGGTGCCGGTGGTTGTGGTTTTCGAATGCGAAATGCTTTCAATCGAAAACCGTAAATAGTATGATAACCTTAAAGTGGGTGATAGACGTACGAGCAAGTACGCGTACCTTTTTCTCTACGCGTTTTGTTTTTAAGTACACGTACTTAGGGTGACACACGAGCGAAAAAGGTCGTCGAGCCATAAGTACGCGTACTTGCTCGTACGTCTCTTAACTGCCAAAACTATCGATCGTTAATCAATTTAAAAAAACTCTGGTAATTCCTATTAGTTGCCCAGTGGAGGTCAGATAACAGTCGTCCGCTGTTAAATACGTAATTATATTCCGACTTTCCGACGCACCTTGGGGATGCAGCCTGATGATCAATCTTTACGTAGTTCGATAAAAAAAATCATCTCGATACTCACGAAAAATTTAGAATGCTCATTGTGGAAAAAGTTTTAGTCAGCTAGCAATGTGGTAACCCAGACCAGAGACAACCCATCCCGACGGAGACTTGGTCGACTTCTGAGTTTATTTCTGTGCTTCTTTTCGAGAATGTCAGTCAGGAAATACATGCCCCATAGATTGAAAAAAAGTTTCACATGTTCAAGTGTTATTTTGAAGCAACTTATAAAATAAATACAATGTATCATTTTTACTAAGCCTCCGCTGTCCGTCCGTCCGTCTGTCTGTCTTCGGGCTGTATCTCAAGAACCGTAATAGGTAGATAGTTGAAATTTTCACAGATTGTGTATTTCTATTGCCGCTATAACAACAAATAATCAAAATTAAGGTTTATGGTACGGAACGCTTCGTGTGCGAGTCCGACTCGCACTTGGCTGGTTTTTAGAGATGGCGACTGCCTAGGCCTAGGGTACGTCAGTCAGTCATTTTAGTATGTTGGAACTGAATAGTTAAAAGTTAGTAAAAAGCCTTTGCTTTTGATATATTAAAACTAGCTGACCCGCGCAACTTCGTCTGCGTCACAATTTTCATTACTGCTCCGCTCCTATTGAACTTAGCGTGATGATATATAGCCTATAGCCTTCCTCGATAAATGGGCTATCCAACACTGAAAGAATTTTTCAAATCGGACCAGCAGTTCCTGAGATTAGCGCGTTCAAGCAAGCAAACAAACAAACAAACAAACTCTTCAGCTTTATATATTACTAGCTGACCCGCGCAACTTCGTCTGCACCACAATTTTCATTACTGCTCCGCTCCTATTGGTCTTAGCGTGATGATATATAGCCTATAGCCTTTCTCGATAAATGGGCTATATAACACTGAAAGAATTTTTCAAATCGGACCAGTAGTTCCTGAGATTAGCGCGTTCAAGAAAAACAAACAAACTCTTCAGCTTTATATATTACTAGCTGACCCGCGCAACTTCGTCTACGTCACAATTTTCATTACTGCTCCGCTCCTATTGGTCTTAGCGTGATGATATATGGCCTATAGCCTTCCTCGATAAATGGGCTACCTAACACTGAAAGAATTTTTCAAATCGGACCAGTGGTTCCTGAGATTAGCGCGTTCAAGCAAACAAACAAACAAACAAACTCTTCAGCTTTATATATTAGTATAGACTAGCTGACCCGCGCAACTTCGTCTGCGCCACAATTTTCATTACTGCTCCGCTCCTATTGGTCTTAGCGTGATAGTATAGATTAGTATATCAAAAGCGAAGGCTTTTTTTACATTGAGGATGTAGATTCGTCTTGAAGTCGCGTGATCAAAAAGTATATTTTCTGCTCAACTGAACCGCGCACGTTAGCCTCAAGGCATTTTAGGGGCACCAAAGTAATTCTGCTCTTAGGAAAAAATCTAATGTGGTGTAACGTTTCATTACGATACTCTAAATTATGTCTATGCGGATGCTAAGATTTTATCGCAGACATTTTAAATTTAATTTTGCCTTCAAGACGCTTCGTTTGGCTCCGAGGAACGACCATATCCTGCCTTTTTCTTTAAAGCAACCCGCTTTGTTTGTGCACAAGTGTAAATGTCCAATTACGTCATTGAATTCATGATATATGCTAAACCTCTGGTTACGCAGAACCGCAGCTGTTTAGTATGATCTGCAGCCACTGCAGGGTCACATGACTAGGTTTTACAATGACATCACTTGAAATAGATCTGCTCCCGCAATGTTTGTCAAAACGAAGTAGGAAAGGGATCCCCTATGTTTTTAACAGACTTCCAAAAAAAAAGGAGGTTCTCAATTCGGTGGGTATTTTTTTTTATGTATGTACACCGATTACTCCGAGGTTTCTGATCCGATTTCTGTGATTCTTTTTTAGTTCGATGCGGTATACTTGCCATTTGGTTCCGTAAAATATTAATTAAGTTTGGTTCAGTATTTTTTAATTTATGAGTATTTTAGCTTATTTCAATTTCTGCGTAGACGAAGACTAAGTATCACCACTTAAAAGTGAAAATAAAAACTTTTTTACTAAAAAAACATAACAGACTTCCAAACAAAACACTACAAAGTATAAAATAATCTTAATTTCGGAAGTCAAAAACACGCATGCTTGTCAAAACGAAGTAGGAAGGGGATCTCCTGTTTTTCCTGTCATTTTTCGCCTATTGTTGATAATATCTGATGTTGATTGAGATCATCACATGTTCTCTGGATATCTGGCTTAGGTCTTTGCTTTTCGACTGGGCAATTTGCAAGCCCATGAATGCATCAGAACAGTTCACAGTTTCTCGAATAAATAAATAAACAGCTGATGGCGGTTAATTTTATTTTTATTCTCGCTCGTCATGTCAATGTTGAACTTCCTTTGTCCGTAACTATAACCCGATGAATTCGCATATAAATGAGGAGAAATAGACTCGAATGCATCAGGGACTTGCCGACTTGCGATACGGAGGTTTATGGTCTGATGGCTTAAAAATTGGCGAAGGCAGATGCAGTTTCCTGATCCTTGATTTACAGTTCGGCTGGGTTTTTTTGACTAGCATGGAGCGTTTTTTTTGGGATCTTTTCCTATTTTTTTCTTTTCCTCATAAACATAGGTGTTTTTTTCTTTTTTTTTAACTTCGTCTTTTAACTTCGTCTACGTCACAATTTTCATTACTGCTCCGCTCCTATTGGTCTTAGCGTGATGATATATAGCCTATAGCCTTCCTCGATAAATGGGCTATCTAACATTGAATGAATTTTTCAATTCGGACCAGTAGTTCCTGAGATTAGCGCGTTCAAGCAAACAAACAAACAAACAAACTCTTCAGCTTTATATATTAGTATAGATTTCCATATGACGCATCTCTTTGACGGCCAATAACAAGATTATTGTAAAACTAATACGCCTAGTTTTCGTATGTTTTTTGGATGACTTCCACGACCTGGTGAAATTGAAAACACTTCCCTTTTAAATGTCTTGCGACGAAAGTCGGTTGGCATTGTTCCTGATTGTCATTAACTAACGAATAGTCATAGGTACTGAGTACTCTCTATAGGTAGACACTTTATAACCATGCAGTTTCTTGTCGATAGTAATCCATAGGAAATTACCGATGGGAATTATACACCTTGCTTCTGATGTTTTATTTCATAATTGCTCATGTAGGTGCCTAAGTGTATTTATATGAAGCTAGCAAGCGCCCACGCGGCACCGCCTGCATGAAAGTAAAAAATCGTCACTCAAGCACTCACCATTCCTAGGAAAAAAAGTATCGTGTGTCCAGGTCCAAGTAGCATGATCAGTTCGTGAATTCATCATCATCACTTCATATCAGACGTCGACGTCCACTGCTGGACACAGGCCTCCCCTAAGCGTCGCCACAACGACCGGTCCCGTGCGTCTCGCATTCATCGGCTACCCGCGACTTTCTCAGGTCATCGGTCCACCTTGTGGGATGCCTTCCAACGTTGCGTCTTCCAGTACACGGACGGGCTCCGCTCCGGGCCCGAACCGCCCCGAACACGGCCCGGTCTAATATAAATCATGCCTTACCTGTGGGATAGGCATTAGAAAGGATTAAATAATTTAATTAAATCAATAACTAGCTGCCCGCGCAACCTCGTCTGCCTCACATTGTTCATGAATTATCCGCTCTTATTGGCCGTAGCGTGGTCTTATACATATAGTATAGCCTTCCTCACTAAATGGGCTATCCAATACTAAAAGAATTTTTCAATTCGACCCAGCAGCTACTACTAGCTGACCCGCGCAACGTCGCCTGCGTCACTATTTTCATTACTGCTCCGGTCCTATTGGTCATAGCGTGATGATATATAGCCTATAGCCTTCCTCGATAAATGGGCTATCTATCAGTGAAAGAATTTTTCAAATCGAACCAGTAGTTCCTGAGATTAGCGCGTTCAAGCAAACAAACAAACTCTTCAGCTTTATATATTAGTATAGATTAGGTATAAATTCTGTCCTTTGAAGACCAGTATCTCACCTAGACTGTCCAAAACATCAAGGAACCCATACCGCAAAACACAAAGCCGACCTTCTAAGACAAACTAAACAAAAAGCACAGCAAAAAACAACGTTTTTCGGGAACTAGTTAGCATAATGTTGGACGCGGGAACCTTGACCTTGGTCAGACCTCGGCCGGGTCAAGACTCGGCTTGTGAAGGCCGGACTGCCGGAGTCAGACGGCGATCCTCACCTCACAGCGATTATATTTTAAGTCAGACTAAAATATTGCCTTCTTTAATTATGGACATATTTTATTGTATCCGCTATTTCACAGGGTTCTCAAAAAGTAACGATTTTGTCATGGTTTGCTGAGTGTCAGCAGTTATGTTATAAAGGCATGAATGTGTTGATGGATTTAACTTAATTCCTACCCACTCATAATTTCTAAGTGGGTCTTGGTCGACGTCATTGTATGCTATGGTCTTAAAACCACCATGATTCCGTTGCAACAGATGGAAGTATACAAGACGAAATTACACTATCCCTTCTTCACAACGAAATCATAATTAAAACGTCACTGTTGGGTTACAGAATAAATATTATAAAACTCTTCCGTTACTGAGTGACTGACAGACAACGCACAGCCGAAACTGCTGGCCGTAGAAAGCGTTGAAATTTGGCATGTAGGTTCCTAGGGGAGTGTAGGGTAGCGGGAAAAATGGGATATGCGCGTAGTACGAAGTCGCGCCCAAAAAAAATCGTCATGATGACGAGCCCGGAATCACCGACTGCAGGTTATATATAGGATTCATTTTTCTTCTTTCTCGGTTCAAAACGGGCCACAACGATGTGTTTCCCGCGTGTTAACGATATCAACAACCCAACGTCCTTTTGAACTGCCCTAGTTTCTTTGGCCTTACCTTGCCCGCCATTCGATCAACATACTTATTCTAGCGGACATCTCTGCTTCTATCCAGGTGTCTTGCCCAATTCCACTGGAATATAAAGCTCCTTTAACTTTCTTTCTACCTCTCGCCTTTATTTATATATTTATGTACACACACTATACTTAAAAAGAAAATTTTGTACAGAGAAAAGAGCACAAAGGTAATGTTTATTTCAACAGAAATTTCTTCCAGCAGACTTGCGACAGAAGAATTTTGATAAGAAAAGTAGACACAGTGTGTAAAGAAACAGAGAAGGAAACTT
This sequence comes from Lacanobia wlatinum, assembly GCA_947578705.1. Classification (NCBI taxonomy): domain Eukaryota; kingdom Metazoa; phylum Arthropoda; class Insecta; order Lepidoptera; family Noctuidae; genus Lacanobia; species Lacanobia wlatinum. The sequence continues at coordinate 26,232,545 of OX388033.1, forward strand.
AAAATAAACTATACTAACTTAACTAAAACACCCCTTGTGCCTTTTATGCACGATAGAATAATTTAAAGTGGTTTTCGTTGCAAAAAACACCACCAACATTTTATTAACCACACTTTACCTTCAATCAGGTGCCACTGCGGTCAAACGAATAAATGTTTTATCTATCTATGTTATCTAAACGCAAGTCTAAACATAAAACCAAAAAAATATGCAAAATCTAACCACTAGTTTGTTGGACGAGGCAAAGATTATTAAATACTAGCTTCTGCCAGCGGCTTCTCCGGCGTTCAATGTCGCGAATTATCCCTAGGTGACATTCTTCCGGGATAAAAAGCAAGCCTATGTGCTCTTCTGAACTATAATCATTTCTCATCTATCTGTCACCCAGATCTAATTAACGGTTTTGGCATGATTGAGTTACAAACCTCCATCCAACTGTTCAAAATTTACTAGCTTTTGCGCGCGACTTCGTATGCGTATATCCCCTTTTTTCCCCGTTCCCGTAGGAATTTCGGGAAATCCACTCTTAGTGCTCCCCTACAAAGTGTAGGGAAGTTACATGCCAAATTTCAGCTTTCTACGACCATTCGTATCAGGGGGGCTACTCTCTAACGAAATCCGTAGTTTCGGGCTTAGTTGCGGGCGGGCATATTCTACTCCGTATCACCTAACCACTGAGAACTAATGATAACACGATTTGACAGTTACTGTGAAATCGTGTTGTCATTCATTCTCAGTTCGGGTTCGGGACTAATCGTAAGTCTGTAGGTGATATGGAGTAGAATACGCCCACCCGCAACTAAGCCCGAAACTACGGATTTCGTTAGAGAGTAGCCCCCCAGTTGTGCGTTGTCTTGTCTGTCAGTCACTCATCCATCAATATCGTCAAATTGTATATATTATGACCAACTTTTGCCTGCAACTTCGTACGCGCATAACCCATGTTTTCCCGTTCCCATATTAATGGAAATCTTGTCTAAGTTAGCACCCTACGGAGTGTTGGGAAGTTACACGCCAAATTTCAGCGTTCTACGACCAGTAGTTTCGGCTGTGCGTTGTCTGTCAGTAACGGAAGAATTTTATATATTAGTAAGAAGTAAGGTAACATATATTTAATCCAAAAAAGCCAGCGATATATCATCATAGCAAGTTATTATTAGTTACAATGAGGGCGCCACTATACTGAAGTGTTTTTTGCCACCTGTCTCACAATGTCATCGCACCTGACTTGCTTGACCTAAATGCCAGCTTAACTTATACGATATTGTAAGGAGCTCTCTTCGCTTACTGGCGAAAGAATAACAGATAAAACCTGAACGTTATTATGCTGTGGCACAGAAAAACAAAGGCTGAGAAATATGTTTGATGTTTTTAATTGTCAGTATTTTTAATTGCATGGTGTTATTTGACCAGCAGTTTTTAAAGCCAGAAAAAGTTAATGGAATTATTCGCAACTTGTCGTTGATAATACGAAAAACAAAAACGACACAAAACTTTTTAACAAAAAAATTAAACCTCCGAAAAAACTAAAAGCAAAAAATAATAAACCTTTTTACAAAAAATAACTAAGTCATTTCGGAAGTCGGTGTTTTTGATTGTTTCTTCGTATTTTAGCCCAACTTCCGAAATTAAAGTTATTTTTTGTAAAAAGGATTATTATTTTTTGCTTATCAGTTTTTTCGGAGGTTTATTTTTTTTGTTAAAAAGTTATTATTTTATACTTTTTTGTGGCTACAATCTACTAATGAATACATGCTTAATTTTGTATTGTTTTAAAATAGCTACCTATCTTACTTTAGCTATTAACTGTTATAATATAACTTTAATTATTACTTGTTTTATAATACAAATATTTAAAAAAAACAGGCTTTATATACCCACATGGGTAGGCCTACAAAAAATGCTACACAACTCTGCACTAAAATCTGTGTGTGAGTGAACAATAAATCACCCCTTCCCCCCCCCCCCCCTTGGGTAGGATTTTTTTCCTCCACTTTCGGGGTATACCCTATCCAATAAAAAAAGAATGATCAAATCGGACTACTCTGTAAAAAGTTATGCGTGATCCTGATCATACATAAAAAAAATAAGAAAATATACGCGTCGACTTGAGAACCTCCTCGTCTTTTCGTCGGTTAAAAAGCTTGAGCCTATACCTACAAGCTGAGGGACAATTCTGCAATTTTCAGCAACGGTCGCATTGGTATTGCAGTCACAATCTGTCAAAAACGTAGGGAAATTGGAGGTGTTATAAAATTAACAGATGCGAATTGACTGAGATACGAATGCGTACGTTGATTAGAGAAATTAGTAGAAAAGCCCTCTGTTTGAAGAAAAAAACACAACTAGAACCATATAGTACTTTTTATTGTTTTTCAAAGTATTCACCACGTAGCTTAATACACTTTTCCATTCGCTCAAACCAGTTATTATAACATTTATTCCACTCTAAAGTGGGGGTGTTCAAATGGCTGACTTGAAAGCGTCGACTGCTTCTTCACCGGACTGGAACCTTTGACCACAAAGACTTTTCTTAATTTTAGGAAATGTAAAGAAATCGTTAGGGCTTAGGTCAGGACTGTATGGAGGATGGTCAAGAATTTCTACTTTTTCCTGCTTCAAATACTCAATCGTTTGACGAGCGCTGTGTGAGCTTGCGTTGTCGTGGTGCAGGATGATGCGTCGCTTTGAGTTAGATTTTCGAAGTTCGGCGATGACTTGTGGTAAACAAACTGTGGTATACCACTCTGCGTTAACCGTTCTACGATCTTCAAGTGCAATAGTCGCAACATGACCGGTTTTTCCAACGAACGTGGCCACCATCTTCTTTGAAGTGCTTCGAGAACGAACAACTTTAGTCGGCTTTGGCTCGTCTTGAAAGACCCAGATTGTAGATTGTTGTTTGGAATCAGGATCGTAGGCATAGATCCAAGATTCGTCACCACTGATGATATCGTAGACGTGATTTGACTCTCCTCGGTTGATCCTTTGCAGAGTTTTCTTACACCATCTGACGCGGGCCGCCTTGTGATCATCGGAAAGCAGATGCGGTATCCAACCGCAAACTAGCTTTCTCACACCAAGCGCTTCATGCAAGATCTTCTGAATGGTTGTCCCTGAGATGCTTAATAGAGCCTCTATCTCTCGATACGTCACAAGACGATCTTCGAGAATTAGTTGTCTCACAGCAATGATGGTATCTTCAGTGAAGGCGGATTTTGGGCGACCTTCGTGAGATTGGTCACTAACACTAGTATGTCCACGCTGGAATTCTAAATACCAGCGTTCGACAGTCCGCAAACATGGGGCTTCATCACTGAACACAGATGTTAGCTCTTCAAAACACTGAAGCCGTGTCAGGCCTCTTCTAAAGTTGTAGAAAATTATTGCACGAACATTTTCCTTAGAAAGATTCATTTTCGTACGTAACCTGACAGATTCCAATCGACGCTGTGACTAAACAATAGCATTAATCCTAATACTTTCAACTGTTTTGAGATTCAAAATTTAAAGACATTCGCATATAGAACAGTTCCAAATTCAAAATTGCCGGGAAATATGGAAACGACAGAACTTAAAAGGCATGCCTAGTAGATACTCCATACAAGCTCAAGAATTGCAAATTTTCACTCACAAAACTGCTGAATCATCGCATTATGTAGAATTAGGCATTTTCAATTACGTTTATTTTTTTAGTGAGTATTTATTAAATTTTCATTTTTTATGAACTACGGTTTCTATATAAAAATCTCGTGACACAATATTTCGAGATAAACTCACTACTGAACCGATTTTGATCAAACTTCGTAACTATGTGTTATTGATCCAACTTAAAAGATAGGATAGTTTTATGGAACGGGAAAAAGGGGCTATGCGCGTACGAAGTCATGGCAAAAGCTAGTACATATTCTAATATATTTTTCATTTCATTTGGTTAGTACAGCAGTTCAATCCACGAGCTCGAAAAAGTGCCGTCGCTCTTTTCATGAGAAAATTCTTCTTGAACTTTGGAATTTTGGCTTTTTACAAATAGATAAGAGAAAAATGCGAAAAGTGAGGCCGCTATATACAATAGTAATAACTATTCTCAACTACTCAATAAGCCAAAGTTGTCTAAATATTTCAGTTTCTGAGAATAAGAAAGCCAAAGTTGGTCATTTTACGAAAAACACACAGTCAAATTGCAATAGGCCTCTTAATAGGTCTATATCATATTTTATGATGAGATGATAACAACTAATGTTAATAAGATGACGTCAATCGTGACTAGCAAAAAAACTTGGTAGCGTCATCATTTATCACACGTCAGAGATGATCAAGCCAAAAATAAAACAGGATTACGGCTTGATGGGACAGTCTATTTCAAGTTTATTTTAAAGCAAGAAAAAGAAACATCTACACTAATATTTTAAAGAGGAAAGATTTGGTTGTTTGTTTGAAATGAAAAGGCTCCGAAACTACTGGACCGATTTGAAAAATTCTTTCAGCAATGGATAGTTACATTATCAGGGAGTAACATAGGCTATATTTTATCCCCGTACTCCCACGGGAACGGGAACTACGCGGGTGAAACTGCGTGACGTCCACTAGTATTAAAAAAACCGGCCAAATGCGAGTGCGAAATTGTTTTTTTTTATTTTATTTTTTTATATATCATTACGCTAAGAGCAATAGGAGCGGAGCAAACGAATTTGCGTGGGTCAACTAGTTATATACTAAAACCTTCCTCGAGAACCACTCTATCTACCTATTAAAAAAGGCATCACAATCCGTTGCGTAGTTTTAAAGATCTAAGCATACATAGGGACAGACAGACAGCGGGAAGCGACATTGTTTTATACTATGTAGTGATATTTGTACTAGTTGCACTTTATGCTTAAGTCTGTGATATTTTTTTTTAGAATGTAGCTGTAATAAGAGAGTATTTGCCAATTTTTGCATCATTTTTTTTAACCGAACAGCCTGAACCAATTTTGTGCAAAAAAATAACCAAATCTATTAAAATTTTCCGCACTTTGTCAACAGAATCTGACAAAAGAACATAAATTCAACTTTCGACGGCTCGTGGGCCATAAAGACTTTGTTTATAAGCGTAGAAGCAACTTACATCGCGTTCGGCGCAATAAATCCAATCGTCGACTCCCACGCATGTGATCAAGTGATCAAATCACTGTGATCGGACGATCCCTAAATAACTAATACCTCGAAAATTTCGAATCAAACCGTGAGTAATCGTACAGCTTCTTATTTTTCCTTTAGCTACATGATTCAGCATGTTTATGACAAAGATCTTTAGGCATTTGATTATGTTTTTAATAACGCTTCCGAAGGTTCTTAGAACGCATACGTGCGCTTGACCACATACTCCATGTCCTTGAGTCATTTATAATTATTCCATCGCCTGATGAGTTGAAGATTTTGCTAGTATCTGCCCCGTATAGACCAAATAAACTTAGGTATCTGTTTTATCGTCAATACACAAACTTATGCAATCTTGAAATCATCCCTTGTCTTAATTCAAGACTTAATGAATGTTGTGCAAATATCCCTTTACTTATACTATTTGCCACCATAAAATAAAAGCTGGTTTTTTTTGCGCGTTTGCAAAACTTGCAGTGTCATGGCGTAGCAAGTCAGGGACCTTCGTAATCGTCTTATACTTGACCCGTAAGAAGTTTAATTTGTAGCCAATACATTACCGAGTATGACCTTGCAAATCACACCTGACATTTATTTCATGTATCCTATAACATTCTTCCGTTTCTGACTGAGTGACTGACGGACAACACACTGTCGAAACTACTGGTCGTAAAAAGCTGAAATTTGGCATGTAGGTTCCTTGGGGAGTGTAGGGGGTTTTCTCGAAATTCCTACAGGAACGGGAAAAAACAGGATATGCACGTCGAAGTCGCGTGCAAAAGCTAGTCCTAATCTTCTAATATATAAAAATCTCGTGTCACGGTGTTTGTTACCGAACTTCTCCGAAACAGCTCGACCGATTTTCATGAAATTTTGTGTGTATATTCGTTAGGTATGAGAATAGGTGGTAGGCTATTTTTTTTTATTTGGCAAAACAACGTTTGCCGAGTCAGCTAGTATGTATATAAAATGCCAACGTACAGCCTAAACTAAAGGTCGTAGAAAGCTGAAATTTGGCATGTAGGTAGCTTCCCTACACTTCGTAGGGAGGATTTCCCGAAATTCCTACGGGAACGGGGAAAAGCGGGATATTGCGCGTACGAATGCGCAAAAGCTATTTAATAATAACTATATATTATAGTTATAATATAAAGTTAGAAAAGTAAAGTGGTTAGTAGATACAGAGCTATTGTTTTCATTCAACTGACGAATGAATAAATATTAAGCGTCCCCATGAACAGCAGAATTGTCCATATAATCATAATTTACGACCTACCTCATGAATATGGCACAGATCCATTTGCTGATTCACTTTCTGTACCTAAAATACTACTATTATATAATTTAAAGTTAGATTTATCCTTCTGGGTCTGAAGACGAGATTATTACTTACCTAGATAATGATGACGATTTGTCTTAAATATTCACTGCCATTGCTGCGCCCGTGATGTCTATTCGAGATCTAGGACATCATACGCAAGGCTTAAACGTCCTGTCTAGGTGGATAGTATATAATGTACCTTTCTGGGTTACAGTCCATGTAATCTTCTGGCACTGTCCTCAATTTATTTCGGGTAAGCACAAGAGGAAAAATTTTCAAGTTCTTACTTCACTTTGCACGTCGTAATCTAGGACATCATACGCCTCTTGCCTTAAGGCTTGTATACATGCCAATGACCTTGTGAATTTAAACGGATCTAACTACTCCTTTACGCGCCACTCCCTCGCGCTGCCCGCATTTTAAAATTATTATGAAAAAAAAACACATATTTTAAAAAAGTTACAAAACCAAATTAATTTCGTTTGTATTGCAAAGCAGAAGATTTTTTTTTTAAGACTAATGTTAAAAAATGAAGGAGTAAAATGGTTTCATCTCAACGATTTGAAGGTGATTTGGTGATTTTTTTTCTTATTATGTGATACCGATACATAAATTCTGGTAATCATAACCGATACCAAATTACGTATCATATCATCTAGATTGCTACCCATTTTTTGCAGATTTGTAATTTCTCAGTAAATGCCGACGAAAAGTTGCTTCATCTGCACGATGTTTTTAAGCATTTTTCGAGAGAGCAGCCTTAAAACGTCTTGTCTAGGCGGATCTTACTTAAAGTACCTGTCTGGGTTTACAGTCCATGTAATCTTCCGGCACTGTCCTCAATTTGATTCGAGTAAGCACATGAGGAAAAATTGTCAAGTTCTTATTTCACTTTATTGCACTTCGCTATATTATCTCAGTCACGAATGACATGATTACGTGGCCACAGATCTCATATCTGCTCGTACGCATTTTTTATTTTATTTTAGTATTCGCAAATGGTCCTCTGGTTCACACGACGGAGGATGGAGATACATTCTTTCATAAAAAGTACGAGTGACAGACATTTTTCGTCTTACTTATGCCATAAGAACAAGTTTTGATATTGTGGTTTTGCTTGTTATAGCGTTGTGAGATTGCGGCGAAGATGAAAATATCTAGTTCTACTAGACAAATGAACTTACCGCTTGATAAAAAGCTTTTTTAGACTTTTATTTGATAATGACATATGTATGCAATTAACCTAGCAGACTTATTTGCGAAGTAAACTCATACGATTCGCAAGTTAAACATGAATACCCAAAAATGCTGAAGGTTTTGAAAACTTCGCATTTGTCCGCAAATTGTCAGGCGTACGCGATGCCAAAGGCAAATATTGGCGAAATTATTCTGCCTTTATGACTGAGAGGTGCCAACGCTCATAAAGTTTACGGTCACAATTGAAACAATTACTCGACGCCTGTTTCTCAAGTTTAATACGCAAAAGAAACTATGTAGGTACTGCATCGTTATGCGTTCAAGCACGCCATCGAATGACTCACGGAGCGATTTGACAACCATTTTGGTACTGCGATCTCGTATGCAAGTTTGATTTACCCGCACATTTTGAGGCGACCCCAGTTTTCTTAGCCAGTGCATTGACTCCGGTGCGTTTTGTATCGGTCGGTGTTATTCACCGGCCGTGGCGGGCGTCGACCCCGTCTAACAGCTGATCGCGGCCAACAGCCACGTGCCGTGTCCCTCCTAGCTCGGAGATAAGCACCCGCTTTGTTTCTCTTGTATACGAGACAGGAATCTCCAGGAAACAAGGCCTGGATTATGTCCTTTATTTCTGGATTCGACTTTGGAGAAAACCATTTTAAATTCTGCCGAGTTATTCTTAGTTCACCGTTATGAGCTCTTGAACTATATTTTCAAGTTAACTTTTAATGGTATAAAGAAAATATGGATCTTTTCCATAAATGTTACAAATTCAGCTTGAATTTTGCGGAATGTTAGGCAAGAGACACTGGATTTAAAGTTCAGCGTTAATAAAATGGATTCATTGCCAATACTAGATACTTAGGTTCCCCCAACTGCCATATTGTATCACTTATAAATACTAGGTAGGTAATTATTGTTACATTATGTTGTTCTATCGAGTGTCTCCCGCTTATTTTCCCTAATTTTTCCCATTCTTATTATTTCTACATTTAACCTTTTGATTTTCCACACAACAATTTTTTACGAATTTGTTACGCCAATTTTTTCCCCAAAAACTTGCTTCAAAAACCTGTTATTTAGAATGTAATATTCCATCGTTATTCATGTCCTTTCAAGACCACTTCGGTTAAGTTCGGTATTTGTAGATAATAGATGGAGTGATGTCAACCCATCGCTGGTTGTCCAAAGCGCGGCACCGTCACGGTCAGGGCAATAACCACGTCTAGGAGCGTTGATACGAGCGAGCCCGCTCGGCGCACGCGCATGCTCGTAATTATCGACACGACGCGGCCGCCTTGTTGCAAGGTTAATGTTGCGTAATGCTTCATATTGGCGCACTAATTGCAAATATGTGTTTACTATATTTGTTCTTTTTTTCGATTTCATAGTGGCTGTTTTACGGTCGGTAGCCAGTCTGGTTTAGTCTCAATGGCGACGTTTAAATGCTATCGATGTTCGTTATAATTAGTGTAAATTTTAATTCATTTGAATAGATCTCCATTATTTACTTCGAAATATTGTTTACATCGTAAACTGCGAAAAACAAGATAAAATTGGATTGGTAATGAATGTTTCATTCCAAGAAAGTGTTTTTCTCGTTTCGAAAATGTAATTCGTTGTTCACATGAGACAACGTTTCTCTGGTACCAAATATTTACACATTCCTTAAAAGCTTGAATTTCTTATATTGTTGGTTTGTTAAGTTCAATGATCCAAAACAAATTTTTACAAAGCTATAAAGCACACGAGAACAAGGTAAACTAACAAGGCGCCTTGAATTAGTCTCTCTTCCCTGACATTCATCTATACTTCTATATCTATACTTAATATATAAAGTTAAAGAGTTTGTTAGTTTGTTTGCTTGAACGCGCTAATCTCAGGAATTACTGGTCCGATTTGAAAAATTATTTCAGTGTTAGATAGCCCATTTATCGAGAAAGGCTATAGGCTATATATTATCACGCGAAGACTAATAGGAGCGGAGTAGAGTCAGCTAGTTAAAAATACAAGCACTAGACAGCTACGAGCTACCAGTGTTGCCGGAAAATTGGCAGCGTTTGGAACTGGGTCCGTAGATTGAGGTCACCCAAATGTTAGGCACGCTAAATATTCGTCTACCGAATCCTGTGTAGAGACGAAACTAAAATCCATATCGACTGTCGTTAAATAGGTGCAAGTAATCAAAATAAAGATTAAAGCTTATTTTAGCAACTGAATGATAAAGGCCGTATTTATATTGAGTAACTAGTTGACTCGCGCAACTTCGTCTGCTCCGCTCCTATTGGTCTTAGCGTGATGAAATATAGCCTATAGCCTTCCTCGATAAACGGGCTATCTAACAATGACAGAATTTTTCAAATCGGACCAGTACTTCCTGAGATTAGCGCGTTCAAGCAAACAAACAAACAAACTCTTTAACTTTATATATTAAGTATAGATATAGAAGTATAGATGAATGTCAGGGAACAAACAAACTCTTCAGCTTTATAGTATAGCTGATATAGATTTAGAATCGTGCTGTAAGCCCACTGCGTTCTTCGAACGTGGAATTCTTCTGAACTGCGTGTTCCTAGAAAAAAATAACATAGATGAGTTATATCGCAGGCAGCAGATACGTAAAAGATAATAATGATGAGTGTGTTTATTGTATTCGAGCGCCTCTTTAAATAGTCTGGGTTCATACCCATCAAACCTAGTAATCGTTGGAGTCATTTCTTTTTGATCTTTTGCCAAACGTTTAGAATAGTCATTCGCTTCTGTTTTTCTCAATTAAATGATAAGGCTGAGATTATTTCAGTCGCCACTGTCGATGCTAACGCACTGTGTTGACCTTCAGACATTAGGGCCATTAGCTGGAGATCAAAGATCCATTGAGTCAGGAAGTTGACCCTGACGACAAGCGAAACAAGTCATCTATCATTTGGAAGTATAGGAGACCCATTCGAAGCTTTTACAACCGAATAAATTATATTTAAGTTCTCAAAGATGTCTCATGGTTTGCTGGAATTGGAACATTTCTTTTGAACAAAACAAAGCAGTTAAGATCGTGTTTTTTTGGTAATAGCTCCACTATACCAGGAATTTTGATCTATTGTTATCGGTGAATGGATAAACATTTAGAAGTAATCGTGACATATTCGATTCACCGTGATAATGGGATCGTTAGATGCTCTCACCGAATCTTCTTTGGGGATAACAAAACCTACATGTACTTGAAGTATTTAACTCTAATTCTATCTACACAAGTACACATACAGTTTTTAGGGTTCCGTACCGAAAAGGTAACCAAAGGAACCCTGTCTGTCTGTCAGCGGGCTGTATCTCAAGAACCATAATAGGTAGACAGTTGAAATTTTCATAGATTGTGTATTTCTATTGCCGCTATAACAACAAATAATAAAAAAATATCCTGTATTGTGGGTGCGCTCATAAACAAACAGATATACACAAACAGCCAGACCCGGAACAACTACATATCTGTAGTGTAGGCCATACAAATATTTAATTCGTGCGGGAATCGAACCCGCGACACGCAGCACAGCGGTCAATCGCTCTACCACTGCGCCAGCCGTGTCGCACACATACCAATAGCTCAGGATTCCATTAGAATGGTCTCAAAAACATTAATGACTTCATTGTAATTACAAGAGATGACTTGCCTGTTTCTAAGCCAGGGTGGGACCAACCATTGTTGCTTCAAGTTTTTCTGGCAGATGTTAATAAAACAATTAAGTTTATGAGATCGTTTTGAAAATGGGATCTCGAATGATTAATGTTGTTAGTCGTTTAGTCATTTTGACTGTGGAAATACCAGTGGTCATGGGAATAGTGTATTTGACTGGATTTTTTTATTACATTGCTCAAAACCTAGAGAGCAGACAAGATGCAGTTAAAAAATATTGCTTTAAAATCTCAAAAAATGGCGGTGTTATCAGCATTTTAACATCTGTGATAAACAGAGACAGCACTAATTGCGTGTGACAAAGATAGAAGAATAGAATACTCTTTATTATGTACCTACACCACAAAAATTACAGAAATGATACATGAGGAAAATATAACATAGAGTGACACAATTGGCGGCCTTATCGCTAAAAGCGATCTTTTCAAGACAACCTTTGGATGGAAAAAGGAAATACAGTACTGTAGGTAGTTTTAGGTGTACTATTTAAACATATATACAAATTAATACATAATAGATAAATATACAATAATAATTTTGAAACAAAAGCAGGGAACACTAGTAAAAACGATTAAAGAGTGAGGAAGTGGTTTTTGACCAAAGTTTTAAAAGTGGACAAAGTTTGAGCACGTCGGGCAAGGCATTCCATAACCGCACCGCCCGAACAGTAAAAGATTTGTCGTAAAAACTGGTGGAATAAATCGACATCTCTAGTCTCAGGTTTTCCGATGACCTCAGATATCTATTATGTGTGTCATGAAGGAACTTGAAACGTCCTTTAAGGTAAGAGGGGGTTGCAAGATTGAACAGAAACGCGAGTCGCGTGAAAAAAAAAATTAAAAAAAAGAATACTGTAGAGCAGAAATAAAATATGAGAATCCCGGCGAAGTCGTATGGGAAGCCACTTGAGCTTTGTACGAAATACAGAAATGTGGTCATATTTGCGCAGGCCAAATATAAATCTTATGCAAAGGTTTAGGAGACGCTCAAGTTTATCTAGTTGTACCTGAGTGAGACGAGATAACTGACATCAGCATAGTCAAGAAAAGGGACTGTGCAAGTGCAATTTTAGTGGCAGTGGGAAGGAAGTTTCGCAATCGTGTAAAACTGGTGAAAAAAATTTGCTTACGTCCTATAGCTGTAGACCCCAAGACAGATGTTTAAGAATAACTTCAAAAGCGTAAAACTTCTCTGTTTTTTCCACCAATTTTATTTATTTTTTCACCAATCGTACTGTTTTAATAACATCTATCAAATAAGTATTCATTCATGTATATTTTTCATAGTGTAGTCAAATACCCCATTCGGTAATGTAGAATTTGGAAGTTGGAACCATCTGCATCGAGCGTGGGCCGCACTGCAGTAGTCCTAAATTTATGGCCTAGAAAAGACTGCGGGTTTCGAATGCCAGGGTTGGCCCGTCCATAGGGCGAACGGAGCGGCCGCTCCAGGCGCCAAGGGTCAGGGTGCGCCTTCGGCCAAGCTTGATGTAAGAAGAACGGTGTAGCTTAAACGATTACCTACTTTTATTTTTGGGAAAATAAAATATTTAAAAAATAAAGTAACCTATGAGACATTCTCTTTAAATTTATTTTTCAACACACTCCAAAACGTACTCCTACCACACTGCTTTTAGGCACGAAATGAAGTGTATTTCGCACTAGTGCAGAAAAATCGCACACATTTTCATACGTTTGGAGTGCAGTGCGTGGTTTTGTTTTTTTATTTACGTAAGTAAAGTTGGGAGCGCTAAAATTTGATCTCGCTCCAACCTAAATCAGCTAGTCTATTCTGTTAATAACTATTACGATATCGAGCTTCACCTGAATGACAAAGCTCACAAAGTGACCTTTATTACACACAACATAAGGGTCTTATGTTTAGACGAATTTGATACTCACCTCGGATTCCGCTGTCGAGATACAAAAATATTCTTACAGAATGCACTACTGGCCTCGGGCGGCGCCTTCAAATGCAGTATTAGAAAAGTTCTTACATGACCTAAAAAGTTTTTTAGGTCAACCGCGAGGCCTGATGCGATTGAAGATCCGACAGACCTATTAGAAAGTGTATCGATTTACCAACTCGTGGTCCAGTTCCAGTTTGCTGCTTAGCTAACTACAATGTCGGCAGATGAGTTCTTCGGAACGGATTTTCTAAGAAGTTGTACCGGCCCTTGCTAATTAGTTGGGCATTCGTAGGCAACCCAAAATACGACTTAGTTTGTCTGTTAACTACTGTGTAAACTTACCGAACTAAATAAGGCACCGACATTCTGAAAATCTTCAACATGAACGTGAGTGGTGTTTGAGGCCTGTCATTTATTTTGTAGTTTTACAACTGCAACGTCTGGTTCAGTTGAAAATCAGCGTCAGGCACTAGTAGTCTGAATTTTTGCTGGACTGTAACTATTTGGCGCAGCCGTGAGGCATGCTTTATTTAATTTAATTTTTTACAATTTATTTTTGTTTATTTCGGTTGTCTCGAAAACGTATTGTTTGCTTTTGTGTTCCTGCCAAACTATCGTATTTGCTTTTTTATATCCATGTAGGATTTAAATTAGTTAATACAGCTTACAGAGGAAGTGCGAAAATGTAAATGTCATTCATGGCTTTGTCTTGTTTAATTAGTGTAGGTTATAATGTTTGATCTGAGACCTAGTATCAATAATTAAAAGTTATCAGATAAAATTGTTAAACATCGGTATTGATTAAAGGCTACAGATTTATCAACAGGATACTGAACGTGTACCTAAACAGCCTTCATTAATTTTGGCTGGTCAAATATTAAGCAGATTTTCCGTATCAAATATTATGATTAATAATATGTAAGTTCATTACAAAAACACGTGTAAATTATATTTGCATATGTTCCATATTCAGAAGGTCGTTTTATCACGCTACTTTAATATCGATTTAAAAACCCACGCCCAAGTTGGCGGAATCCTAAAAGCACCTGTGCATATGCATACTAATGTCAAATGTCATCCATTGTGTTTAAATTTTGATCATGCATCTACTCTACAATATCACAAAATATGACTATCCTAAAGACGTAATAGTGATGTAGATGTAATCTTCTCTTATCGTGAGGGCAGTGAGGTCTAACGACCCTAGTGCCAGAGTAAACTATTAATAATAATAATTAAAAAAAAATAGAATATAATATTGTTTGGATTAGACGCCCCAAAACATTCCAGTTTTAAGGCCACGCAGGACACTCAGATCCAGCTCAGCATCATCAGTTTTGTCCATTGCGTACTAACAGATTGTTCTCCTTTGTCCACAGTCCGGAGTTACGACAAACACGACAAATGCGGCTTAGTCTGGATCCCGCGCGTAGTCGCGTACAGATGTCGCACGTGCGGCATCTCGCCGTGCATGTCGATTTGTCGCGAGTGCTTCCATCGCGGCGACCACTCCACGCACGACTTCAACATGTTCCTGTCGCAGGCTGGCGGCGCTTGCGATTGTGGCGACAAGTCTGTTATGAAGGAGGACGGGTAAGGAAATATCTAGATAGAATCTAAGATGGCTGATCATGCTTTTATTTTATTTATTTATTGTCCTCGATGATGAATGACCAAAAAATCTAATCGCGTAAAAGTTTTATTTTCAACCTACTAACAAATTAAATAGCATTTGATGAATATAAATGTTGACGGAGAGGAAGATGACACCAAGGATGGATTGTGTCAGAAATTACATGAAATAAAAGGAGTTTGAATGATAGGTTTTCAGGGGGGAATTAAAGTTACATGGAAACATGTAACATGGGAGAAGGGCAGGAAGACGATTCCTAAGACTCGGCTAGACAGAAGCATATCACTAATTACTGTACTACGATCTTTTAAAGTCTGTATTGTTCGGTCAAGTAGTCCATTTTTAGAACCTGTCGAATATAAACGAAATACCTATCTTAACTGACGCAATAATCACATCAAGTGAACTTATACCATTTTTCATTTCACGTTTTAAGGCGACTACAATTTGGGATGTGAACCGAGAACCCATCAGGGCCAAGGCTATCTTGTCTCAAGTGGCTTGTAAATGGCGTTACGGCGTCCTCCTGGCGCCGAATATCTACAGACTAAAACATTTCATAGCGGACTGGAGACAGATCCTAGTTGTTCACAGATAAAGTAACTAGTCACTAGAGATATGACAGTTTTCAATCATAACTTTGTGAATATTGAAATGTGGTAAATGTTTCCTCATCCATGCCCATAGATAGGTGTATACAAAATAAATTAGAAACGATTCGCAGTCCATCGAAACCAATTTGCAGTGCGCCGTAGTAATCGGTGTCTTTATCAGACCGATTTCTCTTAATGAATATGCTCATGTTAGGGTAGGACACTCCATTTTCATAGCCCCGGTCCTAAATTCGAGGACATGCAATAAGCAATATGGATGTAATTGTAATAAAGTCGTATTAACTGCTTCGTTTATGGCAAGACATTTCTAGGTCCCCGTCAAATACGGTGGCGCCTTTCTGTACCTATGCCGTCAGGGCCTTTAATGATCTATGCTGTACAAAGCTGTAATTTGTTTCAAAGGCTATCTGAAGGCTAGGCTAGTAAATGGAACAAAGTAATGACGTTTAGCATCCCACGTAAGTCGGAAAGTTTTATAGAAATAGAGATATCTTAATGGGATGGTTTAACGTGCAATTCGTAATAATTTTATTGGTCTGTCTAAAACAATAGCATGCATTGCTAACGCTACACGTGGTTTGAATTAGGGAATATGCATGCGATATTTTTATTTGCAAACTGAAATACATACTAGCTCTAGTAACCAATCATGAAATTATTTTTTAAATATCTTCATCAGCGATGAAGTTATAAAGCTTCAAAGATTATAATTAGAAAGAGAACTCCGATATGAAGTTTGACGTCAAAGTACATGACGTCTATACAGCTGCCATAGAAAACAGCGTTTTCGCGAGAGGAGCAGATATATTTGTTTAAAATATTTATATTTCGTTTGTTTTTAGAGTAATTTTGATTTTATTTTCACTGTTAGTTATATTTTTAAATAAACTGTATAGATAATAAATATTTTTTTCATGCATATTCCCTATTCTTGACGTGCTTCTTGCCCATTTTTTCGTTATTTTTTTTTTTAAATAGTTTGTTTTCTGTCCTAATAGATGATCTTTTTGCGAGAATTACTACATTGTGGTTATTTTAAAACCAGCACAATGTTTGTCAGCCAAAAATACGCAAAACAAGTTTCGATACGGCAACAGATACGGTCGAAAAATAAAGTTAACAAGCAGACGTTGTAACATGATACATATTTAATCGAGGATGGTAGACATGGATAAACACGAAATGGAGTCTCAGAATCTACGAGAGCTGGACACCTTCTACACAGAATACGTTTATTTTAATCAGCTCAATGAACTGCAAAGTTATAAAACATCCTCTTCAGTGCGTACTCTCGCTTCCAAGTTATCACTTAATTATTCGTCGTTCACAATCACCTGCACCTTCCAGAAATTAAACGGGGCCAATGGTAGCGCTGTACAGGTTGGTAAATACTGGCCGGGAAATCATCAAATGACTCCTCCCGCTCTGGGCGGAGCAGGAGGGAGTGTCAGACTCTTGCTGACTAAAACCCATCCGTGTTCTTCCTAATGCCCTTTGCGTTCCAGAGCCGCCGAGACTCTTTCGAACAAATTCCGCAACCCTGGTACTCAGTAAGCCTACTCCTCCATGTTTGTAAGGTGTAGTGTATCAAACAGGTTATTTTCTATGTTATTAATGAAGTCATGCGCCATGTCTCATGTTTGCTTCGTGAGCGCGAATCTGCTAAGTGCCGATTTTATTTACGCCGTCAACCGTCCAGCTTGTTAATGCTCATATTTTTTTATTTGTATTAGTTTTATTTAAATGACTACGGTGTAAATGTGGTTGTTAGCTCTTTTATTGATTGCAGCTCGTTTTTGCTTCTGCCTGTGGCTTGTTTTTTGCTGCATGTGTTAATTCAGAAACACTTACACTGTCTCTTTTAGGAATGGTGCCTAGACACTGCAAAATACTTTGTTATGTTAGTATGCGGAGTCAATAATACAGTCCCACAAGGCTATCCCGCTGTCGCATTATCGTTTAGTGGGAGCAGCACTGCGACAACATTTCAATGCAGTAACTTTGCAGTCAGTGCGTCACTTGCAGCAAGGCAAGGTCTGTCGTTTTGTAGCAGTACTGCAACTGCAGTTTCAGTGCGGTCTCTTTGCTACTAACTTGCAGTTGTAGTCCATCTTTGACTTCTGAATAACCTTTTTTTTTTTTTACTATAAATAGGCATACGTTTGACCACAATCTCACCTGATGGTAAGCGATGATGTGGTCGAAGATGGAGCACGTTTGCCTAGAAGCAACCTGTTCACTCTTGTCTTAAAGACTCCCAGGTTGTAGCTATCTGGAAACACAGACTCTGGCAGGGAATTCCACTCCTTAGCTGTACGCACTATGAATGTGTTTAACCTGAGAAGAAACACTCGTAATCAGCTGGAAAGCATCTAGATTCAGGCCTCTAGCTTAAAATATGACAAAAAAGATAGACGTTCAAATGTTACTTTAATCAGTAAAAAAGAAAACAGATAAATCTACCGTAATATTATAAAGAGGGCAGATTTGTATTTTTTTATGTTTGCGACGATTGAACTAAAAAATACCGGCCAAGTGCGAAATGGACTCGCACACGAAGGGTTCCGTACCAGAAACATCAATTTTTATTATTTGTTGTTATAGCGGCAATAGAAATACACAATCTGTGAAAATTTCAACTGTCTGTCTATTACGGTTCTTGAGATACAGCCTGCTGACAGACAGACGGACGGACGGACAGTGTAGGCTTAGTAATAAAGGACCGATTTAAAAAATTCTTTCACCATTGGAATGCGTAAAATAGGCTATATTTATTACTAGTAAAAATTAGGGATCCTTAAGAAAATTGCAGCGCGGACGAACTCGCAGGCGAAGTGCTAATCTACACTATATAATAATAATATTATAAAGAGGAAAGATTTGTTTGTTTGTTTGTTTGTTTGAAATGAATAGGCTCCGAAACTACTGGACCGATTTGAAAAATTCTTTTAGCATTGGATAGCTACATTATCAGGGAGTAACATAGGCTATATATTATCCCCGTACTCCCACGGGAACGAGAACTCGGCGGGTGAAACCGCGTGACGTCCACTAGTCTGTGATATTCTTACAAAGACATGTTTAAACATTAAATTCTATTGATTCTTGTTTGTGTGAAAAGCTAATTCGTCAAGTCGTTAACGAGCTGAACTAAAATTCTACTTTTACATCATTAAAGCAATCTAGCTCACACCTTGATTATGTCATACACTGTTTGTTTTCTCACTTACGTGACTAAAGTTTCCATTAGGTAATTAATAGGCTTTTAATCAAGTGACCATTGTGATGTGGGTTACGGCTTTCAGGTTGTTTATTTCTGATTGTTGTCATAGCTGCTGTTGTGTTGTGTTTGTGTTGAATATTTTTTCTATTCTGTTGTATAATTCTACTAGTTGACCCGCGCAACTTCGTCTGCTCCGCTCCTTTTGGTCGTAGCGTGATGATATATAAGCCTATAGCCTTCCTCGATAAATGGGTTAACTAACACTGAAAGAATTTTTCAAATCGGACCAGTAGTTCCTGAGATTATCGCGTTCAAGCAAACAAACAAACTCTTCAGCTGTATATATTAGTAAGTATAGAAGTATAGATTCTAAGTTCGAGTAATAAGTGTCGCACTGCATCCAACCCGAATCCTAAAGGTACGAGGTCGTAACCGACTGCAGACAGCAGCAGCAAACGACGTGTCGCCGCGCAGCCCTGGTTTCTTTGTATTTCAATGAAAAAGCGGCATGCGACGTGTCGCTAGCTACAAAAGGTATTTCATAGAAATACATAGAAACCAGTACTCTCGCAGCGACAGGTCAGCTACGAACTCGTACCTCAATTCCGAATTTGAGTTTCGAGTTCTTGGCTAAATAACAACTGACGGGTCGATCTTCGAGGTTAAGCAACGCTTTCCAGGGTCAGTGGATGGGTGACCAACTATTGCATGCCGGGACTTCCACGTGTCTCGGAAAGCACGTTAAGCTGTTAGTCCCGGCTGTTACTTGGACATCTTTGACAGTCATTATGCGTAGTCAGAAGCCCGAAAATCTGACAACAGGCTTGCCAAAGAGCCCTTACCCCCTTACACTTTTACTGGTTTGTGGAAGTCAAATAAGCAGTCACTCGATGTAAAATAGTAGTATTCAGCTGCAAACGGTTGAGCTCGAGCCCAACCTAGTTGGAAAAAGGCTAGGAAGGTTGGCAGAACCCAGTTCTGTGCGAATTTGAAATGTACTGAATTCGGACTGACGTAGTTTCGATCTAAGTACATATTTTACTACAGCTATTGCATACCAATATTTCTGGATTCTCACTCAAGCTCACATGTTTTTAACTACACATAACGTCACCAATTCACCATCACTGGTACTCCAGATATCATCTATATCTATACTAATATTATAAAGAGGTAATGTTTGTGAGGTTTTAGGGGGTAATATCTGGATCTACTGAACCGCTTTCGAAAATTCTTTTATCAATAGAAAGCCACGTTATAATCTCTGGATCTACTGAACCGATTTTGAAAATTCTTTTATCAATAGAAAGCCACGTTATAATATCTGGATCTACTGAGCCGATTTTGAAAATTCTTTTATCAATAGAAAGCCACGTTATAATATCTGGATCTACTGAACCGATTTTGAAAATTCTTTTATCAATAGAAAGCCACGTTATAATCTCCGGATCAACTGAACCGATTTTGAAAATTCTTTTATCAATAGAAAGCCACGTTATAATCGATCTACTGAACCGATTTTGAAAATTCTTTTAGTAATATAAAAAAAATAAAGCCACGTTATAATCTCTGGATCTACTGAACCGATTTTGAAAGTTCTTTTATCAATAGAAAGCCACGTTATTTGTGAGTGTCAAAGGCTATAAAGTATTAAACCGAAAAATACCGCCCAACGAAGTGGGCATGGGTCAGCTAGTATTAAATAATTCCACCGCGTTCTGACCCTATACGTTCAGGACACAAACGTTCTAAATCACAAGGCTAATATGTGGAGCAGTCGATCAAAGTCCTAATAAAATCAGCAATAACTAGGCAATGGAACCATAATGAGATGTCTAGCGTACTGACCGTGTGCACTCATTCAATTAGATTGTTATCGCAATCACGTGCTTCTGCCGATGTTTTCCTTGCAGTGCCAGTGTGATGCTGGCATAATATTATATGTATTGTGTTTCTGATAGAGTTATGACTTATGACAAACACGAGACTTGGTGGTGACGTGACGGCTGATAGCGCAATATCAAGGTTGTCGATTTAATTTAGTATGATAAGGCTACCGAAATTAGAAGTACACGTGCGCTTTTAGATATATCGAGAACATGAAGAAAGGGATATTTACGTGCGTTTTGCCAGTCAGAATTGAGCTTGCAATAGGGTATTTTATTTTTCGAACCACAAGATGCAGTAGAAAGAAGCTCTTTTAAAATACCAAAAAAAGCATTTTGAAATCCATGATGAAAAGAGACAGCACTAATTTCATGTGACTTCATACGCAAGTCACGCTCTTGTGAAATTGCGCCATTCAGTGCAAACATCGATTTGCGTGAAAAGGATAGAAGAATAACTCAAAAGCGTGTAATTTCTCTATTTTTACACCGATTTTAATTATTTTGTCACAAATCGTATTATTGTAGTAACATCTTTCAAAAAAATACTATTTTAATCCATGATAGTGAATGGATGATGCAGATTTTTGATTGTAGTCAAACACCCTTTATTTTTAAGGATGGGAAATCATCAAATGACTCCTCCCGCTCTGGGCAGAGCAGAAGGGAGTGTCAGACTTTTAGTGACTAAAACCCATCCGTGTTCCTCCTAGTACCCTTTGCGTTCCACGGCCGCGGTGAATCTTTCGAACAAATTCCGCAACAGTTATCAAATACCCTATTATAATTGTTTCGTTACCTCTGTTTATGTTCAGTCAACAAAGCTATTCGCACATACATATACAGGCAAAAATATTAATTTTTCCACAACATTGCCAATATTTATTTCTAATAGAAACAAAAAAATACGTTTATTCCGCCAGGAATGAAGCACAAGCTAAAGACAATGTGTGCATTATGATTTTTTAAGCTTTTGACATACTTACGAGTGTGTTGTACAATAATTGTCTACTCAGCAACAACATTGTTTAAAAGTAGCTGCAAGCCTGCATACCTAATAGCTTTGTTGACTGTACATATCCAACGTCAAAACGAAACACCAAACAAATATTGATCGCCGTGATACCAAGCTCGTTTATCAGTCCCCTGATAAGTAATCAGTGGGAACACGTGCGTCAGATAAGAATGGTTACATGAAAACATTTGCTAGCCGCGGTGAACTTGACCGGCTAGACCTTCGGCGCAAGGTGACCAGGCCATTCTAATGTAAACAGTTTATTTTGTTACGTTCAGACTCCAAAGTCTGGAGAGTATTTGGGACTTGGGTTGAGGTATTCCGTGAAGCACACCCAAACGAAGCACACCCAGACGAAGCGCACCTTAAGTATTCCACTTAGCACACCCGTAGGTGGGCCTCAAATAAAAAAAAATTGATTAATTTCCTATTCCACGAAGCACTCCTACGAATGTCACTCGCATAGTGCGGGGGACTAAGAAATAAAAATGTCGATAGAAGAAAATATTGCAATTATGAAACAATCTGTGATTTTATTAAGAGCACAAAAAAGGAAAATAGAAAAATAGTTAAAAAATAATTACTTTTTTGGAAAGATAATTATGAAACAATCTGTGATTTTAAAGTAAGATTACAAAAAAGACAAATATTGTGTCACATTATAAATGAAACTGAATGATGTTAGAAATTTAAGTTAGTCTTTTAAATAATAAATATTTTCTTCTATCGACATTTTTATTTCTTAGTCTCCGCACTAAGCGAGTGGGAGTGATATTCGTAGGTGTGCTTCGTGGAATAGGAAATTAATTATTTAAATTTTTATTTGAAGCCCACCTACGGATGTGCTAAGTGGAATACTTTAGGTGTGCTTCGTCTGGGTGTGCTTCACGGAATACCTCCTTGGGTTTTATCAATGGATCTGGGATTTTAATGCGTTAAGTATTTTTGTATGTCTGTCTTTTTTGCATTGGAGCTTCTAAACAGATAGAATGATTTCAATGAACGTTTTGAAATTAGAGGTTTGGGGTGTAGTTCTTCTTATCCCATTATTTATTACTAGTTGACCCGCGCAAGTTCGTCTGCTCCGCTACTATTGGTCTTAGCGTGATGATTATAGCCTATAGCCTTCCTCGATAAATGGGCTATCTAACACTGAAAGAATTTTTCAAATCGCAACAGTTGTTCCTGAGATAAGCGCATTCAAGCAAACAAACAAACTCTTCAGCTTTATATATTAGTAAGTATATTAGTATATATTGTCGGTTTTCCTCGTAATTCTACGCCAGACGTGTCTAAAGTCGTTCTTTTTAGCATTTTTAGGGTTCCGAACATCTGTGAAAAACGGAACCCTTATTGGATCGCTCGGTTGTCTGTCTGTCTGTCACAGCCAATTTTCTCCGAATCTACTGGACCAATTATGTTGGAATTTGGTATACAATACATATGAACTTCTGCGGCCAAAATACGGACGCATTACGCTATTAAATATATCTTGTTATAGAATTTTTTAATTAAAGAAAAGCCATACAGCAATTTTCGATGATAGTTTCATAATAATTTATCCATTGTATCTTATCTTGGCCTCACAACAAAAGATAATAATTATTTTAGTTTTGTTTGATTAGTAAAAAACAATAAAAATACTGCCTTTTTATAAAACTGAAGTGAGGTAAATAAATTATCAGCAAAAAAATAATCGTGAGCTGATGGTGTATAGTTGGTGAGCACAATGAACTCTCCTATAGTACTAGGTAGTGTTTTTTGCACAGAAAAAAGTTGAATGGTATAATTTTTATAAGAAAGCCCAGGGAAGCATAGCAGAACTGGCAGGTTTGAACTGTGTAGTGGGTGGAACCAGACCTACACTGATGATGCTATTAATTATAGTTTTTTTTTTGGGCACTGCCATTGTTGATCTTTTTTAAGAGCACCCAAACTCAAGAAGGAAGTGTGGCCTTTGCCCTACAGTGGAACTCAAAGGGCTCATAAAAGAAAAAAAAGCTGGCCAAGTGCGAGTCGGACTCGCGTGCAAAGGGTTCCTAACGATTTTAAATTTTTTAACATGTTATTTTAACACTACAGACTTCTAATAAGTTTTCCTGTAATCTTTAGGTAAAGATCTATTATTTTCATGTTTTTTCAAAATTTTAAGCTCAGTAGTTTCGGAGATAAGGGAGGGGGGGGGGGGTAATCGTCATTTTTCGTCTAATTTTTTGAATAACTTCGAAACCATTTATTTTTAAATTATGAAAGACCCTCACAGTAAGCCCTTTTTTAATTTTCTAGTTTGACCCCCAAAAGTGACTCCCATACTAAAAATTTAATGATTTACGTAACTCGTCCGTATTTGGGTCATAGGAGTCCATATGTGTACTAAATTTCAACAGAATCGGTCCAGGGAATCCGGAGGAAACTGGCTGTGACAGACGGACAGACAGACACCTGAGTGATCCTATAAGGGTTCCGTTTTTTGTTCGAAACCCTAAAAAAGTATTAGTTGTTTAGTTGCAAGAACCCCTCCGCAGGTGAAGGCCTCCCTCCAAAGAATTCCATTTGGTTCTGTCCTGTGCCTTCTGCATCCAATGTGAGCCTGCCATTTCTCTTATGTCGTCTTCCCATCTCGTGTACGGTCTACCTTTTTGGCGTTTCCCTACTGGGCCTTTCCACGATGTGACTCTTATCGTACTTACATTACACTATCACAAATACCGTTACTATAATGTGTGTAATCTTATAACAAACGGGTTACCAGGATATTATACAAAATGATATCGGATCGGGATCGCTAACACATATCTGCTCGATTGTTATTCGACGCCGTCGATAAGCAGATGGCACATTGTTTTGTTGACATTTCGAGTAGATAGCATTAGAATACATTGCATGCTATACATACGTGGAATGTTTTAAGAATGGGGTAGGCGGTAGTAGTTTATAACACCTGTCTTTGCTTACGGTCTGTGAAAAAAAATGAAGTAGCATACACATCATTATGTTTGTTTTTCGTGAAGGGCTTGGCAGCGGTTTTAGTATTGCGGTAATTTTGCCAGTAATGTTTACTAAGGGTTAAGGTACAAGTTTGTAGCTGACTGCAGGCAGCGGCAGCAGGCGATGTGTCGTAGTGACGCGGCAACACGCCGCCTGCTGCCGCTGCCTGCAGTCAGCTACGAACTTTACCTTTAGAGTGTTTAGAGCCTTTAAGACTTAGACTAAGCCTGCTAGTCCGCCTGCAAGCAACTCGCATGCAAGTTTAATTACATCGGGACAAACGATCGACCGATTGATCACATTGCACCTCGTTAGCCCGCAATTTAAAGCAACTAGCATTCAAATTGCCTGCAAGTGGAGACGCGGCCTTACTACTGTTTTTTCCCGACTGCCCTAGAAGAAAATTAATGTTTTTTACTTACCATTGCTTGACTTAGGAATCGAATCCAGGACAAGATCTCTTGCTTGGTAGTTGCACTTAACTTGCAACAGGGGGCAGTTGCCCTAGATAGCCTAGCCTAGCACAGTTCAGCTGAAATCTTATATTATATACAGTCTTTGGCAAAAGATTTAATCTCGACGCCATAAAAGAAGTTGTTGATCAATGAGTCATGACATCTTATTTACAATTCTAAGAATGTTATTCTGATAATATTTAAAGATTTTCCTTATTTTGATGTAGCAACAGTAGGCGTCGGACCACAAGACCACAAGACGAACGGCGATGCGCCACCGGTACATGGTGGACATCCCACCGACACGCACTAAACGTTTTGGGAACACATTCGTAGTGCGTACAGCTAAGGAGTGGAATTACCACCTGGGAGTCTTTCCCCAAAGTGTTGGGGTCGGCTTCAAGTCAAACAGGATTCAGCTGAATATCAGTGTTTTACGTGAAGCGGCCGCCTACCAGATCTCCACGATTCATTAACTGGGTAACAAGGTACTTTTTGGCAAAACTGGAATTAGATTTTCTGGCTTCTGACAATCCGTAAAGACCAAAGATCTACGAATGGCAATCAGGACCAACGGTTTAACGTGCTTTCCGAGGCACGGAGGAGACTCGGTATGTTAAGATGGTCACCCATTCACAGACCGCACTCGGCAGACGTTGCTTAACCTTGAAGATCGACCCGTGCGGCTGTTATTCTTTATCCATGAGCTCATCAACTTAAAATAACGAACTATTCAATATAATTTAATAACAAAACTACTTCGACGACACGGTTGGCGCAGTGGTTGAGCGATTGGCTGCTGCGTCGCGTCGTGGGTTCGATTCCCGCACGAAACGAATGTTTGTATAACCTACAGATAGTTGTTCCGGGTCTGGGGGGCTACTCTCTAAGCCCGAAGTCCGTAGTTTCGGGCTTAGTTGCGGGCGTATTCTACTCCGTATCACCTAACCACTAAGAATTTATGACAGCACGATTTGACAGTTACTGGCAAATTGTGTTGTCATTCATTATACGATACAGGAGGAATTCCTAGTGTGGGGCAAAGTTAAAAAAAATAACAGCTGATATCGCAATGATTACTTTTTCTCGATAAGCCATGGGCCATGATTTAGCTGATAACAGAGTGATTGCCACTTCAAATACTGACATGCTACTCTTATCTCCTATCAGCTTTATGATATTGGTCCCATTAATATTGACATAGATCTTATCAGAGAAATGGGTGTCTGTTTGTCGGACAATGGAAAGCAATTTGTCACAATTTCTGTGACATTCGGAATGGACATAAATTGTACTGAAAGTCGTTTGTGTTTGTAGGTTAAAACAATACCTGACAAGTCTAAAATGTTTTAAATATAATATTGATATGAGATTTTTGCTGTTATTAAAAATACTAACATAAAATTATTTCCAATATCAAGCCAATTTATGAAATAGTACAAGATCAGATACGAATCGAGTTTTTCAAATAAGTATAGCGATATTTGTTAAAAAAAACACCCGGCCAAGTGAGAGTCGGACTCGCCCACCGAGGGTTCCGTACGTAGCTTCACATTACTTTAAATAAAGACTATATTTTTATATGATTTAATTACATATGTATAGTTTTCAGACTTTTCCCTATACTTGTAGTATAAAACGGTATTACTTGCCAAATTTCATAGTTCTAGGTCAACGGGAAATACCATTTTGATTCCCTTGAGAGTGTCAAAATATAGGTTTTTTGCAACATACACGACCGTATCTTTTTTTACGTTAACTTAGAAGTTTGTTTTTTTACACAGCTGCAAGGGGCCATACACCTTAGTATATGGTTTTAATTTCAACTCAATACCTCTACGCGTTACCGAGATAAACGGTCTTGACAGACAGACGGACGGACAACAAAGTGATCCTATAAGGGTTCCGTTTTATTCCTTTTGAGGTACGGAACCCGAAAATTCGACAACTTGTAAGTTGACGGTAAAGGCATGATATAATCAAGCATACGACACGAATATTGAGAACTATCAAAATGTCAGCATAGTGTTGTGTTTAATTAAAATTTTTAAATCTATTTCAATGCTTAAAACTTTATCTACAACGAAGACAGCTTTCAAACTTGCATCCACATCTTAACCTGCTTAATACAAATAAGGAACAATACCCAAACCAGAACTCCTCACAAATAAACAAAACAAACGAATATTACATCCAGAATGCCAACAAAACTACAATAGAAACAAGCACAGACAGAGAAAAAGCAGCCATCCTTTACTTTCAAACAATGCTGTATAGGGCGTCTTACAAGATGAAAAGAGATAGCTCATCCTAGTAACCTTTCCGTGACTCAGACGTCCGTTTGAACTTGCCCCTACCCCTAGACCTTCGCTGTGACCTTGGAGCGAGGTGATGACGTCATTTTCGTGTGACGTCACTCATCTCTATCTAATGCTGACGTTTGTGATGAAAGGATGAATTAATAAAGTAATGTTAATTGAGGTTTTAAAACAATGGAAATGGAACATTTGTTTTCAAAATGTAATAATTTAATCTGGTATCTGTGTAAGCAACTTTGTCATGAATTTTAGCATGGGTTTATGAATGGAACATGAAACAAGAATTAAGTGGTAAATGTTTACAACCGGATGAACTCAAGTGCTTTGTGGTCGGGTGTTTAACTCCCATCCGCAGTTCCGCATTGCAGTATCATATTGTCTATTATTATGTAGTCGAGCCTTCTTACATCTGATGGAACGCTTTGCAATTTGGCACCATAATGTGACAGCTCCCGCCCTGAACTAATGAGGGCTACCGTTTTTGTAGTCACCAGTCGGCGCCACTCAGTATGGTCCTTAATCATGGTATTTTCAGCGAAGTATTTTTTTTTTTTTTGATGAATTTTCTGCACTATGGCAATCTGTTCGAAAACAATAAGCCACTTGTTTGGCTGGAACTACATGTCCTGATTTTTTTTTATTGTTATGATCGAGAGCCAATCAATTGCTGAACTTTCCAGCAAACCCTCTTCTTGACTCAGTCTACAAATCTTTGGGCGAGACTGGGAAAGCCTTGTCTCTTCAGTCGATTGTACTGTAGTCCACCCTCTCCACTTAAGGCCTGTGCGAGTTCGTTTGCATGAGTTGCTAGTTTCTCCTGGTATTTCAGGCTTGCCTGGACTACGCCTGCCTTAACCATGGTATTAACGTTGTTATTATATGTTATATGTATGTCCTGGAAGGAAGCCTTAATTCAGAATTGGTACATTACAGGATGACAGCAGTCAGTTGTGAGCTAGCAATCGATCAGACTGTCCAGCGTTTTTCCATATATGTTGGGCTCGGCTTCCAGGCTGACCTGATGCAGCTGATTTTACCAGTACCGGTTTTTTTAGTATGGGGTTCACTTTTGGGGGTCAAACTAGAAAAATAAAAAAGCTATTCAAATTGTATCGTGTGACATATCAAATGAAAGGGCTTAGGGGGTTTAAATTATATTGTTTTCATAATTTTAAAATAAATAATTTTGAAGTTATTCAACAAATTAGACCAAAAATGACCCCCCCCCCAGCTTATCTCCAAAACCACTGAGGCTAAAATTTAAAAAAAAAATTAAATTGGTTCGGAAACTTGCACGCGAGTCCGACTCGCACCTGGCCAGGTGTTTTTTTCTATTGAACTGGCGTACTGACATTATATTTATCAATCAATCAAATCGGTCTATTGCACGGCGATGCTGGACATCAGATCTCCCCAAGTTCCACAACAAAACCCGGTTCCTTACTTCTATTCAATACTTATTCAAATAATTTCTCGTTCCAGATTCTGCAGCAACCACGGCAACAAATGTCCCCGTCCGGGAGACGTGCCCGCGGCTCTGATGTGCGTCGCCGAGGCCATGATGCCGCGCCTCATCCTGCGTCTGCTGCAACACTTTAGAGAGAACAGGTGAATAAATACCATCACAAACAGCGATGTTAGGGCGTCATCCGAATACAAACGACATAATCGCGCTAAAACGCGATCGTCGCGTTAGTTGGTTCGATAAAACCAGGGAGGCTACTCTCTAAGCTCGAAGTCCGTAGTTTCGGGCTTAGTTGCGGGCGTATTCTAATCCGTATCACTTACGGACTTACGATTAGGTCCAAACCCGATCTAAGAATGAATGACAACACGATTTCACAGTAACTGTCAAATCGTGCTGTCATTAATTCTTAGTGGTTAGGCGATACGGAGTAGAATACGCCCACAACTAAGCCCGAAACTACGGACTTCGGGCTTAGAGAGTAGCCTCCCTGGTTTTCTATACATACTTTCAAAACGACATTATTCTCGAAATACATGAACCAGAGTCATACCATATTCTTTAGTCTTAGCCTTGAAACGGAAGACTAAAGTGTCATTAGAGCAAATTTGGATACGCCCACAACTAAGCCCGAAACTACGGACTTCGGGCTTAGAGAGTAGCCCCCCAGAAGACGCCCTCTGTTGGCGCGGCGACGCTATCGGGTTTCATGCGACGATCGCTTATGCGCTTTGTATTGTAACGACGCCATCAGCTTAGGGTCGGTACATATCTGACGGAAAATATGTCGCGTATTATCGGTCGCGTAACGCCAGAACAGACAATTATATGAAAATACCTTTCAAACTCAACCGATGATGCGTTAATGCGAATAGACGCCACCGATGCATTTTCCGTCAGATGTGTACCGACCCATAGTAATAATCAAACAGTGTACATTCAGGGAAAAGAGTCGGTCAACCTTCCGCCTACTTTATTCTCTTCCAAATTTGCTCTAATGACACTTATAGTCTTCCGTTTCAAGGCCAAGACTTAAGAATGTCGTATGACTCTGGTTCATGTATTTCGAGAATAGTGTTGTTTTGAAAGTATGTATAGAAAACCAGGGAGGCTACTCTCGAAGCCCGAAGTCCGTAGTTTCGGGCTTAGTTGCGGGCGTGTTCTACTCCGTATCACCTACAGACTTACGATTAGTCCCGAACACGAACTAAGAGTGAATGACAACAGGATTTTATAGTAACTGTCAAATCGTGTTGTCATTAATTCTTAGTGGTTAGGTGGTACGGAGTAAAATACGCCCGAAACTACGGACTTCGGGCTTAGAGAGTAGCCCCCCAGAGTTGAACTGGTCGTCGCATCGTCCTAGCTTTTGACTGGTGATAAGGATTCCTATTGCTCACCACACCAGCTGTTGATCAGATCCTTATAGTGGAGACACGGACGCTGCAGTTAGATTAAAGTATGGAAACTGCTCGCAGAACTGATGGTCGATGAGGCCGAAAAGTTATGGAGTGGCGTTGGAAGGTCACGGGTAGCCGATGGATGCGAGACGCCCAGGATCGGTTGTTGTGGCGAGGCCTATGTCCAGCAGTGGACGTCTTTCGGCTGATATGATGATGATGGAAAATGTAAAATCTTCAAACGCACTGTTTTCAATGTTTAAATAATCCAATAGAAACAATTCCTATAATCGGCTCAAGTGTCACGAATTTAACCGTTCTTGTGATTTACGAAGCCACATGTGTGTTTCTAAGGTTTCTCACGGCGACCGTGTCAAGTATTTTTAGTTCGTTACGTTCAGCGTTCAGTGTAACCTAGAACTGGATTTATGACAGCAAATAGGTCAAGCCTTGAGCAGTTAGGTCGAGTCAATTATGCGGACTTGCGTGAGCAATACGTTTGGTATGAATATTCTTGACAAGACAATGCCACACTGTCCTTGGTTGGCGGAGAGGGGTTAGTAGGCCGCAGCGATTACTTAATATGTAGAAATAATGACAGGGAATGCCAATGTCGCTTATCGTCATCCTAAAGCCCATTGAAATATTCTTTGAGTATTTCTGGTGAGTAATCTTCAGCCTATTAATCTCCTAAATGGGCTTTTTCACGCCAATTCGCTAAGAACGCATCAATCTTCAGTCCTTCAATCTATTTTTTTTAGATAGAAGTGTCAAAAGGACTTTGGCCGCTCCACTTTCAGCTCCCCTATCTATTTTAACTCACGGTTCTAACCCTGCATCCGACGGGTCCCCGCGACCTTCACACGTCGAGTACATGACCTCATTTCCCGGCGAATTTCCTATAATTCACGACATACTAGCTTACAATGGATACTCATCCAATCTCAACGACTTTCCTCATCAAGGACGCGGTTCTTGAAGATACTTATGTGTTCTACAACCCTCTCGACTTCTCAGAATGTTGGATGTTTGTCAGCTTTGGGTTCAGAGCACATATTTTTATATTATACTAGTTGACCCGCGCAACTTCATCTGTTCCGCTCCTATTGGTCTAAGCGTGATGATATATAGCCTATAGCCTTCCTCGATAAATGGGCTGACTAAGACTGAAAGAATTTTTCCGGACCAGTAGTTCCTGAGATTAGCGCGTTCAAGCAAGCAAGCAAGCAAACAAACAAACTCTTTAGCTTTGTATATTAGTATATAGAAGAACTGAGCGGAATTGATTGTAATCTGGGACAAGCGAAAATCAAATCGAAACGCCTAACGCTTTAAAACTGCCAACACTGGCTGACCTCTCGTCATCGAAAGGACATTCGTATCAAAATTGTTGTGTCTTCCACTCCAAAATCCATCTCAGAGCTCTTTCCTGTTACAAATCGATTTTTGACCAAACCATTGTCTTTCTCCGCAGCTACGGCACACAGACCACGTCAGATACGTACAGGATCACAGTCCAGGAGTGCGAGGGCTACGTCAAGATGCTGATGGAGTTCAACAACATGGGCGATCTCATGCGCTCCGCCATGACCAAGGCTCTTATCAACCCACAGGTGAGCAAGCTCTACACAACTTCAGAACTTCTCGAACTTGAGAAATTGTAACAAGACAAGGGTCTGCATGACGGCGATGCCGCTGGCAGAAGCTAGTGATGGGTTTGGATAACTTTGTTTTACTTCTAGCAATTTGTCAACCTCAATGCTATTGATAATATAGGTAACGTGGAGGAACTATAGGTGGCAGCACAGAAATGTCAATGTTAAGCATTTATAACGTAAAAGTTTCAAATTTGCGCCTCTAGGTGGCACGGTCTACGCCATGCAGGTCCCCCCCCTATTGTCAGCCTAAGTGAACAATGTGATTGTTTGTCAGATGTACCGCAACCTAGTGGAGCCTCCATTCCCGGACACGGAGTACGGCAGCTACATGGCGGAGTCCAACAAGATGTACGAGAAGGCACTGGAGATGTTCCCGGCGCCGGAGCCACCTGACGAGTGAGTACCCAGTTTTTAGGGTTCCGTACTCAAAGGGTAACCAACGGAATCCTATTACTAAACCTCCGCTGTCCGTCCGTCCGTCCGTCTGTCTGTCTGTCTGTCAGCGGACTGTATCTCAAGAACCGTAATAGGTAGACAGTTGAAATTTTCACAGATTGTGTATTTTTATTGCCGCTATAGTCTTTAAAATTTATAGTTTTTTTTTCGGTTTATGGTACGGAAAGAACCCTTCGTGTGCGAGTCCAACTCGCACTTAGCCGGTTTTTTTTTTAATATTCTTATCAAGGGAACCGATCACGTTTCCGAAATTTTTTTTGTTCGAATTTCATTTTACTGAAAACTATTGACCAACGTCTTTTTTGCTATATGCATTATTTGACATATTTTTAGATCATCGATGTATCATGTGTCATAGGTATAATTATACTGAACTATATTTCGTCATACTATTCGTTACATAATAACTTTGCTAGTGGCTGAAGCCTCTTGAACTTTTGTCATTTGCCAAATGATTTATTTGCCTTATTTTCACCACACCAAAACAATTTTACGGAATATTAATTGGTCACAAATATATAGCCGGTTACTTGGTAGCATTTTCAATATTAAATTAAACTCGATCGTAGACTTTGTCTCTGTCATCTCTGACCTAGACTAGAGTCAAGAGTTTGCTCTTGCCACCACAAACTATTTTTGTCATAAAAAGTCTATATGTCGTGCTACAAAATTTAGTGACAAACGAATCGCAGCAAAACTGACTTCACGCAGTCTTATCTGCCCTACCCCTAGAGTGTAATTTTATCCCGCGTAGGTACGGAGGGGTGGGGCGGCTCGCGAGCTGAGGAGCAGGTGGTGAGCGTTAAAACCAATGACTATCGCGTTTGAATTCACCGCTAGAGGCGTTAGTGTAGCGTGAGGTCGTCGTAATGTCAAATTTCACTGTTGGTTGGCTTTTGACTCGAGTTTATTCACTTAGCTGCTTCGATTTTTGTGAATATTTTAACTAAAACAGCCTGACTATAGCAGATTGATGCCGGTCCTGCTCCACAGCCACAGCAGCATGGGTCCACTTGTTAGGTTTTCGATAATTGGAAGAAATGCTTACCCTTTTTTTGTTCTCCTA
This sequence comes from Lacanobia wlatinum, assembly GCA_947578705.1. Taxonomy (NCBI): domain Eukaryota; kingdom Metazoa; phylum Arthropoda; class Insecta; order Lepidoptera; family Noctuidae; genus Lacanobia; species Lacanobia wlatinum. The sequence continues at coordinate 26,265,976 of OX388033.1, forward strand.
CACAATCATTTATTTATCATTTCTTTGCATGATTGTATTAGCAAGGTATACACAATAAAGCAGCCTTCTTTTTTTTTTTCTTTTCTTAGTTACTTGAAACCATAGTTTTGTATAACGTAGAAGCATATTTTCAATTTTTTTGTAAATGTGAGCACTATGGAGCCATTTACATATGTAATTATAGATTTCGTTATTAAATTAGTTTGACATGAACGAGCGTGGCAGTTGAGAGCTTGTCATGCTCACACAAATGTTTTGCTGATGGTGGCGCGTGTTTTGGATCATTTGATTCCCTTCAAAATGGTTGAGTTAGATGGTGCTGATGCACGCGTCATGTTCGTGAACGGGCGCCGTCAGTTGAAACTGGTCATCTCTTACCTGCCACTGGCTTATTTTAATCTGTACCTGCATTTTGAATTGTTTATATGTTTTCTTGTTCTTTGCATTGTCCTCACATATAGAAGCAATCAATGTTAATGTTAACAAGATTTTTGTAACACATCACATGGTTTAAAAGAGTGTCCGTGGAGTTTCTTGCACGTTCTTCTCCATAGAGATCTACGCTTTGGAACGTGCAAATAGCTTCATGTTTTTGACTGACCGACTTTGACAATTCAAAAGTGCCTGTAAATGGTTTATTTGAAATATACGATTTGATTTTGATTTTTGATTTAGATTAAGTTACGTTTCTACCGACCACAGCATTGAACTTTCTTTTTTTGTTGGAAATATGTATATTATCTCCTTTTTCCATTGTGATGAGTCCACGTAACACTGCGACACTGTTATACGTAATCACAACTTTAATGCCATGATTAAGGACCATACTCGACAGTGGCGCCAACTGGTGACTACAAAAACGGTAGGCCTCATTGTGACGATAAACTCGCGTGGGGCCGCCCAAACCCCGCAGCGCCGGAGCCGTGACAGAAACAATGCTTGCTGTATGTTGCATGCTTGTTTACACGCTGCATGCTTGCATGCATGCTACAGTGAAAAAAAAAACCAAACGATAATAGTTCAAAAGTTTTAGGTGGTTGAAATTCAATCAAATATTTTTCGAACTTATGATAGGTAACCCCTTAACAACTCTACGCATGTTCTAAAAAATATGTAGTAACAGGAAAAGGAAAGCTGTTAAGTCTGCTTACACTCCCGTTTATGATTTTGGAATAATAAGCCTGGCGTTTTACCTTCCCACATTCTTCAGACTTTCATAAGCCAGTATCGGCGCATCATATTCAATTGTAAACTCTACATATCCTTCTATGGTTTTTGAAAATATGAAAAGTTACCTGGTGGCCATTTTATCATTCTACTCTTTAGGGAGTGCGCGCCGGAGGTAGGGATTTTGGACACCTTTGAATGCACTATGCTATGTTGCTCACATAAAGTAATCTTATAATGTTTCCTTTATCTCTGCGAGTCGAATTTATTGTCTGCTTGATTAATAAAAACTGTTTTTTTTTTGTCTCCAGGTACCGCCATCTGCCTGCTTTAGCGCCTCGTCTGCAGCACAACACGTTGTTAGACGAGTTCATATTCTGGACGTTCAAGTACGAGTTCCCGCAGAACGTGGTCTGCTTCCTGCTTAATATGCTGCCAGATCAGGACTACAAGGTAATATACACTTTTTATGGTTCCGTACCCAAATGGAACGGAACCCTATTACTAAGCCTTCGCTGTCCGTCCGTCCGTCCGTCAGTCTGTCAGCGAGCTGTATCTCAAGAACCGTAATAGGTAGACAGTTAAAATTTTCTGATTGTGTATTTCTATTGCCGCTATTACAACAAATAATAAAAATTAAGGCTGCTCTCTCGAGAAATGCTTAAAAACAGCGTGCAGATGAAGCAACTTTTCGTTGGTATTTACTGAGAAATTACATCTAAAATAAAAAATAGGTTGCAATCTACATGATATGATACGTAACTTGGTTTAGCCAGATTTTATGTATCGGTATCACATAATAAGAAAAAAAAAACACCAAATCACCTCCAAATCGTTGAGATGAAACCATTGTACTCCTTCAATTTTTAACAAAAGTCTAAAAAAAAATATCTACTGATTTGCCATACAAACGAAAATAATCTGGTTTTATTACTTTTTTAAAATATGTGTTATATTTTTATAATAAAATTAAAAATGCGGGTAGCGGAGTGGCGCGTAGAGGAGTAGTTAGCTCCGTTTGTATGCACAAGGTCATTGGCATGTATACAAGCCTTAAGGTTTATGGTACGGAATCCTTCGTGTGCGAGTCCAACTCGCACTTTGCCGTTTTTTAAGGAAACGAGATTAAACCACTGCTTTGTTTAAAGTAAACCTCAGGCATCTTGGCTTGGTCGTTCTCGTTCCATTATAGGACCTTATTTATCCATCTGACGAGATCGAGATCTTGAATGACAAATTAAGTAAATTAGGATAAGAAACAACACTACTCGAAAACTAAAAAAAAATATGTACCAGTCGAATTGAGAACCTCCTCCTTTTTGGAAGTCGGTTAAAAATAACAAATGAGACCTCTAAGAACGGCTTGTCGGCTGTTCACTAAATTCTATTAAATAATTACTGCCGGTAGATTCACACCCATATGTTTAAATTTCTGATCACAAGCGATTATCGTTTTTGTTTGTTTGTTTGCTTGCTTGCTTGCTTGCTTGAACGCGCTAATCTCAGGAACTCCTGGTCCGATTTGAAAAATTCTTTCAGTTTTAGATAGCCCATTTGTCGAGGAAGGCTTTAGGCTTTATATATCATCACGTTAAGACCAATAGGAGCGGAGCAGTAATGAAAATTGTAACGGAGATGGAAAAAAAGAATCACACATATCGGATCAGAAACTTCGGAGTAATCGGTGTACATACATAAACAAAGTAAAATACCAGCCGAATCGAGAACCTCCTTTTTGGAAGTCAGTTAAAAATGATGAATAGCATCCTTTTTAAGAGAATGTTATCGCTTCTGATTATTCACTGGTATTTGCTCCTATCTCAACGGTACTCAAACCAGTTTAAATGGTATTTGACCACAAATAGACTTAAAAAAGAACATAATGAACATTTCAAAACCAACTGTCTAAAATTAACAATGAACTATTTTTTAAACCCCTATCCTAAAAAGTAATAATTCTTTTATATTGTATGCTATGCTAAACCACGTTGACGGTTGTTACAGGAACACCTGACCCGTACATTCGTGATGCACTACGCTCGCATCCCGCTCGTGTTAGAGGACGCCGCCGACCCCGACACGCTGTCCAACCGCGTCGTCCACATGTCCGTACAGCTGTTCTCCAACGAAGCCCTCGCACTGCGCTGCGTACAACAGCTCCACCTACTGCACGTCATGGTCCTCTCTCTACGACTCATGATGGGGAAGATCCTCGTACAGAACACTCTACACGATCCCGAACAGAATTTTCATTACGTGATAGATTGTACCAGACGCGTGATGAAGGAGCATTGCTATTGGCCGCTTGTGTCCGACTTCAATAATGTGCTTTCACATAAAAGCGTCGCGTTGCTGTTTTTACAAGATGATGCGTTGGTCGATATGTGGTTCGAGTTCCTGTCTATGTTACAAGGTAAGTTGATTTTTTCCCAAACAGACTGAATATGTTTGGGAAAAAGCTAGTCAGAAGTCTGACCAATAAAATTTTCCAGGTATGAATGTTAACATTCGAGAGGTTGGCGGCCATATTGAGTTCGAGCCGTCATCGTACTACGCCGCGTTCTCGTGCGAACTAGAGGCGGCGGCGTACCCGATGTGGTCGGTGCTGTCGCATCTGACGGATGCGTCGCACGCACCGCTCGCGCGCCGCATCATCGCCGCCGCGCTCACCTACCTGCAGGAGTGGCTCGACGCCGTGCACTTCACCACGCCGCACATGGAGAGGGTGAGTCTTGTTCCTATTCGTACGATGTGGTCGGTGCTGTCGCATCTGACGGACGCGTCGCACGCACCGCTCGCGCGCCGCATCATCGCCGCCGCGCTCACCTACCTGCAGGAGTGGCTCGACGCCGTGCACTTCACCACGCCGCACATGGAGAGGGTGAGTCTTGTTCCTATTCGTACGATGTGGTCGGTGCTGTCGCATCTGACGGACGCGTCGCACGCACCGCTCGCGCGCCGCATCATCGCCGCCGCGCTCACCTACCTGCAGGAGTGGCTCGACGCCGTGCACTTCACCACGCCGCACATGGAGAGGGTGAGTCTTGTTCCTATTCGTACGATGTGGTCGGTGCTGTCGCATCTGACGGACGCGTCGCACGCACCGCTCGCGCGCCGCATCATCGCCGCCGCGCTCACCTACCTGCAGGAGTGGCTCGACGCCGTGCACTTCACCACGCCGCACATGGAGAGGGTGAGTCTTGTTCCTATTCGTACGATGTGGTCGGTGCTGTCGCATCTGACGGACGCGTCGCACGCACCGCTCGCGCGCCGCATCATCGCCGCCGCGCTCACCTACCTGCAGGAGTGGCTCGACGCCGTGCACTTCACCACGCCGCACATGGAGAGGGTGAGTCTTGTTCCTATTCGTACGATGTGGTCGGTGCTGTCGCATCTGACGGACGCGTCGCACGCACCGCTCGCGCGCCGCATCATCGCCGCCGCGCTCACCTACCTGCAGGAGTGGCTCGACGCCGTGCACTTCACCACGCCGCACATGGAGAGGGTGAGTCTTGTTCCTATTCGTACGATGTGGTCGGTGCTGTCGCATCTGACGGACGCGTCGCACGCACCGCTCGCGCGCCGCATCATCGCCGCCGCGCTCACCTACCTGCAGGAGTGGCTCGACGCCGTGCACTTCACCACGCCGCACATGGAGAGGGTGAGTCTTGTTCCTATTCGTACGATGTGGTCGGTGCTGTCGCATCTGACGGACGCGTCGCACGCACCGCTCGCGCGCCGCATCATCGCCGCCGCGCTCACCTACCTGCAGGAGTGGCTCGACGCCGTGCACTTCACCACGCCGCACATGGAGAGGGTGAGTCTTGTTCCTATTCGTACGATGTGGTCGGTGCTGTCGCATCTGACGGACGCGTCGCACGCACCGCTCGCGCGCCGCATCATCGCCGCCGCGCTCACCTACCTGCAGGAGTGGCTCGACGCCGTGCACTTCACCACGCCGCACATGGAGAGGGTGAGTCTTGTTCCTATTCGTACGATGTGGTCGGTGCTGTCGCATCTGACGGACGCGTCGCACGCACCGCTCGCGCGCCGCATCATCGCCGCCGCGCTCACCTACCTGCAGGAGTGGCTCGACGCCGTGCACTTCACCACGCCGCACATGGAGAGGGTGAGTCTTGTTCCTATTCGTACGATGTGGTCGGTGCTGTCGCATCTGACGGACGCGTCGCATGCGCCGCTCGCATCGTGATTCTCCCGACGTACAGATATTCTCATGACGATACTTCGCCTTCTCTGTCTATCCTTGGCATTTTATATTGATCATAAGCTAAGATGTATTCTCCCCCGCAGTCGGAGGTGATGCACGCGTCGTTCCACTTCCCGCTGCACCGCTACCTGGGCGCCTTCCTGTGCGCCGGCGTGCGCTGCATGGGGCTGCGCGCCGCCGACGTGCTGCCGCCGCCCGACCTGCTGGCGCTGCTGGCCGTCCATCCGCTCAGGGTGCAGGTACGTGTCGCTAGCTTGAGATGGAGAGGCCACGGTTACGGGTAAACTGACTAGTTTGAATTCAGAATCTAAGATGATTAGCATGTTTTGGGAAAATAACCTGGATGACATATTTTCATGATAAAACTCGGTTTTGATCGCGGCTTCGCTCGCGTTATAATAGAATTTCGCAAAACTCTCCTAAACATATCCAGGGTCCAACTATCTTAAGCTGTAACTGTCTTCTCCAGGGATCTCTGTACCAAAATTCATTAACGGCCGTTTTCAATAACCTATGTAAGTTTGTTGATAGATAGCTATCCCTAAGAACAAAATAGATCTTTCTTTCCGTAATCTTCGTTTCACAATTGCAGATAGTGCTATCTGTGTCAGACCAACAAAAAGTAGCTTTCTCTTATCCAAACTTTTCAAAAAACCCTTATAATTTATACATATTTAGATTTTCAAGACCGTATTCTACAATATGAAACAATAATACAATCCATAACTCTAGAAAATAAAAAATCCTAGAACATAAACTAACAAAATTCCGATGTGACAAATTTTCACTTAACATTTTTCCTTATGTTTAAACTAGATGTCCATGTCCTGTCGACTTGATTCTTTTTTGATATCTTTTTTATGTGAAATGGAGGTTAAACCTTCATTTGACATAAAAAGATTTTAAATTTCTAACAATATCTTCATAAACCATAAATCACAATTTCAAGTTACGTAATTATTTACACTTCAACATTTTACTGGAAAATCTATATCTATACTAATATATAAAGCTGAAGAGTTTGTTTGTTTGTTTGTTTGTTTGCTTGAACGCGCTAATCTCAGGAAGTACTGGTCCGATTTGAAAAATTCTTTCAGTTTTAGATAGCCCATTTATCGAGGAAGGCTATAGGCTATATATCATCACGCTTAGACTAAGAGGAGCGGAGCAGTAATGAAAATTGTGACGCAGACGAAGTTGCGCGGGTCAGCTAGTTTAATATATAAAGCTGAAGAGTTTGTTTGTTTGTTTGCTTAAACGCGCTAATCTCTGGAACTACTGGTCCGATTTGAAAAATTCTTTCAGTGTTACATAGCCTATTTATCGAGGAAGGCTATAGGATATATCATCACGCTAAGACCAATAGGAGCGGAGCAGTAATGAAAAATGTGACGCAGACGAAGTTGCGCGGGTCAGCTAGTTCTTTTATAAACTATCAAAATACGGTGCCAGTGTTATTGGATTCTTTTGAGAACTAATGCACACTAATTAACCTTATAATACCTCTCTAATCAATCACCTTACAAAACATTTAAGCAACATAGTTCATCTCTATCACTACTTGCACCCTGGAGCGCGGATGGGGGGTGTCACGTCGCCGACACAATGTAATTATTATTTGAAATAAATCAATATCGCTGCCATAACTGCTATAATATTCCATTATTAAAAGAAAATACATGGCTATTTCTATTCAAGCGCATAGTCGCGATATCGGCCGATGTTGACGGATTATCAAATGACATTTCTAGAGTTAGTTCCATCTATCGGAGAGTAACTTAAACTTTTATTGAAACGCAGGTAAAAACAAATTTTATGGGCGGTCTTATCTTTAATCGCGACTAGAGGTAGTTTATGTTGGGCACATTGAGTGGGCCGCCTCTGTGTGTGGATTTATGTATATTTAGATTTTATCATTGTTTCATATTTAATTGTTGAGATAATATAGTGTGCTAGCTGACATGTGCCATTTAATTTAATTTTCTTAAGTTCTTTAAACTTACAGACAGTTGTGTTGCTGGGGAGTTTGTTGCGCTACTTCTTCTTTCCAGTTAAAAAACTAGGAAATCATGACGGGCTGGGCAATTTAAGGAACTGTTTTCATGTAAATTTTGACGTTCAAAAAGTACTGATTTTCAGCCTAGTTTGAATAAATGTCTTTTGATTTTTGATTTTGTTATCCATCCTCCCGATGACTTGGGTAGATAGATAATGCTATCCGTCAGTAGGTAATTGAAATGCAAGTAAGGATAAAATGAATGTTTGTTTATCTTTAGTAGCTGGAGAAAAGATAGATCAGTTATTGATAATGGTTGTAAATCTGTTCAGAGATTTCGTCGCGAAAGCCTTATAAACAAACACACTCTCATTCGCGTTTATAATATTTAAAATAATATATATGTATATATATAAATTTAATTAATTTTTATTTTTTTATTTATTAATATTAGATTATCAAGTTGAGGAAAATAGACTACATGATGATAAAGTTGAAATTCCATTGCAGCCAACATCTCTTAGAACCTAAAAAATGTGAATTTGATTGTGGTGTTGTATGCCATAAAGATCAAAATTTTGCTAATGAGCTCGAATTCTGAATTCAAATATAGGTAAAACTGTATTTGTTTAAGCTTTAATTGTTAAACTGAAAGGTAAGTTTTTCTCACGATAATTTTGTTTTTCCACTTATTGATGCGTGTTCTACATTTTTATTTCATAACAACATGATTTCATAGAAAAATGCGAATGGGCTGTCACTTCATTATGAAGCAAACTTTATTTTCAAAGTAATTAATCAATTACAAATAGTTAACCTCTATGAAGTGCGGTAAGTTCTTTACAAGATATGTTCACATTTGCTGAACAAACCTTAACTCTTATTTTCACTATTTTATATTTAGCAAGGCAAGTCATTGTTGTAGTACTAAATATATATATTTTTTTAATTTGTTCGAGGCATATTTAATGAGCACCAGTTTTCACAGACCTTCGTGTATTTCCAGCGCTACACTTGGCGTATTTGCTCAAATATTCGCGTTTTAACGTTGATACAAAATTAATTTTATTCAAGCAGGAATAATTTTTTACCATGAATTTTTTTTTGGCAAATATACCAAGTGAAGTAATAGCAAAGTTTCTTTTTATAGCGTTGGGTTTGCTCTTGACTCTAGTCTAGGTCAGAGGTGACAGAGACAAAGTCGACGATGGAGCGAGCTTACCCAGAAGTGTTAGGCGTTTTGTTATGTTGGATTATATTGCGCGGCACGAAGCTCTGTACCAACTTGCGTGCCAGCTTTTGTAAGCACTATTAAAGCATATGAGTCAAGATAAAACCGCTGACTGCCTAATGCGTACCAGTAGCGTTTGAAATCAACATATGTATCTATTTTAGTTAGGTTCTCAAAATGTGTGAAATATTAACAGAAACAAACTTCTACTATATTAATCTTTATTGTTCATATTTGGAGTATGTGGACTAGAGAACTGGAGTTATCTATTTCCTATAGGGACGATATATGAAGCAAGATAACATTTTCAAAATACATTGCGATTTCTTTGTGTTGATGTTTTAATTGTTATAAAATTTCGCCAGTGGCGTGCGAATACAGTCACGGAAATAAAACTTCGTTTGACCAATTTGAAATGTCAATAAAGACCTACTTAGTCTAGCAAAATTACGTTGCACTATGGTACATTCACTAGAATGTTTACAAATAACAGGTATATTGGCCATGTTTATACTCCTCTGCCACATATTTGTAATCAGACAACACAAACAAACAATCAATGTTATCTTGTTTATTACTAACGTCCCTTTGTACATACCCTACCATTGTACGCCACATTGTATCCCGAAATAAAACTCAGTACGAGACTTAAAAAATACGTATTATCAAAAGTCACAATTACGCTACATTACAAAATAAAATGAGTATATGAAATTAAACCGTATTCTAATTGACCATGGGTACGAATTCGGTTGTTTCCGACTCGTCGACGAACTCTGACGGGGGTGGTTCGGCCTTCACGTGTTTTGAGTAGTCGTAGGTGATGACTTTGGCGCCTATGAAGCCCCCGGAGCCCCGGGCTCCTCTGTGGTATAGCCCTGCGCCGCTGAGCAAAGTCGCTCCTTTGGTGTTTAGGGCTGTGGACGAAAGAGACTTGTGTTAGTTATGTTTCGCTAGCTCAAATCAATCTTAACTATAAAATTAATATGTACATTAAAAGTAAGCTGAGAAATGTCTGCATCATATACTGTATCTTACTAATTTCATCACTTAAAACTCGGGTAAAAATACTACAAGAGTAACAAGTAAAAAAAAAAAAAAAAATAAGTAGTAAGTAAATAAATTAAGTAAGTCACATCTAAATAAAGTATGTTATAAATAAATAATATATAAAATTATTTGAATCTGGAAAACCTGAAACATCATAATTATTATAGGCTTGATAGATCCCAATGCAAAGAAAAGGCCTCCCACTCTCTTGTTCGTTGTAAATACGTGCTTAGTCCTCCAGGAATCAAGCTCTGACCATCCCAAATTAAAAGTAAAAAATCCTTACCTTTGGAAGGCACGACGGGCTGTATGTCAATAAATGGCACGGTGCTCTGCGCTGCGTCCGCGTCGAAGTCCGAATGCGTGAACTCTATGTACTGGTCGTGTTGCGAGTCTATGTGCAGCGTCGTGGTCGCGCGCGTCGGCAGGTCCGGCTTGAACAGCTCCAGACGTGACCTGGAAGATAAGACCAGTTGGAGTTAAGGTCTAGGTTTATTGGTGGTCAATGGCTATTGGTTATTGCCTCAATTTATTGTTCTGCTCACAGTCAACCGATTCTTCTGTACGAGGATCATCTCCTAATATCTGGTTGGTTACAAATTAACCACAATGTGGCTAGTTTCTCTCTTGGTCTGATCTAAAATTAATGAAATCGGTTCATATTTTCTATACTAATAATAAAGCTGAAGCCTTTTTTGGATGTTTGAACGTGCTAATCTCTGGAACTACCAGTCGGAATTGAAAAACTCTTATTGCATTTGATACCCCAATTTTAGGCTTTTTAACATCACGCTAGAAAAATAACCGATTATCATTACTTTTTGATCAGCCTAGTTCTTTCAATAGAGTTTCTCTCATCTTTTGTTCTCTCAGTCAGTAAATATTTTACCTGGGTGTATGTGATCCTTCAGTGTTGTCGTTGCTGATCCATTGACTCTTCTCCGGCGAAAGTTTTCCCGTTGTGTAGTTGAACGGTGTCGAGCGTATCTCGAAGTGTAGATGGGCACCGATCATTCGGAATCTGTGAACAATCAAGTCATTATACTCAAAAATCTTAAAGCGAAAAAAGCCTGCTGTTTTTGCTGTGTTTTTGAATTGAATTTCTTACCTGGCTCCAGTCAAAACATGTCCCGAAGGTGAATCCAGCTCGTCCAAATCAATCGCTCTCCTCTCGTACGTCAGCGTGTGGTAGTCTACGCCCTCCACGACGCCTCCGTGTATGGGATCGAAGGCCTGCGCCAACACTTCCTCTGAAGACTCCACGAAACCTCGCTCCACCAGCTTACCCTGGTATATCTGAATGTGGAACACTTTACCGTGCTTCACCAGTCTCATTCCTGTCACTACCCTGCGGAAAATTGCGAAAAGCTGATGTTAGTATCGAAGTAATAAAAACTACAAAGAAATAGACCACCCGCACACCCATGCTGTTAACACAATAGAGATGACAGAAGATGGAATTAGCTCCGAAACTACTGCGAAGTATACACTGCGCTTTACCCCTGTAAGCGGTATGTACAACGAAAGCCAGTTAGGTCGAAAAGATATAGATTAGTTTCCTCGGTCCTCCTGGTACTGACTTGTTGCTCTCAATGTCAGCTACCGCTTCTCGTAAGCTGAAGAAACGTTCAGCCGTGCTGGCTTCGTCTTCGCACAGACAGAAGCAATACGAGCAGTGAGTTAGTGTCCATCTCCACCAGGAGTCGACCTTTGAACGAAAAACTTGTATTATAAACTTGAATTTTCGGAGTTTTGGAGCAAGTTTTGGAGTAAACTTCAATGTTCGGAGGTTTGGGGCAAGTTTTGGAGTGTCCCTAAAAGTGTGCGGGCGAGCCGGACATTTAAGGGACTAACTTGTTGTTCTTGATGTCGGCCACTGCTTCGCGCAGGCTGAAGTAACGGTCGGAGCCAGTCGTGTCGTCGCACAGGCACAGGCAGTAGGAACAGTGCCAGAATAGCCAGCGCCACCAAGAATCCACCTGGACATAGCCACTGAATTGGAACACTACACTCGGGAATAATTATGCTTATACCAGCGAACCCGGCAAGCTGTTTTGCCATATAAAATAAAAATAAAATGTCCTAAAAGAATAGACTACGACCTATTCTCAGACCTACCAAATATACACAAAAATGTCATAAAAAAGTTCGATAACAAACATTGTGACACGAAATTTTTATATATTAGATTGATTACGTGCTGGGTTTTCTCGAGGTCAGGTAGCGGTCGATACGTGTAAAATTCTTTATCTATTTTACAACTTTACCTTGGAAATAGTCTACAGTCATAATAAAAAATAGTGACAATATTTTAATGATATTGCAAAAACCAAGATCAAGGATGAATGAAAACATTAAATATACATAATAATATGTACTGATCTTCAAGAAAATTAATTTAAATGAAACAGAATAAAGTAAAACGTCTTGCTTTTCGTATTTGCGTTGTGATTTGTTTCCTTAATCATTTGACCTCATTGACTAGCCAAGTCTGGCAGATAAGCCACGCAATTTAACGATTGCTCTGCGAACGGTACATTTGCCGTCAACATACAAATATTGGGGTCATAGTTCGATGTGGGTATTGAGATGTTGGGGCCAATGTTGGTCAAATTGTTCTTACCTTGGTTGTTCCGTATTTGCAGCTCCCGACCCTCCCGAGCGTGCGTCCGTTTTCGTACTCGATCCATTCATACCGCCTGGAGCTTTTGTAGTTCTGTAACGTTCAACATAGAGAATTATTCGAATATCGAGTCGTGACGAATTTTATCGTGATTTGTTTGTATACCAACGAGGTCACGGCTACTACTTAAGTTAACTACTGTTTTTAACAACAAAAGTATGGAATGTTTGCTCTTTGTTGTTCATGTCCCAGTTTGACTTCAAATCTTCAATCCTTACTTAATATTATAAATGCGAAAGTTACTCTGTCTGTTTGTCGCGCTTTCACGCCAAAACTACTGAACCGATTTAAATGAAATTTGGTACACAGATAGTCTAGAGCCTGAGAAAGGACATAGGACTGAGTGAGTGAGTGACTGACAGACAACGCTCAGCTGAAACTACTGGTCGTAGAAAGCTGAAATTTGGAATATTGTTTCCCTTGGGAGTGTAAGGGAGCACTAAGAGAAGATAATGACGGGATATACGCGTACGAAGTCGCGGGCAAAAGTTAGTCTAAACTAATGTTATAAATGCAAATGTCGAACCGATATTAACAGGACCCTGGAGACGTTACGGTTATACGAGGCTAGTTTTTCCGAAATATATCGAGCTAAGACGCGGGCAAAACCTATTCTTATATTATCCGGCGCTTTAATTTTCTCTTTGTCTTAGTTTAACTCAACTGGCTTGTTTAACTTTAATTAAAACAACAGTATAATCAGACTGGACAATTAAGATATGATATGACTCCGCAATACTACACCAATTAAAGCAATTTAGCTTTGTGTGAGACCGTTATATTTATCATCTGGAGTTCTTTGTCTTTTCCTGTTAATATGTATTACTAGTTGACCCGCGCAACTTCGTCTGCTTCGCTCCTATTGGTCTTAGCAATGGTGTAGCCTATAGCCTTCCTCGATAAATGGGCTATCTAACACTGAAATAATTTTTAAATCGGACCAGTAGTTCCTGAGATTAGCGCATTCAAGCAAACAAACAAACAAACTTCAGCTTTGTAATTAGTATATAGATATTAGTATAGATTATTTCTGTGCCGTATGTCCCCCTAGTACTTAGTTAATTGACCTTAGGTCAATTACAAGAAAGAGTACTAAAAGAAAGATTTGCCAGAACCATCATCATATCAGCCGAAAGACGTCCACTGCTGGTCATAGGCCTCCCCCAAGCGTCGCCACAACGACCGGTCCTGTGCCAGAATGTGTCTCACGAAATTTTGGGCAGGTTTATTTGGGAAGCCTATTCTTAGCAATGAAGCTGAAAACGCCCTGCTGCAATTTCTAACTACTTATTTGTGTTGTGAAGCAAAATTTTCGTGCTTTGTTCTCTTAAAAAAGTTATATTTTTCCGTAACCTCCCAATAAAATTATCACTATATTTTAGCCAATGTATACTTACAAAAACCTGACAAATTATATACTAAAACCTTCCTCGAGAACCATCCATCCATTGGTGAAAACAGTATGAAAATCGGTGCAGTAGTTTTTGAATCTATCGCGAACATACAGACGCGGCGGAGGACTTTGTTTTATATAATATGTAGTGATAGTGAAGCTGTCATGAAAAACACAGGTTTCAAACTCCACTTACCGCAGGACACACCCACATGTCAGAATCCACATACTGGCAGTCAATGATCCTCCCATTGCACACCTTCTGTTGCTCGCAGAACTGGTCCTGGAAGCATCCATGGCGCTCAGCCAGTGTATAGAAGGCGCAGTTCTCCTTGCACGTGCCGTCGCTGTTCATGTCCACCTCGTTCTCAATGTAGCCTTGCAGCAGGCGCGTCACTTCCGCGTACGTCGCTGGAAAATAGACGTTATTGACTGTAGTTGATATATTTTGGGGGTGATAAGTTTAGTTTGGATCGGGGTTTGTTGATGAGTTTAATGTGGAGTTTCTATTTAGGTATCGCGTCTTTGTTATCTTTAGTGGGTTTTTTTTTAAAAAAAAACGTTACCCCACATTAGGAATTTCTCCTGTATCGTGGGTGCGTTCACAAACATTTACACAAACAGCCAGAGCTGGAACAAATATTTGTAGGCCATACAAATATTTGTTCCGTGCGGGAATCGAACCCGCGACACGCAGCGCAGCAGCCAATAGCTCAACCACTGCGTCAACTGTGTCGTCATTTTATCATTGTTGACCCAAGTAGGTGCCTAAGTTGTTTTATCACTGTTGACCTAAGTACGTTTTACGCTTTATTTTTGTCAGTGACTCTTTTTTTCTGAGAAACATTTAGGCTAAATAAGCACCTTCGTTTTTTTTAATCATCAAAATCCATCAGAACTAGACCAAAAGTACCAAAACAATCTCTTTCGCTTCATTAATATAAATATAAAACTCTTCCGTCACTGACTGACTGACAGACTACGCACAGCCGAAACTACTGGTCTAAAAAGCTGAAATTTGGCATGCAGGTTCCTTGGCGAGTATGATTTCCCGAAATTCCTACGGGAACGAGAAAAAACGGGATACGCGCATACGAGTTCGCAGGCAATAGCTAGTAACAATATTAGTTGAATTACTTACCACTGGTGTGTACAGGCGGGTCACACCGGTACAGGTCTCGCTTAGCAACTGACAGGGCAGCCCTCGCTGCAGTAGCCGTCTGCCCCGTCCTCTCGACGTACCTTTGTCGCGTTAGACTTGCTTCTTGTGTGAAATTGCCTGAAAGAAACCATTCATGACACATTTTATTACCATCATCATCCTCATGTTCTTATACTAATTTATTTGGTGCATAGCGTGTCTTCTACGTCCATAAACTTCTATTTGCCACCCCTTTTGAAAGAAAGATAATTTATTTGTCAAATATGCGTTTACATGAACTGTTGAATCAGACATGCAAGGTATTAACAGTATATTGTGAGCGTCCATATTTTGTCAACAATAATCACTATTTAAAGAAACAATGACAAAGAAAAATGAATCTCCAGATGTCAAGGATAAGAGTTATTTACAATAACAGCTTCTGATCTTAATTTCCGTAAGATTTTTTCTTGCTAAGGCACTCTCAATCGCTATAGCTTTTAAACATAATCCATTGTCTTCATCAAGTTATGTGGCAATGGATTCTTAAGCATTAAGATTCTTATCCATTGAACAATCTTGACCTGAGTCTATACTAATATTTTAAAGTTGAAGAGTTTGTTTGGTAGAACGCTAATATCAGGAACTACTGTTTCAAATTGAAAAAAAAAATGTTAGTGTTGGATAGAAGGCTATAGGCTATATAATATCACGCTACGACCAATAGGAGCAGAGCATGAATGAAAAATGTGACACAGAAGAAGTTGTTCGGGTCAGCTAGTGTAAGAAATAAAGTAATATTAGCACCTAATAGTTTCTGTTATAGGTAGGCAATTAGAAATACTATAAGGTATTAAAGCTAAGTATAATTTGTTTGAATAAACAGCAAATATTATGATGACCGAGAACAACGGATATGTGCCTGGCTATATTATTGTTATTTAATTACTAATAGTTGGGTCATTATTAGTGCAATATACCTATTTTTGCAGATAATATTAATTACAAACAATGTTATTTACTGTGGTTACAAAATGACGTACATTTCTGACTATTACTGTACACAGATGATCCCTATATGGGTTTATGTCGCTAGCAAATGTTAAATATAATTTATTCTTTATTGATTTTATTAACTTATTGAGTGGAATATAAATTACAGATTTGGTTGTACACTACATCTTTACTATCCTTACTTAATATAACTCTGTCTGTCTGTTTGTCGCGCTTTCACGCCAAAGCTACTGAACCGATTTATATGAAATTTGGTACAGGGATAGTCTAGAGCCTGAGAAAGGACATAGGCTTTTTTATCCTGGGAATAAGTTCCCTAGGGATCATGCGGGCGAAGCCGCTGGCAGAATGTAGTTTAACATAATAACAAAAATAAAATATTTTGTTTTGGTAATTACTCTAAAAGTGGAGTTCCCGAGACTTAAATTTGATTAGTCAAGGTATTTCATAAATTAAAATGTAGATGCATACAAGGTAGAGCATCAAAATCAATTGTTTTTGTGACACACGGTCAAATTCCTTTTGTAATGAAAATCAACTGATCAATATTCAGTATTTACTTTGTTCTTGTTTTCCTTGCTCCACATATTATTTCAAATTGATGAAAAACAAAGTAAAAAAATGCCTTGTTTAAAATACTGAGACAGCTCACCTCATTCATACGATTTTTTTTTTATTTTTGTTTCAATCCAATAAAAAAAAATCTGTTAGGCATATGGATGATAAAATAAATTAGGAAAAAAATATTCTTCCTAGTTGTCCATTCTATTTTTATTATCATAATCGTTCAGTACTTCTGTAAACTACCGACATGATAAATTTACAGTGAACAGACATGATAGCTTATTTAATTAAAAGTTTTGCATATCGTTTTTATTGATAGTGTTCATGTAAATGTACTCGTATTGACGCATGCGCATGCGACTGCCAAAGACAACATGATTCACTTGTTACACTTTTAAAATGACAATTTTAGTCATTGGTTTGAAAAAAGCTGGTTGCTATTTTAGTTTTGTGATCACAGGTGTTTGTGTTGTATGCTTATAAATAATTGACAAAATTACACATATTCCCTTGATATCTGTAAGCATACTAAGGACAGTTCTCATGTTAAGTCTCATAAATTCGTGTAACCGCAACGATCATAGTATCAATTTTAATTAACTATTTAAACACACGTACATTCCTCCATGCACTTGCGTTTTCTGTCTCTCAAATCAAGTTTTGAATTAGAGAGTAGATTATTATAGATAATAATTTAATTACAGCTTTAATGCCTCATGATGGTCAGATGTGAACTTCTGCGGGCTATAATTCTCCTATTTTTATGATAGGGGTTCACATTATTACTATACCCTGTAATTACTCTCACATCTCCTATTTTTCTTATTCTAAGACAGATCTGATCTGAATACGACGTATTCTAGTCTATTTAAAATAGTTATAAAGTGTATCAACAAGGCAAACAACAAACTGTTTACCTATTCGAATCACAGCACCTACAGTCATCGTCTTTATTGTCTAGAAACAAAGAAACTCAACATTTTCATTTGCCTCAAGATGCCTCATATACTAACACATGGGATTTATAACATAACTGGCGAAATATGAGTAAAAACCGACATATGCTATGTGCTATTCCAGGTAATAAACTTATGTGTGTCAAATTTCGTCATAATCCGTTCAGTATTTTCTGCTCTATTGAGTAACAAACATCCATTCATCCAATAAAATTTTATATTTTACTAGTTGACCCGCGCAACTTCGTCTGCTCCGCTCCTATTGGGCTTAGCGTGATGATATATAGCCTATAGCCTTCCTCGAAAAATGGGCTATCTAAAACTGAAAGAATTTTTCAAATCGGACCAGTAGTTCCTGAGATTAGCGCGTTCAAGCAAACAAACAAACTCTTCAGCTTTATATAGAAGTATAGATTACTAGTGGACGTCACGCGGTTTCACCCGCGAAGTTCCCGTTCCCGTAGGAATACGGGGATAATATATAGCCTATGTTACTCCCTGATAATGTAGCTATCCAATGCTAAAAGAATTTTTCAAATCAGTCCAGTAGTTTCGGAGCCTATTCAATTCAAACAAACAAACAAATCTTTCCTCTTTGTAATATTAGTGTAGATTATAAGTAGTAGGAAATAGGATTGCCTTCCCCCTTTAGACATACAGGCAGTGATATCAAGCTTACCTCTCCCGTATATCCTGAGAAGCATCCAAGAGAACTGCATCATGGCGTAACCCTTGATCTCAGTCAGGGCTATGGTGTTGTACATGTCGTAAATCAGCTGGTGAGGGGACATCTGTAGGTCGCATACGTCAGAATCCTCCTCCTGAAATAAGAAGACAATATTTTCATATCTTGGTGAAATATTGGTGTAATGTGAAGAAAAAAAGATTGGTTGTCAATTTCAGTTTTACGGCGTCTACTGCTGTACCCCCCAAGCATAATGATATATCTTCTTTTAATTGCAAAATGGTTTAAACTGTTGTATTGAACTTAGAAAACAGTCTTCGCCTATCTTAAATATATTGGCATAAAGGCAGCAGGGCGATTATTTATTTGCAATGGGCCAATAGATCTTTGAAACGTTATTACCTAATTATGATGCAAGACTTGACGAAGGAAATGTAAGCATTACTTCTATTGTACTAAACTAGCTTATTGTAATTTTATGTTAAATGTTAACACAGGTATATTTTCTACTTATTATGTCATTGTTGACTAAAACCACTAAAGCTCGAGGAAGTAAATAAATTCCTTTTGGTGACAGTCATTTTATTAGGTATTCAAAATTACCCATGAAGTCATCTTTGCGAATAAGCATAGTATGCAAAGGCTTATCAAATACCTATGGGAATAGTCAACTTTGGATTGATAACGATTAGTAACGTTTATAGTATGATACAGTTATTTTCTTTCATGGACAGTTTCTGGAAAAACGGTATGTTACGGTTTTTTACTGGTATTGATTGACCTTCAGACAATTTTATTTATCTCTTCGTGGTGCAGTCGGTATACAAATGCTTGATGCGTGCTGGTCACGCATTGTCCTCATAAAACTAATCATGTGTAATCAATCTAATTGGATACAGCCGTTACAATTAATGTTAAATAAACAACCGCGTATAATCTAACTCAAAATAAAAATACTTTTTCCCAAACACTTTTTTCGAGTTTAAAATAGTGTCGAGGATATTTCGTAACTCACTCGTATGAATCAGTGTAAATAATTGACGAGTTTGTAATTTTTTCTTGCCACAATCTCGACCTACTTATTTCTCTTTCATGCGGGCTAAGCATATATAATGTTATGTTTAAATAACCATACAGTAGTGGACATAAGCCGTTTAGTGGAAGACTCGTTGTTGACAAGTCATACGACACCTAAGCATATACAATGCATACGTAACAAGTAATTACTCGACAAATACGGGATAATTAACGGATTACATTCTTTCCTCATCAAGACCTTCCGGTGTGCAATTAAGATGTTTTTGCTAATAAAGTAACCTAGAAAACATCAAGTGAATAAGACTACTTTCAGACGTAAATCATTTTAATTCTATAAGATGTTATGAATATTGAAGTTTTTGGATATCAACTTAAATAAAACAAACCCTTCTTATTTTTTGCACATAATGCATTAATGCCCATAATCCTTTATGCAATGTTTGTTTTACACGAATTATAGTTGTCTATTTCTCTTGGCCTAGTAGAACATTTTTCTTAGGAGGAAATAAACCTGACGTTTATTTACAAAATAACGCTATGATAATCTCACTCGCGATATAAACAAAGAATCATTGGCTACTTAGTAACGGCTATAAACAATATAATTATACAGTTTTAACTTTCACGTTTCATCCTTATAACTACTAGTATCGTTCGCATTCTCGAGTGCCTCAGCGAATATTAAAGTAGTGAAATTGTAAAAATTCAGTTTAGGATTTCGTTTGTGCTATTTACTAATGAGTTAAAGATTTCCGACCTTTTGATACGCGGTATTTGTAAAATATTTTATACGTCTAGGTAAAACGGACACGCGCCATATTAAAACCTGCTTTTTGATATCCAAATATTCGCCGTCGTCGCAGTAAGCACCTGAGTAATAAGGCCATTGCTTCAACGAACGCGGACAAAATACGATTACTCAATACACTTATTATAACACAAACAAGACAAGACACCTAAATGCGACGTTCTTCAAAAATAATCATGTTATTATAGAGAAATTGTAAACATTCCGATTGTTGAACGTTGAACATCAGGTCACTGACATGTTGCCAAACATCTCCGCTACTCAATTTTCCATTGTTGTTGTCGTTCTACCCCAAACTCGGGTATTATTAGTCACTAACTTTACCTGGAGGGCTGAGCGGAAAATATCTCCGTGCTCCAAGTAACCGTGGATTTTCCGCACTGCTTGGGCCACGGACGTCTTCGGGTCCATGAGGACAGACTCGGCCATGTCCAGCCACTCTTTGACGGGCGCTGGCACGATACCAGGCGACGCCTGGTGCCTCACGAACTCGATGAAGTTCTTGTAGAATCCGTCCACGACCTGCAGCTTCTCCGACACTTTGCCCCATAACCACGAGTTCAGCGTCAGCCTCTTAGGCCTTGGAATTAACTCGATCTGCTCGTTCAGCGCGTAGAACGCCTTTGTTAGTTCGACGTCCCCGCCAAGGCCGGAGTCCCTCCACATAGGGTCCGTGACGTTTCTCCATAGCTCCTCTTCTAGGTCGTAAAACTTCTGTCGAACTAAGTCCGTCGGAGTTAGCTCAGTGGCTAACCCGATCGCGAACAGCGCAAAAAGCGCTGCGATTCTCATTGTGGCACTGTGAGAGGTGAAACGTTTTGTGACGCGGCACGAGTAACACTGACTGACGCGAAGTGAGGGGACCGCCGGAACGCAGCGAGTGGGGTCGCTCTAGTGATGGGCCGTGCTATGCGTAAGCTTAATAATCGCTATCGATGTTTTGTTTCAAATAAACATTTAGACACGTTTTATTCGAATGGCGTATCAATCGAAAATGAAATTCCAAACTTTCGTCAGTCAGTTTTGGCATCCTCGCGTTTGTCCTCTGAAGCGTATAATATAATTAGCATTGTTTCTTATCAGAGTAACCATGAGTAAAAGAAAACCTTTAATTGTTTATCGCATCATTGTTTTGTTGTACTTTAATTGGAGACATTGTAAGAATTGCGTTTGATGGTTCTTACAATTTTCACTTTTTACCTTGATAGATAAATATTATGTAAATACATATCTGTCTAATACCTTTAAACGAGCAATATATGTATATAAATAATCTGAATCTCGGAAACGGCTCCAACGATTTCCATGAAATTTAGTATGCAGGGGGTTTCGGGAGCGGTAAATCGATCAAGCTAGGTTTTTATTTTTAGAAAACGTAAAAAAAAACCGAGCAAAGCTCGGTCATCCAGGTACTAAGTATTTATTTATGTACACTCAGTATACTCAAAAAGAAATTTTTGTACAGAGAAAAGAGCACAAAAGTACTGCTAAGTATTTAAGTGAGACTTATTATTTTTTAAATCAAAGGGTTTTGGTATTAGAAGCCATGAAAGATTAATTTATAAGAGCTCATCTCATCTAATATTCACATAAAACCGTATCGATATCGATTAGATACACTTTCGCTGAGCCCATCCTTACGCACCCGCATGTTAATACTATTAACTCTGCAATAGAAAATCTGCTCCTGTTTTGATTCTTATCACCGCGGAATAAGATAGAAAATTGCTCATCTTCTCAAGTGTACTTATGTTGGTAATAGTAGCATTGTTATTATTATTTGGTCATTACATGTGCGGTGTCAGCTGGCAACTCCCGCGCAATATGTCGCTAGCACTGCAATACTTTTTACACACACATGGCATTTGAGACTTATGTTTTCTTTGTTAAGTTCTCAGTATTCGATCTACTTAGAAACAGGTTGTCTTGGAAATCTTTACGCGAAGACCGTGGTTCCGGAATGAATCATCGTGACCAAAACTCTTGGTGTCACGAACATTTAAATTTTTATGACTAAGACTGGAGCGCGGAGTGGCCTGTTGGTCAATCACATACAACTAAAAAAAACAGTAGCCACATCATATTAAAAATAGGTGCGAACGTGTAACAGAATAAACGCAATACCTCTTAAGGGGTCATTGTACTTATCATTGTGAACAATTTTTTAGTTACAGGTTGTATGTATGTCACAAAAGATGTGCCCAGAAAATACATATGGGGGGCTACTCTCTAACGAAATCCGTAGTTTCGGGCTTAGTTGCGGGCGGGCGTATTCTACTCCGTATCACCTACAGACTTACGATTAGTCCCGAACCCGAACTGAGAATGAATGACAACACGATTTCACAGTAACTGTCAAATCGTGTTATCATTAGTTCTCAGTGGTTAGGTGATACGGAGTAGAAAATACCCGCCCGCAACTAAGCCCGAAACTACGGATTTCGTTAGAGAGTAGCCCCCGTGATTCAATCATCAAGTTCCAAGCTATATAACTTAATAACCGTAAAAGAAAACGTTAAACGTCTTTGATGGGTATTTAGTAATAAAAGCGCAATAAAATTTTACTCACGAAACACCACGGTACTGAACGCTAAAATTGAGTACCTAATGATATCTTCAAACGATCGAAAGTTAATTATTATTTACTAGCTGACCCGCGCAACTTCGTCTGCGTCACAATTTGCATTACTGCTCCGCTCCTATTGGTCTTAGCGTGATGATAGCCTATAGCCTTCCTTGATAAATGTGCTATCTAACACTGAAATAATTTTTCAAATCGGACCAGTAGTTCCTGAGATTAGCACGTTCAAGCAAGCAAGCAAACAAACAAACAAACTCTTCAGCCTTATATATTAGTATAGATTAACGAACGCATCCGTGTTAAATGTAGTTAGTTATGGGCATAAATTAATGACAATTATGATAATTGTAACGGAGTACTATTGTGAAGTAAATTGTCTGTACGAGTACTTAATTACATTACTGTTAGTTTTTATTTATTTAACTCTTTGTTTGTATTCTGCGCGTTCGAAGGAGGTATTCCATGAAGCACACGCAAACGAAGCACACCCAGACGAAGCACACCTAAAGTATTCCACTTAGCACATCCGTAGGTGGGCTTCAAATAAAAATTAAAAATAATTAATTTCCTATTCCACGAAGCACACCTACGAATATCACTCCCACTCGCTTAGTGCGGAGACTAAGAAATAAAAATGTCAATAGAAGAAAATATTTATTATTTAAAACACTAACTTAAATTTCTAACATCATTCAGTTTCATTATAATAATGTGACACAATATTTGTCTTTTTTGTAATCTTACTTTAAAATCACAGATTGTTTCATAATTATCTTTCCAAAAAAATAATTATTTTTTAACTATTTTTCTATTATTTTCCTTTTTTGTGCTCTTAATAAAATCACAGATTGTTTCATAATTACAATATTTTCTTCTATCGACATTTTTATTTCTTAGTCCCCCGCACTATGCGAGTGACATTCGTAGGTGTGCTTCGTGGAATAGGAAATTAATCAATTTATTTTTTCATTTGAAGCCCACCTACGGGTGTGCTAAGTGGAATACTTTAGGTGCGCTTCGTCTGGGTGTGCTTCGTTTGGGTGTGCTTCACGGAATACCTCGTTCAAAGTAAACATTTTCTTTCTTTTACTTTTATCAATAAAACCAATAAAAAAAAATGTTTTCTTTTGTCATCTCCTTATTACGAGGTTAGGTTATTGTAACTTTATTATTCTGAGCGAAGCAAATGAATCAGCGTGAAGCAAAGTATGCATAACTGCATTTAATTAGCTAATGCTCGTATTATTAACAATATTACATGGTGTTTAATGTGTTCTAAGCACTTCCGCGTGATGACTACTAAGGTGATATAGTTTATTTAGTTACTTTGTTATATTGCTTCGCCATGTCATAATAACAAGCTGGATTTAACTTGAATACTAGGATTTTTAAATTTTAAAACAAATTCCTAAAAGTGGCACTGTGAATAAATATCAGCCCAATTACTAGGTATAGGTACACTGCAGGACATAGGCGCCTCAAAAGTATTTTTAATAGTAATTTATTATCTTCATCTTGCAACTACTGTAAGTTGTAGCCTTCAAATTTGCGATTTGATTAAACCATACAAACTTTGCGACAAATTTGAAGGGTCCCTAAGAATCTTAAAACCGAATTCAAAAATCATCCTACTGCTGGCCAAAAGTCTCCCCACATAACATCCAGCTATTTCAGACCAGGGCTAAAAGAAAAAAATCGATGAATAAAATATGCAGCACGTCCCATCCCTACGGCCCGTGCCATAAAACGAATATTTTCATTGATACGACACTGGTGTAGTGTTGTGCGTTATGAGGAAGCGCCAATTACCGTGTTACCGGTAGACGCAACTAGCAGGGAGCGGTGTCTGGGTTACCGTGGGGCGTTGCATTAATCCGTGATGACGTCAGAATAAACTGCAGGCGACCTTTGTACAGCTGTTGTTTGAAATGACTTGCGAAAAGCTGGCCAAGTGCGAGTCGGACTCGCGTGCAAAGGGTTCCGAACCAATTGATTTTTTTAACATGTTATTTTAACACTATAGACTTCTTATATCCATTTTTTTTTCAAAATTTTAGGCTCAGTAGTGTCGTCTAATGTTTTGAATAACTTCAAATACATTTATTTTAAAATTATGAAAAAAATACATTTAAAACTCTTACAGTAAACCCTTACATTTAAAACCGGGGTTTGGTAGAAAAGTATGGAAGAAGACAATGTTGTGTGGACCATGAATAAATTGGTATAAGTCATAAAAAGTTCTTCCTACATTTTATTTTAGCTCGGTCGCAATTTTACAAAAGATGAGACATGCCTGAAACTAAATATGTAGCTTGTTACTGAAATACTAATGCTCTGAAAAATTCACTCTCGATTAGTTCGCGATTAAAGGTCTGTTATTAAAATCGTAGCCTTATTAGCTAATTACCCATTAAACATTTTGTTGAACGTTTAATTCGAGTACCTACTAAAGTATTACACATCAATTCTATTACAAAACAGTAGATATTTTTACCCAGATTATCCTCAATACAAGTCATACTAAAGAATGCGTTAACGTTTTTTTTGCTCCATTTTCCAAGTATAATTGATAGCAATAACAAAGCAATAGAATCACTTGAGATTTCTGCTAATAGGTACCTGCTTATTGCACGAACGTGCTTAACAGCCAATGTAGAATCTTCTTATCGTAGAACTATATCGTGTCCTAGCTCTTTGTCCGAGTCTTGGCGCGAATTAACATGATTTTATTGTATGTAGATGTTGAACAAAAAGTTGTTCAATGATTTACCGGAGGATTTTAAGTATGATAGTATAAACAATCTATATACTAATAATATACAAAGCTAAAGAGTTTGTTTGCTAGAATGCGCTAATCTCAGGAAGTGCTGGTCCGATTTGAAAAATTATTTCAGTGTTAGATAGCCCATTTATCGAGGAAGGCTATAGGCTATATATCATTACGCTAAGACCAATAGGAGCGGAGCAGACGAATTTGCACGGATCCACTAGTTAAACATCACTAATTAAAGCAAAACATAAGAAACACGCATGTAATTTCATCATCATCATCAGCACTACATATATATCTCATTTTAAGTGAACTATTATTTTAGTCCTTATGAGGTAATAGCTAACCCACGCAACTTTGTCTGCGTCACAGTTTTCATAAATGCTCCGCTACTATTGGTCGTAGCGAGATGTTATAAAGCCTTATAGCGTTCCTCGATAAATGGGCTATCCAACACTAAAATAATTTTCAATTCGAACCTCTAGTTCCTGAGATTAGCGCGTTCAAAGAAACAAACTCTTCATTAGTATAGATATTCAGAAGTTGTCCGCAGTGTAAAATATTATATTATTCCGAAAAAATTATTTACAAAAAAATATAACCAGTAAAAAGTTTTTTATTTTTCACTTTAAGTTGTGATACTTAGAGGACGTCTTCGTCTATGTAGAAATTGAAAAAAGCAAAAATGCTCATGGACTAAAAACTTCCGAACGAAAATTAATTAATTTTTACGGGACCAAATGGCATGTATACCACATCGAACTAAAAAAAGAATCACAGAAATCGAATCAGAAACCTCGGGAGTAATCGGTGTACAAATATAATAAAAATAAAAAAAAATACCCACTACTACTCCTTTTTTGGAAGTCGGTTAAAAAATAACTAACAATTTAATTTTATAAGGCTTATTGGATATCTGCATAGTATTGTAATGATTCATCAAAACACTACCTTTTAAAGCAAATGATATGAGTGAAGTGCCCTCCCCTATACGGTGTCGGTGCAAAACTGGTTTTCGAAGATAACAAGAAGAAATTGATGTTTATGTGTAAATGCGAAATCTTCTTGATGCGTCAAACCTGCTCTTGTTAAAGGTTAACTACTTCACTCTTGGGTAATTTTTATACTTTTTTTGGTGGGGATAGAAGTACCTAATTTAAAATTTGAATACCATTTATTTTAAACTAGCTATCGCCCTCGGCTCCGCTCGCGTGGCTGGTGAAAATTAACTCAAGGGAATACACTTCCGTGAAAAATAGTATCCTATGTGTGATTCCAGACTATAATCTACCTCAGTGCCAAATTTTATCAAAATCCATTCAGACGTTTTGACGTGATTGGGTAACAAATATCTATCCAAACTTTCGCATTTATAATATTACTAGCTTCTGCCAGCGGCTTCGCCCGCGTGGTCCCTATGGAGCATGCTCCCGGGATAAAAAGTAGCCTATGTCCTTTCTCAGGCTCTAGACTATCTTTGTACCAAATTTCATTTAAATCAGTAGTTTTGGCGTGAAAGCGCGACAGACAGACAGTTACTTTCGCATTTATAATATTAGTAAGGATTATATTATATATATATATTAATATAGCGTTGTTCACGTTGTTTTGCAAAAAAAGATAGCCTACCACCTATTCTTATACCTACCGAATATACACACAAAATTTCATGAAATTCGGTCGAGCCGTTTCGGAGAAACTCAGTAACAAACACCGTGACATGAGATTTTTATATATTAGATTAAATTATATTATTATATGTTATGGTCTATGTCCAGCAGTGAGCGTCTTTCCGCTGATATGATGATGATGATGTTATATTAAATGTAGTAAGTATAGATCATCTAAATAGTACATACTATAGTATGATAATATTCTATTAATGATTATTTAGACGATAAGAACAGTTGGTCGCTGTGTTGAACGCAAGACAATGTCATAATTATCATATTCTTTCTCTTTAAGTAATTAGCTTATGACAGGTTATATGTATTCATATAATATTGCTTTTTTTTATTTATTTGACTATATAGGTCAATTCGTTGTTTTTTTATATACTGTTCTATCATTATCAGTATCATAGTGTGCTAGCTAACAAGTTATAAATTTCGTGTCATGTATTAATTACTTAGCATACTTTTATATAGATTCAAGTTCTTAAAACGTAACAGACAGATGTGTTGCTGGGGAGTTTGTTGGCCACTTCTTCTCCACAGCTAAAACACTAGGAAGTGGTAACGGGCGGACATTTTGGGGGACTGTCTTTTGTAAAATTTGACGTTCAAAAAGTGCTGGCTCTCATCCTAATTTGAATAAACGACTTTTGATTTTGATTTTTGATTCATGTGCATTTTACCAGATAATGACAATCCTATCGGAAATGAACAATTTGTATTCAGTTGAATAAAAACAAAGGGTACCATTTTGCTGATTGACTAAAAAATGGTATAACACTTATTTTGTGGTTTATGTGTGTATGTATAGTATTCATATGTGGTTTATGTATTGTAGGTATTAATTTTGCTGATTGACTGAAATATGGAATTTCATTTATTTTGTGGTCTATGTGTGTAGAATGTTACTAAATTCTGTAGTGTTTTGCTTCATCATATATTTAAAAAATATAACTTCTGTGACAACAGCAGATCTTTGTTAATCTTAACTGCAAATATTTGTAGAAATTTATTTATTTATTTGGGTCTCCAACAAAGGATACACAGTTATAACATAAGTTCATTTACGTGTCATCATCATCATCATCATATCAGCCGAAAGACTAATTATTATCAGTTGTAAGCGATCCATTTCCAAAAATACGGCCTTCTTCATAGCCTTCCACTTCATACCTACAATATACTGTCATTGTATGTCAAGATACTTTGTTGTGTCATTGTTTGACACACGCCAGGTCAATGCCAGCTCTGGTAGAGGAAGTGTCGCCAGGATACGATACGACCTTTATCACATCCTCCACCATTGCATATAATGAACTGTAAAACTCCATTGTTTATTTGTAAATCAATGGATGACATTATCTTCTGCCAGGGTTGTATTTGTTCGGAAGAGTCACCGCGGCCCTGCAACGCAAAGGGCATTAGGAGGAACACGGATGGGTTTTGGTCAGTAAGAGTCTGACACTCCCGCACGCTCCGCCCAGGGCGGAGGGACTTATTTTGATGATTTTCCATCGTTACATATCTACTAATATATAAAGCTGCAGAGTTTGTTTGTTTGTTTGCTTGAACGCGCTAATCTCAGGAACTACTGGTTCGATTTGAAAAATTATTTCAGTGTTGGGTAGCCCATTTATCGAGGAAGGCTATAGGCTATAAATCATCACGCTAAGACCAATAGGAGCGGAGCAGTAATGAAAATTGTGATGCAGACGAAGTTGCGCGGGTCAGCTAGTACTAATATAAAAGCTTAAGAGTTTGTTTGCTTGAACGCGCTAATCTCAGGAACTACTGGTTCGATTTGAAAAATTATTTCAGTGTTAGATAGCCCATTTATCGAGGAAGGCTATAGGCTATATATCATCACGCTAAGACCAATAGGAACGGAGCAGTAATGAAAATTGTGATGCAGACGAAGTTGCGCGGGTCAGCTAGTACTAATATAAAAGCTTAAGAGTTTGTTTGCTTGAACGCGCTAATCTCAGGAACTACTGGTTCGATTTGAAAAATTATTTCAGTGTTAGATAGCTCATTTATCGAGGAAGGCTATAGGCTATATATCATCACGCTAAGACCAATAGGAGCGGAGCAGTAATGAAAATTGTGATGCAGACGAAGTTGCGCGGGTCAGCTAGTACTAATATAAAAGCTTAAGAGTTTGTTTGCTTGAACGCGCTAATCTCAGGAACTACTGGTTCGATTTGAAAAATTCATTCAGTGTTAGATAGCCCATTTATCGATGAAGGCTATAGGCTATATATCATCACGCTTAGACTAAAAGGAGCGGAGCAGATGAAGTTGCACGGGTAAACTAGTTTTTATATATAGATGAAAGGTAAGGTAACTTAAATTTTTCCCTATAGTGTAATGTTGTAAATAATTTCCCATCGCAGCTAACACACATAAAAGCTGAAAACCAACGGCTGACAAACACCTACCGCATGTTTTTATTCCTCACTCAAATGACAGTATATTCTCACAAGTTATATAACTTATATTGTTCAATACATTTCTCACGGTAAAGTCGTTTTAATTTGTAACACAGAAAACACATTAACACAACTGATTATGTTTGCTTGTGAATGACATATTCTCATAAGCACGTAATGCTGCTTTTAAATTGCATAATTTTTGACCAATCATATTTAAGTTCGTCTTAGGAATATCTTTCCCAAGGATTTTATACCTTAACCAATAATTTTAATTAAACTTGCCTTTTTATGGTTCCGTACCCAAAGGGTAACCTACGGAACCCTACTACTAAGCCTCCGCTGTCCGCCCGTCCGTCTGTCAGTCAGCCGGCTGTATCTCAAGAACCGTAGTAGGTAAACAGTTGAAATTTTCACAGATTGTGTATTTCTATTGCCGCGAAAACAACAAATAAAATAAAAAAATAAGGTTTATGGTACGGAACCCTTCGTACGCGAGTCCGACTCGCACGTGGCCGGTTTTTTATTTGAATGTATTCAAAAACTTGTTACGGTTTCCTGTGCTGACCAGTTTTCTTCAGTACCGTCATAATATGATTCATTGACACGTTAAACCATACAGAAATAGCTCCTACTTGTGCACGATTCGAACGTGCATTGGTTTTTAATAAATCTTCAATGCTGACAGCCTAGCAGCCAACCTGCGAACCTGCGCCTGCGCAAGTAAAAATGAAACACAACGAAACTAACTTTTAAATAATGTCATTATCAAAACAAAAAAGAAAGATCACCTAAATCAGCATTATTTACAGTCAATAAACAACTAAATCCATATCTTTATCAGATTTGATTCTCACATCCTCTAAAGGGGAGTAAAGTTCATATAAATGTGACCGCGGAGTCCAAATTAAACTGGTTATGATTCGAGACAAATAAAGCAAGCGTCAATTGTTTATCAAGGGTACAGTTATTGGGACCAGTGGCAATGGAGCTCTGCGGCCCAGACTGAGTTGTTTGACCCTTATTACGTATGAGTCATCCTTTACTGTTAGCAAATCATTTCTTATGGGACAGATGGTTGATTTGTAGTGTTCTCAAAATTGTGAAGAATATCGAAGATTTAGTACGATAGCAGCTGCTGTTTTAAGGCTGCTCTCTCGAGAAATGCTTAAAAACAGCGTGCAGATGAAGGAACTTTTCGTCGGCATTTACTGAGAAATTACTTCTCAAAAAAATAGGTAGTAATCTACATGATAAGTAATACGTAATTTGGTTTAGCCAGAATTTATGTATCGGTATCACAAAATGACAAAAAAGAAATCACCAAATCACTTACAAATCGTTGAGATGAAACCATTTTACTCCTTCATTTTTATAACAAAAGTAAAAAAAAAAATCTACTGCTTTGCAATACAAACGAAAATAATTTTGTTGTTACTTTTTTACAATATGTGTTATTTTTTTCATCATCATTAAGACATGTATACAAGCCTTAATATAAAAGTCACCGGAAAATAGCAGACACCGTAAGATTGTAAAATATCGCGTGAAATTGTACCTAAACCAATTTTTCTCAATAAGGACATTGGAATTAGGATGAAATTTATTGTATTCAAAATGATTTGATCACAATATATCAAGTAAATATAATCTAAAAAGGATTTATTATAATCTTACGGAGTTCACAATTATTCGGTGACATATATAAATCTGGCTTGACTGGAAGCCGACCCCAATGTAGTTGGGAAAAGGCTAGGCAGATGATGATTTATAAGTCAGCAGAAAATGGCGTCAAATGGTAACCTCATGATCATAAACTGCTCACTTCGCCCACCCTTAGAGCAAGTCCTCATTCTTCTCTTCTTATACCAATCCCCACGCTTCTGTCCCGGCCAGATCCTGGTTCTATACGAGCATGAGCTGAAAATCTACTCCGATTACACCCCCATATTTTTGATCATCAATACGCTTGTCCACTGAAAAAATCTAATAATTCCGTCAGTTAGATTATCGTAAAATATTTGACCCGTTTTTTTCTTTTGTTACGTAAACCAAAATTGACGAAGATACGCGGCTTTAAAGTTCTCAATACGTCACGCCGTGGTATAATTTTTAGTGCGTTCTGACGTCACGAGCCCCCACACGATTTACAAAAACAAAAAATACTTATGTGTCCATTATTTTTCAATAACTGACGGACTATATAGATTTGCTATTTATTGATGGTGGAAAGTAGCCTATTATGAACGCTACAGTTTGCCTACTGGTTATTAGATCTGTTATTTTAATCAGACATCAAGTCTTAGTTATAAGGAGGTAACTACAAAAAACGAGCAACCGGTCTTGTGCGTATTGCTAAAGTCATTACACCAAGTCGACAATGCTTACTTTGTCTAAACAGCTTGAGCAATACTAACTAAAAACACAATTTCTATAGAAGCCGTTATACGCCTAATATACTCACCGCAATATGATAATTTTTAAAGTAAATATATTAGGAACTGTTATTTTTATTATCTGTATGTTAAGTAATAATAGGTCTAACTATACTCAGTTTATTAAATAAGGTAGTAAGTATACTGAATCATTGTCTGTCTCAAAGTGAAAGTACTTAAGACCTTGCCGACAATACTACAAGCGTTCTACCAATACAATGCCCGGCCTAATAAAACTAAATTCATAAAGATTTTTCTCTTAATAAATGTTCGGTAACTTAGTAGAGTACTATGCTGCGCATGAGTCACGCAACAGTTGACATTGAAAACGAAGCCTCTTTTTAATTTGTGGAACATCTATTATGTGTACCCGCATGACGAGAGCTAATAATGAAACGAATCAACGATTCATGGCTTTTAGATCCGGATACAACAATACCAACGTTCTATATAAAATGTTGAATGAAAGAGTACCTATCTAATTTTGTTTACTGTGCCAACAAACCTGTAAGTCATCAATTAGCAGTTGCAACAACCCTCGTCCCAACAGGTTCTTGTGAGGAGGCACGACCAGCGCGTGCACTCGCTCCAGCAGCCCTGGCACCGCGCCAGGGTCGTGAGACACGCACCACTCCGCGAAGTCCTGTAACGTACTCCTCTCCAGCTCCTCCTGCAACCCCACGTACTCCCGCATCTTCCTGTTCGACCACGCGACCCTATTCAACAGGTCCGACATGTCGTGCAACCGCAGCTCTAACCTAGTCGGCTTATTGCCCTTCTTAGCTAAAATCGACGCGACCGCACCAACGTTCTGGACACTGAGTTCAAGGTTTTCGATCAATCTTGAAACGACCGCGAGTCGCGCCAAAATCTCCCGCTCCCGTCTCCGGACCACGGGCAGGTCCACGCCGCCTGTGGCATTGAACTGCTTCCCGAGCACATCCCATGAGTTCAGTACCTCTACGCCTACTTCCTTGCTTAACTTGAGAACGTCGATAACCTCGTCGACGAGAGCGCGCGAAGTGTTCGCCAACACGAGTAGAACAAGAAGCGCACGAAAGGTGCGCGAGCGTCGAACGGACATGGCGGCTGACGCGCACCCACTGATGTAGCGCGCTCGAGGTCGTGGGGTTGCCAGGACACAACGCCAAATTACCGAAAACGAAATAAAACTATTTTCACTATTTAAAAAAAAACAACTTTCCGTAAGCCTCTATGTGCTAATTCAATAACGCGCTTAAACACTGACTCAGACGTGTGATACCATAGAACTGTCCGAGCAAGTTTCATTTTATGTTTACCGTTGCTTTAACTTCGCGCGCTCTTATTGGTAGGATCTCGATTTGCCAAGTGTTAAAGTGAAAGTTGTTTTTAATTTACTACGCTACAGATGATTAATTCATATCTTTGGTTTTTGTATGTTAATAATTGTAATAAATAAATTAGTGTTTGATAAGAATACGTCAATAAGAAAACGAGGGTGATTATAATTAGTACCCATTTGTATTATTTACAAAGAAATCATTAATGTTATCTAAACTCATAATTTCAAGTACTTCTGTCGACCTCGTTATAGTCTGCTATAGTTTTTTGAAATTAAGGAGTTTTTATTTTATCTTTATTAAGTAGATATCGATACCCAACACATCTACTGAGTTTCGCTAGCTAGTTTAATTCAACCCTGCCTTTGAGAAAGTCCCCTAATCCGGTAAATACTTCTTAACGCTTGCAACACTGTGCGCTTGTCAAGAAAACGGTTGCCGCCTCCCCCGTAAGTCAACAAACACATTTGGAACACTTTCCATTTCTATGTTAGAGTGACCCATTTTTTTTCAAACATTTTAAATGATAAAGCGCTGACTTTTTTTGGTCGGAATTTTTATTAGTACCCACCTATTTTGAAAGGGTATGTTAAGGAGAACTTATGTATTTTAGCAGGTAACAAGTAAAGAATTTAAGAATATGGTTATTGTTTTTAATTTTTTTATTTAATCTGAAATTTAGGGTACATACACTTATTTTTGATTATTTTATTACTCACTAGCTGACCCGCGCAACTTCGTCTGCGTCACAATGTTCATTACTGCTCCGCTCCTATTGGTCTTAGCGTGATGATATATATACATATTTCCTTAGCTTATAGCCTTCCTCGATAAATGAGCTATCTAACACTGAAAGAATTTTTCAAATTGGACCAGTAGTTGCTGAGATTAGCGCGTTCAAGCAAGCAAACAAACAAACTCTTGAGCTTTATACATTAGTATAGATATAGATATGCCTAGTCTTTTCCCAACTCTATTGGGGTTAACTTCTAGTCAAACGGATTCAGTTAAATACCAGTATTTTACGTAGGACGACTGCCTGTCCGACCACCACACCCAGTAACTGGGTAACACGGTACTTCTTGGCAAGACTAGAGTCAGATTTTCTGCGTCTCTTTGATTTCTGAAACATCAAAACAAGTTGAGTAATTCAGTTCGTGTTACACGGTATCATCACTAATGTGATATGATTTGTAATGCTACTGCCACACTACCGTAATATGGCAATAATTATGGCCATAATTGAAACAAGACCTAGGTGTAGTCACGATTTATGGCCATAATTTTGCAATGTCAATCAATATGGCATATGACGGTAGGCAATATCTATGCCTAGTTCATTGTCATATCTAGGTAAACTGTAGTGTAACTACACCACTTCACGCGGTAATTTAGGCAGGAATTTGGACATCCCACCCAGACGCACTAAACGATTTGGCAACACATTCATAGTGCGTACAGCTAAGGAGTGGAATTCCCTGCCGGTGTCTGTGTTTCCAGATAGCTATAACCTGGGAGTCTTTAAGACAAGAGTGAATAGGTTGCTTCTAGGCAAACGTGCTCCATCTTCGATCGCATCATCGCTTACCATCACGTGTGATTGTGGTCAAACGTATGCCTATTCATAGTAAAATAAAATGCCATAATTATTACGGTAAACGGGCGGTATACGGTAAGGTAGTGAGGCCGCAGCATAATAGATACCGATCATAAAGTACATGAAAGTACCTAGCGAACTTATATAAAGAATGTGCATCTAATTCGCTACCGTATCAAATACCTTGCACTCATCATAAAAAGAAGCATGAGAACATGGTGTCATATTTTACTGGTAATCAGAACTTACGTTACAGCCAACTCATGAGAAAATGAAACGAGATACTAAGGGCCTGTGTCACAGTGTTTCAACTCCTGAAAGGCATTTTTTGTCATTCGCATCATCACCCTCCATTTGGGGCGGTCGGCTAAACTTGCACAACCTTTTTTTAATCTTTATTGTGTTGTTCTTTAAGCACGTTAAGAGGAAATGCTGGCGGCGAGACATTGTATGTAAAAAGTCATAATTCGAGGTTTGGCTCTCGACTGTTTTTTCGTCCAATGTTGGACCGATATAAGAGATATTTCACAAAATGAATAAGAAGGATGTATACCATGTCTCTATGTTTTCCGTTTTTGATTAATAGTTGCTAAATTTGTACACTAAGGCTTTGTTGACAGCGATTTATCGGACAATTTTGAGCATTTTGTGAGAGTTCTAGTGCTTATATGGTTAATAAACCATTAAAAAGGAAAACATAGGGACACAGTATATATCTTTTTTATTCAATTTTGTGCTAAATCGGTCCAATATTGGAGGAGAAAACAGTCGAGAGCCAAACCTCGAATTATGACTTTTACATGCAAAGTCTCGCCGCCAGCATTTCCTTTTAAGCCGTTGGTCCCGGCTGTCATTTGTAGATGTTTGGCAGTCGTTACGAATTGTCAGAAGCCAGTAAATCTAACTCCAGTCTTGCCAAGAAGTACCGTGTTACCCAGTTAATGGATTGTGGAGGTCTGGTAGACAGCCGCTCCATGTAAAATACTGGTATTCAACTGAATCCGGTTTGACTGGGAGTCGACCCCAATATAGTTGGGTAAAGGCTAGGCAGATGATGACTGTTCCTCTTCTGGGTCAGGTCGGGGTACAAGGTTTTTTTTTATTCTGGAGATGTGGGGGTGTTGCTAAGTTAAAAATATTTCCTCCTTTTGAGGAGGTCGGATAAAAACATGAATAGTTAGCATTTTTTTCAACTCTAATTGTGTTCCTCTGCTGGATATTTAATGCATTAAAACTCATATGAAAGTTTCGGTAAATGTTTGTTTGTTGCTCAATCACGCTGAACCAATAAACGGCTGAACGAGTTTAAATGACTAATACCAAGTAAACAGTTCTGAATGAACATACGTTAGTAATATGAATACCTTTTATCCGGTTGGGTTGCCCCTTGCCCCTTAGGTATCTGCTATCGTGGTGGTGGTGGCTTATATGGTGTACATAATAGAGAGTATTCTATTCTAAAATATTGTACCGTCGAAACTGGATGTCCAAAAGACATTGTGACGTAAGACAAAAGAAATGTGTGCAGCAGCATACTTCGTCGGTGTTTACATCCTGGCGAGGTAAAGAATGTTATGTTTGTTCACGCCCTCGTGCCGTAAGCAACGATTATTTCACTATTTGTGACTACATTAACTTTTACAGCATAGTCGGCCTTATAATGTTCCCACTGTTGGGACTCAGGCCTCCTCTCTAGGAGAGGACACAGGTACAGTTTAAAATACTTATAGTAACTTAAATGTAACAGGAGGAATCAGATAGGTTACATTATCATCTGATTCCGGAAATCCTTAAAACTAATACATATTATAAATCATATAAATGCCTAAGGAAGTTTGTTTGTTACACTTTCACAACTAAAAAGCCGAACCGATTTTGATACAGATATAGATAGGTCCCCCCTGGAGACGGTTGTAATAAACTATACTTTTTTGCGAAAATAAAACTAAACGGCGAGCGAAACTGCGGCAAAAGGTAGTTCTAAATAAGCTGATGCTTCACAAACTCTACACTCTTTGAGAAACAAGAAGCAAACAATGTTTGATACTTTTAAGTAATTCACAACTAGAAACTTCTGTTTCTCATACATTTAAGTAAGGCTACTTTAAATGAAACAATGTCTACTCCTGTTACACCTACATACATCTTTGTCACTGTCGGTCTAGGTGGAAGTGATGACTAGACCATTACAGCCGGCGCGTGCGCAATCATTAGCAGCTAAGTACTACCTACGATAGCTCTGAAAATAAGGCCTTGACTGTGAATGAATACGCTTAAAGGTGTTCATGTCACTTCTGTTTGGTGGATGTATGAAGTCAATACTGATTTTGATAAACGAGAAGTACTTAGTTATATCTACCTTAATTTTGAAAACATTTAACGCTTTTCGTGAAGATTTAGAACTCAACATAATCCGAATTAATTTCGTGCATAATATCGACTTTGATTTAAAAATCTAGGAGGAAATCTAAATTTTCTGGCTGTTTGAATATCTCAAAAACACTTCACCCAACCCCGGATTGTACTTGAGAATCCACACTTCGCAAGAAATCCTACTAATTCAACTTTAGCGTTGCGCCTTCGTCACGTACAGGGACAGGTGCTGGTCGATTCGCGCCATCTACCCGATGACGTCATAATAATAAAAACAAAACATACCATAAAGTTGTGAGCCAGTAGCAGCAGTCCCTGGCTGGTAAACAAAGGCCTGACGAGCTTCCTCATCTCCTCCATCAGCCCGCTCAAAGCTGTGTGGTCATGCGACACTATCCAAAATGCGTAGTCCAGCAGCAGCTCCGATTCGGACTCCTGTTGCGCCTTCGTCACGTACAGGGACAGTTGCTGTTCGATCAGCGCCATCTGACCGATGACGTCGGCCCAAGCGAGTAGGCGTATTTGTAGCAGGCCTCGAGCTGAAAAACAGTTTCGATTAAAAAAAATATATCTTATAGTATCGTTTTTGGAATGTTTCCTAAAAGTGAATCTATTTTCGAAATTCATTTGTTTACGTTCCGCGTCCGTCTTTGGTTCACAAGTTCATATGTGTGGGTGCTAAATTTCAGCTGAATTGGGCCGATAGGCGGACAGACAGGCACACAATTGATCCTTTAATGGTTCCGGTTTTTTTCATTTAGATATATACGGAACGTTCGTACTCTAAAAATATTGAATTCCTTGCTGATAACCATCAACAACATCTGCCTAACCTTTTCCCAAATATGGTTCAGTCGGTTTCTAGTGTAACTGAATCAGTGCCAGTATTTTGCAGGGAGCGGCTGCCTATTATTATTATACCCAATGATAACTAATTAAAGGACCTTTGCCCCACAGTAAAACGATATAAGCTGCTATTTTCAATTTTCTCAGCCTGCGTCTGTGTTTCCAAACGCTTACAACCCTAATCTCTTCAAAGTTAGAGTGCACAGGCTCCTTCTGGGTAAGCTCGCTCCATCGTAGACTTTGTCTCTGTCATCTCTGACCTAGACTAGAGTCGAGAGCAAACCCACCACAAATAAAAAAAAGCTATTTTAACGCAACATTATTGAAAATTAGATTTTGCTCGTCCTCAGTAGCCACTATGAATGAGTAAAATCCCATAGAATGGACAATTATACACCGTGTTCTTTCTTTACGTTATCCATAAACTTTAGCTAACGCTTCTATAGCTTCAACAAATCAAATCAAACAATCGAAGTAGTACTTAAACAGGTTTCGTTATATTTGTAGTTTCATTTGACTGAGCTATGTAGTATGAAAGGATCTTAGTGCAATTAAAAAAATGAAAAATCTGTCAAATGCTATTTGAATTTCATTTGTTTTTCGTTGCCAATTCGGATAAAGAGGCATGCATATCGGATGATTTCCGTCAAGGTATTTGGCTTGTATTAAAATTATCAACAAATAGAAAATAAGAATTGATTGATGTGGCTATAATGAAAAATGCTTATTTCCATGTTCTGAACATCCGGTCGAAGTTTATGTATATCGTCCAGAACACGGTGTATAGTTTGGATCAAAATCAGAGTACTTGCTGGCAAAGTTATTACACCTCACCTTTAAAACCCTCAAATGTTCCTTCTACTAACAGGCAAAAAAAAAATGAATTAACTCACCTTTCTGCATCAATTTCTCCAAAGTAGGATTGTTTTTGATCAGATCCTCTAAATTTTTCTCCGTATGCTTCATGTATTTCTCGTAATATTTCGCGATGACCAGGGGGCTCTCTGTTGTGTCGTATTGCCAACTCTCTGAGATGCCCTTTGGGTCTATAAGCCCGTGGACACCATGTTTTGCTGCCATGACGGCAACGAGAGCTAAGAACAGAAGCTTGATTCGTCCTCTCATCTCGACTGTTCCAAGTAGTACTGATAAAAATGTTTTTATTTAAAGGGAAGGGACGCTATCGCGAATATGCTTTGTTGAGTGACCTGTAACCTGTCTATCTTGCGGGATAGCAGTTTATTGTACACTTGCGATTGATCGAATTAGATTTTGGTGTTATTGTCCTCCCTCCTTAATAAATTTCCCCTAATTTCGGGAAATCTTGTCTTAGTGCTCCACTACACTCCCCAAGGAACCTTCATGCCAAATTTCATGTCTCTATGACCATTAGTTTCGCCTGTGCGTTGTCTGTCTGTCAGTCACTCAGTCAGTAAAGGAAGAATTTTATATATTAGGATTAGGATAGACTAGGTTAGAATTAAGCTATTCAAAAAAACATGTTCATTAAAAACTAATTAGCAGTTTTTCTATTCATACGTTCTATAGAGAATTTCAATTTAGAATCTATTTGTCAATTTTTATGAATTTGCTTGTGTTATTCTGATGTATCACTATCACTACATAATATAAAACAAAGTCTTCCGCCGCGTCTGTATAACAGTTCGCGATAAACAAAAAAACTTCTGCACCAATTTTCATGCTGTTTTAACTAATGGATAGAGCGGTTCTCGAGGACGGTTTTGGTATGTAATTTGTCTAGAAAAATAATTAGAGATCATTAAGAAAATTGCAGCGCGGATGGAAGTCGCGGGCGAAGTGCTAGTCAAATATAATTCTTTCATTACTTTTTGCGTGAAAGTAGGTAATGAAAGTCTCGAAAGAAAGCTACCTACTCCTACCGAAGACACACTACACGTACAGTCCAACCTACAAGAATACTGAATTGAGTGGAAAAGAGAGGGGAGACCTTTGCTCTGAAATTTGCCAACAAGCATCTAAATACTAATATTCAAGCCCCTTATAGTGGGTTCACACGATGCAGACTGTTTGTCATCATTGCACATCATTCAATTGCCGTCTACTGCTGAGCGTAATCCTCCCTCAAAGAGCGCCAACCATCCCGGTCTTGAGCAGTCTGCGTCATAATATTTACAAAGAAAACAACCGCTCTAAAATAAACGTTTTCTCCCACAGAGCCTGTTTTACGAGATCCTAGCAGGCGTATGGGTGCGCAACGGCCTACAGATCAAGGGCCAGGCCATGACGTACATCCAGGCCAACTTCTGCAACTCCATGGTTGACATGGACATCTACTGGCTGCAAGTGTGCGCGGCGCATCTGCCTGCCGACCAGTTCCTTGACATGTGTATTGATATGTGAGTACTTATTTGACCAGTAATTTCTGAATTAAGCATGTTGAGTATTTCTCAAAGTCTATTTTAGACTGAGAATCATCTGTCAGTCTTGGCATTCAAGTAGGGTTTAAACCAAGTTAAGGAAGTAAGCGGACCAAGACCGAAAGCTTTAAGGCCTGACATGACAACGATGTGACTAACATTCTTCACAGAAAAGTCCTTCTTTACATACATTGATATGTAAAAAAACCCAAGATGCACAGTCTCGAACAAATGCAACACTCGAAACTGTCGTCAAAAACTGACATGTATCAAGTGTCATGTGTGAGTTGTGTGTAGTTATACTATAAACATTTTTTTTGCAAATTCAACCTTACACGGATCGCTTAAAGTTGTTTTTACAAGGCAGTGCAGTATGGCGAGCGATGCGAGACTTTTTGAAACTAGCGCACAATTATACATATTGCGCTTGTTTTTTGCGGACGTTTTTGAGATGCTGAGTGTGTATCTTGGGCTTGTATCTTATTTTTTACATATCAATGTTTACATAGTATAAAACAAAGTCGCGTTTTTTTTTTGTTTATAAACTTAATATCTTTTAAATTCTTCAACGGATTTTAATGCAGTTTTCATCAATAGACAAGAGAGATTCAAGAGGAAGGTTTAGATGTATAATTCGCCCCGAAATTCCTACGGGAACGGGAAAAATGGAATATGCGTGTACAAAGTCACGGGAAAAAGCTAGATTAATATAAATGGTGGATTAACATTAAAGAAATTCATAATGAAGATATTGTGTTCTGAAATCGCCAACCCTCATGACTGCCTTTACAGTCTTTTTTCTATACTTGTCTATGTATACGTTGAGACTAATTAGAGGAACATCAGGAGCAATTCCGGTAAACCGACATCGCATTGTTCACCACGTTCTATTTACGAATGTGTGTGCTGCGACCCTTACGACTGAAGGATGCAGAATTGCAAATACATAATATCTATACTAATATATAAAGCTGAAGAGTTTGTTTGTTTGTTTGCTTGAACGCGCTAATCTCAGGAACTACTGGTCCGATTTGAAAAATTATTTCAGTGTTAGATAGCCCATTTAAGACCAGAAGGAGCGGAGCAGACGAAGTTGCGCGGGTCAACTAGTTAAGACGACAAAGCAACTTGGCTGTATGTGAAAGTATCTTCCTTCTCAGAAAACTCGCAATGGTCAGGCGTTCGTGTACTGTGCTACATTATACACATGTTGTTTATATTTTAATCCTTACTAATTCCTTACTAATATTATAAATGCGAAAGTAGTAGTGTAAGTGCTTCCAGGTTGCCTGGAAGAGATTGCGGAATGCCATAAGGCCGCCAATTGTATGTCATTAGTTTAAGATTTTCTGTACGTATTTTTAAATTTGGTGTACAATAAAGCATATATATAAAGCATATATATATATATAAATAAACTAGTGGACGTCACGCGGTTTCACACGCGTAGTTCCCGTTCCCGTGGGAATATGGGGATAAAATATAGCCTATGTTACCCCTGATAATGTAGCTATCCATTGCTGAAAGAATTTTTCAAATCGGTCCATTAGTTTCGGAGCCTATTCATTTCAAACAAACAAACAAATCTTTCCTCTTTATAATATTAGTGTAGATAAATAAAAGTAACTGTCTGTCTGTCGCGCTTTCACGCCAAAACTACTGAACCGATTAAAATGAAATTTGGTACATAGATAGTCTAGAGCCTGAGAAAGGACATAGGCTACTTTTTATCCCGAAAGTATGTTCCCTAGGGACCACGCGTGCGAAGCCGCTGGCAGAAGCTAGTTATTCGTATATTTGGCGTTTTCCATATGAAATTTCTCAGTATAAAGCCGGAGCCTGATAAGTGGTACTGAAATATAATTGGCTAAAAGTAGGTTAACTGTACATATTAAGTATAGATACATCTCTGTTTAACCCCACGCGAAATATAGGCGGGATGTTATGTATCTGTCACAGGAAAATTGCAAACGTCGTAGAATTGTAAACTGTCACGTGAAATTGTAAACTCGTTTTTCTCAATAAGGCACGTATACATTGGAAACTATTGAATTTGAATTGGATTTATTGTATTCAAAATTATATGATCACAATTTAACGAGAAAATATAATCTGAAAAAGACTTACTAAAAACTTACGGAGTATGTTATTATCCGGTAACATATCCATTATTTAACCAATTATACAAAAATAATGTCTGGTCCCGTTAAAATAGATGGACAATCTTTTAGAAATCATTCAGACCATAAAAAGGACAATGTTAACAATGTAGATACAGATAACTTACTTGATTATAATGAATCCAAATAAGAGTCCACTGTGCTTAATTTAGACATGTTCACACTTATCGGAACAAACTCTTTGTAAGTATCATTTGTATGGCACAACTACACGGAAATGATACAGAGTTTGTTTAATTAAATTAATAAAACTTGAACAGTAGTATTATTTAATAATAATTTGTTCTTCACTCCGATTGTTCCCTTAAAGCAGCCGTACTCAACCTTTTCTTCTCTCATGGCCATATTGCGCTTCTACTATTGTCATGATGGGCCGTAATCATTCACTTCAGCCGAAAGACGTCCACTACTGGACATGGGCCTCACCCAAGATGGAGGGGGTTTGCCATAATCGCCACGCTTGGCAGGCGGGTTGGCGATCGCAGTGTATGGTGATGAGTTTTGCAGAGAACGCTGCTGCCCATTCTCTGGCGAGTCCCCAGTCGCCTCTTACGACACCCACGGGAAGTGATGGGATGGTATTATTCTTTTACGGCACCATACGGCATAATAATGGGCCGCAATAACCTACAGTAAAATAAAATTTGTGACAAAAGAACCGTTTTTATATGGCCTTCTTTTTCAAGTTGATAGTGGGTGAGAAAGTCTCAGCACATCGTCAGGGAGTGAATCAGTACAGTATACATAGATACATACACATTGATACACTGATATAGCATCAATATCGTGCTAGGCTACTGGGCCACAGAGCTGTCAGCATTAAAGGCGGGGCTCGCTAGGGCCAGTGCCTGCTAAAGTACAGGAATTTATTCGAAAGAGCCACCACGGCCCTGGAACGCAAAGGGCACTAGGAGGAACACGGATGGGTTTTAGTCAGTAAGAGTCTGACACTCCCTCCTGCTTCACCCAGAGCGGGAGGAGCCATTTGATGATTTCTAAGCCACGGAGCACGGCGTCCTGGAGGAAAGTCTTTCGGACTAAAAAAAAAAAGGCTACTGGGCCACATGGAAAAGCTTGGCGGGCCAGATGCGGCCCACGGGCTGCAGGTTGAGTATAGCTGCCTTAAAGGAAACAAAATAACAAATGTTGACGTCGTGAGTCATACTTTTGGGGGACCCTTCGCTTTCACAATTTGTTTTCATTAACGTTCTACCGAAGCAGGATGTACTCGAGAGTTTAATGCGATCCCGCATTTGTCCAGCGTATTTTAATTTGTTACACCCTACAAAAAAATTGGTTTGACGCCTTAGGGTGCTTACATAAAGAAACAGGTTTCCCGTGCGGGTCGGTACAGATCGGTGCAGGGTTAACCAGCATAAAGACACAGGAGAAAATATCCTTATTGGCAACCATTTCCTACAGGTCGTCGGACATATGGCTCGGTCCAAGTAGTCGGCACCGACAAGTTTAAACCTGGTTCTTTATAAATGAGCGCATAAGATAACCTGGAATCGGTACCGGCCCGCTTATACCTGCACCGATCGTTACCGGCCCGCACAGACCTGCCTGCACCGGTATCTTTATGTTTGCACCCTTAGGGCCTACGCAAACCAGGACGGAATGGCAAGGGATTTCAATTTTTACCAAAGGACATTCAAACTTATCTAGTAGGAATAAGACATAAATGCCAATGTTTTAGATTGATTCCCTGGCATCGAAAGGGGTTTCTGGACACGGCATTGGCGCTGGGAGATCCCGCGGCGGGATGCCGCTGCTCGTCGCAGGATTAGCAAGCCGTCGGAATGTTACAGCATCTACGCGGCTGACAAGTTCATTCCGTCCTGGTGTGCATAGGCCCTGAGTCTTGGATTCAGTATGACAAGCTCGTCACAAGATACTAATAATTAGTAAAAAGTCGATTTCGAAATGGTCTAGCAGTAATCGGTTCAATTTCATTACTTATCGAGACAGCTGTTTAAAATAATGCCCAACTAAAATAAAAAATACACTTTAATTAAATAACAATGATGGCAACACTGCTACTCTTTGGTCGGTACATTCCCGCTGATA
Source organism: Lacanobia wlatinum (assembly GCA_947578705.1). Taxonomy (NCBI): domain Eukaryota; kingdom Metazoa; phylum Arthropoda; class Insecta; order Lepidoptera; family Noctuidae; genus Lacanobia; species Lacanobia wlatinum. The sequence continues at coordinate 26,310,605 of OX388033.1, forward strand.
TGAAATTGTTTTCTGAAAGATAAAAAACCTTTTTATGTTAAGAACGTATTATCAATGTTGACATAAAGATGATGACATCAACAGTTAGAACGTGAGCGGTAAAATCCATATTTGGTATCGATTAAAGTTCTAAGTTCACCTACACGATAAATGATAATGTTTGCACTATCTGGACGGATCCACTCAAATCTGTGTGGTGCTTTCCTCAAAAAACTGGCAAATTGCGAGTCGGACTCGCGTGCAAAGAGTTCCAAACGAATTTTATTTTTTTACATGTTATTGTAACATTATAGACTTCGTATAGTTATACGAAGTCTATAAAGACTCCCAGGTTGTAGCTATCAGGAAATACAGACTCCGGCAGGGTATTCCATTCCTTAGCTGTACGCACTATGAATGTGTTCCCAAAACGTTTTGGGTCATAGAAGTCCATATGTGTACCAAATTTCAACAGAATCGGCCCACTTAATGTATCCGAGATAAACTACCTCTAGGCGCGATTATTTTCAAAATAATCGCGTCCGATTCTGTCGCGATTCTGGACAGAATCGGTCCAGTAGATCCGGAGAAAACTGGCTGTGACAGACGGACAGACAGACAGCCGGACAACCGAGTGATCCTAAAAGGGTTCTGTTTTTTGTTCGGAACCCTAAAAATGTATGAGAATCATATAAATTCACGTCTGAGATGCTATTTAGGGTTTCGAACAAAAAACAGAACCCTTTTAGGATCACTCGGGTGTCCGTCTGTCTGTCTGTCCGTCTGTCACAGCCAGTTTTCTCCGGATCTACTGGACCTGGTTTGAAGTCTGCTCCGCTCCTTTTGGTCTTAACGTGATGATACATAGCCTATAAATGAGCTACCTAACACTGAAAGAATTTTTCAAATCGGACCAGTAGTTCCCGAGATTAGCGCGTTCAAGCAAACAAACAAACTCTTCAGCTTTATATATTAAGTATAGATATAGATTTACACACTGTGTATGCTAGGCCCCTTTGTACAAACCAAACCTTATAACTACAAGTTAGTTGCTCAAACTAGATTCAGCTGAATACCAGTATTTTACGTGGAGTGACTGACTGTGACATCCACAACCCAGTAACTGAGTAACACGGTAGAAACTAGAAAGTGACTACAATAAATAACTATTTTGCCCTCAGGTTTGGTTGCCGCGAGTGGCTGAGCATGATGCCGATGTCTCCAGCTCAGGCGGCAGAACAGGACGCCATGGTCGAGGGCTTGCTCACCTTCCTCGCCATTCTGGTGTCCTCGAGAACTAACCTTGGTAAGACCTTCAATTCCACTATAGAGAACGTGCACGGCGTCGACTGCGCCATCTAGCGTTGCTAATTCGAAACTTTTATGTAAAAAATACTTGACTTTGATTTTCTGTGCTGCCATCTATACTTCCTGCACGTTCTCTATTGTTGGCTGGTACACACATAACAGTCAACTGCAGTGGTAGTTAAGAGGAAACGCGGGCGGCGAGACTTTGTATGTAAAAAGTCAAAATTCGAGGTTTGGCTCGCGCCTGTTGTTTCCTCCTCCAATATTGGACCGATTTAAAAGATAGATATTCCTTTTTGATGATATATTAACCGTTTAAGAATCATAATAACCCTCAAAAAATGTTCAAAATGTACAAATTTGGCAACTATTCATGAAAAAACTGGCCAAGTGCGAGTCGGACTCGCGTGCAAAGGGTTCCGAACGAATTTAATTTTTTTAACATGTTATTTTAACACTACAGACTTCTAATAGGTTTTCCTGTCTTTATCTTCAGGTAAAGATCTATTATCTCCAACTTTTTTTTTCAAAATTTTAGGCTTAGTAGTTTCGTAGATAAGGGTCATTTTTCGTCTAATTTCTTGAATAACTTCAAAACCATTTATTATAAAATTATGAATAAAATATAATTAAAACCCTCACAGTAAGCCCTTTCATTTGATATGTCACACGATATTTTTCAAAAAACTTTTTTTTTTAATTTTCTAGTTTGTCCCCCAAAAGTGACCCTTATACTAACAATTTAATGATTTACGTAACGCGTCCGTGTTTGGGTCATAGAAGTCTATATGTGAACCAAATTTCAACAGAATCGGTCCAGTGGATCCAGAGAAAACTGGCTGTGACAGACGGACAGACAGACACCCGAGTGATCCTATAAGGGTTCCTTTTTTTTTCGGAACCCTAAAAAAGAAACATAGGGACACAGAATATGTCCTTCTTATTCAGTTTGTGAAATATCTCTTAAATCGGTCCAATATTGTAGGAGAAAACCGTCGAGAGCGAAACCTCGAATTATGACTTTTTACATACAAAGTCTCGCTGCCCGCATTTCCTCTTAACTGAATACACCGAATGCTGTTGTTTGCGTTTCAGTCTCCGTTAATTCGTTACCCCCTTTTTGTATTCGTGAAACATCGGCATATATTTACTGAGACACATTTATGCAGCTACAGCTGAATCCACATCACAATGTCACGGAAACAGACAAGACTTTTTTTAACTATTGATAGGCACATGTTTGACCACTATATCAACTGATGGTAAGTGATGATGTGGTCGAAGATGGAGCACGCTTGCCTAGAAGTAACCTATTCACTCTAAAAAAAATCCTCTATTTCTATTCTATAAAAAGAAAGATGTGACGGCAATTTATCTAATGTCAGAAAACATAAGCGTTAGACAGGAAAACCGCGAAAAACAAAGATTTATGAATATTCCTAGCTGGTGTTAAATTTGGGCATAAATTGTGTCATAATAATCTCTGCTAATATAGGTAACGACGAGCTAACTCAGTCGCGCCTGGAGGTGAGCACATTGCTGGCTGCCGGCGACAAGACGCACTCGCAACTCCTCGAGCTGATGCCGGAGAGATCAGGCAACGCCCACACCAGGAACTTCGAGACCGTGCTCAAAGAGGTAACACATTACTTATATCACTCTCTTTTCTGAATGTATGGTATTATCAACTAAGTTACCGCAAATCATAGCTGCCTGCTTTTTCATTTTTTTATTATTCTATGTAGGTACAAAACTGTTGTTGGATTATAAAATGCTAGCTTCTGCCAGCGGCTTCGCCTGCGTGGTCCCTAGGGAACATATTCCCGGGATAAACAGTAGCCTATGTCCTTTCTCAGGCTCTAGATTATCTGTACCAAATTTCAGTTCAGTAGTTTTGGCGTGAAAGCGCGTCAGACAGACAGAGTTACTTTCGCATTAATAATATTAGTAAGGATAATTATATAATCTTCTAATATATAAAAATCTCGTGTCACGGTGTTTGTTACCGAACTCCTCCGAAACGGCTCGACCGATTTTTATGAAATTTTGTGTGTATATTCGGTAGGTATGAGAATAGGTGTGTATATTTTTTTTTGTATGGCAAAACAACGTTTGCTGAGTCATCTAGTATTATATAGTAGGACGCGATGGACACACGTTATTTGAAATCTATTCCCAACTATGTTGAGGTCGAATTCTAATCTAACCTGATCCATCTGACTACCGATATTTTACTAGGAGCGATTAAACGAGCCTATCCTACCTCTTCAACCCAGTTACTGGGTAATACGGTACCATGTTTATCCAGTAACTGAGTATTGCCCTGAGTTATATCCTTTGCAAGACGTGTCAGATTTTCTGTCTACTGAGTATCCGTAACGCCTGTCAAAGATCTACGAATGACAGCCGGGACCAACGGCTTGACGTGCTTTTCTAGTCACGGAGGTAATCTCGGCTGTACTTAGGATGCCTTTACTACCTATCTAGTCTATGTCGTCCCACTGCTGGAAAGGAATGGCTCGAACTAGCAAACGACAGTTAGTCCCTCTCCGTTTTCCACACAACTTAGTCCTTTTCTAATTCGGGCCATTCCTTTTGGTAGGAGCAGCGCTCAATTCGCCATTTTCGCCTTGGTCTACCGCGATATCTTCTGGCATTAGATCAGATCCCTCTTCCGTAAATAATATTTAATTTCTTTTTCGTAGCTATCAACGTATCGTCCGCCCCCCAAAGGCTCAGAGAACCTAGAACAGGGGCTGTTCGTGCCGAAGCCCATCGTGTGGGAGCAGTACTACGATCCGCTGCACGTGTTGCGCCGCGCCGTGCACAGGAGGGACTTCCACGCTTCCATGGAGCGGTTCACCACTTAGTGAGTACTCTTTATTTGTGACGATATGCTCCTGTTCAGTGGAATAAAATTCACTTTCGGCTGGCACAGAAGATGTGGAAAATGAGACGTGTGTTTGCTTCAACGGTTTTTTTTCTCAATTCCTCAAATCGATAGTCTCGCTATCAGGAAACCCAGCTGACGCCCGCTGTAAACAAAGTCAAAGTCAAAACGTTTATTTCAATCAGGCCATAAAACGGCACTTTTGAACGTCATCATTACATTTAAAATTTATATATAAAAATAACAAAGTGAATCTACTGTCCATTCGGAAAGGTTCTTATGGAGAAGAACGGACAAGAAACTCCATAGTTACTCTTTTAAAATAAATGGTAATTGGGGATCTTAGCAGAGGTGAGACGGTACTTTACGCCGGAACAGCTGCTCAAACTCTATCAAGCGCAAGTTCGATCATGTATGGAGTACTGCTCTCATCTTTGGGACGGATCTGCCAGATACCAGCTTGATGCCCTTGAGTCAATTGAGAAACGAGCCAAAAGGATCATCGGCGATGATAGGCTCGTCGCGACGAAGCTCCAAAGTCTTGAGCATCGACGACGAGTTGCTAGCCTGTCGGTTTTCTACCGGTTGCATTTTGGGGAATATGCGACGGAATTGCATAATTTGATTCCGCCAAGCCCGTTCCATCATCGGACCACAAGACGAACGGCGATACGCCACCGGTACATGGTGGACATCCCACCCACGCGCACAAAACGTTTTGGGAACACATTCATAGTGCGTGCAGCTAAGGAGTGGAATTCCCTGCCGGAGTCTGTGTTTCCTGATAGCTACAACCTGGGAGTATTTAAGTCAAGAGTGAATAGGTTACTTCTAGGCAAGCGTGCTCCATCTTCGACCACATCATCGCTTACCATCAGGTGAGATAGTGGTCAAACGCGAGCCTATTAATAGTAAAAAAAAAAGGTTTACAATATCAGTTTGATGTACCTACAACATTAGTTAAAATATATCTGAGGACCATGCACCTATGGAATATACTACTTATAGGAACAAAGTATTCCCAGCAGAGGCAAACTTATTTACTTTCTAAATAAGTATATATTTACATACATTGGAACCATTAATAAAATAAAAAATAAACATAGTACATAAGTAATTAAACAAAGTTAACACAAAAAATCAACCAGTTTGATTTGGTCTACACCCTTATTGTCCTATGGAGCAGAACCAGCAAGTTTTCAAGCATTCTTATCCTGAATGTAATCTTCTAATTTATAATATGCTTGTTTACAAAGTGTTCCTTTAATATACGTTTTAAAATTACTTTCATTCAGTTCTAATATGTCACAAGGTATTTTATTGTAACATTTAACACAGTACCCCATGAAAGATATATGTTCTTTAGCTAGTATATAAAATGGTTGATCTAATTTATCTTCATTTCTAGTATTAATATTATGTTTATCACTAATTTTACTAATTAGATGTCGATTTTTCCGTACATACATAATATTTTCATATATAAATTGCCAAGGGACTGTCATAATATTTCTTTTTTTAAAGTTCCCTTGGAGAATCGCGGTGACGCATATTATAAAGGGCTCTCACAGCTCTCTTTTGTAAAATAAATACGAATTCAATGTCAGCAGCCCGACCCCACAGCAAAATACCGTACGACATTAGACTGTGAAAGTAACTAAAATAAGCTGACCTTAGACGGCCTGCAAATGTTATACGAGGCCCTCATTGTAATTTATCGTCTAAAGTGATTCCTAGGATAACCATCTTTAACATTTGATAAAGTAAATCTAATACATTTTGTCTTTTTTTGGCATCGCCGCTTCAAGGTCACGGCGATGCTCCGCCCTTGGCGCTTTGCTAGCTAGCTCGATAATCTCGATTTAGTCATTTAAACATTCCCTTTTACACACAGCGTTCGTGAGAAACAAAAGGCTGCCGGCGCTGCTGACGGTCCATCCCGAACTGCAGGCGGAGTGCTGTGGCCCCCCCTCCGCGCTGCTACACCCCCTCCACCAGGCGCCGGAGATCCTCGCGCGTTATGCGCGTCGGGCGTGCTGCACGGCGCGCTGCTGGGCGTGCTGCACCGCGGCGTGCACCGCCGCACGCCCGACTCGCCCGCGCCGCACGCGCCGCCCGACCACGTGCTCGCGCTCGCCACCTACCTGCTGCACGTCGCCGCCGACCTGCACGCTGAGCGCCAGCAGGAGCATCACGTATGTACTCACACGCCCGACTCGCCCGCGCCGCACGCGCCGCCCGACCACGTGCTCGCGCTCGCCACCTACCTGCTGCACGTCGCCGCCGACCTGCACGCTGAGCGCCAGCAGGAGCATCACGTATGTACTCACACGCCCGACTCGCCCCCCGACCACGTGCTCGCGCTCGCCACCTACCTGCTGCACGTCGCCGCCGACCTGCACGCTGAGCGCCAGCAGGAGCATCACGTATGTACTCACACGCCCGACTCGCCCCCCGACCACGTGCTCGCGCTCGCCACCTACCTGCTGCACGTCGCCGCCGACCTGCACGCTGAGCGCCAGCAGGAGCATCACGTATGTACTCACACGCCCGACTCGCCCCCCGACCACGTGCTCGCGCTCGCCACCTACCTGCTGCACGTCGCCGCCGACCTGCACGCTGAGCGCCAGCAGGAGCATCACGTATGTACTCACACGCCCGACTCGCCCCCCGACCACGTGCTCGCGCTCGCCACCTACCTGCTGCACGTCGCCGCCGACCTGCACGCTGAGCGCCAGCAGGAGCATCACGTATGTACTCACACGCCCGACTCGCCCCCCGACCACGTCCTCGCGCTCGCCACCTACCTGCTGCACGTCGCCGCCGACCTGCACGCTGAGCGCCAGCAGGAGCATCACGTATGTACTCACACGCCCGACTCGCCCCCCGACCACGTGCTCGCGCTCGCCACCTACCTGCTGCACGTCGCCGCCGACCTGCACGCTGAGCGCCAGCAGGAGCATCACGTATGTACTCACACGCCCGACTCGCCCCCCGACCACGTGCTCGCGCTCGCCACCTACCTGCTGCACGTCGCCGCCGACCTGCACGCTGAGCGCCAGCAGGAGCATCACGTATGTACTCACACGCCCGACTCGCCCCCCGACCACGTCCTCGCGCTCGCCACCTACCTGCTGCACGTCGCCGCCGACCTGCACGCTGAGCGCCAGCAGGAGCATCACGTATGTACTCACACGCCCGACTCGCCCCCCGACCACGTCCTCGCGCTCGCCACCTACCTGCTGCACGTCGCCGCCGACCTGCACGCTGAGCGCCAGCAGGAGCATCACGTATGTACTCACACGCCCGACTCGCCCCCCGACCACGTGCTCGCGCTCGCCACCTATGTATCGATCGGTCGGGCGGAGCACCGCCTTGTCTTCGATGAGGTGTTCGGTAGCGGCGACCTCTCGCATCCGGGCTTGGTTCAATCCATGGTCCGGAGCGAGGAGGCATGGGATGCGGTCAGCTCCTTCTGCTAAGCAGTAATACTAGCGAAGCCGAACGCGTGAGACAAAGGGAAACCTCACGCCTAGGCCGCCGCCGCTACAGAAGAAGACATCCCGGGCGTCGGGAGTCGTAGGGCGTTTCCCGGTCACCGTTGGCGCGGGCCTGCGGAACACGACGTAGACCCGGGCCTGGTCCTGATCGAACGGCGAGCCACCTAACGCTTGCCTTCCGATCAAGACCAGGCCCAGGTCGACGGCACATTGTGTTTCACGTTCGTCAAACAGATGTCAGTATAGAAGACGAGGCTCGCTCAATTCCTGTACCTTAGCAGGCACTGGCCCTAGTGCCTGCTAAGGTACAGGAATTTATTCGAAAGAGCCACCACGGCCATGGAACGCAAAAGGCACTGGGAGGAATACGGATGGGTTTTAGTCAGAAAGAGTCCGACACTACCTTCGCCTCGCCCAGAGCGGGAGGAGTTATTTGATGATTTCCCATCTTTAAAAAGAAGGTACCTCTTGGTGTCTCTGATTACAAAGGTCCCCCCCTCCGCAGCGCGACGTGATGGTGGCGGAGGGCGGCGCGGGGCGCGGGAGCGTGAGCGGCGTGCCGCTGCTGGGCGCCTTCGCGGGCGCCGCCGTGTGCGACAACGCGCGCACCGTGGTCGCCAGCGTGCCCGCGCGCAAGCCGCACCACACCACGCACTCGTATCCCGCGCAGTATACACATCACCATCACTCTGATAGTAAGTACAGAATCATTTTACTACCTATGTGGGATCATCATCTGTGTACGGGACAACTATAAGTGATAAAATGTGATAGAGTTTATAATGATAGATTTGTTGATAAAGTGCTACAGTTTATTGATACACTGGTCACTTATGATAGAATGATTTTAGTATATCGAACTGCTACGATATTATGATAGTGAGTACACGTGGCGAAGACCGAACGCGAACTAAAGTAAATTGCTCACGCGGTACAAAACTGCTTATTTAACGTAAAAAGATATGAATTGTACGGGTGGACCGTACAATCTGCCTACCTTTTCCCAACTATATTGGAGTCGGCTTCCAGTCAAACCGAATTCAACTGAATACCACCTGCTCACTTGTTCGCTGTTTTATAAAAAAAAATAAAAAGAATATCTATTCTCTTGAAACTTCACAAATTGCATAAGATAGCTCAAAAATATCTGCATTTTATCGCTTTCTGGGGTTTTATCTGGAGAAAGTAAGTAGACAACGAACTCCAGAAACACATAAAAAGTATTATATTATGATAAACATGATGTTGTCCGTATTGAAGGAGCTATGTAAACGTGTAGAGAATAAACAACATACCTGAAAAGAGATCTTCATACTCATCATTATCAACAACTTTTACTATGAGACCAACAAACTAAGAAATTTTCGGAGGTCATACCAAGAGAACCCTGAAAAAGGAATAAATCATCATAGAAATAATTTTCTTGATATGGGATTGGCTAATGACGAAAGTTATTCGATTGGCTAACGAAGAAAATGTGGTCAAAGTCTGAATCCAATGATCCGGTTTTAATATAAGCAACGATTAATCAATCAGTTGCTATACAAAAATCGTTCCATTCCAGGCGACACAGAATGGGAGCCGTCAGAGAACGAGACGACGCGAATACCGCTGCTCACCACGTCCACGTCACTGCCCGCCACCAGCACTGCGCTAGCTGTGCCCACGTCTTTACAGGTAGCTTATAGCTTTACCTATATCCTACTACATCTCCTATATGTATACCTACATTATAAGCAAATAAATGATTTCTTTCTTTCTTTTTTGTAACTTTCATCATTGTTTTCTTGCCTTTATCCCGATTCATTTGGGGTCGGTGCCAAATGTCTTCTTGTTTCATATATAAATACAGGTTACTAACGAGAACGAAGTCCAAGTATAATTGATGATTAAACTAACTTACAGTTCTCGTCACGCAAGTTTACCTCCCCGAAGTACATCGCAATCGATTGCGCAGGATGTCAATTTGACAAAAAACACAGGACAGCGCATGCGCGGGTAGGTTGTGCATGCGCGTTCTCGCGCAAGATGGTGGGTGTAATGGCATCTCACTCGCACGTTCGATGCATACGTGACCCGCTTGCTCAATGCAATACGACTGTTGATGCGCAAAGTGTTACACGTTATTGTTTTTAATTATTTATTTTGGTTACATCAATGGTTTCTGTCCTTAGTATCCTCCCGTCGAATACCAATACCATGACAATCCTTTTCCTCACAACTTTCTGGCTATCGATGCCACTTTCAGACGTCCTCTTACACGTGCTCATTTCTTATTCTATACATTCGCGTCGCATACCCCTCTTGGAATTCTCATCTCAACTGCACGCAACTGTCTGAATGCACTGAATCTTCTTACAAGTTTAGGGTTACGTTCCTTCGAGTACAAAAACATTTTTTTAATATTTTTTTCTGATTAAAATAAGTTGAACGTAATGCACCAGGTGGCGCGCGGTGACTCTATGACCGACGACCAATCCGATGGCGGCGGTGATGCGCCGCATATACGAGCTTTGGAGGTACGTAGCCTGTCCTCGTGACGTGAAAGATAAATACTGCAAAATACAGTTCTGCGGCTGCTGATTATATTTTTGAGTCGTTAGGGGTTAAAACTCTTGGACCGTGGCTCCACTCTGCTCATGCCTTCCTTAAAGAACTTTGTAAATGCTTAGTTGACACGCCGCGTGACCCAAGGGCTGGCTTTTACCTCGGACAGAGGATAAACTTTACCATACAACGTGGCAATGCCGCCAGTCTTTTGGCCTTACATCCAGTCGACAGCGATGTGGAAGAATTTTTGTCGCCATATTTTAGTTAGAAGTTTTTATTTTAATTAATCAATAATTTATTTATTTGCAAACATGGGTAATTGTTACATAGGTGTTCCTTTATACATACATAGTAAAGTTCTCCATATTCTATTGTGGCATGGCATGCAAATAATATTCAATTCCAAAATTAAAATCAAAATTAAAATAATAATAATACGAATAAAGATCATCAAAATTATAAATGTCAAAATTAAATAATGTTGTATTTAGGTTACAATAAAATAATCTGAAAAAATGTAAGTCTGGTTACACTAATAAAAAATATTAAAATTACAAATATCAAATCATAAAATTAATATAAATTTCAATTTAAGTGAATAATAGTAATTTAAGTGTTTCCATGGAAGATGGGTAGGCCTTTAGTGTGGGACGCTACTTGTGTCGATACTCTTGCGCCATCCCATCTTCCTAGCTCGTCGTGCTGTGCTGGTACTGCCGTTGCGGCTGCTGAGAACCTCAAGCGGCGGAAATATAATAATCTTGTTGGCAATTATATTTTTGAGCCGTTTGGGGTTGAAACTCTTGGACCGTGGGGTCCGAGTGCTCATGCCTTATTTAAAGATCTATCTAAACGCTTAGTTGACACTTCGCGTGACCCAAGAGCTGGCTTTTACCTCGGACAGAGGATAAGCATTGCCATACAACGTGGCAATGCCGCCAGTCTTTTGGGCTCACTTCCGGTGGACAGCGATGCGGACGAATTTTTTGACGCCTTATCTTAGTTAGGATATTTTATTTTAAGTGTATATATTTAGTATTCTATCTTATTCAATCATAGTATTCTGTTCAGTTTTATTCTAATATTAATAAATAACATTTATAAGTTTGTATTTAAGTGTATATAGTTTGTTATTATAATAAATCAATTATGAACGAATTTTGCAAATATTTTTTCCACTGATAGAATTATATTTTTGTATATTTTTTAATAAAATGGTTAGATAATAATAAAAATTGGAACTTGATGTATCATTAGTAACAGTTTATATCCCTGTGTACAGGACGTGACAGACGACAGTCAAGCGCTAGCCCTTCAGACCTTTGACGATGAGATGAGTCTTGCCATCGCTACATCATCAGACTTGGACACGCCTCCAGTACCAATCGAATATGGTGAGTTCTTTCGAAAAGCATGCCGCGAACGAATGTTTTGGGTGTGTAATATATGCCATAATAACAGATAATATATTATCACTTGAAATAACGTTCACATGATATAATTTTCATATGCTATAAAAACAAATAACCTAATTCCATGTGATCTAATATTACATTTCATATTATAAACTTCTTTTGCTCTAATAACATTTAGTATAACGTTCAGTTAACCTAATTTTTATTTGACCAAATTTTCATATTCACTCATTTTCTGCCCAAATTCTGTAGTGAATATGTATCTTATTGAAAATTATATGAGATGAACGTTATACTCAAAGTTATTAGAGCAAAAGAAAATTATATTAAATGAAATTAGGTTATGTGATCGTTAGAACTTTTGTTATTATGTCAAATGGTACGCACCCGAATGTTTTATGTCAGTAAGTGTGAGAGTTGTTTGAAGTAAAGGTAACGGCTTATGATACAGTTTCTCTGTGACAAATCTTTGGTCGTTTGTAAAGTTCTATCGCAGCTGTTATATTCCTAGTTACATTGACAGTTGTACTCCATGAAGATGGTTGAAAGGGTCATAGGGCAACTTTAACCAGTATGCAGGTGAAAAGTACATTCACGCTTGCATATTATTGCACATTGCTTAGGGGAGTCAGAAACAAGTATTCCATTTCTTTTTTCAAAATGTGAAGGTGGTTCATTTGATCATACCTTTCCTATAATATAGTGGATCACGTCGGGGTCACCAATTTTATGTCTCTTGACGTATAGGTATAAGCAGGAACTATCGATGTAAATAAAACTCCATAGTCAGACTTGGTTGAATCGAGATTAGAGATTGTTTATTTTCCACAACACCCTACTTATATACAGGTGAATTTTTCACGTGTGCCTTGAGGGCCAAATCCGAAAATATAAGGAATATCGAAAAACACTGAAAGGAGTCTCGAGCTCGATTTTGATGAAAAATAAAACTGTATTACATCATCTGAAAATGTAGCTAATAAGGATCAAATTTTAGGAAGTAATAATATATGGCAAACTAAAAAGGAAAGAACGCTCATTTTTAACAAATTAGTTTTAAAATTACCTATCTAAACCGTAACTGATACTTATAAACCATGGTCCGGAGCGAGAAGGCATGGGAAGCGGTTACCTTCTGCAAAGCAGTTATGCTAGCCAAGGTAGGAGGCCGAACGTGTGAGAGAGAGGAAAACCTCACGCCGGCGGCTGCGCCGCAACAAAAGAAGACGCGTCGGGAGTCGCAGGGCTCTCCCGGCCACCGTAGGCGCGGGCTACGACATACAGCGTTGGGTGGCTCGCCGTCCGATCTGAGCCAGGCCCGGGACTGCGCGCCAAAGAGCTGTCAGCATAGAAGACGGGGTCCGCTAGGGCCAGTGTCTACCGGGGCTGCGGAATTTGTTCGAAAGAGTCACAGTGGGAGGAGTCATTTGATGACTTCCGATCCTTAAAAAAAAAACAAATAAAGCCATCACAATTATTAGCCATCAAGTAGACCACAAAATTCTGTAAACCATGTCAATGACTTGCCAAAATAGGTGAAAAACTAGCTAAAAGCATAAAGAGTACACAAAAAAGTTACAAAGGGAAACTTAACTAACAGAACGCAATCAATGGTAATGCTCCCAACAGACGAGGAAGAGGTAGCCGGAATACTAATGTCACTCCGCACTCATTGTACCGCAGGACGGGACGGGATATCCGGTGACCTCTTGAAAGAGCATGCGGCCGTGATTGTGCTCCCGTTAACATATATTTAAATAACCTTGCACTTTCCACAGGTAAGCTTCCTAACGTGTTCAAACGACCCATAATTCATCCGATCTACAAGCGTGGGAACAAGAGCCATGTTGATAACTACAGACCTATATCTGTGCTAACTGCTTTTTCCAAGATACTAGAACGGGTAATGATCAGCAGATTTGTGGACTACTTAGAAAATAATAATCTTATCGCGCCAGCGCAATTATGGTTTTGCTCAGACAAATCCACCTTTGACGCAGTTCATCAGTTAACAGACTACGTAGCCAAAAACATGGATAGTGGGGATAAAGTTATGGGCATCTTTCTAGATCTTGCCGAGGCTTTCGACACGGTTTCTCTCCCAACTCTTGTAAGTAAGATGGAAACCTTCGGAAACAGGACTTCCACTGGACCTTTTCAGAGACTACCTAAGTGGGCGTACCCAGAGAGTAAAGATAGCTGATTTCATCAGTGAAGAACAAATAACTAACTACGACACGCCTCAATGTAGTGTGCTCGGACCTTCACTATTCCTTATTTATATCAACGATCTGGGTACGCTCACTATCCCCAATGGCAAAATTATTAGCTTTGCTGATGACACTCCTCTTATTCAGCGCGAGCTCGTGGGAGCATGTGTATGAATGTGCACAACTAGGCTTTAATACGGTTTCCAACTGGTAACGCGACAACCTGTTGACGCTCTATACAACCGAAACCAATGACATAGTATTCTGCATGAAGAAGAATGAAGAGGATTCGTTGCTTACGAATCCTCTCGAATATCACCTATCTCTATTGTAGCTCACTCTTGCATAAACCCACTTACTCGTAGTTGTAACTGCGAATCACTCGCCAAGGCTAAGAATATAAAATACCTGGGAATAACGATAATAGATTACGGAAAGTGAAATATGTGTTCAAAACGCTGAGACATGTTGTCGATAAAAATATTATGAAGTCAGTGTACTATATTTACCCTTGCCTAATCTATCATATGCTACTGCATCACCTCTTGGGGCGAAACTCCGAAAACTACCCTAATAGAAATTGAAAGAGCCCAACAAGCTATACTGAAAGTGTCGACTTTCCGACCCTATCTCTACCCCACTGCACAATTATATCAAGAAAATAAAGTCCTGACAGTACGTCAACTGTTTATTCTGATTACACTATTGAAACAGCATACTCGGCTGGTTTATAATCCAACGCTTTCCAGGGGGAAAAGACGATATGACCCAGTGGAGCGTCATCATCTACGTCACAAAACTATTTTTGCAAAACGTTTCTTTTGCTATCTGGGCGGCTAATTGTACAATAAAACCAATAAGGTATTACATATCTTTAGTCTCACAAAAAATAAATGCAAAAAGAGGCTAACTGACTGGCTCCTAATTTTAAACTATAACGATACTGAAAACATGCTTATCAAAACCTAAACACACAGTAAAAACTCACACATTCATGCATACTACACATCTACAAACATTCGTCTTGCGTCTTTAACTTAAATATTAATCAGAATAAATACAACCATAAAATGTCGTTCTTATCTTACTACATTCTGTCAATGCGCTTAGTACATAATTTATAAACTGAAAATGTAAAGGGGTGGGATCCTGGTGTCCTGAAACACAGGTCTAGCTTCATAGCATTGAGAACCTGGAGTCCTCAAGATTAGACGCCGATAGCAGATGTCCTCACGGGCGTACATACATACACCCGCACGTGGTTATAATGGTGCTCCAGGGTAAAACCCTGGGTATGAAAGTTACGACACGTCTGATGGACATCCGTTCTGCGTCTCAAAAGGAAGGAACAAGAGCGCTGGTTTCTCAGTCTCCAGGTGGTGATGAACTGCGGCGAGATCTGAGTGCAGACGTCGAATATTGCTGAGGTGCACTTTGTAAGAGACGGAGTGCTGCCGCTGTACAGCTTTTCTTATTTTGTTCCTTTTCGTCATGAGTTTGAGTGAAGGAGGGAGAGGAGAAGGAAGTGAAATGAGTATCCATGCTGCTAACCCTCAGGCACGCTCTGACAGGACGACATCATTGGGGGACTAGTCTGGAAATGCGGGGACGCCCGAGCCCAAGGGAATGTCCATCGGGCCCTCTCGTCTGATCGCCAACCAGCACGATGGTGCATTCCGGGATTTTTCGACAGTTGGCGGGGCAGCCTTTCATGTGTGGCTAGCACACTACTTGGGCCCTCAAGTACCTGTGGTCAGCCAGCGGCGCACCGTGCATTGGATCCTGCTACCCTCTGGACTAGTCTCCTGATATGGCCATATCAACGCGAGCCTGGTCGGTCTGCTTGCATTGGAACAATTATTTCGACCCAACTCCTCTGAATTGGCTACACTGAGCATCGTACCGGAACGTGGCTAGGCCGCTTGGCATATTGGATATTCCTTATAGTTTCACATTTGGCACAGAAGGCACACTTGAAAAATTCACCCTGTATACATCGACAATGTCATGTTAGGCTAGACCAATAGCGATGCGCTGTAGGGCAAGCCACGCGCGGGGCGTGGGGCGTTGTTTTGCACACGGCACTATTCGCCGTGAAGTTTGTCCAATAAATCTGCCAATTCAAGATGCTTGCTTCACTGTTTCTTGTAGAATGTCGAAAACTTGGTTCGTTGGTATATGTTACTTAATTGGTTTCCTGGTAACTGTGTGACAAGTACTATGTCACTATAGTGGTATAGGCCAGTAGTATAAGTTCGCTCCACCCACAGACATGGACGGTGAGGAGTGGAGCGTCAGCGTACGAGGCACCACTCCCGCGCTGCCCGCGCCGCCGCTCGCGCCCGCTATACAGGACGTGCCACGACCCATGGAGCCACGCGCCCAGCCCTCCACCAGCAACCAGGTACCACTACACTGTAATATTAGTATACATAAAATCCTGAATAATAGGAACCTTCTTAAAATTGACTATATCCATACCTGAATGGAAGTTTGTGTCCTAATTTTTAACTAAGTTACTCACGGCTTAAATTATTATAAATCAATTCATTTATTACCAGGTTCAACTACACACGCAGTCAGAAGACTCGATCCCAGTGAACGAATCAATAATCTCCCTACTACTGAAGCTGCACTCGCAGCTGTCGGGCAGACTGGACTCCTTCTCTCTGGACGAGCCCGCCCCAGACACACATGAACCTATTGGTGAGTGTCCAAGACTATACAGCCCTTGTTTACGAACGAATGCAAGTGGGAAAAGTTTGTCATTGTAGCCGTGGCTGATCCGAGCCGAAGGCGAGGCTGTTATGAAGTTGAAAAACTGCAAAGACAAATGCCCACTTGCATTATACAACATTTTTGAAGAAGGGAGTTTTGGGAGGCAGCATTTTTGGGAGGAGTGGGTACGGGCCTAGCACTGCCATCTCGGAACCTCTCTTTGCAAGTTCGTCTGCGGCATCATTGCCTAAGGATCCACTAGAGGGTAACTTCGTTAAACATATTTTACTAATCAATTTGTAAAAAATTGGTTTACCTAGGTTTTTTCGTTCGCCGACGTCGATTTACGTAGACGGGCTTGCAGTGAGGGGTGCCAAGGGACCGGCCAGCTGCCATACATACAACCCATTGTGGGAGGCTGACCTAAGCACTGCGCCGCATCTAGTAAGAGACTCACTTCTTTGCGTGCCTAACAGCAGTGGGGTAGGAACCAGTTTTTGAGTTAATGTGTTTTTATTACATAGAAGTTAGCGCAGTAAACACGAAGGTGGAGAAGAATATTAGCCGTTTTAGCACTTATAGATATTCAAATAAAAATATTGTCTTAACGAATTATTTAAAAAAATAATCGTCGACCAGTCATCCTGACGCTCACTTTTAAGTGAGCGTCAGGATGACTGGTCGTCTGTATCGGATCTGGTCAAGCTGGTGACCAAAAATTGCTACCTCACTTGGAAACAAAATAAAGGGATTTCAAAATGACCAGCCATTCTGATATCTGGATAGCTGGTCAACTCTCCTTTTGTGTAAACTGTACAGATTCCTGTTATTATTATTACTTGAGTAATTACTACCTGATTGCTACCCTCACGTCTTTCAATTTCCACCGTGTAGCTTCAGCCAGTAAAAAGTTGCCAGTGTTGCCATCGTTGTTGTGTTGTGTTATTTTTACTGGGAATGGACCATGGGTATTGAAATAAAACAATTTAAAAGATTATAAAATTGTTTCTTTTTATTGGAATACACCTTACCATTACGCTAATTGAATACATAATAATGTATTCATAACTACAGGCTGTAGTTGGAAAAATAAACAATGTTTTAAAGGACAACATTCGGGTTTTTTTAAACTCTGTATATTTTCATAATAACAAAACAAACAAACTTGTAAGCATTGTTATCATTGGTACAAATGGAACATATTTGATAAAGTAATGATTAATTATTTTTCTTTTACAATAAGAAAAAATGCTTTTACGATAAAATAACAAAAAAAAAAGTGGCCATTGTAGGTGATTAATTAGCATGTTACTTAACAAATAAATAATTATATTTTTACATAGTGGTATCAGTAATAATCAATGAGCTTTTTTCGCGTACAATATACAGTGAGAAATAATTTTTATACAACTTTTTGTTATTTTTGTATTTTGATCATCGTAACACTCCCATACCTTTGCAGTGAGCTTTATAATGGCCCATGTTTCCGCCACCTTGGGGTGGAACATATTCAATAATAGAAAGTAATTGATAGTCGATATTATTCAAAGTAAGACGAAGCACATCGTTAATGGCCATTACAATTAGATCTACGACATCGAATCATTTATTGATTGTTGTTCATTAGTTCATCAGCGGCTTCCTGTATTTTTTTTTCATCAAACCCATACATGTAGATACCCCACATGTAAGGGTTTGATGAAAAAAAAATATGGATAGGTCTTCAAAAATGATGTTGAGGTTTCTAATATCATTTTTTTTCTAAACTGAATAGTTTGCGCGAGAGACACTTCCAAAGTGGTAAAATATGTCCCCCCCCTGTAACTTCTAAAATAAGAGAATGACAAAACTAAAAAAATATATGATGTGAAAATTGGTTTGAACGAGATTTAGTTTTTTGTTATTTTATCGTAAAAGCATTTTTTCTTATTGTAAAAGAAAAATAATTAATCATTACTTTATCAAATCTGTTCCATTTGTACTAATGATAACAAAGCTAGCGAGTTTCGTTTGTTTTGTTATTATGAAAATATACAGAGTTTAAAAAAATCCGAATGTTGTCCTTAGAATAGAATATTATGTACACCACATAAGTTACAGAAAAGATAGATGAGAAACATTACATAGGGTGACACAATGGGCGGCCTTATCGCTAAAAGACGACACTATTATTAGACGATTATTTATTTTTTAACCCCCACCAAAAAAGAGGGGTGTTATAAGTTTGACCGCTATGTGTGTATATGTGTCTGTCTGTGTGTCTGTGGCACCGTAGCTCTTAACGGGTGAACCGATTTGGATGCGGTTTCTTTTATTTGAAAGCAGGTTTTCTAGCGGTGGTTCTCAGACATGGTGGTTATCAAAATTGGTTGAGCCGTTTGAAGATCATCAGCTCTTTTCTAGTTGATGAAGGCATTTAACCAGCTTTTACGGGTCTGATCGATGCGAAATTTGGTATTCTGTTACTTCAATGACATTACAAAAACATGTTTACATTGACCTGATGCTGTAGCATAACCAGAGGTCTGCAGAATACCCAACTCCTCACAAAATTACAGCAGATGTATCGTGTTTGAACTCACTGGAATGGTTTCAATGAACAGATTATATTTAGATCAGTAACCTTAACCTGATGCTGAAGCATGTCCTGAAATCTGCAGGATACCCAACCCTTCACTTACTTACAGGAGACCTTCCTTTTTCGTATTCATTTAAATAGTCATAATGAATAGGTTATAAATATATTGTGATCAGGGTCTGATGATGAAGCAGAAAAGAGAAATGAGTGAATACATTGGTGAGAGATTCAAAGCTACTTTCTAGGCTTGTAGGATGTAGTGCCGTTTAGGTGAGTTGAGTGTAGATCATATGTGTGGCCAAAAAAAGATGGATGAATTTTGTGGGGAGCTATATGAAAGAAAAGGGAGTTAGTGATAGCGTGACGGCTGATAGGACAGAATGGAAGTAAAAAACGTGTTGCACCGACCCCAAGTAACGTGGGATAATAGCCGGAAGATGATGAGATCGTAGGTTTTCTAGTACCTATTAGGTAAATTAAGTTTAAAAAGCATGAAACAAAAATTAAGATTTTTAAATTTTTAATTTATTTTTTTCAACTACAGCCTGTAGGTATGAATACATTATTATATATTCAATTAGCGTAATGGTAAGGTGTATTCCAAAAAAAGAAACAATTTTATAATCATTTAAATTGTTTTATTCCAATACCCACGGTCCATTCCCAGTAAAAAATTCAAATGATCATAACTTTTTACTGGCTGAAGCTACAAAGTGGAAATTGAAAGACGTGAGGGTAGCAATCAGGTAGTAATTACTCAAGTAATAATAATAACAGGAATCTGTACAGTTTACACAAAAGGAGAGTTGACCAGCTATCCAGATATCAGAATGGCTGGTCATTTTGAAATCCCTTTATTTTGTTTCCAAGTGAGGTAGCAATTAATTGACGACAGGTAGTAAAAAGTAGCAATTAGGTAGCAATTTTTGGTCACCAGCTTGACCAGAACCGATACAGACGATCAGTCATCCTGACGCTCACCTTTTTAAGACGACTAAAATGACACCGTGAATATGGTAAAACAACGTTTGTCGAGTCAGCTAATAACTTAAAATAACACGACACACAACATAAAATCAGACAGTTGAACTGTCAACTATACAAGTCGAACTATAGTTTAGTACAGTTTGCGTCAGCGTAGTTTGCCCCTCCGAAGTTAGGTTTTAGTGACGACCGCGCAGGTGCAATCGCGTAAAAAATTGTTACATTCCTGAAACATTTTTTTGTTTAAACGTATTATATTATAAACAAGCAGCAAAGACTACTAGTAACAATAACACAATAACATTATCAAAAAGTAACATCACAAACACATACACCACAAAACACATAAAAAACAAATCAAATAATAAGAAATAACCAAAATAATGAATTAAAAACAATAACAACGTGTAAAACTTTTCGAATCAACAGTTGTATTGCATTGAGCAAGCGGGTCAAACGTATGCATCGAATGTATACGAGCGAGTGAGATACCATTACACCCGCCGTCTTGCGTGAAAACGCGCATGCGCGACCTATTCGCGCGTGCGCTGTATTATGTTTTTTGTCAAAGTGACATCCTGCGCAATCGATTGCGACGTACTTCGGGGAGGTAAACTTGCGTGACGGGAACTGTAACAGACGTTAGAAAGAGTATTTTGGTTTGTCCGCAGGCGACGGGCCGTACTTCATCGGGCGCGTGCTGCGCAAGCTGGCGGCGCTGGACGCGCGCTGCGCCGCCGCCATCGCGCACGTGCGCCACTCGCTGTGGCCGCACCAGCGCGAGCGCCAGGCCGAGCAGCGAGCACGGTAACCTGCAACCATCTATTTTAATTATTATGTATAACCTAAACTAAATATTTATAGAAACGTGCAGGAACTATAAGGGTGTATCCACATCTAGTGAATTCGCCACGAATGCGCCGCTCGCGAGCTGTAGAATAGAATACTCTTTATTATGTACACCATATAAGTTACAGAAAAAAATAGATGAAGAAAACATTACATAGGGTGACACAATGGGCGGCCTTATCGCTAAAAGCGATCTTTTAAAGACAACCTTTGGATGGATTTTAAAGAGAGGAGTGACAGTACTGCAGGTAGTCTTAGGTGTACTATTTATATATACAATAATTACATAGATAAATACATATAAACAATATAGCAAAGAACCCAAGTTAAGACGGTTAAGGAGAGAGATAATGACTTTTTACCATAATTTTAAAAGTAGACAAAGATTGAGCACGCCTTATCGACACCGGCAAGGCATTCCATAACCGCACGGCCTGAATGGTAAAGGATTTGTCATAGAAGCTGGTGGAATGCATCGGCATCTCTAGTCTCAAGTTTTCCGATGACCTTAGATATCTATTATGTGTGTCATGAAGGAACTTGAAACGTTCTTTAAGATAAGAGGGGGTTGTAGGATTGAACAGAATACTGTAGAGCAGAAATAAAATATGAGAATCCCGGCGAAGTCGTATGGGAAGCCACTTGAGCTTTGTACGAAATTCAGAAATATGATCATATTTGCGCAGACCAAATATAAATCTTATGCACAGGTTTTGAAGACGCTCAAGTTTATCGAGTTGTGCCTGAGTGAGATCGAGATAACTGACATCAGCATAGTCAAGGATAGGAAGCAGAAGGGACTGTGCAAGCGCAATTTTAGTGGCAGTGGGAAGAAAGTTCCGCAATCGTCTAAGGGACCTGGCAGATGCAAACATTTTACGGCTTACGTCCTGGAGCTGCGGACCCCAAGACAGATGTTTGTCGATCCAGACCCCAAGGTTCTTAACCTTCTCACTTATAGGAATAGTAGTTCCGTTAAATTGAACCTGGGGAAGCTGAGACCAATTTACTTTTGGAATCATCTGCTGTACATTAAGGTGGCAGCACAGAAGTGTCAATATCAAGTGTTTATAACATACTAATGGACGTCACGCGGTTTCACCCGCGTAGTTCCCGTTCCCGTGGGAATACGGGGATAATATATAGCCTATGTTACTCCCTGATAATGTAGCTATCCAATGCTGAAAGAATTTTTCAAATCAGTCCAGTAGTTTCGGAGCCTATTCAATTCAAACAAACAAATCTTTCTTCTTTATAATATTAGTATAGAAAAGTTTCAAATTTGCGCCACTAGATTGCACTGTCCACACCTGGCGCGTTCCCCTAATAAGAATGTGTATGAACTAAAAGTGGCAAAATTGCACATTTATAACTCAAATATAACATTTTCTAATAAATGTTAAAAAATGGCACACTAAACGCACCATTTATTGTTCACTTAAGGATGGTGGTGGTGGCCCGCGCACATTCACAACAAAATTCACAAAAAAAGCTATCTAACTGCTAAACAATAGTGCGTAGCCGTGCGCTGTGTCTTTACACAGACAGCTGATAAAATGTTGGAATTTAAATTAAAACATGAAATTTTAACCATTATCGAGCCTTATGAACTCCAGATGTCATCGGCACAGCATCACTCTGATATCCATTCACGACCACTCTCTGGGTCCTATTTTTAATATGAGAAGAGAACCAGCTGAGTAAATTTCCCCGTATGCCATTAAATACGATTTAATTAAGTAAGATCTCGTGATCGACCTTGTCAAAGGCTTTTTAGAAATCTGTTAATCGCATCAATTTGCAGACGTGTATCAATATTTTCGAAAAGGAAGTTACTGAAGATCATAAAACTGGATAGAGTAAACTATTGTTTGACGAAACCATATTATTCAGGGATGAGAAGATTATGTAGGATAGAGTAGATCTCATTATTTACTAGTCTTTCAAAAAACTTTGACAAGGTCGACAGAATCGAGCTGGGGCGATATTGTTCAATATTATGTCCAGAACCATCCTTATGCACGGCGTGATGTTAGCCTTTTTCCATACTTCAGGAAACAACCCCTCGCTGATATGCAGTAGTTGACGGATCCCTTCTTTGGCCACCTGAAGAAGGTATTCAATAGCCTTCAATCGGACAGAAACAAGCTTCCCAAGAACCATACTGGTATTGATGTATTCTTTCGGCGTACTTAAATGGACTCAAATGGAACTTGACGCCCTGGATAGGTGGACCCTTATACTGCTCACTGCATATCGAATGTATCACCCACGGTCGAGGCTTTTTAAAATCTAAAATTCCCCAGAATTGTGAGATATGCAGTCACGGGGAATATATATTAGCTGACGACATGAGTATGCATCGAGATGTAGTAAAGGTGAACAAGGGTCTAACCCCGCTCTCCTTGGCTACCTACTTAGAACTGCCGCAAACCTGTAGAGCTTGACGCTAACGATCGCAGGGAGATATGGCACGGAGGACACGGCGGACGGCGAGCATTGGGTGGTTCGCCGTCCGAACAGAACCAGGCCCGGGTCGACGGTGCGCTGTGTTCCACGCGCGCCCCAAGGAGCTGTCAGCATAAAAGACGGGGCGCGCTAGGGCCAGTGCCTGCCGGGTTTGCAGAATTTGTTCGAAACAGTCACCGCGACTCTGGAACGCAAAGACCATTAGGAGGAACACGGATGGGTTTTAGTCAGTAAGAGTCTGACACTCCCTTCTGCTTCACCCAGAGCGGTAGGAGTCATTCCCGTCAATATTACCAATCCTTAAAAAAAAAAATGCGTTTTGGTGATCTTTTTGAGGACATCGAAGGTTTTGTCTATGCAATTATGGAAGAAGTTATCATGACGAATGACTCCGGAGATTGATGTACAGGGCGGCAAGGTTGACACATGTCGGACATGTCACCGGCACGAAGAATAAATTTGCTACATTATCTCTGGTGGTTCTCGTCTAGATGACGGAGAGTGCTTGCACAACCTTGTAGCCAGGATTGTCCATCAGCAACTTGCTCTGAAATACTCTCTTGTGGAATTAAAAGTACCGTTCTACAGGTTTAAGCCCGACCCAGTTTTCGATAATGGCAATATCACATTGAACTGGGATCCATCAATACTGACAGGTCAATTCTGGCCATACAGCCTGATGTTATAGTGGTGAACAGAATCGAGTCGCGTGCAAGACAGATAAGCAAATCAAGTATCTTGACTTGGCTCGCGAGGTTGACTTGTGGGATGTGGAATTATCAATCATTGTACCGATAGTCGTGACAGCCAATGGCTTAAAAGCTCCGAGTCTTGCCAATACTTTAAGAGGCTCTCGTTAGGCAGCTGGATCAAGCAGAACTTCTAGCACACTCGTATTGTTAGATGGAGCCCTGACCCCCGGGTACCTTGGACCCTGTTCCCGATATCGGTAGGTTAGGTTGTAGGTTACACAAACTATAAATGGCAGCACTGGCCACCTATAGTTTCATCACGTTTCCCGTAGATCGTCGATCGATTTCGTACACCTACTCGGGACGTTATTCCAAGTGTTTTCCCTTGTCATTTCGGCATTACTGACATCAACGACTTTTACAATATTTATCAGTCACGTCCTTCATTGTTAAACTCAAGTCATAATCTTTTCCCAACAGAGAACGGCGCGAAAAAGAGGAACGTTCCCGTCGAGCACGCGAGCGTCAACAACAACTAATGCGCGAGTTTGCTCGACGACAACAACAGTTCATGTCAGCCATGCAGAGCCTGGACGGCACAGAGGCCGGCGCCATGGAGTGGGAGGAGGAGGAGGCCGTCGAGAGGGACTACGACTGCGTCATCTGCAACACTACCGCGCCCACCACGCCCGCCGACCCTATCGGACTAGTGGTCTTACTGCAGGTATTATGTACAACATAACATGTCACATGCAGAGCTATGGACAGTTCCAAAGACAGCACGTATTTAGCAAATCATTCATCACTAACAGTTGTCCTCTTCCCCAGTCCACGTCAGTGCTGGGCCACCGGCGACGCGCGGGCGGCGGCGGCGCCCGTCTGGCGCTGTCGGAGGCCGACCGAGCGGGGCTGCAGCAGCAGCACGACACCACCGCCGCCGCGCACCACTACAGGCTACACGACGATCTGCATCAGCATTTTGATCAGGTGAGGCTTTTGGATACAAAAAACTAATTAAATGTGTGTAAATTTTGCTAGCCATCTGGATTTTTTTTCGGACCTTATTTGCAGTATCAGGTCTCCGAAAAAAAAGCCTTAGGTGTCAATAACACAGTGATAGCACTCGCGGCAAATCATTTTATCCTGCCTTTACTCTTGATTTTTAGCACCCTCCGGAAAAACTACTTTCATATTTACATAGACGGCTATGTTTTGTTGTATTCGTCATAGTCCAGTCAAATTAAATTTTCACCTCGGAATGAGAGACTTTTAACTGGAAACTCGTACTTATTTCGTCATTTTGGTGTTCTTAATGTTGAGCCAAAAGTCTCACATCTGATCGTGTCTGCGTCGTAAGTTATTGAAGGTTATCATCATCATCATCATATCAGCCGAAAGACGTCCACTGCTGGACATAGGCCTCCCCCAAGCGTCGCCACAACGACCGGTCCTGCGCGTCTCGCATCCATCGGCTACCCGCGACCTTCACCAGGTCATCGGTCCACCTTGTGGAAGGCCTTCCAACGTTGCGTCTTCCGGTACGCGGTCGCCACTCCGGAACTTTTCGGCCCCATCGACCATCTGTTCTGCGCACTGCCACTTTAGTTTGGCGATCCTTCGGGCTATGTCGGTAACCTTGGTTCTCTTGCGGATATCATCATGCCTGATTCGATCACGCAAGGAAACTCCAAGCATTGCCCCCTCCATTGCCCTTTGAGTGACTTTGAGCCTTCTGATGAAGCCCATTGTGAGCGACCACGTTTCAGTTCCATATGTCATCACTGGCAACACGCACTGGTCATAGACTTTCGTCTTGAGACTCTGTAGTATGTGGGACGAGAAGATACCACGCAGCTTCCCGAACGCCGCCCAGCCGACGGTTTCGACGGTTGACCTCTTTCTCGAAGTTGGCCCTAACTGATTGAATTGAAGATCGGTTTTTCACGAATATCTCGGTTTCTATAGCTCCAATGATTGAACCCCAATGATTTGACCCCTACGTTCAAAACCGTAGAGCGTAAAATTTGCAACAATTTTCGTAACGAACACTATTTCATGAACTCAACTGTTTTTGAGATAGCGGACGTAAAGCGCGCAGCGCTCAGCCATACTGTAACATATGTTCAACCGTGAATCTCTGTGAATAATACCTTGTTTAAAGTCAAGAAATCATTAAAATATTAATTCTTACAATGAATAATTTGTACTTTTTTAGAGGTATGCGGAACAGAGAATAAAGTCCCGCAAACCTCCATTGAAAAGAGAGGAACCTCCGACCAAACGATTGTTGTGTCCGATGTGGGCAACTGCCCGATAGTTGAAATTCGGGCTAATATATTATGTGCAAATCGCACGGTAAACTCTGATTGCGCGATGCAGGATTTCGACGTAGTAGTTCGCTGCTAGTTGGATAGATGGCTCCGCGGTTCTTTTTGTTGCGATGTTAGTTTGCTCCGTTGGTTTTTCTTGTGGCGGCATTGATGCCGTTAGACTTTTATTAATTAATAAATTGTATAAAATAACATTTCTCTAATATTTTAAAAAATATTTAAAATTGTTTACCTACTTTTGTAGAGAAATTATTATAACAAACGGTATTGTAACATACAGCTATGCTCAATTTATACTCATAAAGTACACGATCTTTGACTAATTCTCCCTAGAAATCCTTTGGTTATCCTGTTTTTTGATGATATTAATTATTTCGATGAAACGTGCGCGAGGCCCCCTGCTTCTCCTGATGGATGCGAGTAGAGTATGTCGAACATTCGCATTCTTCAGAAGGACGTCCGTAGGGTGCTGCGTAACCTAGACGTGAACAAGGTTAGTGGCTCCGACGGGAT
The DNA here is from genome assembly GCA_947578705.1 of Lacanobia wlatinum. Classification (NCBI taxonomy): domain Eukaryota; kingdom Metazoa; phylum Arthropoda; class Insecta; order Lepidoptera; family Noctuidae; genus Lacanobia; species Lacanobia wlatinum. The sequence goes on from OX388033.1 coordinate 26,337,590, forward strand.
ACCGGCAATTGTTCTGAAGACTTGTGCGCCTGAGTTTTCTCCGATCTTGACACGCCTATTTCGCCTTTCGTTTGAGACTAGAAAAGTGCCGAAGGCTTGGAAGCAAGCTAACGTGCAGCCTGTGCCCAAGAAGGGTAGTCGAGCTGACCCGTCGAATTATAGACCTATCTCGGTAACGTCGCGTGCTGAATTATAAGCTCCTGGCATACTTAGAAGCGAATGATATCCTTAGTGACCGACAATACGGGTTCTTCCGAAATCGGTCTACTGAGGATCTTCTAACGTATGCCATTCACATCTGGAGTACGGCCATAGAGAAGCATGGGGAAGCACTAGCGGTCTCCCTTGACAGCTCGAAGGCCTTCGACAGGGTCTGGCTCGATACCCTTATTAGTAAGCTTCCTTCCTTCGGTCTGCCCGCCTTCTGCTTTGCTTTTTTTTCATCTGCTATTGTGTGATTGGATCGCGGATTTCCTGAGGGATCAGTCGTAGATGCTGTAAATGCGAAACTCTGCGCGCGAACAATCGCGATGTGTAGTGTGGCATAGGTAGATACTTTGTGTTATTTTGATAAGAATTAAGCGCGCGAACTTTTAAATAGTTCGGGTTTGATATTGATTCTCTATCGAGCATTTTAGTAAGGCTTTTGGGCTTACATGAAGGTAGAGCCACTGGCTAAGACCCAAGCGTGTCTATTTTCCGCCAAAAGGAGCCAATTCCACCCAGCTGCATCTTTCCGAGGTATAACCGTGTCGATAACCGACCAACTTGAGCTTCTTGGGGTTATATTAACATCTACCCTCAATTTTGGCCCTTTCATAGAGGTAAAAGCTCAAGTGGCTGCAAAGAAGTGGATCCTAGCAAAGGTGAGACTAAATCTTGCTATTGACCAACTTTTTCGATTTCAACGTACAGTTGTTCGTACTTGCTATATTCCTGTTCGTACTCTTCATCTTCCGAGTACATCTCGCTATCTATTTCCCAGTGCAGGAAATCTATGTTGACCATTTTGCTTGAACGGTTCTGAGCACATCTTCGAATACCTATTTTTCGTAGAGGCTCTGTATGTCCACGTTATTGATTGCCCACGATAGAGCCTTGAAGTTGCTCTTCTGCTTGCGCAGCATTTCTTCTAATTTACTGGCATTCCTCCGAGAGACAATCTTCTTCAACAATTATGTGGATTGGCTCCCACTAGGCCTGATGTTCGGTTGATCTGGATCAACCGACAATGTGTCCGTTTGCTGTCGCTCATCCGCAGCTTCTTGATTGCGATTGTCTGATGTACGAATTGATGAAGCGCTAGGCGACTTATTTCCCATCTCCAAACTGGTAGGCGGTTTGTATTGTCGAATGATGTCGTGAGATTCATTGTAGAGGGTCATTGCCTTATTGTAGAAGTTCTCCGAAAAGTAGGTATAACCACGATCTTCAAACTCACATAATCTTACATGATTCTCTTGAAACTCCCGCCAGTATGTATCCATGGTTTGCAAACGTTTCTTGATGTTGGCCGGAGTTTTGCGTTCCGCAGAATCCTTCTTGAAATTCCGCAGTTGCTGCTCCATGGCTTGCATGATCTGATCTTGATTGGCCAAAATGTCTTCCATGTTGGCGCTCATGATTGTTGTTATGTAGGCTTACCGTTTTGATGATGGAGTAAGCAGTCGTTGAGTTCCAGTAGACGAATGTTACCTGTCCACAGGTCGTAGTCGCAGGAGCTATACTTACGTGCCGACAGTTTAATCACACGCGAAATAGTCCCGCTTATACTGAAGCTCGAAGGACCAAAAAGATGTAGGGTCTTTACACCTTTCAATGATGATAGCTTTGAATGATACGCAAGAATACGTAATAATAAGATTTATTGATTTATAATGAAATTCAATAATGAGTGCGCGCGATTTGAATGATATTTGTGTACTGAAGTATAGACCGCGCGTAGCAAGTAAAGTACTGATACAATGCTATTTAATTTGTACGTGTTTACACTGTACAGTATTATTTACCGAGATTCACGGTTGACCATTTACAGTTACGGTTACAGTATGGCTGAGCGCTGCGCGTTTTCCGCCCTCTAAAAAACGGTAGAGCGCATGAAAAAAATGTTCATTTCAAAAATTGTTGCCAAGTTTACTCTCTGCAATTTTGATCACAGGTATTAACATCATTGGAGCTATAGAAATTTAGATAATCGCGAAGCATTTGACCTTTAATAACTTCCGGCAGACACGAGATTTAATGAAACTTTTAATACAACATTTAGAACGCCAAATAATACGCTATATTGCTAATTTGACTGGACTATTATGGAAACACATTTTTCGTAACGAATGCTTGTCGTATTTGCAGTGCTGCATGAATCAATAATGTGTGTATGTGTGCAGGAGTCGTGGCTGGTGAGCGTGTCGGTGGGCTGGGAGGGCGGCGTGCACGTGCAGTCGTGCGGCCACCACCTGCACCTGCGCTGCCTGCACGCCTACCTGCGCGCGCTGCAGGCGCCGCAGCGCCCGCACAACCTGCACGTGGAGCGCGGCGAGTTCCTGTGCCCCGTGTGCCGCCAGCTCGCCAACTGCGTGCTGCCGCTCGCGCCCCACCCCGCCGTGCCGCGCACGCCGCACCGCGCGCACCACGTCAGCGCGCAGATCATACACGACATGCTGGAGAAGGAGCATCCGCCGCCCGTGAGTATACAGCTGTGCCCCGCCCCCGTGTGCCGCCAGCTCGCCAACTGCGTGCTGCCGCTCGCGCCCCACCCCGCCGTGCCGCGCACGCCGCACCGCGCGCACCACGTCAGCGCGCAGATCATACACGACATGCTGGAGAAGGAGCATCCGCCGCCCGTGAGTATACAGCTGTGCCCCGCCCCCGTGTGCCGCCAGCTCGCCAACTGCGTGCTGCCGCTCGCGCCCCACCCCGCCGTGCCGCGCACGCCGCACCGCGCGCACCACGTCAGCGCGCAGATCATACACGACATGCTGGAGAAGGAGCATCCGCCGCCCGTGAGTATACAGCTGTGCCCCGCCCCCGTGTGCCGCCAGCTCGCCAACTGCGTGCTGCCGCTCGCGCCCCACCCCGCCGTGCCGCGCACGCCGCACCGCGCGCACCACGTCAGCGCGCAGATCATACACGACATGCTGGAGAAGGAGCATCCGCCGCCCGTGAGTATACAGCTGTGCCCCGCCCCCGTGTGCCGCCAGCTCGCCAACTGCGTGCTGCCGCTCGCGCCCCACCCCGCCGTGCCGCGCACGCCGCACCGCGCGCACCACGTCAGCGCGCAGATCATACACGACATGCTGGAGAAGGAGCATCCGCCGCCCGTGAGTATACAACTGTGCCCCGCCCCCGTGTGCCGCCAGCTCGAGTTGCGTTGTTCTACCTAACTACAAAATTTCGATGTGGTTGCGCTGTCGGCCAGGGCCCCAAGTCTGCTATTACAATAGTGTCAGAATGGTCTCATAATGATTTCATAATGGTCGATTTTGACAAGTTATGCCAGATTTCTTTTATATATGTTTTTAAATATTATTTATTAATTTGTCATTATGTACGAGATTACCATTCTATGCCATTTCTTTCAATGGAGTGTCAGTGGTTGACCATTGGAAAGTAATAATGACGCTTTTATAGTAGACTAGCTGACCCGCGCAACTTCGTCTGCGTCACAATTTTCATCTATAATATAACTCCTACCCTTCTCCAACCCTACTCCTACCCTACCTACCTACACTTCTCGCCAAACTACTTGTCCGTTCTGAAGTTGGCTATAATAGCTGCGCAGTAGTAAATCTCATACAAAAATAGCACCGCGCCGTGCCTTGCGCATCGGAAAGCCAACTTCAGGGCGGCCAAAAAGTTTGGCGAGAAGTGTACCTACCTACCTACCCTACCTACCTACCTACCTACCCTACCTACCTACCTACCCCATCTACCTACCCATTTTTTTTTGCTTGTAAACCTTCCCTGTATTTTGGCGAATCCAACAAAAAAAGAATTATTAAAATCGGTCCAGCCGTTCTCGAGTTTTAGCGAGACTAACGAACAGCAATTTATTTTTATATATATGTATAGATTACCAAACTTGTCAAAATCGACCATTATGAAATCATTATGAGACCATTCTGACACTATTGTAATAGCAGACTTGGGGCCCTGTACTTGAGATGTGGTGACGTTGTGGCTTGTTTTTGCAGGCAGATAAAATAATCGTTATTCTACCATTCCACAGGCACCAAGTCGACTCTCGGAAGCGATGGGCAAAGCAATGGAAGACATGACAGCGACGGCGGGCGGCAAGCTCAAGCAGCGCTACGGATCGTCGCCGGCCGCCATCTTCACGTTCGTGGCGTCGCTGGTGCGCACCAACCTAGAGTGTGAGCTGGTGCAGAGGGGGGGCACGCTGCAGACCTGCGTGGCGCCGCGGTACAAGCTGCGGAACGAGTGTATAGGTATGATAGTCTGGTCAGTAGCGTAGCTAGGGGGTGGGGCGTATGCTCGGCTGTCACTCGCTCTTGAATTCGGCGTTCAACTTATATAGGTTGAGTGTAAAAATTTCGAGCTTGCTTTGCCTGCTCTTGCTTTTGAAATTCAGATGCTCTTCAAAACCAGTATTTGCGAACAGTCCGAATATGGATGATTGGATGGAGGATTGGATGATGTGTGCAAAACGAAAGTCGCTATACATAATTATTTAGGGCGGGTTTCATAATTATACATACAATTCTACATTTAAAATAATTTTTGAAAATTTTGAATACCTTGAAATGCTACTTAACCGTCTTCCTCTCTTCTAATTTTTACTGTGCCCGACAGGGTCCATATTGATTTCTAACATTGTTAAATCATCTATGTTATACATATGGAACGCAATAAAGTATTGAGTATTATTCGTACCGGGTGTTACCTATGCTGACCTTTGGCAATTGTTTATGCGTTTTTGCAATATTTATTACATCGTTGGATTGTGGACGTATTTATCAATACCAATAGTAGTGACTTCTTATTTATTTTTTATTGTTTGTTGAAATTAAGTTCATTTTTAATAATAATATAGTTCAATATTACATTTTAAGTTGTAGCGTAAACAAAATTATTATGTTGAAAAGTACGATTTAGGTTGCGTTAGTATTGATGTTAAACGGTGAAGTAAGAACAGCAACGTTTCCCCCCCAGTGCCGCTGCTGGTGGTGGCGGGCGCGCACTCGCGCGTGCTGAGCAGCGCGGGCGCCGGCTTCGGCGCCGCCGAGGCGTGGCGCGCGCTGGTGCCGGCGCCGCCGAGCGAGGCGCTGGGCGGCGCCGCGTCGCCCGTGCCGTCCAGCGCCGCCGCCGCGCGCCCCGTGCCGCTGCTGCTGCGCGACCCGCTCGCGCTGCTCATGCAGTTCCTGCTGCTGGCGCCGCCCACGCCGCCCTACTTAGACATGCGTGAGTATGAGATGGACTAAACTTTTATGTATGACTAGCTGACCAGCGCAACTTCATCTGCGTCACAATTTTCATTACTGCTCCGCTCCTATTAGTCTTAGCGTGATAATATAAATCCTTCCTATGCCTAGGCCTATAGCCTTCTTCGATAAATGGGCTATCTAATACTGGAAGAATTTTTCTAATCGGACCAGTAGTTCCTGAGATTAGCGCGTTCAAGCAAATAAACAAACTCATCAGCTTTATATATTAGTATAGATGGATGAAACAGTATAATTTTGTGACTAGAGTGGTATCCCTCAGTAATGAATCACATTGAAATAATCATCCATAAATATACAGGATGTTTCAGATACGCGTCATTACATTTAAACTCGATAACATATACCTGACTTATAATAAAGAAAAACAATAGAAAGATTTAAGACCACTTTTTTTAAACCGACTAAAATGACATCACTTTTTTTTAATCGACTAACAACACATCACTTTTTAAGCACTCTGTTGCAATTAGTGACAATCATTTTAGATAAAACTAAAGTAAATATCACCAATTGCTTCAGACTGCCCTTCAATATAACCACGCACTTTTAAAACACGCTAAATACATTTAACCAACCCCACGGCATAGCAGCCGGCAGTTTACAATGTCATTTCAAAGAAATTACGTCTCTACCTTGTGAGGTAGGTCCCCACTGCAGGAGGATAGGTTTCAAGGTCTGATCCTGAAATCGGACTGACATGATAGCGTTTTGTATAAACATTTCAGCACCTCGATGTAGCGATAGTCGATCTGGCACCGTTGGAGAGACTGCAGCACAGCCCAAGTCTCGATCGAATCGAAGGCTTTCTCGTAGTCCACAAACGCTAAGCAAAGGGGCAAATTAATCTTCGGTTTTTATGTTATAAAAAACGTAATAATGAACTTAGCCATAAAAACAATTTACAAAAATCAACTATGTAACTCCACAGAGGAATTCACGTGCATAGTCCGCGCGCTGTACGCGCTCAGCTACTACCAGGTGGTGTGCCAGTTCATCGCCAGCGCCAGCGCCGAGGGCCGCGCCGCGCTGGCCGGCGCCGCGCGGGCCGGCGAGCCCGCGGGGCTGCGCGCCGCCGCCAAGCTCATGCTGGCCGCGCTGGCCGGCTCCGACCTCTTCACCGAGGACGGCCCGCCTGCGCCCGGCGACCATAAAGTGCCCGACCTTGCTAACATGGAGAAAGAGGTTTGTCTCGCTATGTTACACACTTATACAACTATGCGGAATAGAGAGTAAAGTCCCGCTAACCTTCTTTGAAAAGGGAGGATACTCCGACCAGACGCTTATTGTGTCAGGCGGGCAACTGCCTGATAGTTGATATGTGTACTGTTGTATGATGTTCAAATCGCATGGTAAACTCTGGTACCGCGATGCAGGGTTTCGTCGTAGTAATTCGCTGCTTGTTGGATAGATGGCGTCGCGTTGCTTTTTGTTGCGATGTAGATTTGCTCCGTAGGTTTTTCTTGTGGCGGCATACATGCCGCTAAACACTCACCCGTAAGTTTTAATCTCCTTGTAACTAGGATACAAATCGTGTAGACCGATCGCGATCGACCAAGCAGAAGTTTAATTACACAAATTAACGTCTCTTTTCACGTCTTTATTTCTTTTCTACAGCTACAAGAGCTCCTGCTCCCATTCCTGCGTATCGCCGCTCTCCTGCGTCACCATCTATACGGCGCTGAGCTGCCCGAAGTGGCCACTCCGCGGCAGGAGTTCGTGCGCCTCGCCTACTATTTGGAGCTAGTCACCGACGGCATGGAGTGGAGCGAGTGGTCCGCGGGCAGAGCCCTGCCGCCAGACTCCGCTGTGGCCGCCAGGGCCTGGGCGCGCCAGCTAGGTGGGGCGGCCGCTAGGGGACAGCTAGCTGTGAGTATACTTTGTAGTTAGTTACTAAGTCAAATTATGCTGGTACAAATGTTAAACCGACTCGGTGAGGTCGTGGCACGATGCGCGATCCCGCCCTCAAACAACTCTCACTAAAATGATATTCCTCGTCCTTAGGTCCGTCGCCTGCTGCGCTCGATGGCGGTGGAGTGGTGCCAGCCCGCGCTACTAGCCCTACCCCGCGACTACGACCGCCTGTTCACGTACTACCACGAGCGCGTGTGCCTGCAGTGCGGCGCCGTGCCCAAGGAGGCCAGCGTGTGCCTGCTGTGCGGCACGCTCGTGTGCCTCAAGCAGCCGTGCTGCCGGCAGCACCAGGTCGCCGAGGCGGTGCAGGTAGGAACTGTTCACGTACTACCACGAGCGCGTGTGCCTGCAGTGCGGCGCCGTGCCCAAGGAGGCCAGCGTGTGCCTGCTGTGCGGCACGCTCGTGTGCCTCAAGCAGCCGTGCTGCCGGCAGCACCAGGTCGCCGAGGCGGTGCAGGTAGGAACTGTTCACGTACTACCACGAGCGCGTGTGCCTGCAGTGCGGCGCCGTGCCCAAGGAGGCCAGCGTGTGCCTGCTGTGCGGCACGCTCGTGTGCCTCAAGCAGCCGTGCTGCCGGCAGCACCAGGTCGCCGAGGCGGTGCAGGTAGGAACTGTTCACGTACTACCACGAGCGCGTGTGCCTGCAGTGCGGCGCCGTGCCCAAGGAGGCCAGCGTGTGCCTGCTGTGCGGCACGCTCGTGTGCCTCAAGCAGCCGTGCTGCCGGCAGCACCAGGTCGCCGAGGCGGTGCAGGTAGGAACTGTTCACGTACTACCACGAGCGCGTGTGCCTGCAGTGCGGCGCCGTGCCCAAGGAGGCCAGCGTGTGCCTGCTGTGCGGCACGCTCGTGTGCCTCAAGCAGCCGTGCTGCCGGCAGCACCAGGTCGCCGAGGCGGTGCAGGTAGGAACTGTTCACGTACTACCACGAGCGCGTGTGCCTGCAGTGCGGCGCCGTGCCCAAGGAGGCCAGCGTGTGCCTGCTGTGCGGCACGCTCGTGTGCCTCAAGCAGCCGTGCTGCCGGCAGCACCAGGTCGCCGAGGCGGTGCAGGTAGGAACTGTTCACGTACTACCACGAGCGCGTGTGCCTGCAGTGCGGCGCCGTGCCCAAGGAGGCCAGCGTGTGCCTGCTGTGCGGCACGCTCGTGTGCCTCAAGCAGCCGTGCTGCCGGCAGCACCAGGTCGCCGAGGCGGTGCAGGTAGGAAAAGCTTCAAAAACACTAAGAGGCTAAAAAAACAATATTCCTCAGACCTACTATATTCTTCATCCCAATCGAAAACCTCTGCTATATTCTTCATTCCAATCGAAAACCTCTGGTATATTTTTCAACCCAATATAAAAACTAGAAATTCTTCATCTTAACCTAAAAAACCTACTGTATTTTTCATCCCAATATAAAACCGACTATATTCTTAACCTCAAAATCCTTCAGCATAATCAGCTCTCCAAGCAGACATTGACCTTCTTTCTACGAAAGAGGATGGGTCCGTAATAATAGTTGTACACAACACGAACAATATTCAAATTCAAAAAAAATATTGCAAACCAAGAGATCCATATAGTGTTAGTACGAACTTAGTCTATGTTAGTAAAAACAAAATAATAAAAATACACAAAAAAAACACTAATTGGCTACATGCATATGTGCACGCACATGCCTGCCAGCCCGGAGCCTGATTAACGTACCATCAATCTTGTCCGCCAGTGTAGCTAAAATACTGTTACGGCTGCCCCTGAAATACAAGCATCGTATCAAAATAACTCGCTCTAAAGGTGTGAGTTACTTTCGCACCTTTATCCGTGAAGAAGCACCTTAATAAACGCACCACACGTTTTTCTGTAGCTTTTTGGCGGCGTTTTTTTTTTTGTCTTTATTAATAAAAAAAAGGGAAACCTGATATTTCAACGCACTGCTGAAACTATTTGGACTGGGAACATGAAATTTTGCACAAGGCTTCCTTTTATGAGGTAGATGAGGAACAAAAAAGGGTTTTTGGAAAATCGACTTTAAATGGGGTGAAAAGGCAGTGCCGTAAATAGGGCGGTGCCACCTGTGCCCAGGCACAGGGCGTAGACTCTGGGGGCGCAAGAATGGCCAGACCAGGTAGGGCTATTACTTTTTCAGTTTGCTCCTGATAATTTCCCGCTGCGCCCCTAGTACTCGATTCCAACCATACGTACCTACTTGCCAGTATCATCAAAAAAATCTGTTAAATTAGACAAAACATCGCGCTCATTTTTTTGACAGCGCACGAGCGTATTTGTTTTTAGTGTTTATCGGAGTCAAGCGGCCAGCCGGTTACACGGACAAAAAACAAGGGCGCAGTTACAGAAGCTCGCACAGGGCCCAGAAAAGGCTATTTAGGGCACTCTGCAAAGGGGGATATCTTTTGTACTAAATCTGCGCAGACGAAGTCCTTACTTAGCTTATAAAACGACGCAGCAATATGACAGCACATTTTTTCCGCAGCATGCGATGGAGTGCGGCGGCGGCACGGGCATCTTCCTAGTGGTGACATCCACCTACATCATCGTGATCCGCGGCCGCCGCGCCTGCCTGTGGGGCTCGCTCTACCTCGACGACTACGACGAGGAGGACCGCGATCTCAAGTGAGTACATTGTACAGATACACTCCTAGTATAGGACGATATTCGGTAAATAGCTTACGGGTGACTGAAAGCTTGCCATGACTTAGCAGAGTAGAATAAAACACTTAAAACTTTTTAATAATTTTTACCTTACTGGTGAGTCGGGAAAAAATACCATACGGCAACTGAAAAACGGTACTATATTTTTTTTTAATGTTGTTCAGGTCAATCATAACTTTAAATAAAAAAGGTAGGCAAAACGTTTCGAGCTTTGCTTTTCACAACACTGGTATTATGTACTCAAAGGACTTATTTTTTATTTGGATCGTTCTAACTCAATAAAATTAATATAGCAAGAAGTTTAAGCCAGTTTGTCTGTTTTGGTTCCTTTCTAAACACAAGGTTCTGTCCACAGACGCGGCAAGCCGCTGTACCTCAGCCAGGACCGGCTGGAGCTGCTGCAGGCGCAGTGGCTGGCGCACCGCTTCGACCACACCAAGCGCACGTGGGTGTGGCACCGCGACTCGCTGTGAGCGCGGAGTCGTGCAGTGCCCTACCCAGGAGATACTCTGCACTGTACACTAGTCCAATGCTCTTGCTGTTCATAACACGGACTGTTAAACGATCTCAAATGTTAGGCGACACCGAATTATATCAGTCTTATCCCAAACACAGCGCGTTGAACTACTGTGTAGTGTATAAATATTAATTTTTGGAATGTGTATGTGTTTAGACTAAAAATGCTGGAAATCTAGATGTAACTCACTTCATCAACTTTTAAGAAGTGTAGGCACTTTTCCAATCCTGGCTCGAATTTAAAAACAAATAGAATATTAGTCATCTAAATCATTCAAGTCGAATTTAGCTGATTTTTATTCTATGTTTTAATCGGATTTATTTGTTGTGTCAAATGTAATCGATTGCTAAACACAGTTTGGTTTGGTCGCAGTATTAGAGCCACTATCTCGATTATAAGCAGTCGAGATACTAGATAAACACGACTATAACGTGAACATGGACCAGTTGGTCCTCCTCGTTTGAATCGTAGAAAACTTGCCTTGAGTCATCGCCAGTAGACATTCACTAAAATGTCTGTTAGCCGGAATAGGTCAATATTAGAGTTTCTTTAAAATAACTAACTAACTTTAATCCGATTGGTCAGCCAACGTCAAGCAATAAAAACATGTTGTTCGGTTTTAAATATTATAAAAACCATAAAATGTATTAAATTACTAATGTTGTCAATTGAGCCTTACTTTAACACCAATAGCTGTCGTATTAACAGATTTAATAGTTATTTACAAATTGTATTTAATATTTAAACGTCTGTTTAATATACACGTTCCATGATAGCAAAATTATCGATTTTCGAGTCACAGTAAGAACGTGTATTTTAAACGGTACATGAAATAAAGAATATAACAGTTTGCCTCGTACTATCAGGTAGTGTCTTACATTGTATCCAAATATAAATGAATACATAGAGCAGTAGTTAGAGAGATATTTACAGCCACATATATTTTCATATTAGGCGTTAGTAGCTTTCCGCTGACCCATGTTTAGACGCTAGAGTATGTCCCCTAGGAGTAATTCAACTGACATGAATAACGAATATAGAGCGTGGATCACGCTTGCATAGACTTTCATAGTGAAAAGTTTAGTCATTTCATTTAGAAGTTTTTTTTTTGTTTAGTGTTTTTATTAATTTATAACTAGAAACTCCTGAAGTTTTTATAATGTATCGTGTAATAGCGAAATTAGAATTATATATTCATCTGATGTGCGGCTCATTGAATTTTATGTGACAACGATGAACTAACATGTTATTTACTTAAGATATTTTTTAAATATACAACTTTTTCGCTTGAGATTTTATTACCTACATGCAAGATTTAATTCTCAATGAAACACCCAAACTTCATTGTTTTCAAATTAATGGGACTTACCCCAAATTGCCTAAAATGTGATCCTTTTCAGAATAGGTTTGGTTCAGCTATTTAGTATCAATCATATTACAAAATTCTATATTCACGTCAAAATAAGCAATAACTAGTTAAAGAATATAAAGTTCTACAGAGAGCTATATTATTTGCTATACTAACAAATTGTTGGGTATATAAAATAAATTATTATATATATAGTGATGATCTGAGTACTCGCAAACAGAATGTATCGAAGAATGCCTTGAATTTTAACAATTATTTACATAATGTACAACAGAAACATAAACGCAGTACATATTATTATATAAAATGATTTCTTGTTTGAATATTGTAATGTGTTATAGAAGTAAATTTTATCTAGTGTTGCATCTGTGGGTTAATGTTTAGGAGTGTGGCCAGAGAATGTTTACTGAAGTACTTCATCGAAACATTTGATTGAATACAAATCATACGAAATATATTATTTCGTTACAAAATTCCTGAACGTGTTGGTAACCTACCGACAAACGAAGAATTGCTTAAAAATGGCAAACAAACAACTAGACCGTTCCCTGGCCTCCCTCTCGAAAATTTGTTGAATTATAAGGTCTATATAAAATTATACTGTGTCTAATGTTTGATCAAACTCAACCCAGTGACATTTGTGATATTTGATGCAAATATAACGCCTTCATTTTAATGAACTTTGCGCACCGCCGTGCGCCACCGCTAAACTTGTAAATTCTAATATTTTACAGCCCAAGTGTTTGGTCAAACATTTGAAATGTGTTGCCAAGAATGTCAGGAAATTATTTGCCTCGTTTACGATTCGAAAGATGGAACTTTATGCACATGCCGTATGTCTGGTATATCTAAAGAACAGCAGGACTAAAAGAAAAAAGAATAATGTTAATCGTAAACGAGACAAAGTGTAGAACATTGTAAATATAACCTTCGACTTCACTAGGGATGTCCAATGGGTGTTGTTAGGGCTGTGAATACGTATATGTTAAATTTTACTCGCTCCTCTGTTGACACGGTTGACGAATCACTTTAGATTTTAAAGACGATTAAATTATTATTTTATTTTATTTTTTTCATATTTTTATATAGGATTATACCTACTGAGTACGATATTAGTGATTAGCGCTTGCGGACTTTCCATACCTAATAACGATTTTAAACTATACTTCCCCAACTATCTTCCAGAATTATGAAAGCAATACTTTTTAGATAGATGTATTTAGAGTTAGTTCTCAAACATTGGAACCACTGCAAGGCTTGCGATGTCTCACAGTTGACAAACGGCTTTCTGTGCTTCAACATTATAACGACAATAATACACGGTACACTATGTTCAATCGAAGTATCATTATTGAGGTATGGTGCTTAAATCTATCGTTTTACTTCTCGTGTGCAATTTGGATGCTTTTGTTTTATTCCCTTGTATATTACTTTCTAAGTCCTCAAAAGTACATTTTTCTGTTTTATAAAATTAGTGTTTGTATCTAGTTTTAGTGTTAACTAAATTGTAGTTTTTGTAATTAAGCTATTATTGTTTAAAAATTTGTAATCACAACGAATTGATTCTGTAATGAAACTTACGAAGTGGTAGAGAAGTTCAAAATGAGTGCGTGTTGAAGATGTCAAATATTTACAATGATTTTTACTGTATAGATTTTAATATGTTTGTCACGTGAATGCGACAGCTAGCGAAACCGAAAAGTAGTTTGTCGAGAACTGTGACGTCTAAAAATATACATTATTATATTATTTTTTGTTATTATAATCCCTTTGCTACCATATTTACTGCTATATATTAGTCCACGGAGAACAATAGCTGCGACGACGTACTACATCGGTATTGGTTGGTTCCGCGTCCAGAGCCTGCGCCCTTCAGATAATATTGTTAAACTTGTGTATGTATATTGTTCTTGTATATATTCAATCATTAAAGTTGTTGATATTTCTATTGTGGTTTCAATTGTTAACTTCCTGATTATTAAATGTGTTAAGACCTTAGACAACTAGGTACTCACCTCATTGGACCAATATACTTAATGTAGTGACTACCAACACCGATCGCTTCTATATTTGGCAAATAATTAGTACTCAATTAGTACTAATTATTACTCCAACAATAAAATTTGTACCATAGTAGTTTTCGGTCCTCCTACCATCTGCTGTAAGTTGCCGAAGAGTTGGTTAGTTTGCAATATCAATGTACTACAAATAGCAGGGTGACATATTAATGCTGTTGTGTAAAGTTGATCAGACGAGTGAAAGAAAATGCGTTAAACATTGTTTATGGCCGAGGGCTGAGAGGCATACACCCAGGCTTGGTCTTTATTTGTAAGACTTACCATTTTTACTTACTCTTGGTGGTATTTGTATTTCAGTTACTTGATAAGAATATTATAGTTTGTAATTTGGCCTTTAGTGTAGACGCAACCCGCGGAATCGTCAAGCGGCGTCAGTATAGAAGTCTTATTGGTAACTATATTTTCGAGTCGTTTGTGGTTGAAACCCTCGGGCCTTGGGGCCCTTGTGCTCACAACGGCTGCTTGAGATTTCTCGTGACCCAAGAGCAGGCTTTTACTTTGGCCAGAGGCTAAGCATGGATTTTTAACGTGGCAATGCCGCCAGTAAATAAAATTAGATTTGAAATACCTACTGATGCGGAGAATTTGCCAAACACGATTTCTGCCAAGGCAGCCAGTCTCACTCTCAACGGAGGCGGCCGGGGGTAATAAAATAAAATATCTTTTCGACACATTTGCTCAAAAAATGCATTTACGAAGCCTGTACACATTGTTCGAAAGTTAAAAATTACGCACCATGCAATGGAGCGTGCGGTAAAATAGGTACTCTCACCTAAGTACCTACTTTATCACACGCTCCGATACAAAGCGGTTTTTTTTTATTTCCATAAACAATATAATAAGAATTCCACTAAGGAATTTCACGCACTTTTGCTTCCGTCTGCGTCTGCGTGAAAGAAAAAATGAAACGATAGATGTAGTTCTAATTACGCGACTGCGCCAGGAGGAGGGTTATTTTATGTTGTGGTTATGTGTCGATTGTATGTATATTTCTTTGGAACGCTCTGTAGCCGCCGTTTAGGCTTGATGGATTTTAGCTTGAGAGATGTCGTTAAATTCTTGTTATTTAGGCAACAGAGCGTGCTGAAGAAATATACATACATACTGTTGGGGCTTCAATGACTTGAATGAAACTCCCGTATCGAGGTATGGTGTATTATTTTGGTAAAAACTGAATTACATTAAAATATATGTGGAGCGCACAAGTTCGCGACTATGTTGAAAATTTTGACTTATAAAAGTGGTAATGAAGGTGTTTGTAATAAATAATATCCGTACTGGGCGCCTGACTCTTTTGCATAGCAAAGCGAACAATGACGTCTTCACAGGCGTTAACATCCTCCCCCCGTTGAAACTCACGAGGTTCGTTCGGTAAGGGGCAGATGCGTACCAGAGGGCGACGTATAGTTCCTCGTATCGTATTTATGTCGGCTACTCGTGAAATCCCATCTTGTCCTGGGAACAACCGTACAATGCGTCCAAGCCTCCAACATAAGGGTGGGACGCCATCTTCTTGCAGCAGGACCATGCCTCCAATTTTGACTGCGTCGGTGTTGGTCTTCCATTTACGGCGAAGTTGCAACTCAGCTATGTACTCGCGTTGCCAGCGCCGCCAAAAATGCTGATATATTTGCTGCAGCCTGGCATAGCGCTGCAAGCTGGTTGACTGGCAGTCTTCTAAAGCTGGTTCAGGCAGTGCGGTAAGAGCCCGACCAATGAGAAAATGCCTAGGAGTAAGGCAATGGAAATCGTCAGGAGAGGCGGATAAGGGGCAGAGAGGTCTACTATTTAAAACAGCTTCTACCTGAGCGAAAAGAGTTTGAAGTTCTTCAAAACTTAAATGAGAATTACCCATCACCCGCCTAATATGAAATTTCGCTGAACGGATACCAGCCTCAAATATACCGCCAAAATGAGGAGCGTAAGCTGGTGCAAAGTTAAATTGAATGCCTTCTTAAATCTTAAAAAAATCATTAATATCTTTAGCTCCTGCGACAAAGTTGCGTCCATTGTCGCAGAATACTTCCGCTGGCCTACCTCTTCGTGACACAAACCTTCGGAATGTCATGACGAAAGCGTTCTTAGATAAATCGCTTACGGCTTCGAGGTGAGAAATTTTATAACGAAGGCAAATGAAAAAACAAAGATAGCACTTGACTAACGAAGCACCACGTCCCTTTCTGTTCACTATATGGAATGGGCCAGCGAAATCAATTTCCACTGTGCGAAATGGAAAGCCTAGCGTGACACGTTGTGAGGGTAAATGTCCCATTATTGGAGCAATAGTCTTGCCCTGCAAGCGTCTGCACCTGGGGCAGTTATTAAAAATGCGTCTAGCTAAATTTCTGCCGTTAATCGGCCAAAAGTATTCCCTAACAATGGCCCACATCAATTGTGGACCAGCATGTAGTCCGCGTTTATGTTCGTACTCGAAAATCAATTTGGTCAAATGATGGGAAGCATGTAGGAGAACAGGGTGTTTTTATTAAAATCATAATCAGACGAGCCTAGTCGGCCACCAACTCTGATGACCTTGTCGATATTTAAGAATGGACTCAGTGATAAAATATTTGATTTAGAACTTAAAGCCTTATTGTTGTATAGTAGATTATATTCACAGAAGAATGATTCTTGCTGTGCGAGACGACACAAATAAAGAAAAGAATTATTCAATTCATCGACCGTCAAATTGCCAAGAAGTTTATCTTTATTAGTTTTTAGATTATTAATAAATCTTAGCACGTAAGCGAAAGATCTTTTTATTTTAGTTAAGCTAGAAAAGTTTTTAAAATTAATTATAGATTCACTTTGTATAACAACATGAGTGGTAGTGCAATTAGGTTTAGTTTCCGGTAAATCTTTTATTAGGATTTAAGATAGGCCAATTACTTTCAGGTTCCATGAGAAATGAAGGGCCTGACCACCATAGCTGTGTACTGCCGAGCTTATCTGGACTAACTCCTCTAGATATGAAGTCTGCAGGATTGACAGATGTGGGCACATAGCGCCACGAGGAGGCATCTGTTAGCTCACAGATCTCAGAAATCCTATTAGCTACAAATGTTTCAAATTTATAAAACTGGTGTGGAGCCAGGCTAGCACTACTGACGAATCGCACCAGTGTACTTGATGCTGAACTTCATATCGCGGTGAGTTCCTGACAGCCTTGCATAACCTTGCTGCCAGTAGGGCAGCGCTCAATTCCAGGCGAGGGATAATCGTGCCTTTAATAGGAGCTACTTTGGATTCAGAACAAAGCAAATTGACTGTGACCTCGTTCGCAGCATTAACCGAACGTAAATAAATACAAACTCCGTAGCCATGTTGGGACGCATCACTAAATGAATGTAATTCTACCGATGCTGGATCATTACAGAGCACACGCCGTGGAACTTTTAGAGCTAACAGGGAAGGTAAAGACTGCATAAACTTGTTCCATTCTCTTTCAATTTCATCTGGAACTGGGGAGTCCCAAGTTAAATTATGCAGCCACAGTTGTTGTAACAACATTTTCATTTTTATTACACACGGATTAATCAGTCCTAAAGGGTCAAAGATTTTAAACAGGGACGATAGAAGTGATCTTTTAGTTAAATTATTGTTAGAGGAAAGTGGGCATTTGATAGGGAAATGTAACTGATCGGTTGATGGGTTCCATCCCATGCCTAGTGTACTAGTTGACTCGCTTACTAAAAGATTATCATCAGCTGGAATATTTGAATCGAATAATGATGGTAAATTAGTCTTAAACTTGCGAAGATTAAAACATCCTTTCTTTAATTCTTCAGTTACAGATTGGTGAATATAACGTAGGGTATCGTCACTTTCACAGCCGGTGATGAGATCGTCCACAAAAAAATCATTTTGAATTATATCCTTAACCATTGAATTATATTCTTCACCAATCTGCCATAGACACCGAGTGCTCAAGTAGCTGGAACTTGCCATTCCGTAAGTCACAGTATTTAGCTGAAACGTTTTGATGGGCAAAGACTCATCCTCTCTCCATAAAATAAGTTGAAGATTACGATCCTCCTCATGAACACGAACTTGACGGTACATTTTCTCAATGTCATCCGTGAGGAGGAACTTATGTTGTCGAGCCCTTATTAAAATGGAGAGCAGTGAGTCCTGCATACTAGGCCCAACCATGAGGATGTCATTGACAGACTGACCCGATGAAGTAGGAGCCGAGCCGTCGAACACGACTCTAATTTTCGTAGATTCACTACTGTCTTTGAAGACAGCGTGATGGCAAAGGAAGTAAGATGTAGAAGGTAAAAGAACAGCGGATTCTGAAAGGAGTCCTAAGTGTGCGTACTCGCGCATAAATTCTACATATTGCGATTTCACATGTGGTTGTTTGCGAAATCGCCTTTCTAAACTTAACAAACGTTTTTTAGCTAGTGAATAAGATTCACTAAGACAATCAGGTGTATCCTTTAAGGGTAGATTGACTGAGAATCTACCAGTATTTAAGCGGAAGGTGTGTGACAAAATAGGTGTTTCGCATGCCTTCTCGCTATGACTCATAAGTGGTTTAGTTTGGGGAACATTTTCTATGTCCCAGAATTTTGTTAATTCTTGATGTATTTTGTCAACAGACGACACATAAGAAATGACTGAATGATTTGAATCTATATTATTATCAGTGTCCTTTAACTTATTGTTTGTGGGTAAGTTAAAATACATAGGACCTGAAACCAACCAACCGAAATGAGAACTTCTCAATACAGGTGAATTAAGACCGAGAGAGAGTTGATCGCGGCCAATAATGGCCCAGAAAATATCGGCACCGATGACAACATCAACAGGTGCAGGTTGGTGGAAGTGAGGGTCTGCTAAAAAGTAATCACTTGAAATATTAAGTTTTTTAACGTCAACGGGTATTCGGGGTATATTACCCGTCAAAACTGGCAACACCAGAAACGAAGAAGTTACGGTGAAATGCTTCATCAGAGATTTCAACTGAACCACACAAGTCTCTGTTGCCTGAGTGGTAGTTTTATTGCCTATGCCAATTATATTGACCTGTACAGTGGTGGTCGGTTCGAGAAGAAGTCTTGTTTTAAGAGATTGAGTAATAAATGATGACTGACTGCCACAATCCAAAAGAGCACGAACCTTCATTGTTTGATTGGTCGTAAGATTAGTTACCTCAATATAAGCAGTAGACAGTAAAACTTGATGGTTATTTTGATTAGAAAAATTAACGATAGTGTGGTCAGTGATATCAGGTGAAATGGTGGCAACACTGGAAATATTTTTGCTATCAGCTTGTTTATGCAAGAGTCTTTTGTGCCTTGTGTTGCATATGCGACACGGATGCATGCGACAATTGCGTGCAGAGTGGCCTGATCTTAAGCAGTTGTGACAAAGCTTCAATCTGCTCACATCACTGATACGGTCATCCACACTCTTAGCCAAAAAGGACAATCATAGAGACGATGATTACCTTTACAAATGACGCATGATATATCAGAAGTATTCACTTCACTCTTTGAAATGTATGACTGATGAGATTTTATTTTATTGTTGCAATCTATATGCTTTGACGTTGTCTGAGTTTTAGGTTAAGAGTAAGGAAATCTGCTATATATTGACTCAAGCACATCAGCGCGAACAGTGAGAAACTTAAAAAACTGTTGCAAACTATGTATATTAGTATCCAAAGTGCCCCGGTATTCTTCCCACTTGGCTTTGGTTTGGCCATCCAGTTTAGGGCTCATTATGTGAATCAGTAAAATATCCCAGTCACGTGAACCTAGACCGAGACTAATTACTAAGCACGCAAGTTTTTATTAACATGGTCTACAAGGAATCGCAATGATTTATCAGACTCACTTGAGATTGGTTTCATGTATAATAAGGAATTTATATGATGAGTTATTAATTGTCGTGTATTGTCATATCTGTCACATAATAATTTCCAAGCACACACATAATTTGCACTGGACACTTCTAAGTTAGCGATAATGCGCGCTGCATCGCCAGTCAAGTACGAAATAAGATAATGGAATTTGTGAATGGGAGCGATGCGGTCGTTATTGTGGACTATAGATAAGAATGTGTCACGAAACTCAAGCCAACGGAAGCAAGACCCGTCGAACTTAGAAACTTGAATTTGGGGTAACTTAAAACCTATATCAAAATGATCGTGATTACAGGGACCTGCAGTTACCTGACTTGAATTTAAATCCCTGTAATTACTTTCATCGTGACGGTTTGAGTTATATTTTTGTGTAATACTTTGAGCAATTGCAATGTTGGATATAAATAATTGTTCGATAATATCACGTTTATCAATCTCACTAGGTAAATTGTCAGAGTTTAATACTTCTATCTGATTTTGCAAGTCATCGAAACGGCTATAAATAGACTCAAATTTGTTTAGTTTTAACGTTAACTCAGCTAACTCAATTTGAGTGAGCGTTTCTTTGGATGTAACATTTCATAAAAAGTTTTTAAATTTAGTGATTTGACCTTTTATGGAACTACGTTTCACTAAAAGATCCTGTAAATCTTGAGGATTGTTTGTGCTAGATTCACCTCTATAATCTTTACCCATTGTGAACTCAAACCTTGCCAATATTGTAGCTAATTAAATAAACTAATTGATTCCAAGTAGGTTTGATTATGGAAAAATACAGACACAAACTACGTGATGATAATGTAAAAAAACTAAAAACTTAGCTCACGCTCCCCGCCTAACGGCACCTGAGGCCGGCCCGGCGCAGCAATGGGTAGGGCTCCGCTGCGGTCACACGATGACACGGCAGGCGGCCCGAAGTCGCGTCGCACGAAGAGATCGGCCTGGAATGTTTGGCGATGTGGGTGAAATATATGTATTGGTACGCTTTTAGTAACAGCTGTAATCCTATTAGGAAACACGAATAAAAAAACTATCATAATTACAAAATAGTCTATTAATCGTATTGTCAGTTTAAACGTTTACCAATAATGTGAATTTACTTTATGAACTAACTGCGTATGGTGCATTGATGTAATTATTTTAAACACTATAATGACAACAGACAGCAATGCACTCATAGAAGCTATTTTAAATAGTTATTAGATATATTTATTAATGGTAAGGGTAAAAGGTAAGGATAATTAGGTATCAGGGAATTCACAAGGAAAAATGGGCACTTAGCTGCATTGGCCGAGGCTGCGGTACGATGGTGAATGCTGATCGTTGACTGCAATGGCTGGTGCACCTCCAGGGATCCCAGGTATGATGAAAGTATGTAGCTGCGGCGGAATAGCTGTAGTGCTATTCTGTAACAACAATTTCGTATCTCGACAGTCGAATCCGAGGTGAGTTTCAAATTAAGACCTTTATGTTGTGTGCAATAAAGCTCATTTTGTGAATTTTGTCACTCAGGTGAAGTTCGATATCGAAATAGTTGTTTACAGAATAGATAGCTGCACCGGCAGCGCGTGGTGGTAGTGGTCGAACTTGTTTTCGCAAAAATTGCAGGTCCTGTCACGGTCGCCAGATGTTGGGGCTTCAATGACTTGAATGAAACTCCCGTATCGAGGTATGGTGTATACTTTTGGTAAAAACTGAATTACATTAAAATATATGTGGAGCGCACAAGTTCGCGACTATGTTGAAAATTTTGACTTATAAAAGTGGTAATGAAGGTGTTTGTAAAAAATAATATCCGTACTGGGCGCCTGATCCTTTTGCATAGCAAAGCGAACAATGACGTCTTATACATATACTCGATAAAAACGAACTATAGATTAGATGAGACGATAGCCAGTTTTTTTTTTAAGCTAACGTACTGAGTAAAAACGCATCCGTCTGCGTCTGCGTGAGTTTCACAATACGAGAATAAGAAAAGTTCAGAAGCTAGGAGGTGAAATAAAGCGCAGCATACTTTCCAATGCTTCCTTATATTTTTTTAATAATACTCAATTAATTATTAACAAAATTATATTCATCTTTCCATGGCGAGAAAATCACGAACACCACAGATTAAAAATGACCGCCACATAAAACTAAAGCTCATTCATTTAAGTAGGTAAGTACTTTAAACTCAACTAAATTAAAACTGGTACCTCCGAAATTACTAATGCTTATTCATGTTAAGTATTTTGAAGCTCAGTTTTAATAAAAAATTTAATATCAGAATAACAATAAAAGATAACAGTTAATCGAATGATCGAACCTCCTTGGAAGCGCTCTTATTATGCGTTTGTGAGTCGAGACGAAAGATGTAGTTCTAATTTTAAATTTTCAAATTCGAGCCATTTTTATATTGCGAAGATGGTTGCGACTTTCCGACTGATATCTAAAAACAAAAAGTTAGTGTTACAGTTTTTCTCGCAAATGTGTCGAAAAATGTTGTATGATATACGTGCAGATTTTGGTATTTACAAACTCGTGACTATGGTAAGCCCTCGACTTCGTCTCGGGCTTACATTCGTCTACTCGTTTTTAAAATCCAACTTACCGCATTAATATCATAAATAATTATTATTGCAGACACAGTAGCCCATAAGTTGTTAGTAATTGGTTAGTAACAGATTGTGCTTATATGCTATATTAGTGTTATTAGTAGATACTTAAGTTACTGGTTTAAGCTACCTCCACCCAGTGTCTTTGGATGGGGCAGTCGGATCTGTCAACAATCATCTCATAGTCGGATGAGTCTGCAAACACGATCAGGGAGGGCTCAAGCGCAGAACCAACAGCTACGTTAAGCCGTTGAACAGCCACCCTAGGTTGGAAAGTCGTTAACCCGTCTTCATCTATCCACCCTACTCAATCTATCTATAATGCGACAAGCTGCGTATCTAACCCGCGCAACTTCGTCTGCGTCACCTTTTTCATGAATGCTCCGCCCCTATTGGTTGTAGCGTGATGTTTTAAGCCGCCAACGCCTCAAGCCTCTCGCTGCCCGCGGCCGTGTATTTAGCGTACCTACGACTTGAAAATACTTGTATAGGAAATTAATTCTTGCTGTTTTAAAAATAAAGAGCATAATCGTATCAGCGAAAAAATACTTGACAGTTTAATGATTTTTTATTGAAGTGAAAACTTCTTTAGCGGCGTTGAGCACTTTTTCTGTAATGGGTATAAAATCTTAAACTCGCGTCAGGACACGTGACCTGATCGAAAAAGCATAAGACGGACTCGCGTCAGGGTCACGTGATGCTGATCGAAAAAGCGTAAGACGGACTCGCGTCAGGGTCACGTGATGCTGATCGAAAAAGCGTAAGATCGAGGGGAAGGGAGAGGAACTAGTATCTCCCACTCTTTCTACCGTGCCTGAGTGTGCTGCTCCGCTTAGGCGGCACAGGGCGCTTGCGCGAATGTCCGTCTGTGTTTATGTACAGCGTGCCACGCGTATCCAAGGATACGAAATTACGGAATTACGAAATTATGGATGAAAGTTGATTTTTCTAAGAGATAAAAATTAATGTAATATATAAATAAATAACGATATAATATTATGAATAATAACATGTAAATTGTCATATTTGTGTACGATAGCGCAATAAATAAACATTGTATTCTACCTCATAAATGATAGTATTTTTGTACTTATAATTAAACACAACGTTAATACTAAAGTTTTCACTTCTGCCGGCACTCCCGGAGTGCTACCGGTGTTTTTTGCAAATACGATTCTGCTTCTTATTTATAAAACGATATGGACCGATTTCTTATGCAAGTATTTTCAAATATTGTCGCTGAAGGCAAAGCAAGTTCGGGACACAGTGGCCGGGCTCGAAATACGAGTAGGTATGTACTCCAAATTGTCCAATTGCATGAACCGAAATCTTTGTAGGTAACTTATCATTTCTTTTGACTCATTGTCATCATCATATCAGGAAAGACGTCCACTGCTGGACATAGGCCTACCCCAAGCGTCGCCACAACGACCGGTCCTGCGCGTCCCGCCTCCATCGTCTACCCGCGACCTTCACCAGCTATGCTATTCTCTAAAGATTCAGCCTTGTGTACAGCGCTGCTGCAGCGGTGAATCTCAGTTTCGTATTCTCTAAGCTACGTAAAGCTACACTAGCGCTCAAGGCTGTGACGGCCGTGAGTTAAAACTACCCAACGGCGAACAAATTGACACTATTGACAGTTCTTCATACATTTTGGTATTCCCTACGAAAAAACAGCGACGAAAACGCATACAGCCTCGCACACAGCCTCGCTTCGAACTGTCAAATCCAAAAGCTACAATAATCGCGCGTTCGACTCTTACATTTTACATTTATTTTTCTTATAAGTGTATAAAACTGGTTGATTATAAAGCTTGATTTATTAGCAGAAGCTAAGAAAAGTGACGATTTGTCGCTCCAACGTTGCTCTTCCAAACTCTACTAACCTAACATCTCTACTTGCACACGCGATGGAACGCATTCCAATGCTTAAATTACACAATGTTCCTTTACAACAATATAGTTATTGGTAGGTACACTAAATTATAAAATAATACCTAGTAACATAATTTACATAATTTTATTAATATCTCGCACTTTAATGTAATAGCCATGTTTGATAACAGTGAAAATACTTATCGTAATACTCACGTTTCAATAGGTTTATTTATTTATCCTCTTGGTCACAGAACTATCTATAAAATTCATATCAATAACTGCTAATGCCGACACAAATAAAAGTTCCCAAACTTAAAACTCAGGTGGTTTTGTTAGCGTTGCGTCTATTGTTTTTTGTTTACACGTTCGTTTTCATCGTCGCGTTGCGTTGCTTGAAATAGGCAAAGGAATCGTCATTCAGCCTTACAATGGCAAAATTTTAAGCAATAAATTCTTATAATTATGGAATTTGTGCATAGTTTTACTCTATTCCTTAAAATACTTAAAGATAGACATTTATTTCAAATTTTAAACCCCTAAAATTCTCAGTCGAGATTGCTCGATTATGATTAAAATAATTTGTTTCAAGGCCCTAATTCGTCTACGAAACAGCGACGAGAGGCTACAGTTTAAAGTTCGTCGACGACCACATTCACGCTAGTGAATACAGTTTGAATCAGCGCCACACGCTCGGGCGATCTCAAGGCTGTCTCGTCGACGAGCTCGTCGCAGCTTACAGCCACGAAATTGTCTTTTAGAGAATAGCACTGCTGGTCATCGGTCCACCTTGTGGAAGGCCTTCCAACGTTGCGTCTTTCGGTACGCGGTCGCCACTCCAGAACTTGTCGGCCCCATCGACCATCTGTTCTGCGAGCATTGGGCCCTGCCCACTGCCACTTTAGTTTGGCGATCCTTCGGGCTATGTCGGTAACCTTGGTTCTCTTGCGGATATCATCATTCCTGATTCGATCACGCAAGGAAACTGCAAGCATTGCCCTCTCCATTGCCCTTTGTGTGACTAAGCCTTCTGATGAGGCTCGTTGTGAGCGACCACGTTTCAGTTCCATATGTCATCACTGGCAACACGCACTGGTCATAGACTTTCGTCTTGAGACACTGTGGTATGTGGGACGAGAAGATACTACGCAACTTCCCGAACGCTGCCCAGCCGAGTCGGATTCGACGGTTGACCTCTTTCTCGAAGTTCGCCCTAGGTACCTAACTGGACCGTTTGTCCCAGGTAGATGTACTCGTCTACAACTTCGAGTGTAGAGTTTCCGATCTTGATAGGAGTGGGTGCTACATGTGTATTTACCATTATCTTGGTTTTGTCCATCTTCATTTTCAAACCCACTCTTTCGGAAGCTCTACTGAGGTCATCGAGCATTGTACTGAGGTCCTCCATAGTCTGAGCCATGACGCCTATATTTTCGGCAAATCGAAGGTGGCTGATGTACTCGCCATTGACATTAATCCCTAGCCTTCTCCAGTCAAAAACCTTGAAGACATCCTCCATTGGGCCGTGAACAGTTTCGGAGAAATGCCGTCTCCCTGGAGGATAGGTTTCGAGGTTTGATCCTGACGTCGGACTGACATGGTGGTGTTTTCGCATAAACATTTCAGCACCTCAATGTACCGATAGTCGATCTGGCACCGTTGGAGAGACTACAGCACAGCCCAAGTCTCGATCGAATCGAAGGCTTTCTCGTAGTCCACAAACGCTAAGCAGAGGGGCAGATTATACTCTTCGGTCTTGTCTGTATAACCTGCCGGAGCGTATGTATGTGGTCTACGGTGCTGAAGCCTTTTCGGCATCTGGCTTGTTCGGGAGGCTGGAAGTCGTCAAACCTGCACGTGAGACGGTTCGTGATTACTCTGGAAAACAGCTTGTAGACATGGCTCAGAAGAATCAGAATCAGAATTATTTATTTGTAAGAATGTAGTTTTACAAATAAATCATGTTTTTACATGTTCAATCTTTGTTTAAGTCCTAAACATTATACAGTGAAACTTGGATAAGTGGGACCTTAAGGAACCTGCAAATTTGTCTCACTTAAAGAGGTATTCCACTTACCCAGTGTCTCAGATATCCAGGTATAAATAAATATCTGTCTCATTTATAAAAATGAGACAGATATTTATTTATACACTTTTACGTTTATTTACTTTTACATTTATTTACACTTTTACGCGATTAGCCAAGTGCGGTATTTGCAGGTAAAATAAAAATTAGTAAACAAAACTGTACCCAAAATATAGTCTCAGTAAAAAAGGTAATATACACTCACTGTCTCAATTACAGAGGTGTTATTGTGACGAATAAAATCGAAAGAAGAAGAACTAATTCCTAAAATATAATCTCAGTAAAAGAGGTAAAATCAACTCGCTGTCTCAATTATAGAGGTGTTATTGTGACGAATAAAATCGAAAGAAATAATTCCTAAAATATAGGCTCAGTAAAAGAGGTAAAATACACTTGCTGTCTCATTTATAGAGGTAATTATGGCGATAAATTCAAAAGAAATAATCCCAGGTATAGAGGTTTGTTTTGTCCCACTAACAGAGGTAACTCAGTGCTAAAGTGTCGGGACCTAAGCATGAGTTCCAACTATAGAGGTTTCTCACTTATCCAGGTCCCACTTAACCAAGTTTTACTAATACAATACACAAATGTCAACAAATATTCAAATGTCACTCTTAGATAAGTACAATTATTTTACGTTTTGTGATTTACATGCAGTCCAATATGAAATTAATATTATTATATATTCAAATGTCAACAAATATTCAAATGTCACTCTTAAATAAGTACCAATATTTTACGATTTGTGATTTACGATCCAACATGAAATTAATATTATTATAATTAGGTAATAATCACAATATCAAAATTAAGTACCTATATGTAAGTTAAGTAGTCCTTGGATTCTTACAATATTCCATATATTCGCCCATGTCATAAAAGCAATTATCCAATAACCAACTTGTCAGCTTTTTCTTAAACATGGGGATGATTCATGGGGATACATAGTTCTATCAGAAGCCTTTTTGTGTCTCACTTCTGATTGTATGCGAAAATATTGCGGATATTGTTTTACTAGCATACATAGTTCTTTGATGTACATGCAAGGTACCGGTAAAATTTTAAGTTTTGTTGAATAAAGGTTTACAGCTGTCCAAAAACCAGACGCCAGATATTACCCTAACACACTTTTTTTGTACCCGAAATGCCATAGAAACTTAAACTGAGTTGCCCCATAGTATCAGACCATATGTCAGTACAGACGATACGTATCCATGATATGCAGTGACTGCTGCATCCACGGAGACTGTTGATCGTAAACGTTTTATTGCGTATACGAATTTGTCTAACTTATCGCAAACATAGTTGATGTGTGATTTCCAGTTACAGTTTTGATCCACTATTATACTCAAAAATTTTGTATTTAATACTTGCTCTAAGATACTGTCTTCATATTTTTTATATTAAGACTCTGGTAGTTTGATTGGTATGTTTGAAATTGGATTATTTTCGTTTTATTTAAATTTATTTTTAAATTATTATTACTAAGCCAAATTATTATGTCTTTGATTGCTTTATTAATTTCCTGTTCCAATTTATTTTTGTCATTACATTTTATAATAAGTGTCGTATCGTCAGCAAATAAGAATGTTTCGTGGCGTGTTGCATTGGGAAGGTCATTGACGTATAGCAGAAATAAAAACGATCCCACTACGCTGCCTTGTGGTACTCCGACTGCATTAGTTTTATACTTAGATTTACATTCTATTTTGTTTCCATCAATGACTTTCGATATTTGAACACATTGACGCCTATTACTTAGGTACGATTTAAACCAGTCATTCGCTTTGCCTTTTATGCCTTATTTATCTAATTTGCTTAGTAATAGCTTATGATCAACAAAATCAAAGGCTTTGCTCATGTCTAAAAAAATTGCTACTACAGGTATGTTGTCATTCATTGCCTCCGTTACTATTTTCACTAAATTAAAACAAGCTAAAGAGGTGGTGCTGTTCTTCCTGAATCCAAATTGCTCCCGCCTTAGCAAATTATACTTTTCCACATAGTCATATAACCTTTTTAATATAGTCTTCTCAAATATTTTTGATATTATAGGAACTAAGGTTATAGGTCTATAGTTTGTCATGTCAGATTTATCCCCATTCTTAAATATCGGTTTGACTATTAAGTTCTTCAATGCATTTGGGAACGCGCCTTCTGAAAACGAAGTGAGATGGGCCTGTAAGTCTTAAGCATTGTCGCTCTTCTTAAAGAAGAGTACCACCACACCACTGCTCCATGCCTGTGGCGTTTGCCCCTCGAGTATGACGGAATTGAACAAGTCCTGAAGGGCCCTAAGGACCGGTTTTCCACCCGCCTTCAGAAGTTCGGCCGTAATTAAGAAAAAAATATTAATAAATGCGTGGATTTAGGAACTTTTCCTGATCTTATGAAGAGTAGTAAAGTCATACCTTTATTGAAATCAGGTAATAAAAATGACATAGCGTCGGTGCGCTTGCCAAATCTGATATGTGTTTTTCATCAATTTGACAAGGGAGACAATAATCTGTTTTATTTAATGATTAATTGGTGATTTTTTAATGATTCATTGACTAATTCATAATTTCAAAATGCCGTATGTACTAAGATACAGGTGAAAATGATAAAATGTATTGTTAATATACTTGATTTTGAAAGATATTAACAAGAAAGTATCATAGAAATGCACATATCAGATTTGGCAAGCGCACCGACGATAGGCAACTTCCGGCCTATCTCCATCTTACCTGCATTTAGAAAAATATTTGAAAAGTTAATACTCAAGCAGTTGTTCATACATTTTAATTTAAATAGACTACTCCATAATGAACAGTACGGCTTTACAAAAGGTCGTTCGACTACAGATGCGGGTGTCGCTCTCCTAAAACATATATTTAACGCATGGGAGAACTCGCAAAATGCAATTGGAGTTTTCTGTGATCTCTCCAAAGCCTTTGATTGCGTACACCATGACACGCTTTTGCGTAAACTGCGTCACTACGGTCTCCAAAGCGAAGCTCTTGACGTAATTGATTCATATTTACATAATAGGTTCCAATGTGTTGATGTCAATGGTGTGAAATCTTCCGGGCTACCAGTGTATGTAGGTGTGCCTCAAGGCTCAATACTGGGTCCCTTCTTGTTTCTGGTGTACATAAACGATCTACCATTCTTCTTAAAAGGTATCTGTGACGTAGTATTGTTTGCGGATTCTGTTTGTTGTTCTGTCTATTGTTTTCGGGACACGCTTTTGCGTAAACTACGTCACTACGGTCTCCAAAGCGAAGCTCTTAACGTAATTGATTCATATTTACATAATAGGTTCCAATGTGTTGATGTCAATGGTGTGAAATCTTCCGGGCTACCAGTGTATCTAGGTGTGCCTCAAGGCTCAATACTGGGTCCCTTCTTGTTTCTGGTGTACATAAACGATCTACCATTCTTCTTAAAGGGTATCTGTGACGTAGTATTGTTTGCGGATGATACCTCTCTTATCTTTAAAGTAGATAGGAATGATTATTTAGACGATAAGAATAGTTGGTCGCCGTATTAAACGCAAGACAATGTCATAATTAACATGTTCTTTCTCTTTAAGTAATTACTAATTAGCTTATGACAGGTTATATGTATTCATATAATATTGTTTTTTTTATTATATTTTAATGGTTAGAAAATAAATTATTATTATTATTATATTTTTTTTATAATCTGACTATGTAGGTCAATTCGTTGTTTTTTTTTTATATACATTTCTATCATTATCAGTATCATAGTGTGCTAGCTAACAAGTTATAAATTTCGTGTCATGTATTAATTACTTAGCATACTTTTATATAGATTCAAGTTCTTAAAACGTAACAGACAGATGTGTTGCTGGGGAGTTTGTTGGCCACTTCTTCTCTACAGCTTGAAACACTAGGAAGTGGTGACGGGCGGGCGTTTTGGGGGACTGTCTTTTGTAAAACTTGACGTTCAAAAAGTGCTGGCTCTCAGCCTAATTTGAATAAACGACATTTTGATTTTGTTTTTTTTTTTATTTTGATTCCGTCTTCACCCGACGCCCTGTTGTTTTTAAGCTGCTTCAGAGTCATCCTAAACTCATACAGGCTGACGTCCGGGATGTCGTCGGTATAGTTCTTTGACTAGTTCGCGCCATTCATCTGTCTATTGTGAACGGCTGTTTTCACTTTTCTGTAGCCGAGAACACTGACGGAGAGGAGATCCCGACTGGCGACTCGAAAAGTAGAACAATTATTGTTGTTTCACTGTGTTTCACCAACAAAAAAAAAAAACTAACTAGACCGACCAAATACTTTCATTCAAGTATTTTAATACCTGGTTATCAACCTTGTCATTTTTACATACTCGTATTTGAAAGCCCTGGTATTGAATATTACAAGTATAATACATTGCTACGTGTAAAGCGATTCAATTCAAAATTATCTTCGCAAAGATTTCTCATATTCCAAGATCAGACAAAAAGGCCCGATCTTTTCAAAAATTGAGAATTGATTATTAGGGGACAAGTACATCATAACACACCCCAAACCAATAAATCCAACCCGGTGTAACGAAACCATAGCGCGATCTAATTCGATCTCAACGCCATCTATCGAGCTCGAAGGCAACTTTTCCATTTAGGAGAGATGTGAAACTTTTGAATCGAATTTTGTGCGTTCCATTATTTTGATGTAGGGTAGATAAATTTTGTGTGTTAAAATATATTTCTACTTGATGAAAATAAGTATTAATTTAAAATTCATTCACTGGCTTATTTATATTGACTCTACTCAAGCTCAGTTGTCGCACTGGACCAACGAAATAGTCCAAATAGGTACCTAATAAAAATAAATAAAACTTTAACCTGTTAATTTATGGTCTACTAGGTAACCCTTGCAACTTCGTTTGCGTCACATTCTTCTTAAATGCTCCGCTCCTATTGGTCGTAGCGTGATGAATAACGTATTTATTTGGATAAGGATTAATATCATGTTTATAAAACACCTTCGCAAATAATGCATTATTTTGGAATAAATTTGGTTAGTATAAAAAAAAGAAATAGTGAGACAACTTTAAAAGATAGACATATGCTGTCGCGGACTTTTTTTAGACCTTTTAATGGGAAACAATTCTGTCATACATGCAATACAATACAATTTGCGAAACTTTAACCGTTTATGCAGCGTACGCAGCGGAAGCTCTCAAAAGAAAAAAAAACCCCGATTTTTAAACATTCTTCATTGGTGCTCCGCTCCTATTGGTCTTAGCGTGATGATATATAGCCTTCCCCGATAAATGAGATATCTAACACTATTTCAGTGTTAGATATTCCATTTATCGGGGAAGGCTCGGACCAGTAGTTCCTGAGATTTTAATCAAGCGTTCAAGCAAACAAACAAACTCTTCACTTTATATATTAGCAAGTATAGATATCTATAGATTATATTATATCTTCTAATATGTAAAAAATACTATATCTTCTAATATGTAAAAATCTCGTGTTTGTTATCGAACTCCTCCGAAACGGCTTGACCCATTTTTATGAAATTACTAGCTGACCCGCACAACTTCGCCTGCGTCACAATTTTCATTACTGCTCCGCTCCTATTGGTCTTAGCGTGATGAATAACGTATTTATTTGGATAAGGATTAATATCATGTTTATAAAAACACCTTCGCAAATAATGCATTATTTTGGAATAAATTTGGTTAGTATAAAAAAAGTTATAGTGAGCCAACTTTAAAAGATAGACATATGCTGCCGCGGACCTTTTTTTAGACCTTTTAATGGGAAACAATTCTGTCATACATGCAATACAATACAATTTGCGAAACTTTAACCGTTTATGCAGCGTACGCAGCGGAAGCTCTCAAAAGAAAAAAAAACCCCGATTTTGAAACATTCATCATTGGTGCTCCGCTCCTATTGGTCTTAGCGTGATGATATATAGCCTTCCCCGATAAATGAGATATCTAACACTATTTCAGTGTTAGATATTCCATTTATCGGGGAAGGCTCGGACCAGTAGTTCCTGAGATTTTAATCAAGCGTTCAAGCAAACAAACAAACTCTTCAGCTTTATATATTAGCAAGTATAGATATAGATTATATTATATCTTCTAATATGTAAAAAATACTATATCTTCTAATATGTAAAAATCTCGTGTTTGTTATCGAACTCCTCCGAAACGGCTTGACCCATTTTTATGAAATTACTAGCTGACCCGCGCAACTTCGCCTGCGTCACAATTTTCATTACTGCTCCGCTCCTATTGGTCTTAGCGTGATGATATATAGCCTATAGCCTTCCTCGATAAATGGGCTATCCAACGCTGAAAGAATTTTTCAAATCGGACCAGTAGTTCCTGAGATTAGCGCGTTCAAGCAAACAAACAAACAAACAAACTCTTCAGCTTTATATATTAGTATAGATTTGTGTGTATTTGGTAGGTCTGCAAAACAACGTTTGCCGTATCAGCTAGTTATGGTATAATATACTTAGTACAGATGTAAGGAGAGGTGTCAACAAATAAATAAAAAAAACAAATTCTGTTAAAAGTTTATAATATTGTACATCAACTATGATTTGTTTAGAGGTAGAACATCCTACTCTTAAATTAACGGCTAACGTGATTACAATAAAATAGTTAATTTTCCATATGCCGCGTTAATATCATTTATAGGCGGAGTGAGTAACCAAAATAACGTAAAATACTTGATTGTGAGCGGGTGCAGTCCCGACCATCATCTTAATGTATTAGACTGGCATTCAATAAGTTATCCAAACTCCGGAGCTGCAATGTATGTCATAGAAACTATTCATTGAATTCGTTTCTTATAAAGCTGCGTATTTATTGGGAACAAGATGCGCTTCTTTTGTTTATCATTAATGCGTTAGACCAGGGCTGAAGCCTTTGAAAATGGAAAAGTGAAAAAAAAATAGTAGGATGAAACCCATTGGAAAAGGAAGAGAATATAACAAAAATGAACGGAAAAATAATTTACGGTCGATCTGAGGTCGGGAAGTGGATGGGGGTGAGTTTATTTTGCCTTGTCTGAGATTTACCATAGTAATGTATATTTTTTTATACCATCAGAAAGTAGAGATTTCAACGAACAAAATGCCCACCGAGTTTTAAAAATTGCAGATAATTTGACGGGAGAATTTTCGATTGAAAATTAGGGTGCTTTTTCGATGTAAGTCAAAATAAGATGAAAAAATAAATATTTCAAAATTGAAAAAATTACAGTGTGTTTGGGACATAAAAAGGAAAGTTTTCATCAAATTTCGTCAAAGATAAAAATAAAAAAAAAACAAAATTTTGGTTTTTTGAATTTTTCACATAAATGAGGTTATGTGAAAAAAGTGTAAATACAAAAGTTGTAGATCTTTTTATCACCTACAACTTTGCCATGTAACTTTTTTCCAAAGGACTTATAGTTTTGCCGGAAATCGAGATAAACCGTTTTTTTTTACCCTTAAAAACTCACCCCCATTCATTTCCCCACCTCAGATCGGCCGTAAATTATTTTTCTTTTCATTGTTTTTATATTCTCTTCCTTTTCCAATGTTTCATCCTACTATTATTCTTTTTGGTTTCAAAAATTATCGACCCTGGTCTATGTTGCCTGCAAACAAACATGTTGCTAAAACAATGTCGCGCAACTGTTTTTCAAAGAATACGATGCCCTTTACACATTTATTTATGGCTCAACATCAGTCGTCGTTACCAACACTGCAAAACAACGATTCAAACTTGCACCAGCTCTAAGTTATTATAAAATTAATGTTGTTAATCAATATAAAAAAGTATAATTACAATAGTTGCTTCAAATGTATCGTTGTACTTACACTTACGAACATACAACATTGCAAATCAACTATCTGTATTTTAACCTTTATACATATACTTACTATTTGCGACGACACATTTGAAGGATCTATATTAAATAAAAAAATAATACAAAGTACGTTGTTTTGTCATCTTCGAAAATAAAAACTTTTTCTTTTTTATCACAGAAAACAATAAATACTATCAAACAATACAAGATGGCAACTAATGGCAAATAAATCTATGCACCTCTGTATGAAAGTTACGATTATTATGTCGGTATTACAATTATGCACTTCAAAAAATAAAACTTTAAAATCTCTGTACTTACAAAATGTTACAGTGAAAGTGTCCTAAATATTATGGAACAATATATTGATCAAAATGTACTTCTTCTGCATGATATAAGGCCTCTAACGAACGAGATAGTTCTCACTGTAACACTGAAACGGAACTTACTTGTATCAATTGTAAAACAAAATGTCCTACTGAACTTGAATCCAGAATACTCAGAAAAGGACACTTTCTAAATAACATGAGCATCTACTACTATTCCGGGACACATTGCATACACTTTATTGACGCGCAATTCTTTTACAAGCATTTAGATATTTGTACCGAAATATTCAACGTGTAACAGAATAAAAGCAAAAACTCTTAAGGGGTCATTGTACTCATCATTATGAACAACTTTTACTATGGGACCAACACTGAAAACGGTAAAAATCTGCCCCATACATTTATGTGAGCACAACTCGACAAAATGTACTGAACAGCAGATTTTTTCGCGATTTCGGTGTTGGTCCCATAGTAACAAATACACATAATGATGAGTACAATGACCCCTTAAGACATATTACGTCTGTTCTGTTGCACGTTGTTTAATTGAAGTTACTAAAATAAGACAGTCAATTTACTGTAAATATAGGACGCTAAGAAGCCACTTTTTTATATGAATTGGGTCCTGGAGTAGAGCTATTTCTTGATAGTTATTATGCTCAACACTGTCAAGGAAATCTAAACACTAAAAGTACAATGGGCATTTATGTTAAAAAATAATATAGAACGTAAATAAAACGATTCCATTGACAGTCATGTCTGCAACACTGCCGGCCTCGCTACTCGCTTCTACGCAAAAAACTAAACTAAAACTCAATATTCCTAACTAAACATACTTCAAGTAGCGACACCACTGCGCCACTGTAGTCATGTAATATTGTTTAGCAAAAATACACAAAAAACAATCTATGTTACATGGAGATGGCAAAGGAATGTTTAACCAATGTTATGCAATGTTTTTGTAAAGGAATCTAACTGAATAGTTATCATCTACAGGTTTGACATTGACCACAATGACAATGAATCATACGCTCGGACCACAGTC
Source organism: Lacanobia wlatinum (assembly GCA_947578705.1). Classification (NCBI taxonomy): domain Eukaryota; kingdom Metazoa; phylum Arthropoda; class Insecta; order Lepidoptera; family Noctuidae; genus Lacanobia; species Lacanobia wlatinum. The sequence goes on from OX388033.1 coordinate 26,373,201, forward strand.
ATAGACTTATAGCAAAAAAAATAACAACAAAGTAATTGCAGTCGAAGAAACTTGTGGTTTAAAATAATAACTATTGACTAAGAGGTAATGCGGGCGGAGAGACTTTGTGAGTAAAAACTCACAATTCGAGGTTTGGCTCTCGCCCATTTCCTCCTCCAATATTGGACGGATTTAAAACATAATATTTCATTAACTGAATAAAAAGGTTATATGTATACTGTGCCCCTGTTTTCCTTTTTGATGATGTATTATCCGTATGAGACCTAAAACTCTCAAAAAAAAAAATGTTTGTACAGACCACTGACAACAGATCCCTAGTTTACAAATTTGACAACTATTAATGAAAAAAGAAAAACATATATACAAACGAAGTGAAAATTACACTGTTTAAGGCATACTGCCAGACTTTTTACACCTGCAGCCTGTGGATCAAGTATACGCAGAAGGCCTACAACGCTCTTCGTATTTTGCGGGCTGCTGGGGCTTCCACGGTTCTGTAGCGCGTCGGGCATGTTTGCTGAGGCAGGCATAGATAGTTTTGAGGGTATCATGCGCAAAAGGGCGGCCTCCTTGATGCGTAGGATACGTGGGAGTCCCAACAGCATCCTAAGCGTTATTGCTGAGAGACCGGACTGCCCTTTCCTGGCGCACTGGTCCCGTAGGCATGCCTGCTGGCCCGGTGCAGAGGAAAGTTTATGAATTAAACTTTTTTGATTAATTTATTTTGTTAAAGGTTACTAACATAGTTGTAAGTTTTTCTGTTACTAACTCGTTATGGATTTTTAATTATGTCCGAAATAAATGATTATTATATATATCTTTCTTATTCAGTTTATGAAATATGTTTTAAATCTGTCGAATATTGGAGGAGGAAACAGGCGGGAGCCAAACCTCGAATTATGACTTATTAAAGTCTCTCCGCCAGCATTTCCCTAACTTGCAAGCTAAGGCTAAGCCTCAGTCGGTGTGAGCACCATAAAAACAACTCATCGTGGCAAAGTGTACTTGTTCATTGCAGTAACAACTATGACCGCGGCCCGCCACAACATTGACTCACACAGATACATAATGCTCACATATTAACCACGTACCAAAGCTTCAATGTAAATGAACAACTCACTAAAAATCTACAAATATGTGAGCACTTACATATAAAAAATTCGTGGCTTTCGCACTATCAATATAAACGGGTAAAAATGTTACAATACATAACATCTCAAGTGTTTCAGTTAATATTAAAATAATTACTACTATATATACACATACTAATGTTACTCGTGTATGTAGGTACAACTTCTAAAAAACTTTTTTTGAACACATTTTTCAATAAGATATGGGACAGTTTTTATTTTCTTTTTTTTATTATAATTCTAAGTGTTCAATGCCATCCTTCAACCCACGCTATTATGGCACAAAAATACGTATTTGCACCTTAAAAAATAAACTAGAAATTATCGTTAAAATTTAGGCAAGCGGAACCTAACAGTGCGTGCGTCAGACACTCTTTGTTATGAAACTATTTATAACATTTCTTAACAATTCATAACGTTTTTCTTAATATAATGATTAAGTAACCCCCTTACTAAATATATATTAAATTATGTACTTAAATGTCAACTTTCATAAGATAAAATATGACAACTAGCAACCTGTACATATAGTTACCAGAAGTGATATTGATCTCTCCAGTAGTCTCAACGCAGAGAGTGCCCCGCGCGCACTACGTAACATAAGTATTATCAATAGGCCGATATACGATTTCCTAAAAAGCAATGTTTACGTATATAAGTGTGACTTCATATTAAATACATTAATAGTTACATACTTTATATTTAAATTATAAATTCGTACAGACTAACTCATATTTATTTTTATGTTATAACTAAACGTAACTAATATTACATTATGCACAGTTAAAATTATAAAATATTAGCACACTATAATAATATTATATATTTTTAATTATAATAATATATTATACTGGTCATTCTGAGATCTGTTCGTCACCACTCTGGCTCCAATACTGTCATAATTGTTTATTACATCATTCGGTTTGTATTAAATATGCTACCTTCGGGGACATATGTGTCTTGAAACCTGGGTTTTATTCAAATATTTTTAAATTCAGCATTTTGAATACATAGCGCCCTAGGTACTTACTACTGGAGCTGTACATATTGGCTGGTTTAAAACATTATATTACTGAATTGTTCAGGCAGGAAGATCATAGAAGGATCAGCAGCAGCTTTAGAGTAGAAGATAGGCTGTTTCTTATCCTGTCTTTATCCACTGTATTTTGCCTTCCAATTTTGTTATCGATTATAAAAAAGACTGTCGAGACTGAGGACTCAATCGATGTGATAACAGTAACCGTCGTGTCAACTTGACATTACTTGCATCGAATATTAGCCTACTACAGGAAATCCGACGCGATCGGTTCAGAACTCAGGCTCAAATACAGCCAGTTTTTTCATCTCTGTATCTGACCTTTATTCTCATAGCCATATCATCATCTGCCTAGCCTTTTCCCAACTATATTGGGGTCGGCTTCCAGTCAAACCGGATTCAGCTGAATACCAGTATTTTACGTGGAGCGGCTGCCTACCAGACCTCCACAACCCATTAACTGGGTAACACAGTACTTGTTGGCAAGACTGGAGTCAGATTCTCTTAGCCATGTTTCAGTAGTAAATTTCCCGCACGATAGAGAAAGTAGCATATTCAACGTTCCTGCTGTCTAGGCAACCATAGCAAGCACTATGGTCCATGGAATCCGCCACGATACGCTATACAAGTACAACGCTTACATAACAATACAAGTCCCTCACCTAAGGTACTACGCTACTCTATATATATCGTAATTCGACAGATATGTTCCTGATCTGATAATATTCTCTGTAATCAGTGTGTGGTATAAAACTTTCAATATACTTACGTATATTAATTTACGTGTTTATTCATGGTATATTTAAATTTTTCGACGTGGCAACGACGGAGATACAGGGGCTACTTTTTATTAACAGTGTTGCCAGTTTCGAGACTTGAGTCATTTATTATTTGGCTGTTGCGGCGTAAATTGTAGTTTGTAAAAAATTTTCTAAAAGTGTAAAACTGTTTGGAAGTTTTTTTATGACTCCCATACTACTAACAAAAAGTTTGACATGACTTTCCATTATTTTCCGATTTCTTTCCATTATTCTGCATTCTTTCTTCCTCCGTCCATTACCACAGTCAAGTATATAAACTTCAAAACGTGTCAAAAATGGCAAGCTTCATTCGAACACATGTCCTATTCCTAGCTATTAATTCAAGCTTTTCAATCCAAACAAGCAAAACGTGCTGACCAAGTTTTCAGAACAAGTAATCTTATATAAGGATTATGATTATTAATTAAGATAATAACTAGTATTTAACATATCTTTCAAACTTGATCAAAACTTTTGCGTACAATCCATAATTTCTAACCATGCTTACTTTAAATATTTTGCTCTTAAACTACGTCAAGTTACGTTAAGTATAGTCGAACGCAACGTCAAGAATGGACGTTTTAGAATCTAGAAATACAGTGAGGAAAACAATTGACATGGAAATAAACAGTGATATGAGGGGTCGGGTCAACAAACGAGTGAGAAGTAGACTGAAATCTATAGAGCTGTCTTGGACGCTACTTATACTAAGTACAGTACCGTTTCATCCGAAAATGAACCTTAATGTGCGACTCTGTGAGGCGTTCCAATATGAACATTCATGTCGACACGTATAAGATTTATTTTCGTATGAAACGCTGCTGTACTTAAGTTGAAGTAAAGTCAAAGCCAGCTGCCTAGATCTCAGGCGAGGCGCGTGAGACGGTCGGTGCGTGCGTTAGCTCGGATGTTATAAAATCTCGGAGTGCCAGTAGGGCAGCGGCGCGTAGCCGGGCGTGGCGGGCGTGCCGGGCGTGCTGGGCGTGGCGGGCGTGGGCGGCGTGGCGGGCTCGGCGGGGCAGTCGCAGTCGTACGAGCGCACCACGAAGTTGCCGTAGTCGTCCGTCAGCGAGCTGTGGCGCAGCGCGCCGCACACGTGGCGCCGCCCGCCGTCGCACCACGAGCGCTCTGCGGACACCACACTATCATGTGCCACGTGTCGACACGGGGCCAACTATACCGACAAGTCGCGAATCTCAAATAGGGAAGATGCAAATATAGAATTTGTGAAGTTTTTTATTAAAACTTATATAAAGAAAGATCACTGCAACGTCGTCGTATCGTTTATAGCAGTCCATAATGTACACATACATTATGGACGCTGTCGGGCACAGCACAATTTTAAATAAATAGAGATAGGAAACTCTTACGCCCATTGAGTCCGTATGCTGCAAGGCGTGTATGACTAAAAGTGGATGGACTTTCTCGTGTGAAAATTATCACAGATCGTGACAAATTGTCAAACGCGTTGTAGCCAGCCGTTATGAGTTGAATGAATTTTCATTTTGACTTGCGAATAATTTGTGCAGGAGCGATATTTTGTTTCCAGAACTCGGGGTTTAGATTTAATATTACGGCGTTGAATACTATGAAGTAATTAAATCTTTTAGCAGTTTACTCTAAACACTGTCCTCTCTTAAAAGTGGATTTTGCCTCTGCACTATTGAAACTACATCAACAGCCTCAAATTTTCCAAGTACCAACAAGTGTACAAGCCGCCCCTTGCTAAGTTGTAGTTGTTTTATCTTTTACAAAGTTTAACTCTTTCACGCCCACCATGTGCTCTAATAACTGCAGTAAATGTTCATAAGGTTTAATATTCAAATAAACTATGAGATAAAGACCGTTGTCCGACTGTTCAGTTTAGAGGAAGGAAGAACCACCCACTTTGCCTCCAATGTTGAAACCTGATGGCTCGCTGGCTCACTCTGCAAGTGAGAAAGCAAATTTATTTGCTACTCTCTTTGCAAGCAATTCGCGTCTGGACGCTGGCTCCAAGCAACCACCAACTTTACCTCGTTGTGACTCTTCGATGCCGGAGATCGCAGTTCATTTTAAAGAGGTCCGAAGAGTATTGTGCAGTCTAGATGTGAATAAGGCCAGTGGACCTGACGGCATTCCAGCGAGAGTTTTGAGGCAATGTGCACCTGAACTGTCTCCTGTGTTGACTCGCCTGTACCGCCTCTCTCTTGAAAAAAGAACGGTACCGAAATCATGGGAGCTTGCGAATGTGCAACCGGTGCCTAAAAAGGGAGACCGTGCTGACCCTGCACATTACCGTCCAATCGCCATTACCTCCATCCTATGCAAGGTTATGGAAAGGGTTCTGAACAGTAAGCTGCTGACCTACCTTGAAGACAATGATCACCTCAGTGACCGCCAATATGGCTTTCGCCGGGGACGGTCAACTGGCGATCTTCTTGTGTATGTCACGCACTGCTGGGGCGAGGCCATCGAGAGACACGGCGAAGCACTTGCCGTGTCGCTCGATATCTCGAAGGCCTTTGACAGGGTTTGGCACGCAGGTCTACTCAGCAAGCTTCCTGCTTATGGCATCCCAGCTGGTTTTTGTAGCTGGTTATCAGACTTCGTAAGTGAACGGTCGATCCGAGTAGTCGTTGACGGCTGCTCCTCTGACCTCATGGCTATTGATGCCGGAGTTCCTCAGGGGTCTGTTCTCTCTGCAACTCTTTTCCTGCTGCACATCAATGACCTACTTCAGCTTGGTCTTGTTGGGTACGCAGATGACAGTACGGTTTCAGAGAGATACTTGTCCAGCGCAACAACCGGCGGGGATGAAGTTCGTTCCTTGAGAGAGGCCATGATAGAGCGGACAAATTTGACCTTAAGCCTTGTCTCCCAGTGGGGTGATGACAATCTGGTCACTTTTAACGCCACCAACACGCAGCCGTGTCTTTTTACCGCAAAAAGGAGTCGCTTTGACCAAACTCCTTCCTTTCGGGGTGCATTTGTTCCTGTGACTGATCGACTAGAGCTCCTAGGCATGGAGTTGACGTCTAGTCTCAACTTCGGCGCCACCATCGAGTATAAAGCCCAAACCGCTGCCAAAAAGCTGGGCATCCTAAATAGGGTGAAGCGATACTTCAGGCCTGGACAGCTTTTAACCCTATACAAAGCACAAGTCCGATCCTGCATGGAGTATTGTAGCCACCTTAGGGATGGCTCAGCTAAGTATCAGCTTGCCGCGCTTGACTCGGTGGAACGCAGAGTTAAGAGGCTCATCGGTGACGTAAAACTGGTGGATGCCAAGCTACATAGCTTGGCTCATCGCCGTAAGGTTGCCTGCTTGTCGGTCTTCTACAGATTGTACTTCGGTGAGTGTGCCCAAGAACTCCACGACCTCATCGCACCGGCCTCCTTCTACCATCGGACATCCAGACGCACTGCATCTTACCATCCCTACCTTGTTGCTATTCCATCAATTCGCACTAAGCGCTTCCAAACGTCTTTTATAATGCGCACAGCAAAGGAGTGGAACTCTCTGCCTGCGTCTGTGTTTCCAAACGCTTACAACCCTAATCTCTTCAAAGTTAGAGTGCACAGGCTCCTTCTGGGTAAGCTCGTTCCATCGTAGACTTTGTCTCTGTCATCTCTGACCTAGACTAGAGTCAAGAGCAAACCCATCACAAATAAAAAAAAAAAGAATACTTTCACAACAAATACAATTGTACAATTGTTGTATTGTGTTGTGTTGTTGTTTATACTCACCGCTGCTAATGTCGACGTCCGTTATTAATTCTTCGTTCATAAGGGCTGATAGGGCATCGTCTGTATGCTTCGAATCTGAAAGTAAAATATATGTAGTTCATAATTTTTAATCATTCTTAACTTTAATTAGAAAACGCATAGTGTATGGTTTCCATGGATGGATGTCAAGATTAAGAAAATGTTCTTAGAGATTTTGCATTCATTTTTGTTTTAATAATTTAGTTTAATTTAATCCTTTGTTTCAGACATCCCATAAAATAAAAAATAACAATGAATTTCATAATGAATTTGGTTATCCGTCAATAACAGAGGTTTAATTTCTGCAGTCGGTGGGTGAAAACAAGGTAGAAAAACATGGTTACCTGGTTCCTCCTTGATGACAACCTCTTCCTTAATGACCCCGGGCACGGTGGGCGAGGTGGGCGTGGTGGGCGTGGCGGGCGGGGTGGGCGCGCCCCCCGCCGCGCCGCCCGCCTCGCCCGAGCTGTTGGAGCTGCACTCCGGGCTGTACGGGGCCATCTGCGGGGGGACATGACGCCAGGTAAGTATAAAGTGTGACGAGACAAAATATTCTTCATTAAACTAACTAACTTTATACAAAAACCATTGCTAGGAAACAAGTTTTAATTTCGATGTGATAACACTGATAACAGTTCAATTAGATGCAAGTGGGCAAACTCCGTCTTTGCAGCCGACCTCTGAGCCGAAGGTGATTTATTATTTTGATTGCATTAGTAATCGTTTACGGAGACGCGGGGCGTCGAGCGTCGCGTGCGGCGTGGTGTCAAGCGGGGCGTTGGACGTTTTTTCCGTTTACGGAGAAGCGGCGCGTGCAGCGGGCCGCATCATCACACGCGCAAACACAAACATAATGTATGATGCAATGTATGATGTTGTGGCATATTTTGACTTCCGGAAAGCTTTTGATACTGTGGATAATGATGTACTTTTATGCAAGCTCGCTGCTGTGGGGTTCACACCGCACTTGCTTAAGTTTTTTGCGAGTTACCTTGGCGAGCGACGACAGTAAGTACGTCGAGTATGCAAGACATGACTTCAGTTCCTACGTCACGTTCTCAGGGGTAAGTCAAGGGAGTAATATCGGGCCATTGGAATTCATATTGTGTAACTGTGGTCAAAGAGGTGAAGTGTCTGTTGTTTGCACATTGTAATCGGCTCCAATCAGATATTAATAATGTAGTCCAATGGAGCAAATCTAATAAACTCCATTTTAATATCAACAAGTGCTGTGTGATGAGTTACAGCCGTGCGCGTGCTCCATTACATTATCAGTACGAGATGGACACCGAGGTACTGCCGCGCGTCACACAGGTGCGGGACCTGGGCGTGCAGATGGTGCCGGAGTTGACGTTCCGCAAACATATAGTTGAGGTGTGCGGCAGGGCTTTCAGAAATCTCGGTTTTATCTTGAGACAATGTAAGGATTTTAGCGATATGGTTGCTGTGAAGGTTTAGTATAATGCTCTGGTACGGTGCCACCTGGAAACCAGTGCAATTATTTGGAATCCTCATGAGGGAAAGTACAGCCTCATGTTGGAGAAAATACAAAACAAGTTTGCGAGGTTTCTATATTTAAAGGAATATGGGGTTTATCCTTTTTATCCCCTCATGTACCCGAGTCTGTTCGTCCTGGGCATGGTCGGGTACACTAGGCTGGCTGTAAGAAGAGACGTGGCGCTGGTCAAGTATGTGGGTAGCGTACTACTAGGTTTGCTGCACCACCCAGAGGTGCTGGAGGCGCTGCGGCTGCGCACGCCGGACGGTTGCGTGTGTGCGCGCCGCCGCCCCGCTCTGTTAGACGTACCATTGGCGAGGACGAATTTACTCAAGTTTGCCCCTATGCCGCGAGCCATATGTTTGATTAATGGTATATCAGTCACATCGGAAGATATATTTTGCCATAACCTGCCGAGATTTATCAAAGCAGCGCAAAATTTAATTGAAAAAGGTCTGGACATTTAAATAATAATTTAATTTAATTTTAGTAATGAATGATGATTGCTGTAATGTATATTTTTTGTAATATGTAAGTTATAACATCGTCTTGGAGCAATCTGTAAAGGTGTTATAATAATTCAATGATTAAATAAATAAATAATAAATGTTGTTTATGGAGACGCGGGGCGTGAAGCGGCGCGTGGTGCGGGGCGTGTAGAGTAGCGCGTTGGCATTGAGAGCGGGGGCCGGGCATCGCCGTATGTTTGTATAGCTGCGTTTGTAACGCGTCTAAAATTGCTTCTCCGTAAACGCACTCATACAACGCCAAGTCAGTGCGGGCCGCGCCGCACAACGCGACGCGCGACGCCCCGCGTCTCCGTAAATGAGGCCTTAAAAGTTTTTACCAAGTGTTTTGACGACATCGTGTTCACATAGTAGTGGGGTTGCATGTTAACAATTGGCGAGTTATTGGCACAGAAATAAAAAGAGGAATGGAGTATTTCTTCATTATCGGGATCAGAGCTTACCCTCAGACTCCTGCGTCTCCTGGGCGCCACCTCCGCCATCTTGTAGCTGGTGTCCATCGCCCAGTACGAGCCCTTGCCCGGGTCGTCTTTACTGCGCGCCACCTTCATGAAGCACTTGTTCAGCGATAAGTTATGCCTTATTGAGTTCTGGAAGTAAAATTTAAATTTTAGTATTATTTTCTAACAGATCATTGCCCGAAAACTTGTGTGCCTGCAACCTAGGGCCTGCAAGGCTTGTTCAGACCTACGCGGTATATGCTACCCGACCGGTATAAGATAAGACCGGCGATAAGTTCGGTTTCAAGCGGTATCCTGCTCGGTATTGTATGGAGTTCCGCGGCTAGGGCGAAACGATTGCAGCATATCCTCACTCGGCTTTCGATACCGCTCTGGGTAGTTTATTGAACATATACGTTAATAACTGTACGTTAATAACTGTAGGTTTTTTAACAAGACCAGCACAAACGTTTCTATGATTCAGGTGTCATACGACCCCAACTTTTACGAGCTTATTTGGCCTAAGAGTCAAAAGTATAGGAACAAAGTTTTCACAAACTACAAGGACTCCAACTCACCATCCATCCTTTGCCAGCCTCTTTATAATAGGGGAAAGCGTTGCATATGTATGTGTATATCTCGTTGAGCGTCATCTTGCCGTTCGGTGAGCTGCTGATCGCGAGTCTGATCATGCTGGCATAACTGTAAGAGGAGAAAAGAGGATATTAATGTCGGCATGTCAAGGTCACAGTTGGTGCATTGAACAAGGTACAGAGAATTTTTTGGAAGGGAATTGATGATAGTTGCAGTGTCTCACAAAAATTATTGTTTGATGAACGTGATGTGAATTTGTATTAATTACAGACAACTGCAAATCAATAGTAAGGAATTGACATTCGACAGCGCCTCTGTGTCGTAGCAGTAACGGCAATTTTTGTAGTGCAAGTTTAACCCTTGATGTGGGATTAACTGTACATATTATGAATGTTACAATATTGAGATTTTTTGAGAATACTATTTGCAGTTTTGTGTGTACAAAAAGTGCCACTGAGAGTCCAGAAAAAACCTTTGCGAAAGGGAAATGGGTTCCCCCCCCCAATGTGTTTTAACAAGGTCAAATTAAAGTTTTTTTGTGTACTTCCTGATTATCAATCATTATATATCTATACTAATCTATACAAATATATAAAACTGAAGAGTTTGTTCGTTTGCTTGAACGCGCTAATCTCAGGAACTACTAATCCGATTTGAAAAATTATTTCAGTGTTAGATAGCCTATTTATCGAGGAAGGCTATAGGCTCTATATCATCACGCTAAGACCAATAGGAGCGGAGCAGTAATGAAAATTCAACGCAGACGAAGTTGCGCGGGTCAGCTAGTCCTATATAAAATTCTTCCTTTACTAACTGATTGAGTGACTGACAGACAACGCACAGCCGTAACTACTGGTCGTAGAAAGCTGACATTTGGCATGTAAGTTCCTTGAGGAGAAATTCCCACGGGAACGGGAAAAAACGGGATATGCGCGTATGAAGTAGAACACACAGAAAACAGCAGAAGCTAGTACTTTTCTAAATATTAATTTTCATGCTAACAAGCTGGCATTATAGCCCCTTTGTAATAATACCTTCGTTCAGTGACAGGTACAGTTCAGTACGTCTACCATGAGTTTTATCAATCTATACTCGCTAGCGCCTGTAGTTAAAAAAATGTATGAAAACTTGAAAAAAACCAGTTTCTAATTTGTTTCTTTAAGTTGTTAAATAACAAGCAAGCAAGTTGCAAGTAAAACTTTAGTTACGAACTAAAAAAATAAATTAGAAAATTGTTTTTTTTTTTTTTAAGTTTTAACACATTTCTTTAACTACAGTCGCTAGCGAGTATAGATTGATAAAACTCATGGTAGACGTACAGTATCGAAAATGTATCCTATGAGTAGTAAATTTATTTATTTGCTAGAACGTTCCTAACCCATTTACAGCACAATAAACCCATTCTATCAGATAGATCGTCTTTAATCTTTGATAACACAAATACGTCATCGATGTTATCTAATGCATGATATAAAATACGTATCTGTCAATAAGCTTTGCGAATGTTGATAAAAAATTATGTCAAGACAATACATTGGAGATTTCAATCGTTTTTTAAGTCTATTTATTTTATACTGGCCAATGCCCTGTTTTTTTAATGGCAAGGCTCTTTCAAGGCATGATTGAATAGAATATGTTTTAATATCTTCTACCCCGGCTTCGCCTGCACTAAAAGTGGTTTGTTATCTCAAGGTAACTTAATACTGGCAAGCATTTTACACTTGCAGTTTGTGGACCAGATATACGCAAAAACGTACAATTCTCTGCGCGTACAGTACAACAATGCTTTTAGGATGCTGTTGTCGCTGTCACGTTTTTGCAGCGCGTCAGAAATGTTCGCAGCAGCGCGTACTGACGACTTTTATGCAATTATGCGTAAAAGATCCGCATCATTGCTACGTCCGGTGCGGGACAGCGACAACAGTCTCCTGAGCATTGTTGCTAGCAAGACTGAGGGCCACCTGAGCGCTGTACATGTGTCTTTGCCAAGTGCGCCCAGACTATGGTAGTTGACTAGTTGTGTAATGTTTGTATTGTTTTGTAATGTTTTGTATTGTGTCTGTATCTATGTCTGTGTACCTATTATACTAACATAGCGTATTTACTAACAAACCCTATGGGATATTTGTCCTGATTTAAATATCAATAAATAAATAATAATAAATAAAGCTGCGTCTCCACCAGAAAACTGTGAGGATGCGGAGCAAGAGTATTGCTTCATTTACCTAGCCTTCCTCAGCGCAAGCAATTCTATTGGTTCCTAACAAACACATCCATCACTACGCCACGCTACTAGTGGAAATTATATTTTTAATTTCCTACTCCTCCGTTGTACTTTTCTGATTCATTTCATTGGGGGATCCAAGACTGTTGAATCGTTTCTCCGGGACTCATCGGGCTTCATTGTCTCGGCGTTTTGCTGGTAGTCGCCACTGTTGATTCTGGCTTTGTGTGGCAGGCTCAAAAAAAAAAAAAATTCATCGCTACGCATCCTCGCACATCTCTAGTGGAGACCAACTAAGTTTCAGGGACTCTATTGACTTAAAAAGAAGAAGACTGTGATGAAAAGTATTCTATGGCCTAATCCAGGTCACAGGTGATCTAAGAGCCCAGTTTTATGAAAATCTGTTCAGAGGTTTAGATGTGAATATTGTGACGACACGGTTGGCGCAGTGGTTGAGCAATTGACTGCTGTGCTGCGTGTCGCGGGTTCTATTCCCGCACGGAACAAATATTTGTATGGCCTACAGATAGTTGTTCTGGGTCTGGCTGTTTGTATGTTTGTGAACGCACCTACGATACCAACATTTAAAAAAGAAACACTTTCACATTCATAATTTTCGAATAAAAGTATGGATGGATGTTACTGCCAGTAGCAGGTTGTGTTAATTCAGGAAATAATTTGTGGACATACAAATAATATGGTCTGTGTTTGCCATACTATGCAAATAAATTATCTAGGTATGGCAGTTAAATACCTTTGGAGGAAATAAATTGCAAGCCCTTTGTGAGCCCCTGTATCTACCTACAGTACTTAGTAAGAGAAGGAGGACTGTTATTTTCCTTACTCTATTATTGTAGTTTATGGTGAGCAAGATGACTGAAACTATGAATCACAGTTCAAGAATGATGTTTGTTACTTTTCATAAAGAAACATTAAATTCATACAACATTATTAGTTGATAATTGTTTTTCCTGCTTGACACCTTAATAACTGAGTTCAAATAAAAGAAGTTATTGAAAAAAACCCAAGGAGGAGAAAACCAAAGAGTTTTGTTTAGTAGATATAAATTTATGGAAACAAAAAGTAATTGCAGTTATAACTGAAGCTGATTTCATGCAACTCTAAAAGGCTATTGACATTTTACTTCTAGTAATTATTAACATATTTTTTCCTCATTCCAGACATTAAAACCACAGAATATGCTTATGGTGGTTTAAAAAATATATCATAATAATATGTGGCTACTGTAGCCATTTACGGAAGAGATAAGCTTATTTTTTAAGAGGATTAATATAGAATAATCATGTGTATCTTTATTATGCTTATCTAACCAATAATAAATGTTCCTTGTTGGAGGAATTTGTTCTAAGTTGACCAATTTGTATAAAGACAGTTTTTGTTTTATTTCCAAGCTTCCATGATGTCTGATCAATGGAAAATGACAGATGAGGTCTAAGATTGAATGATCACACCCGAAAGATGCCTGTTCAGGTTTGCTTGGAAGGCAGATGGGCTTTAGTTTATTAAAACCTAATGATTACTTGGATTAGTGCAGTCAATTCTATTGCTGTTTTTAGAATAGAATAAAATAAAAATACTCTTTATTGGGTACCAATTAAAAACAAAAAACTGTATTATGTTGAAAGATGATATGACTTTTGATAGAAGTAAGGGCGCTGAAGGAAGAAAGCCAAGATTTTTTAATGAGTTCTATACTTCTATATGATCAGAGAATGTACTTTATTGGTCACCAAAATTGTGACACAGTACTCTGCTCTTTTGTTACTCTACATGATTTGATAGTTGCGAAATTCAAATTATTACTTGGTAGCCTTTTCACTTCATCAGACAACTAGCAAAGTCTGAAACAAATTTCTAAGTTCTAAACTAGAGGTAGATGATGTGGTACAGTTTTATTAGAAATTGTCAAACTGCCATGCAGCAGCAAGGGTTTGAGGATAAACTATCTTCTTCTTACTCTACAAATCATAAATGAAAAATGTCTGCAATTTTATTTGGACATAAAACAAGCAAAAGTTATGGACATTGTACAATTTTGTTTGATAAAAATTGTCTACTTTTAAACTATATTTAATTGGATTATAAGTAATACTTTGATATCAAATCTAACACTAGGTAACTTGATAAGGGTAATTTGATAAGGGGCTTCTTGGAATTACATGATTACTCAAAGTTTTGCGTTTCAACAGCTGCAAGACCTGATTTTGTAATCCTTGTGTCAGCATTTCCAATAATATTGCCTACCTCATGAAATCCTCAATTTGCATACTTACATTTCATTACTCATCAATGTAAGGGTCACTTACAAATGACTCATTCACACGTATTAGGAAGGCTTTGAGCTTTTAACATTGGAAAAATCCTTTACCTGTACGCGGGCTTGGCGTGTTTGATTTTATTCGTGTTTTCTTTCTGGTCGGCCTCTTTGTTATTGTTCTCCTGCTGCAGGCCGAGCGGCTGCACATCTTCGTACAGGAACCGCGGGATAGGGCCTAGCGGGCTGTGGCGTGGCGGGCCAGGGCTGAACGCAGGGAGCCACTCCACGCCTGGGGAATCGCTCATTGTCCCATCAATATACGCGCACTTTCACCACTCTTCGCGTTCTCATCACCATATGAACACAAAAACATAGGTTTTATCTTCACACTGTGGGCGTAACGCTCTTGCTACCTTTTATGAAGATGATCCTCATTGTAGGACATTGAGAATCCTTGAAATGACGACTAACTTGAACTCCTGTCACGAGACTAATGGACACGAACGAACCCAGTATGAAAACTTATAAATACAATGATACGTTGCAAAACACTTAAATTAAACTATCGAATAACTTAAAAAATGAAAGAAAACTCTATTTTACATGAAAATTGAAATTATTATGACATTTGAGGCACCTACAACAAGGAAAATGGCGGCGTTTTGGGTGTGCTCAGTTCAGAAATGCATTATTTCAGAATTAGCACGCGTGAATTATTATGCTTGAATTAAGTAGCAATTTTATTTTACTAAACTTATCACTTTAATTTTATTTATAGTTATCCAAGATAGTAACATAAAATAATGCAAATATTAAACTGTAGTGATTTTTTTTTTAATTTTTCGTGGCAACATCGTTTCAGGGTGACAGCATGAATAAATTTAAAAATACTGACAGTTTGAACAAAGTGGTCGGATGGGGAACTTGTGTCCTAAGTTCTTTTACTTTTAACGGTTTGTTGACAATAATTTATGAACGTATAAAGTATTTCAGTTAATTTGTGTGTGAACTTTTTCTTTATTATTGTGGCGGATTGCTAAGTGAAATCGTCAACGATGGCGATGCAGCAAGAAGTCGGTGTGCCCGACTTCGTCCTATTGGACAATTTGACCACCGATACCTTTATAGAAAATTTGCATTTGAGGTGAGTTACTTCTTATGATATCGTCATCAGATATACTGATATTTACTGTGGGTTTATTATTGACTCGAAAACTTTAGCAAAACTCTAGCATTTAATTATTTTTCGACCAATTTGTATGGTAAATAAACCTATGTCTTAAAAAGTAGGATGTTGCTAAATTCTCTAGGCCTGTGTTATGTGTTCCATATGACTGTACGCTACAGTCTATAAATAAATCACTCAAAGTTTTAATTAGGACTTCGTGGGAGGTAAATAGTGGAAATAATCATTATTTTGAACAAAAGTGTAACTCAGTGGTGTGGTATGCAGTATTATCATACTAGTTGACCTTGCATTTTTACACCTGTTTCAATAGTTAAATGTACTAACAGTGTCTTCATAAAGCACAACAGCTATTTATTTTTTATTAATTGTACTCACTAAATGTAAAGTAACATTAAAGTAAAACATTTTATATATTTTTTAATTAAATTTGTGTGTTAAACCTATCTAATTTAACTAATACACGCCTAACAAAATTCAAAACAAACCAACATTTTTATTTAAATTGACCATAGGTATGCATAATATTCCATAAATTAATTAAACTTTCCTTCTTAAAATAACAATTAAGTAACTAAATATAATGTTATTGACTCTAAGATAACTAATATGACATCATTTGTGACTCACTGTTGAGTAACAAAACATCATTAGCATGGGCAATATTTATTGTTGCCTACATCTCATGTTTCTTTTATTTGGCAAATTATGGAATTAATAAATAAATCAGTTCTAAATCTGAAGCTATCAGATGCTAAAAGCATGAACAACTGGTACTTGAAGATGGGGTAATTTTTTTTTAATTTGATATGGACTTGCTCTTGACTCTAGTCTAGGTCAGGGGTGACAGAGACAAAGTTGATGATGGAGTGAGCCTACCCAGAAGCAGCCTGTTCTCTCTGTTTTACCTGTGTATTGCTGATAAAAATCTAAACTAATATTATAACGCTGAAGAGTTTTTTTCTTTGGTTGAACATGCTAATATCCGGAATTACAGGTTCGATCTGAAAAAATATTTTAGTATTGGATAGCCCATTTATCAAGGAAGGCTATAGGCTATATAACATCATGCTCCAATCAACAGGAGTGTAGCATTCATGAAAAATGTGATGCAGATGAAGTTGCGCGATCAGCAAGTGTCTGAATAAGGTGGCCAACCGAGCCACTTACTGTCAGGTAAAAAAAATATCCCATCTTTATTCTTCAAATATTATAATTATGAAGTATGGATTCAAAGTAAAATATCCTCATAATTTCTTCAGATAGTATTGAAAGATACAATGAAGTGATATTTATAATAATAAAAATTATAAGATTTATGCATCAGAATATCAACAATAGCTTAGCAACAAATATACAGCATTTTGAGAAATCTGTTTGTCTATTTAAAAACATGTACATACAGATTTATAAACAAATTGCTTTAAAAAAAATTGGTATATCACGTAAAGAAACTCTGCAATTAGCTGATCTTTCATTAAGATAAGCATAACTCCAACCGTAAGATACGAAGAGGCACCAACTACAAGCCAATATACATGTCTGTCTAATTACCTGACACTGAGCATTCAGTTAAGTACACAAGTAATTATCATAAGCAGTCAATGGTAAAGAATTTTTTGTTTTGTGTTGTCGTTCGTTAGTTCCCATAGAATATTTTATAATTGTTGATTGCAAATGTTGTATCATCGTTATGTTTATTACTGACTGCACTGGATTTTTTACAAATTTTGGTGGTACATACCAACTTTGTTCAGCACAATTGGCTTGTGTCAAGTGCTAGATTGATAGTTGTCATATCATATTACTTAAATCAATTAGTTCTGACTAGCTAGGGTTGTCAGGGTGTTCAGCTGAAACACGTCTACGGCTACTATAGGCTTCCTACAAGCATTCTCACATTGACCAAACCTGTGCTTAGGGCATCCAGGGAACAGCAACCACCTTCCCGAAGTCTGCGGCGGGTTGTTAGACCATGATTAAATGAACAGGGTTTTATAAAAGTTGGCATTTAGAACAGCTGAAAATATCATGGATAAATCATAGTTTTTGGCCATTTTTAAAAAAGGCGACCTTACGTCAGGATCTGTTTAAGAGTTTGATATAAAGTTGGTACTACAAAGAATCAAAAGAGAGTAAAATTATACAGCGTGTTGCCAGAGATAAAAGGATGAGTACTGACGAGGAACAAGATAAGGAATGGTGACCCCTCCAACAGCATGCCATGCAGGTCAGCACCCCGGTCACCAGTCGCCCACCCAGGAGCATTGGATGAACATAAGGATGTTTTTATATGGTTCAATACCCACTGGGTACTGGCGACAACATCATCTCCACATACGAACTAAGCATGACTTGTGACGTCACAATGATCCTACTCGTACATCGCGTATCTTATTATCCCTTCTCAATTAAAGAGGAACTTTCTATTCTTCTTACATACCCCCAAAAACCGGTCAAGTGCGAGTCGGACTCGCAGACTAGGGGTTCCGCACCATAAATCGAAAAAAAAAAGTTTCTTGTACTTATGGGAACCCCCTTTAGTTTTTTATTTAATTTTTATTATTTGTTGCTACAGCGGCATTAGAAATACACACTCTGTGAATTTCAATAGTCTACCGATTACGGTTCTTGAGATACAGCCCGCTGACAGACAGACGGATGGTCGGACGGCCGGACGGAAGGACGGATGGACGGACAGCGGAAGCTTAGTATTAGGGTTCCGTCGGTTAACCTTCGGCTACAGAGCCCTAAAAATGATAAACCAATCCCAATTTCATTAATGAGAATTCGAAGACAAGATCAACAAATAAATTAGGTTCTAGGTAGTAGTACTTCTTTGTTCAACAAAAAAAACTCGTCGGTGTTTTTGGTTTTGTTTCTTTGTTTTTAACACAGACTTCCGAAATTAAAGTTATTTTGTATTTACACTTTATAGTATTTTGTTTGGAAGTTGATTATATGTAAAATGTTTTTTTATTTTTCACTTTTTAAGTGGTGATACTTGGACGACGTCTTCGTCTACGCAGAAATTGAAATAAGCAAAAATGCTCATAAAATAAAAACTCCTGAACCAAACTGAATCAAATTTTTACGGGACCAAATGGCAAGTATACCGCATCGAACTAAAAAAGAATCACAGAAATCGGATCAGAAACCTCGGAGTAATCAATACCCACCAAATTGAGAACCTCCTCCTTTTTTGGAAGTCGGTTAAAAAACGTGTACACAAACAAAAGATCACCTCAATGCTCATGATCTAATCCATACAAAAATAAATGCATCATGTAGTACTTAAAATAAACACTGTTTGTTTAGTAACACTAGTCACCTTCCTCGAAAACGAGGTGCAATACGGATGCAAGCAGCGAAAATAAACAATGAAATAATAAGTACGCGTAAAACAATCTGTGTCACAGTCACGGCTATTCCTGTTACAACTTCATGAAATGTTTAAAATAAGTCAGTAAATATCCTTGGAGTGCTTATTTTTGGCGCACAGATTCAATCTAAGTCCGTTGGCTTCTCATTGCAGCTTCGGTCGATACACATTGATTGATTTTCGCGGTAATACGGCTGCCGACGCCGTCAGGGCAATTATTGTCAATTTCCTGAAGACCTGGTCGAACGTTGCAAAGTTGCGACATGTCAGCAAGGAAATTACATTTCGATTCGATTTGAATCGTCTTGTGATGACGTTCCTACTGTTCCGTCTCGGTTGGAAGTTCTCAACTTGTCTTAGAATAGAATACTCTTTATTATGCTCTTTTTTGTTATAATTCACTGATATCTACACTAATATTATAAAGAGGAAAGATTTGTTTGTTTGTTTGTATGTTTGTTTGTTTGTTTGAAATGAATAGGCTCCGAAACTACTCGACTGATTTGAAAAATTCTTTCAGCAATGGATAGCTACATTACCAGGGAGTAACATAGGCTATATTTTATCCCCGTACTCCCACGGGAACGGGAACTACGCGGGTGAAACCGCGTGACGTCCACTAGTCCTTACTATACTAATCTATACTTCTATGCTATATATGTATCTATTCTGTTCTATAATAACATTATAAAGAGTAAAGATTTATTTGTTTGTTTGTTACGATTTGGCTCAAAAACTACTCAACCGATTTTATAAATTCTTTCGCCATTAGAAAGCTACATTATTAACTTAAAATATAGGTTATATTTTAGTTTCGAAATAAATAGAGATCCCTACCAAAATTGCAATACTAAATCGGCGCGAACGAAGTCGCGAGCCAAGTGGTAGTATTTAATAAATTGAGACAGAACCCGTTTCCGTTTTTAGAACCAGATTTGGCAACATCCCGTACTAGTTTCAGGATAGAACAATTAGCAGGATTCTTCTAAATTAACTTCACCGTTAAAGTTGTCGGTTTACCGGGTTCGGAACCCGTGGCCGAATACGGCTAACTAAAATCCCGTTTACACTAGTCGGTGACCGGATACCTACGGGTTGCAAACGAATCGGTCAAAACGTCCTAATGTAAATGAGCCATTACGCTAGGGGGACTTGTAGCACACTAAGCCAAGCTCTGTGTGTCAACAACTGGGCCAGAAGTTCTGGCCAAAATGTGGACACACAGAGCTTGAATGGTCACAAAACTTAGCTACACCTACGAGATTCTAGACATTTCGTGCTCGCTATAGGGACCGTGCACGGCGTTGACTATGCCATCTAGTGTCGCATATTCGAAGTTTTAAGGGTCAGAACACTTAACATTGTCGCTTTTGTGCTGCCACCTGCGGTTACTGCTCGCTCAGTTTAGGGGAACGCGCGCGAAGAAGACTGTGCCATCTGGCGTAGCTATTTCGAATTTTATACTTGACAGTGACATTTCTGTGGTGCCACTTATAGTTTCTGCACGCTTCCTATACTCGCTATAATTTTCTTACGTATAAATTGGGCTTTTTTCAATAACTCCCGTCCCCTCTTCACACAGAGACAAATATCCCCTCCCATTCTGAGCGAAATTCTGGATCCGCGCATGCTCGTGACCACCTTAGGGGCGCTGATGAGCTGTTTGCCTAGGGCACTAGCATCAGAGGGGCTACTCTCTAACGAAATCCGTAGTTTCGGGCTTAGTTGCGGGCGGGCATTTTCTACTCCGTATCACCTAACCACTGAGAACTAATGATAACACGATTTGTCAGTTATTGTGAAATCGTGTTGTCATTCATTCTCAGTTCGGGTTCGGGACTAATCGTAAGTATGTAGGTGATACGGAGTAGAATACGCCCGCCCGCAACTAAGCCCGAAACTACGGATTTCGTTAGAGAGTAGCCCCCCTGGCCAGAACTGCTATTTCGACATCACCTTTTTTTTGGACGCATAAGTATTCTAATCGCGTTGCACCCAACCACCTTAACACCTTTATTTACACTCATTACGATAGAAGACTGTGTCCTAAGATGACACACATGTCTGATGTCATCGCTCAAGGTTCGTCCGACTGGCCTTTCATCATGTTTTCCTCGTATTATTGTTTGTTTAATGTATTATGTTATAAAAGAACTGAGAACCCGTCTTGTACTATTGAAAAAATATCTTAAGTAAGTATAATGAGGTCTGTATTATGGATTGATAAAGCGATTATTATCACTGCCACCTTCGTCGTTTTTTCTTGCACTGGCCTGCGTCTAAGAGCTACAATATTTGTTGCAAATTTGAAAACAAAGGGCAAATTCTACTAATTTTTAGGGTTCCGAAAAAAAAAACGGAGCTCTTATAGGATCACTCGTGTGTCAGTCTGTCTGTCCGTCAGTCTGTCACAGCCAGTTTTCTTCGGATCCACTGGACCGATTCTGTTGAGATTTGGTACACATATGGACTTCTGTGACTCAAACACGGACGTGTTAGGTACGTAAATTATTAAATTTTTAGTATGGACACTTTTGGGGGTCAAACTAGAAAATTAAAAAAAAAAAGGGGAAAAAATGGAAGGCAAATGAAAGGGCTTACTGTGAGGATTGTAATTATATTTTTTTTCATAATTTTATAATAAATGGTTTTGAAGTTATTCAAGAAATTAGACGAAAAATAACCATTCCCCTATCTCCATTCCCTTATCTCCGAAACGACTGAGCCTAAAATTTTGAAAAAAAAATGGACATAGATCTTTACCTAAAGATTACAGGAAAACCTATTAGAAGTCTGTAGTGTTAAAATAACATGTTAAAAAAATGAAATTCGGTCGGAACCCTTTGCCCGCGAGTCCGACTCGCACTTGGCCAGTTTTTAAACATCGCAATCGTCGAAAACACCTATAATTTCCATTCATTTTAGCAGAAAGCGATACGAGTGCGACTGTTTCTTACTAAAAATAACGAGAATTGGCTCTCGGATACCATCTGACAGAAAATAAATGTATGTCAATACGGCACGGGGCACCGCAAGTTGTTGGCGTACCAAAGGCACCGCAAATAAGCAAACCAGACATTTCTCGCAAAATTAAGTCAACAGTGCCTTCTACAATCACAATAGTGTTCACCACATCAGTAGGAAGGTATTCTATTTCAGCTTACTGACGTCCCAATCAGTCTCGACTTCTTGAGGTAGACCACAAACAGCTTGTGCCTCGGCCGTAAGTAAGCGTTCGAAGTTCTAATTTCAGACTGCATTTTCAAATTCTCCATTTCTCGATGTTGGTTGAATTTTATGACTCCTTTTGACGTCTTCCGACAACACATAATTACATGAAATGCAGTAAAAGACTTAGGCGCCGTCCTAATTGGCTAATGATTGTACGGGTTAACGATCGACCCGCGATGAAAATTATTCCTGTGCTCGCGCCATGATTTGCAAGCTTCAATTAGGTAACTAAAGAAATGTGTGTGTTTCATCTCGTCGTGCGACAAAATCGCGTCATTAACTCGTACAATTGTTAGCTAAGGCTTGTATACATGCCAATGACCTTGTGCATATAAACGGAGCCAACTACTCTACGCGCAACTCCGCTACCCGCATTTTTAATTTATTATAAAAAAATTAACACACATTTTAAAAAAGTAACGAAACCAAATTATTTTCGTATTTATTGCAAAGCAGTAGATATTTGTTTTTTAGACTTTTGTTACAAAATGAAAGAGTAAAATGGTTTCATCTCAACGATTGGAGGTGATTTGGTGATTTTTTTTCTTATTATGTGATACCGATACATATATTCTGGCTAAGCCAAATTACTTATCATCTCATGTAGATTATACTATTACTACCAATTTTTTTTCAGATGTAATTTCTCAGTAAATGCCGTGTACGCTGTTTTAAAGCATTTCTCGAGAGAGCAGCCTTAATGGCTTTCCGCAATTTTGAAGAGTAAAATACTTCTTTGAAATAGTCATCGAGCGATTCCTACAAATGATGTATTTCTAACCGCCTTCCTAATTATAAAGTGGTCACCTTTCAAAGATCGATGACTAAAAATGGATCTATTTACTAATCAACATGCAGAATATGGAACCGGTTGAACTTGGCGACGCGTGGCGAAATGTTCCGGTTCAAGTGTTCAAGTTCCAGAAAGAATAGACTCGTTTTGCAAAGAACAGTTCACTGTTCTAGGAAATTTACTTGAAAATATTTTCTTTATGACTTTCTGCCGTTGCAATTTTATGCAATGCACTCTGTCCTTAATATTTTATGCTTATTCACTTTTCTGGCTATTTCAATTAGTAACGTGCAAGGCCACACATTTTTGTGTCCGTTGTTTCAAGGAAAAGAGCTAAATTACAACAAATAATGCTATTTGAAATAAGAACTTCGAGTTCTTAAACCCATTGTATTTGATTTAATATTTTCGTGTTTTACTTGAATATAAAGGTGTATTCCGTATCCGTTTCCCAGGCTAAAATTCTTCCCATTGATGTTACCTTCCCGTGGGAGCTTCAAAATTTCCCAGACCACTCGCTCAAAAACTGCACCTTCGCAGCGAATGTCTGGCTATATTTTATAACTGTTGAATGTGGTTTAAGACTGATTTGTAACTGTTTGTGCAATCCCAGGTACGATTGTTTGTTAATTTAGTTTTGTTTTTATTTGAGCTTGCGAATTTCTATCCCCCAGAATTACTAAAAGACTAGACGACACAACTGAAATATTTCGCATAGTTGGTGCGCTTGATTACAACGCTGCCTCATTTTGGAGACGTCAAACTCCAGTAGTGGATAACGACATTCTGTTAAAAATGACTTATCTGCCGCAGTATGCACTACTCTCCCTTCAAAACAATTCAAATTAGGAACACATTAAATTCATATTATACCCATTGTGAATCTAGGCCAGCATCACAACTCAAAGAAGTCACATTAACAGAACAGTACTTGTCAAATACGTACGAGTACTTTCACGGCGTGCGCATACGCACATTAACGAAATAGGTCGCATCAGTTTAATGGTTTATTAATAACGTATTTGTGGTGTATGAGAGAATGCAGCCAGCATTGCGGAATGACTGGCCCGTTCGTTTATTGACAGGTCGTAAACCCAGGGGGTATTAAATAGGAGTTCCAGCATTCCTTTCTGACCGATGGTTTAATCATAGCAAGCTGGTATTGGCATAAGAAGACTCTTCAGTCATAATTAGGCCCTTGAGGCGGTTTAGAAACTGGCTCTAGGGTATGTGGGGTCGTTAGACCTTACTGCCCACACGATAAGAAGAATAAGAAGTCATATTTAGTCAATGGAAATTGTATAGGTACTTAAGTAGTAATTGACGATGACTGTTAATTACTGCTCAGCAGTAAACCTATTCGGAAAATGGACCCGTTTCAAGTAAATATAAGATGGGTAGAATGACAAGGCTATTTTATGTATGTAAGCTCGTGTGTGTGTGAGAGAAATACTTAAACTCGAAGAATAATTTCCTAAAACAGTGGTCCAAATGGTTACCGTTGTGGTTCAAATGTTTTCCGTAGTAGTCCAAACAGTTTGAATTGTGGTTGTGGTCCAAATAGTTTCCGTAGTTTCCGTCGTGGTCCAAATGGTTTCTATTGTGGTTCAAATAGTTTCAGTTGTAGTTGTGGTCCAAATAGTTTCCGTCGTGGTCCAAATGGCTTCTATTGTGGTTCAAATAGTTTCAGTTGTAGTTGTGGTCCAAATAGTTTCCGTCGTGGTCCAAATGGCTTCTATTGTGGTTCAAATAGTTTCAGTTGTAGTTGTGGTCCAAATAGTTTCCGTCGTGGTCCAAATGGTTTCTATTGTGGTTCAAATAGTTTCAGTTGTAGTTGTGGTCCAAATAGTTTCCGTCGTGGTCCAAATGGCTTCTATTGTGGTTCAAACAGTTTCAGTTGTGCTCCAAATAGTTTCTGTCGTGGTCCAAATGGCTTCTATTGTGGTTCAAATAGTTTCAGTTGTGGTTGTGGTCCAAATAGTATCTGTCGTGGTCCAAATGGTTTCTATTGTGGTTCAAATAGTTTCAGTTGTGGTCCAAATAGTTTCCGTCGTGGTCCAAATGGTTTCTATTGTGGTTCAAACAGTTTCAGTTGTGCTCCAAATAGTTTCTGTCATGGTCCAAATGGTTTCTATTGTGGTTCAAATAGTTTCAGTTGTGGTGGTGGTCCAAATATTATCCGTTGTGGTCCAAACTGTACACCAAATCTTGCTGACTGACTAATATTACAGCTATTTAACTCCTGTAGATAAGAGAGTAGGAGAATGCCAATACTTAGCATAATGTTAACCACATCAGTAACAATATCCTCAAAGTGCGCACATCTTCATAAGCTAACTGTATGCTAATTGACTGGCTACTAATTAAGGACAATGGGCCCAGTTAGCCGACTGCCATGTGCTGCATATTTGCATCGAACTGCACATATTATATCCGTTTTACGATCTTGGTTTGTTTTGGCGTGTGGGTAGTCTAATATTACACACGCATGTGCTGGTTGAAGAGAAGTTGCGTTTGTAACTCGCTGCTTAGCAACTGTATGTGGACCAAATATCGTGTACTTATCAGATTAGTGTTGATTTCTATCAGCTTATACTGGATCGTCTTGTACCGATGTAGGCATATCGATATACTGATACAATGTCACGATAAGCGACTAGACTAGAGAAAAAAATCTGCTAATGCCTCCAAGAAAAGTTCTGGTTGAAGAACCTGGGAAGATTTAATGCCCTGCAATGAAGACTTTTTTTGCCCCCAGAGTTATTCGTGATACATTCTTACAACCCCGGGAATCCTGGGATGAATAGATCTTTAGTCAGAAATCGAACAACATAAAAGAAGGAGTGAATAAGCATCTTCTGTGCTTACTTTTTCTATCATAGTCTTCAATCATCATTTTATTAACCGACTTCTAGAAAAGAAGCAGGTTCTCAATTCGACCGCGTATATATTTTTTTATGTGTGTTCGCGGATAAATTCGTCGTTTATGAACCAATTTCGATAAATCTTTTTTTATATGAAAGGTGGTGGAGGTGGTCCCATTCCCACCACGTCAGGATCTGTTGATGGAAACCCTGAGAAATCGAGGGCAACTCTCGAAATTTGTAGGCACGCAACTGGTAAAAACTTGATATTCGTGTGTATATCGGGTGTTACTACAAAACAATGAAGGTTTTGATCAGACCTGATGATTTCGAAGGTCATGAGCTGAATAACGATTCAGCTCATGAGTCTCATCAGTCTTCACGAAATAAAAACACATTTTCGACCGATTTCTGAATTTCATTGAAGATCTTCAAACATAAATCAAAACACTTCAAAGCTGTGGTGAAGGCGCATCTTCTGAACTTACTTTTTCCATCATAGACTTCAATCATCGTTTTACATCAGGCAAGTTCGAAGATAAAGAGCTGAATAGCCACCACGAAAAATAAGCACATTTTCAACAGCACAAGAAAAATGATAATGTTTCGTTGTCGAAAATATGTTCTACTCTTTATAATGTAGATTCTATACTCTTTGACAGCCAACCACGCCTATAGACAACACAACAAACGTCTCAAGTACCTCAGACGATTCTACAACGCCTTCATCACACTCACGACCGCACCTACACTCGTAAACGAAAAGTATTTAGATAAAACAACGCAGTCACGTTTCTAACACCAATACTAAGCTAGCCAACTAATTATCTCCCTACAATGGTGTTAAGCACGTGTCTTAGCTTATATATCTATTACTAATATATAAAGCTGAAGAGTTTGTTTGTTTGCTTGAACGCGCTAATCTCAGGAACTACTGGCCTGATTTGAAAAGTTCTTTCAGTGTTAGATAGCCCATTTATCGAGGAAGGCTATAGGGTATATGTCATCACGCTAAGACCAATAGGCGCGGAGCAGACGAAGTTGCGCGGGTCAGCTAGTCGTTGAATATGACACGGCACGGAATTTATAAACCTTTTTCTTTGCCCTTTCCACTTGAGCATCCAACAGTACAATGACCTATACCCGTGACATTTACACCACACTATAACATAGTACAGTCGCGAACACAAGTGTTCACTGATCTTTTTCGTACAACAGTGTTTTTATGCTCTGATTCACTGCGAAAGGTCGCCGTGGCCCAGTGTGTGCGACGTGACGATCGTTATTCGTGACGAACCTTTTCACACGTAATCATCTAAGTTCATATTTACATCATTAAGCGACACACTGGTCCCACGTACGTAACGTATGCGATGCAACGTGGGAGAATGGGGTGGAATGGGTTTGCACACTTGTCCCGTGTATGCCACGCAAATTGGCATTAGACGCTGTTGTAACTTCTCAGAAGGTGCATTAGTGCGTCTGTAAGTAATGTTATCTGATTCTGATAACGAGTTAGAGGATGATTTATTGATTTTACTATTTTTATATGAATATTTTCGTGTCACAAAAACTAAAGTAAAGAACAGAAGATATTGAGTTCACGAGATAATTAAACAGCGAGAAAATGTTGGAGGATACCATAAATTAATGCTAGATCGATTAGCTGTTCATCTCCCCCATCCTTACTAATATTATAAATGCGAAAGTAACTCTGTCTGTCTGTCGGTCTGTCTGTCTGTCTGTCTGTCTGTCTGTCGCGCATTCACGCCAAAACTACTGAACCGATTTAAATGAAATTTGGTACACAGATAGTCTAGAGCCTGAGAAAGGACATAGGCTACTTTTTATACCGTGAATATGTTCCCTAGGGACCACGCGGGCGAAGCCGCTGGCAGAAGCTAGTTTTTACTATTTTGACAACAAAACACGGGCACCATAGGTATATTTGTCTGTTTATGGCGCGCTACGAGTAAGTTCGATGAGCCGGCGCCGTATGGTGCCGTAAAAGAATAATACCATCCCATTATTTCCCGTGGGTGTCGTAATAGGCGAATCAGGGACTCGCCAGAGAATGGTCAGCAGCGTTCTCTGTAAAAATCAACACCATACACTGCGATCGCCAACCCGCCTGCCAAGCGTGGCGATTATGGCAAACCCCCCACTTTTGGGGGAGGCCTATGTCCAGCAGTAGACGTCTTTCGGCTGTTCAAGGAGCACACTGCAACACGTGTGGGATAGCTTACAAATATCCCCTCCACCTTCCCATGCCGATCTGGACATCGCAGGTCGACGTTGCGTGGGAGGCGTGTGATTGCGTTGCATTCGACAAGTGTTCCTATTGCATAGTTTTTCATATAAAATCATTGTCTCTTCAATCAATCATTCAATAATGCGTTGCGTACGTTGCGTACGTGGGACCAGTGTATCTCTCGCTTAATTCTTCTTCCTGCATGTATGTGTCATAGAACAACGCACGTTTTTATTTAAGTGTAGATGAAAATAACATGTTGTTGTAAAAATGCATCAGTCATTTCTTTTCTCACATCTCTTTTCGACCGCCATTACTCAGATGTACTGATTGTTGTTGTTGGCCCTCTTCTTTTTTGCTATTAAAATCATATTCATGGTAAACAAAAGTGGAGCAGCTTTGTAGCTGCAATATTTCTACTTGCTATTCCCAATACTAGGGTTCGGTATGTTCTAAGTTACTGAAGTCCGTCAGCTTATTTGTCAGCGGGCTAAAGCGGGACATTTCAACTGTCTGTTTTCTATTGCCGCAGTAACACAAATAATTAAAATAAAATAAAATGCGCCCCCATACAAGAAACGAGATTTTTCGGTTTATGTTTCGAGCTTCGGGTGTAAGTCCGACTCGCAGTAGGCCGTTTTTTTGTATCGTGATAAACCACTTCTTGACCCCGATCTCGCCTGATGGAACTTTGGATTTTTCCGATGGAGACTATCATATCTAAGTAGATTTCACCTGTCTACCCGGAGTAGCAGTCTGACATAATCTGTTAGTACATTGTTATTAGTATACTGGTTATGCTATGACACGATACATAAGGAAAATAACTACACTGTGCCATATAAAGGTGACAATAGAAGTACTATCGTGACTCCTGTTACCATTTCAAGCTGTCAGCATTATAGGTACTTATTGCGAAAATACCGAAGTCAGTGTTTCTCGATAGCCACAGTTTGGGGGTATTTATGTGGTGATGGTTTTTGGTTTTGGGTTTTTTTTTTATTATTCCATTTATTCATTTATATACATACAATTTACATTTTTAAATTTTTTCTACAAAAAACATTTAAAAATATAAAAAATAGTAACCCATCGGTATCGGGAACAGGGTCCAAGCTACCGGTGGTCAGGGCTCCCGAGAGAGGAACCTCCTCACTATACGCGACGTGTCCAGGAGTACTGCTTTTTGGATCATGTCCTATTATTATTATTATTTGTTGATAAACATTTTTGTATCTCGGCAATGATCACCGGGTTTAAAGGGTAACACGGGCCAAAGCCAAGTGCTACCCCTGAGAGTACTAACCTAAGTCATAGTAGTTTGTGCGTCATTGTCGTTCTGCAAGAATTTCCGGACAATTCTGCAAGTATTCAGTATAGCAGCTTTCTGTAGGGTTTGGTAGGTGGAGGGAGCTATCTCAAGCGATTTTAGTGCTTGATGTAGTTGTTTAGGTACGATTCCCGTAGTTGAAAGTACTACCGGGATAATCGCAACACTGCTTAATCGCCACATTCGACTATTTTCTAGTTTTAAGTCTGTATATTTTGATAGTTTTCCTACTATTGTATTTTGTAGATTGTGTGTGTTTGGACCTGAAAATTAATAAAACCGCGCAGATTATTGATACAGAAGTTTATCAATAATCTGCGGGGTTTTATTAATTTTGTCTAGTAAAGTTATGTCAGGGCCCCAAGTCTGCTATTACAATAGTGTCAGAATGGTCTCATAATGATTTCATAATGGTCGATTTTGAAAAGTTATGCCAGATTTCTTTTATATGTATATGTTTTTAAATATTATTTATTAATTTGTCATTATGTACGAGATTACCATTTTATGCCATTTCTTTCAATGGAGTGTCGGTGGTTGACCATTGGAAAGTAATAATGACGCTTTTATATTAGTAGATTACCAAACTTGTCAAAATCATTTGTCAAGACCATTCTGACACTATTGTAATAGACATGGGGCCCTGGTCTATTGTAATGTGTGGTTCGTCTGTTAGGATGGCACGATCAAAGTAAAACTTGTATGTTGCGTTTTCAAGAACCGTTTCTGGGTTATATTTGTAGTAGGGAACTAAGGGTGTTCACACAAACCACAAACACCTTACAATCATCGAATATAATCACTATGTAGAACAATATTGTGCCAAAAGGGCCTCAGCTCAGCATAATGTTAGGTGGCAACACTAGGTATTACCACCTAACGCTGATTTTCAGCTGCAGCCCACAGGTGCCATTCGCTCGAACGGGCAGTAGACAACTAAATAAATAAAAAAGCAAAAAAGTGTAGGTGTTAACATAATAAATACAAAGTGAAGTTAAAAAGTGTAGAATGAGGTACAATAATATTAGATACAATAATATTAAATGAATAGGAAATATTACCTGCATGTTTATAGTCAGTTTGTTGAACGATTGCCTTACATACCCCAGTAATATGCTGAATAGTTTCAGAAGAACTATGACAACGTCTGCAGATATCTGTTGGAATTGGGATTCGCATGATGTGCTTTTGGTAGTTACGGCTTTCAATAACTTGGTCTTGGATTGCTGTCATAAACCCTTCAGTCTCAGGGAATAAATCACCGCGCCGGAGCCATTCGTTCGACGCTAGCTTGTCGACGTTAGGCTGGAACAGGTCTTGGCGATGTCTTCCATGGAGTGACTTCTGGGTCCATTCCAGTATTTTTGTCTGTCTGTCAGTCTGTTTCTCGTTAGTTTGTGTAGTTTTGTCAAATATATTTAGCGGGGTCATAAACTATTGCTTTCTGTAGGGTGGAAGTTGTGCTTTTCGAGTTAAAATATTTTCTAAGAGTACTAATTTATTTATTGTATAGGTTTGTTATTAACCCCCGACGCCTGTGTCTGTGTGTGTGTCTGTCTGTCTGTGGCATCGTAGCTCCCGAATAGATGTACCGATTTTGTTTTTGTTTTTTTTTTGTTTGAAAGGTAAATTAGTCGGGAGTGTGCTATGTTTGATGAAATCGGTCCAAGATGGCCGCTGCCACAAAATGGCGGATTACATATTTTTTCACAAGTCCTTCAATATGGGTATCAAATGAAATGGCTTGACTAGAAGAATACTATACACTATGACAAATTTCAAATTCAAGATGGCCGCCACCACAAAATGGCTAATTCCATTTTGTGGTGGCAGCCCGCTGATAATACTTACACTTAGTAAATACAAAAGATTTGCGCCCTCCCGAGGCGAAGAAATTATTTTTACTTTTTAGTAAAGTTCTTTTTGTCGGGGGTTTTTTAAATTTTATTGTAGATATCTATTATTCCTCGTCGTCCTTCTTTTCTTGGTAGTATTAATCGCTGTACACACGATCGAAGGTGGTGTTTTCGATGTTTGGTCAGTAGTGGTAGTGGTGTTAATAACGCGTTGTAGGTTAATCTATACTTCTATACTAATATATAAAGCTGAAGAGTTTGTTTGTTTGTTTGCTTGAACGCGCTAATCTCAGGAACTCCTGGTCCGATTTGAAAAATTCTTTCAGTGTTGGATAGCCCATTTATCGAGGAAGGCTATAGGTTATATATCATCACGCTAAGACCAATAGGAGCGGAGCAGTAATGAAAATTGTGACGCAGACGAAGTTGCGCGGGTCAACTAGTTATTATTATACTAGCTGACCCGCGCAACGTCGTCTGCGTCACAATTTTTATTACTGCTACGCTCCTATTGGTCTTAGCGTGATGATATATAGCCTATAGCCTTCCTCGATAAATGGGCTATCCAACACTGAAAGAATTTTTCAAATCGGACCAGTAGTTCCTGAGATTAGCGCGTTCAAGCAAGCAAACAAACAAACAAACAAACAAACAAACTCTTCAGCTTTATATATTAGTATAGATATAGATAAGTCAAGAGTGAAAAGGTAATTTTGTAGACAAGCGTGCTCCATCTTCGACCACATCATCGCTTACCATCAGGTGAGATAGTGGTCAAACTCGATTCGATCAAATAAAAAAAAACAAACTGACCCAATCCTTATCTGTCATCATTATGGTCATGCTTTTTGAGGGTCTCTAGTCTGTTCGTCTGTGGCAACGTAGCTCCCAAAACGATAGTGCGATTTCAATGCTGTTTTTAGGGTTCCGAACAAAATACGGAACCCTTATAGGATCACTCGGGTGTCTGTCTGTCTGTCGGTCTGTTTGTCTGTCACTGCCAGTTTTTTCCGAATCCACTGGACCGATTCTGTTGAAATTTGGTACGCATATGGATTTCTGTGACTCAAACACGGACGTGTTACGTAAATGATAAAATTTTTAGTATGGGGGTCACTTTTGGGGGTCAAACTAGAAAATTAAAAAAAAAAAGTATTTTGAAAAATATCGTGTGTCATATCAAATGAAAGGGCTTACTGTGAGGGATTTAATAATATTTTTTTCATAATTTTAAAATTAATGGTTTTGAAGTTATTCAAGAAATTAGACGAAAAATGACCATTCCGACCCCTTATCTCTGAAACTACTGAGCCTAAAAATTTGAAAAAATGGAGACAATAGATCTTTACCTTTATATTACAGGAAAACCTATAAGTGTTAAAATAACATGTTAAAAAAAAATTCGTTCGGAACCCTTTGCACGCGAGTCCGATTCGCTCTTGACCGGTTTTTTTGCCTTACCGCCGCCTGGAGACCTCAATGAATTCTGTCCTGTCCTTGTCTGCTGGTGTGAGCGCAATTAATCCTTAGAAAATTAAAAAAAAAGAATACGAATAAGTTATAAAAATATGGAATATTTTCCTAGTCATAAGTTATGTGCCAAAGCCATTCAAACTAACGTCAGGTATCCTTGTATTTAAAGAAAAATAGGCTTTAGGGACAAATGCCATTCTTATAATAATATTATGATACATTATACCATTGACCGTCATAAAATAGTGTCTATTATATCTTTCAATTGAATCGTTTTCGTATTATTTCATAGCAAAACATGAGTATGATTTTTTTTTGTCAATTTTAATTAGAAAATTATATTTAACTAGCATGTCGCCCGCGACTTCGTTCGCGCTGCTTTAGTTGGTACTCCACGAACTTTATCTCCTATCTAACCTCTTCAAGGGTATTTGTAAATTACTTATTGATAGACTAAACGTAGGGCGGTTCACTCGCAACATTTTTCTTACTTAGAGTATTTTAAATTTAAAAATATAATTTTTTGACGCGGTTGAGTATGTCCGGTCTAGAGCTACCTACTTTTTTATTTTATTTGTGATGGGTTTGCTCTTGACTCTAGTCTAGGTCAGAGATGACAGAGACAAAGTGTACGATGGAGCGAGCTTACCCAGAAGGCGCCTGTGCACTCTAACTTTGAAGAGATTAGGGTTGTAAGCGTTTGGAACCACGGACGCAGGCAGAGAGTTCCACTCCTTTGCTGTGCGCATTATAAAAGACGTTTGGAAACGCTTAGATCGAATTGGTGTTATTTTTTTTTAAATAAATTATTTGTATTTTTGTATTTTAATCTTCGCCACCCCTTCTATGTATTACCTAATTCCGCTTGCACATTTCTGTTGATAAGCTGAAAGGGAAATTACAGGCTTACGGGAAAGTCCTATCATTATTACAAAAATATAGATACCTCGGCCCCAAGTCTGCTATTACAGTAGTGTCAGAATGGTGAATGGAACCACTGGATATAAAAGCGTCATTATGACTTTCCAGTGGTCAACCACTGACACTCCATTGAAAGAAATGGCATAGAATCTTGTCAAAATCAACCATTATGAAATCAATGATAGAACATTCTGACACTATTGTAATAGCCGACTTGGGGCCCTGGTATTATTAAAACAGGTTTTATTAAGTTTCAATGTCAGTCTGCTTATTGCAGTGGTGTCCTTATCACCAGATATTCATCGATTAGGTATCGGAAATGTTTCGAAACATACAGTGTTATCAGATAACGGTGAATGCCACTTGAAACAGGAAAAAATTGTGGAGATGTTTTGTTGTGACAAAGCTTGTGAATTGTCTTGACGAGGCTGCAGTTGTCATATTAGTGCGTGTGGGGTCTTGTGGTCCGATGATGGTATTTCTTCGTCTAACTGCAAAAACATTACATTTCACCGTGTAAACTTTTAACTTTAGTGTAGTGAGCATGAAGTGAATTGTCATTCCATGTTGTTAGTATGGATTTCTACTCTCATGATGCTCACTTCATATTCACTGCATCTAAATTTAGGTTCATTACACTGTGGGAGTTTTACAGAATAGCAACACTGGTCATGTGTGCCAATGAGCCATTCTACCGCCTTGATTGCCATGATATCTCTTCTCCAACCTTGGTTGACTGGTAAATATTTCCTAGAGTGTTAAGTCCGCCGTTGTACCTGTTTGTAGTTATGCGGTCTCTGTACCGCATAACTTTAGTGTAGTGAGCATGAAGTGAATTGTCATTCCATGTTGTTAGTATGGATTTCTACTCTCATGATGCTCACTTCATATTCACTGCATCTAAATTTAGGTTCATTACACTGTGGGAGTTTTACAGAATAGCAACACTGGTCATGTGTGCCAATGAGCCATTCTACCGCCTTGATTGCCATGATATCTCTTCTCCAACCTTGGTTGACTGGTAAATATTTCCTAGAGTGTTAAGTCCGCCGTTGTACCTGTTTGTAGTTATGCGGTACAGAGAGTTAAGTCCCGCAAACCTCCATTGAAAAGGGAGGTTCCTCCGACTGGGACGGTTGTTGTGTCCGGTGTGGGCAACTGCCCGATTGTTCATATTCAGACTGATGTATATGTTCAAATCGGACTGTATACTCTGCTTGCGCGATGTAGGATTTTGAAGTAGTTGTTCGCTGCTAGTTGGATAGATGGCGTAGCGGTTCTTTTTGTTGCGATGTAGATTTGCTCCGTTGGTTTTTCTTGTGGCGGCATTAATGCCACTACACCTGTGTGTTGCATGAAGTTATAATAAATTAAATAAATGTGTTATGGACACTTCCTTCTAATTCTTTATCTGCAACTCACATCGATGACTAATTCTCACTGACATTGGCCGCCCTGACAAAATTCAGTTTGGAGGACTATCATTATAATACGTTACCTAACCCAAAGTCCTCCTACTAACATCATCCATCCAACTTTAGGGTGCTGTTACAGAAGGTTTAAAGCTTCAATGCAGTCCAGATTGCCTCCTCATCTATTTCTATCTCCTTTGACATTCCTGACACACACTTCCTCATTCTAAACCTCCTGTCAAAAAATAAGGACATCCGCACACGATCGCTTGGTGGTCACAAATCTCTTGGATGTCGCAAATTGTCTCCCGTCGTCCGCTCCGCCGGCTTTGTTCACGTGGTCGCGTAATGAACAATAAGTGCTTCAGACATTAGCGAGGTCGCTGACCGGGTCATAAGGTGAGGTGGGAGTGCTGACGGAGCGGCGAGATGAGCGATTGAGTTTGTGAGGACGAAAAGCCAATGGTTCAACTGTTTAACCTGCAAAAGACGCAAAGTACGCAACAATCATAGACGAAAAACTTGTTGAAACTAAGTATACTGCAGACCTTGACAACTATAAGATTTTGTTAAGAAATGTTCATTTGAATGAGGACTTAAGTTGACGAGAGAAAAATAAACGATACACGTAAAGGTTCTTCTTTCCCCATTACGGAGTTTTGGAAAACTTCCGACTATTCTTTGCTAAGCCCAGCTTTACCAGCCAAGGACTCCAACACAAAGTTTATTACCTCTAGAATTGTGCTGAATAAAAATGGCAAATCGAGTTTCGAAAGAGTCAGTCATCATACAGATAAAAGTTTGAGAGACATTGCTCTTGCGCAGAAAAACAGTTTTCGAAATCTCGAACTCCCTTGAATAGCTGCGTAGCCCGCTCAGCTTATGTTCTGACCTCGCCTATAAACAGCCTCGCTATGATTGCGCGAATGCTCACGCCGATTACGTTGACGGTATTAAGCAGGACTGTTGCAGAAGTCAAGAACGGACTTTTTGCTTAACACGGAAGCTTGGAGAGAACTTACTTATGTTCCTATGTCAGTCATAGATTATTTCATTTGATATGGATATAGTAATGGGGTTTTAAGTTACGTTTTTTTTGGTGCTTGGTCAGGGTGAAATCCACGACTATTATCATCATCATCATCACTTTAGCCGAAAGACGTCCACTGCTGGACATAGGCCTCCGCCAATAGTCGCCATTTTGACAGGTCCTGGATGTCTCGCATCCTGCGGATTCCCGGACGAGGATCGCCCGGAGGACACGGTGGAGCATACGATGGAGGTCTGCCCTGCTTGGGCAGAGCACCGCCGTGTCCTCGTCGAGGCGATCGGCGGCGGCGACTTCTCGCGTTCGGCCCTGGTTCAAGCCATGGTCCGGAGCGAGGAGACATGGGAAGCGGTCACCTCCTTCTGCGAAGCAGTAATGCTAGCGAAGGAGGAAGCCGAACGCGTGAGAGAGGGAAATCTCACGCTCCAGCCGCCGCAACAGAAGAAGACGCCCTGGGCGTCGGGAGTCGCAGGGCGATTCTTGGCCACCGTAGGCGCGGGCCTGCGGACGGCGAGCATTGGGTGGCTCGCCGTCCGATCAGAACCAGGCCCGGGTCGACGGTGCGCTGTGTTCCACACGCGCCTCAAAGAGCTGTCAGCATAGAAGACGAGGCCCTCTAGGGCCAGTGCCTGCCGGGGCTGCGGCGGACTTTGTTCGAAAGAGTCACCGTGGCCCCGGAACGCGGCGGGCACTGGGAGGAACACGGATGGGTTTTAGTCAGTAAGAGTCTGACACTCCCTTCTGCTTCACCCAGAGCGGGAGGAGTCATTTGATGATTCCCCATCCTTAAAAAAAAACCGGTCCACTTTGTTGGAGGCCTTCAAAAACTTCGTCCTCCTAAACTAATATTAGGTACCTATAGTTACTTATTTTCCGTAATAAGTTGTTTGGTAATATTTTATTCATATCGCTTAGTTTAAGATAGTACAAATGCTTTATTATCTGTAAATAAATTACCTACTCCGATGACATACTTCGATAGATAAAAAGTAGATAGTAAAAGAGTAATTGGTTTAGTGCTGCCGATTTGAATTTATCTATTTAAATTCTTATGCAAACGATTACAGTCTTTATCAACCCACATACACTGTGATAGCTTAAAAGTAAACCGAGTAACCAAGACCATACTCCTTCAGACTGTAATCTAAGTAGCCTATGATGTCACACTGCAGCTAGTCTATTCTGTATGAAACTATTTCGATATCGAGCTTCACCTGAGTGATCAAACTCAAAAAGTGAGCTTTATTGCACACAACATAAAGGTCTTCATTTGAAACTCACCTCGAATTCTACTGTCGAGATACGAAAATGTTGTTAGAGAGTAGCACTACTGGTAGCTATCCTCCCTCTCCCATTTCCACAGAATTCTATTTCCTTTTTTTACAATAGATGGGCATACGTTTGACCACTATCTCACCTGATGGTAAGCGATGATGCGGTCGAAGATGGAGCACGTCTTTGTCTAGATGTAAACTCTTGACTTAAGGCTGCTCTCTCGAGAAATGCTTAAAAACAGTGTGCAGATGAAGCAACTTTTCGTCGGCAATTTACTGAGAAATTACATCTGAAAATAATAGGTAGTAATCTAGGTACATGATATGATACGTAACTTGGTTTTGCCAGAATTTATGTATCGGTATCACATAACAAGAAAAAAGAAATTACCAAATCTTCTCCAAATCGTTGAGATGAAACCATTTTACTCCTTCAGTTTTTAACAAGTCTTAAAAAAAAATCTACTACTTTACAATACAAACGTACAATACAAAAATATGTGTTACTTTTTATAA
Source organism: Lacanobia wlatinum (assembly GCA_947578705.1). Taxonomy (NCBI): domain Eukaryota; kingdom Metazoa; phylum Arthropoda; class Insecta; order Lepidoptera; family Noctuidae; genus Lacanobia; species Lacanobia wlatinum. The sequence goes on from OX388033.1 coordinate 26,411,012, forward strand.
TAAATAAAAAATGCGGGTAGCGGAGTGGCGCGTAGAGGAGTAGTTAGCTCTGTTTGTATGCACAAGGTTAATGGCATGTATACAAGCCTTAAAAACTCCCAGGTTGTAGCTATCCGGAAACACAGACTCTGGCAGGGAATTCCACTCCTTAGCTGTGTACGCACTATGAATGTGTTCCCAAAACGTTTTGTGCGTGTGGGTGGGATGTCCACCATGTACCAGTAGTGCATCGCCGTTCGTCTTGTGGTCCGATGATGGAACGGGCTTGGCGGAATTAAATTATGCCATTCCGTCGCACATTCCCCAAAATGCAACCGGTAAAAAACCGACAAGCTAGCAACTCTGCGATGCTCTAGACTTGGAGCTTCGATTTCCTTAACACACTAATCTAATCTAGCCCATTATGTCCCAATGTAGGTCAAATTATATCATATTTTGTATGACCCCAAATTATTGTGAAAACTACTAATTCAGTTGACTATTTATGAACATGGCCATAATTGTGCGATAGAGATTGCACTAGAGACTTTTAAGCATACGGAAGGTATGGAGTAGACCAGTTGTATAAAAGTTATATTTTAATCATAATTGAAATATGTACACAAGTTATGAAAACGAATGAAAAGATAAGTAGTCAATTTGTTTTTTCTCTCCCTTTTCCACACACGTCTGTCCTCTACCATTGCGGCCAGTTCTTAAGGCTTGTATACATGCCAATGACCTTGTGCATACAAACGGAGCTAACTACTCCTCTACGCGCCACTCCGCTACCCGCATTTTTAATTTATCATAAAAAAAGTAACACATATTTCAAAAAAGTAACACAACCAAATTATTTTCGTTTGTATTGTAAAGCAGTAGATATTTTTTTTTAAGACTTTTGTTAAAAAATGAAGGAGTAAAATGGATTCGTCTCAACGATTTGGAGGTGATTTGGTGATTTTTTTTCTTATTGTGTATACCGATACATAAATTCTGGCTCAACCAAATTACGTCTCATATCATGTCACTACCTATTTTTTTCAGATGTTATTTCTCAGTAAATACCAACGAAAAGTTGCTTCATCTGCACTCTGTTTTTAAGCATTTCTCGAGAGAGCAGCCTTAAGGTAAGAGTTGAGCTCGTCTCTCCACCTACGTCTTGGTCTATCGCGTGTCGCCTAGCATTGAAAGGGATTAGTGGTTCTTTCTTTTTCTTAAGAGGAAACGGGGACGGACAGACTTTGTATGTAAAAAGTCATAATTCGAGGTTTGACTCTCGTCTGTTTCCTCCTCCAATATTGGACCGATTTAAGAGATATTTCACAAACTGAATAAGAAGGATGTAATCTGTGTCCCTATGGTTTTCTTTTTTCATTTTTAGTTGCCAAATTTGTACACTAGGGCTCTGTTGACAGCGGTTTATCGGACAATTTTGAGCATTTTTAAGGGTTCTAGTGCTTATACGGTTAATATATCATCAAAAAGGAAAACATAGGGACAGAGTATATATCCTTCTTATTCAGTTTGTGAAATATCTCTTAAATCGTTCCAATATTGGAGAAGAAAACAGGCGAGAGATAAACCTCGAATTATGACTTTTTACATACAAGTCTCGCCGCCCGATGTTTCCTCTTAACATACTATCCTTCGAGAAATAAATCTTGTTCAAAAACAAATGAGTTATGTGTAGAGGTGGTTCATCAATTCCAGTAAATAAATTATCGGTTTTATTTCCTAATTTAATCTGACAGTAGTTATTTACAATTTTAAACTGCTCCAATTTTAGTGGAATGCTTACGACTTGCACAGCAATTACTGTTTCTAGGAAAACGTTTAATTACCACCCTTTTGCAAGCACTTCAAGATTTATGAATAGTATTAAATAATAAATCTATACTAGTATATAAAGCTGAAAAGTTTGTTTGTTTGAACGCGCTAATCTCAGGGACTACTGGTCCGATTTGAAAAATTCTTTCAGTGTTTAATAGCTCATTTATCGAGGAAGGCTATAGGCTATACAGGGTGTCCCAGAACTCAACGTCAACCGAAACGGGGTGACAGGATTGATCATAACCATCACGAGAAAAATCTGAAAAAAAATCTATTCCATGCAGTTTGAAAATTATGGGCATTTTAAGAAAATCCTAGAAATTTGATGAAACTGTACCATTTTTCGGTTATTGTGGTTATTTTTGTTCATTTGAACTTTGGAAACGTAACATTTCTAGAATCCCAATAAAAAATAATGACACAATTGCCTCAAATTTCCGAGAATTTAGACAATTTGTTAAACTACGAATTTAAAATTTTCAAGATTCGTCGACTTTGACAGGCCCTCCTTTAAAAAAAAAAGTACTAGAGTCCCTTGGCAAGTGGCATTAAAAGTTGGCGCATTTAATCAGAATTCTAAAATGGTACAATACTTGTTAGTTCCATACAATAAAAAAATTAAAACCTCAAGTAACCCGATTTTTGCTATCTCAGTTAAAATGTTTTTGATTCGCACGAGCTCTAGGCAGGTTCTTAATTTTAAGGCAAAATGATGAGAGAGATGGATAGTGGGTATGTTTGCCATGAGTAAGCGAGACAGATAGTGACGCCACTTTTACCAAAGTGAAAAAAAGTTAGTAAAATAATGAAAAACTTGACCTAGTTTAATTTAGGTTTGTTGGAATAAAAGTCAGATAGAGAAATAACATTTTTTATTACAATTAATGTTCGAATTGTTTACCATCAGCCTCAATACAAGCCCGTAGCCGACCTGCGTGAACGCATTTCTCAAGCAGCTGAGGAGATCAACTCTCGAAGATATGCCCGACTAATAAGTAGATCTTTGTTAAGAAGATGTAGGGCTTGTATTGAGACATACAAGTCTCGCCGCCCATGTCTCCTCTTAACATACTATCCGTCGAGAAATAAATCTTGTTCAAAAACAAATGAGTTATGTGTAGAGGTGTCAATCAGTTTTATTTCCTAATTTACTTTGACAGTAGTAATTTACAATAATTCGAACTGGTCCAATCTTAGTGGAATGCTTACGACGTGCACAGCAATAACTATTTCTAGGAAAACGTATAAATACCACCCTTTTGTAAGCACTTGCTAGATTTATGAACAGTATAGAATAATAAATTGCTCATAAATCAAGGAAAGCTAATATAAAGCTCATGTATTTCTAGAAAATAAAAAAACAAAAACGATAATTCTGTATGTTTCGAAGAACATTTGAATATGATTAAATACTATTTTGTTCTCTTTATGCTTGGAATGATGTTATTATTATACCAGTTTTCGTCAGAATTTAGTACTCGAAACGTAAAAGTACAAGGAAATAAAGAGTATTTGGACCATAATCAACAGTAGCTGTTTCGCAGATATGAACGACTGAAATATGCGATAAAGAATCACTAGTTGATTTTAATTACCATTTACTAACAATGCCTAAGGAAAGTAATACGGCCTGAAAATATCCGCTGCTAAAGAAAACTGAAAAAATAATGAAATAGACTAATTAAAAAAAACTCGCCAAGTGCGAGTCGGAACTCGCGTGCAAAGGGTTTCGAACGAATTTCATCTTTTTAACATGTTTTCTTAATACTATAGACTTCTTATAGTTTTCCTGTAATCTATAGGTAAATATCTCCTTTTATTCAAAATTTTAGGCTCAGTAGTTTCAGAGATAAGGGGTGGGAATGGTCATTTTTCGTGTTATTTCTTGAATAACTTCAAAACCATTTATTTTTAAATTATGAAAAAATATATAATTGAAACCCTCGCAGTAAGCCCTTAGTTTGATATGTCACACGACATTGTTCAAAAAACTTTTTTTTTTAATTTTCTAGTTTGACCCCCAAAAGCGACCCCATACTAAAAAATTAATGATCCTCGTAATACGTCCTTGTTTGGGTCACAGAAATACGTATGTATACCAAATTTCCGAAAGCCAATCGGTCCAGTAGATCCAGAGAAAACTGGCTGTGACAGACGGACAGACAGACAGACACCCGAGTGATCCTATAAGGGTTCCTTTTTTTCGGAACCCTAAAAACATGAAACTAAACGATGACTTCCATTAAAAGAATAACACTCCAAAAGCTTGTCTATGCCAGCAAGCTCATTACAGGAATTGATTAATGAAACACGTAAATACTCGTAAATCTAAAGGTGTAATGGCTTCAGAGAATGATGTGAGGTAATAACATGCAAGCACACAAGCAGTACTTGCTCTCTGCGGCAAGCGATAGAGGTCACATCAGCTGTGACCGCAAGATATAAGCTATAAGGGAATACGGAATGTAAGATCAATGTGTGCCTTTATGTCTCTTTCAATATAGAATAGGAAGTAGGTGCGAAGTACTTGAGGTGCGTAAGAATCCCGTTATCCAATGTCATGGTAAACTATTCATGGTAATGTTAGTTGCCATCAATACTTCGATGACTGCGTGATTTATGGCGTTGAGTTTTACCTCTTCTATGCCTGCGTTTAAGATTATGGTCTTATAATATTCTCTCGCGTATAATGGCATGTTGATTTTATTACTGAACGATAAAGTTACGATGATCACAAACTTTACCATTTTTTTTAGGGTTCCGAACGTAAAAAACCGAACCCTTTTGGAACATTCGGGTGTTGTAATTTGGTATACATATGGACTTCTGTGACCCAAACTCGGACGCGTTACGTAAATACATATTTTTTTAGTATGGGTTCACACTCGTACTAAAAATTGATGGGGGTCAAACCTGAAAATTTTAAAAAAAGTTTTTCAACCTGTATCGTGTGATATATCAAATGAAAGAGCTTACTGTGAGGGTTTTATTTTAATCTATTATTTAATCTTTAGGTATAGAATTATCAGCATTTTTTTCAAAATGTTAGGCTCAGTAGTTTCGGAGATAAGGTTGGAATGGTCATTTTTCGTCTAATTTCTTGAATAACTTCAAAAACATTTATTTTAAAATTATGAATAAAATATAGTTTTAAAACCCTCACAGTAAGCCCTTTTATTTGATATGTTACACGATATTGTTCAAAAAACTTTTTTCGAAATTTTCTAGTTTGACCCCAAATGTGACGCCAATAATAAAAATTTAACAATTTACGTAATGCGTCCGTGTTTGGGTCACAGAAATCCATATGCGTACCAAATTTCAACAGAATCGGTCCAGTGCATTCGGAAAAAAACTGGCTGTGACAGACGAACAGACCGACACAGACAGACAGACACCCGAGTGATCCTATAAGGGTTCCGTATTTTGTTCGGAACCCTAAAAACAGCATTGAATTCGCACTATCGTTTTGGGGAGCTACGTTGCCACAGACGGACAGACTAGAGACCCTCAAAAAGCATGACCATGATGATGACCAAATGTGTTCCAAATTCCAACAGAATCGGTCCAGTGGATCCGGAGAAATCTGGCTGTTACAGACGGACAGACAGACAGACAGACGCCCGAGTGATCCTATAAGGGTTCCGTTTTTTGTTCGGAACCCTAAAAATGAAATTGGTTCGGAACCCTTTGCACGCGAGTCCGACTCGCACTTGGCCAGTTTTTTTGTTATATAGAATATGAGTCTTCATACAAAACTTAACTAAAATTCAACTAACACTTTAAATTAAACCCACAATCCTTGAGAGCCAGCTATAACAGAGAAGAGGACGAATATATTAATAAACATTATGACATTCACATACCGATGGGTTCTACAGGCAAAACGCCTTGAATAGTAGTGGGATGAGACGACAATACAGAAATAGACGCAGGGCTTCTGAACGTTACATAATCCAACTGGATTCTTGGTGGAAGATCTTAGAAATGTTTGTAAACTGCTCCTAGGCGTAAAATTGACATCATCAGAAGTTGGTAATGGTTAAAGAATAGATGGAAACAGCAACATTCGAGCATGATTTGATTTTTGTATTAGCTTAAAGATAACATCGCCATTGTAGATGTAGAACATCTACACTAATATTATAAAGAGGAAAGATTTGTTTGTTTGTTCGAAATGAATAGGCTCCGAAATTACTGGATCCATTTGAAAAATTCTTTCAGCAATGGATAGCTACATTATCAGGGAGTAACATAGGCTATATTTTATCCCCGTGCTCCCACGGGAACGGGAACTACGCGGGTGAAACCGCGTGACGTCTACTAGTCATAAATAAACACACACACATCTTACATCAGTTTAAGATCTTGTTTATGAATTTAAACATGGTTGAAGACAATTCCTATACAGCGGAAGCCCGAGGCCAAATTTCAAGAAAAATAAATTAACAAACACGAACAAGCAAAGGCAATACGCTTTAACTCAATCACTACCGCATAATAATAACTGACCTGACCATTCAACTACAAAGGATGATTAGCGTATGACTCACGCTAGAAAAACAAGCTATCTACCAGTACCAGAGACGCCATGTTTGAGCCGAGAATACCGCGAACCCTACTTCCTTACATTTTCCGCGACAAGGACGCTTGAAACGCATCGGAAGCGCTTCAAAGCGCTCTATACAACCACACACACTACGAAACACGACGCATCTATTACTGCCTCAAGGAAAGTGATCTCTTAATTGTGTAAGTGTGAGTCTCTTTGAACGTGATTTGCATCTGTGCCGGTGACCTGCTGAATTTGATTCGTGCTAATTCTGTTCACGTGTCTGTCATAATGTTCTGTTTTGTTTTTATGTTTCCATTGCCGGTTGTCAATGACATGTTGAATGGCTATAAAAGGAATGCTAGCAATGTGTGTTGCCTTATTAGTTAACTCCTGTTTGAATGAGTTCACTTCAGTTTGTGGTTGGTTGGTTTCTAAATGGCTGCCTAATTAAATTGGAAAGAGGAAAGTTTTATTCAGTTTTGTTAATTGTAATGCTGAAATTGGCAATAACAGGAAGTGGTTACTTTCCGGTAGCCTAACCTAACATAATGCCCAAATTTGCGGAATAAGGGTGAAGCCACACTGCTCCATTGTGTTGCGACGTCGCAACGCAAGATATGGACGCACGGCACAACTAATGGTGCATATTAATGTCAACGTTGCGACGACGCAACCCAACGCAGTGTGGCTTCGCTCTTACCTGTACGTCTACCATGAGTTTTATCAAACTATACTCGCTAGCGTCTGTAGTTAAAAAATTGTATGAAAACTTTGAAAAAAGCAAGTTTCTAATTTATTTGTTTAAGTTGTTAACTAACCAGCAAGCAAGCTGCAAGTAAAACTTTAGTTTACAACTAAAAAAAGAAACTAGAAACTTGTTTTTTTTAAGTTTTCATACATTTTTTTAACTACAGTCGCTAGCGAGTATAGATTGATAAAACTCATGGTAGACGTACTGTTCATTTACAGTGTAGTGGCGAAATCTATACTAATATATAAAGCTGAAGAGTTTGAACTTATCTCATGAACTACTGGTCCGGTTTGAGACATTCTTTCAGTATAAGATAGCCCATTTATCGAGCAAGGCTATAGGCTATATATCATCACGCTAAGACTAATAGGAGCGGAGCAGTAATGAAAATTGTGACGTAGACGAAGTTGCGCGGGTCAACTAGTTCCCATATAAACACGTTCTTTCCCATTCAGCACTTCCTATACATAATTCCGCTGTAGCCATTGAAGGCACTCTTGTTACTCCTTCATAATTTGTATCAGGGGGGCTACTCTCTAACGAAATCCGCAGTTTCGGGCTTAGTTGCGGGCGGGCATTTTCTACTCCGTATCACCTAACCACTGAGAACTAATGATAACACGATTTGACAGTTACTGTGAAATCGTGTTGTCATTCATTCTCAGTTCGGGTTCGGGACTAATCGTAAGTCTGTAGGTGATGCGGAGTAGAATACGCCCGCCCGCAACTAAGCCCGAAACTACGGATTTCGTTAGAGAGTAGCCCCCTGCAAATATAGTTTTTGCCATTCTCTACAAAGCCAAACAATCTCAACCAAGTTTCGAAGCCATAACAGTAACGTTTATCAAGTTCGCCTGCTACTTCTTGATGTTTTATATGATCGTGTCTCAATCTATGTTCTATTGATCGATGTCGGTCGTTTAGCTAGATTGATGAGCCAATTTGGCTGGAGCGTCGCCGATGTAACATTTATGTTACGAAGTTTTAGCATTTATTTAGTTAAGTGTTTTGCCGTTTTTATGCGTTTAACTTAGCTACTGCTGGAGGTACGAATTTGGAACAGAGTTTTTGTATTTAAAATAGGTTTTACCAAAATCTTATCGTCTACTTCAAACGTTATGGCTTAAAGAATTCTCTAATTCAAAAATATACCAAATTTTGAGAGCCATTTTTTTAAAACTGTAAGTGTGTGTTCTTCAAAGAACAGAATTTTCATTCACAGCCAAACCTACATCCATATTTTTTCATAACTCATTCATCTCATCATACAAGACAAAGTCGTAAGAAGTAAAATTAACAACATACAGACATAATTATTGTAATATGCAAATGCCTCAATGATTCATATTCAAAAGAGTGACGTCATTCTGCATAATATATGATAACACTCTTCCTAGATGACCAACTATTTATCATATTTATGAGCTTCCGAATTTGCTATTATAATATCTGTTGTATGACTAATACGGCCTACTAACGTACTAGTGTTTATTTATAAACATTATTCTATCGTGATTTATCCTCCATGTGGATAGAAATATAAAAGGTAAATAAATATTTAAACAATGGAATCGCCGGTGCTATTTTCATTTTCGGTACCACTCACCTGTGGAAGAATGATGTATCACGTAACGAAATTGAAAATGATAAAGTTAATCTTACAATAACTGTTTATTCTCTGAAGAACAAAGCAAACAGTCAGGACTGAAGCGCAATAAAAGGACAAAGAACAATAAATAACTAACTACTAGACCATCAATTGATGCTCGTGATACATCGTCTAAATTGCATGGCTAAATAACTTGCACGTAAGTACTCCTTCTCTGCATCCATTAAACATCCCAAATGCCTAGATGTTATCCTGCAAATTCACTTTTCCTTTCTTCCCCCTTTTGACCTTACCCAAACATTTACTCCGCCATTTACACGAGACCCGTGTGGTCGCAGGACCAGGCACGCTGACACGCTTTCTCCCTTCGGTATTAAGTGCACATTTGTATGCGTGTCCCGTGCAGCGTTGCTCAACCATCGTCTAGCAAGAATGGTCGTCGCCGCACTATTTACTGTGGTTACGGGTTGCTGATGGTATGATGAAGGTTGAGGGAGTTGGAGAAATGGGGACGACAGCAGAAGTGGTTTAGGCCTTAAAACGAGCCTGTAACTGAGTTTGAACTCTAAATAACCTCTGTGTTTAACATGCAAAATTTGGGATCCCGCTTGGAATTCTGATTCTCAGAGACTGAACCCTTTCCTTTGTAAGAATGAGTTAGCTCAGGGGTCTTCTAAGAGACGGGAGGACACGGCGCGGCATACACTGGCAGAGTGTGCCGCTTGGGAGGAGCCACGCTGTGCCCTCATCTCTGTGGTAGGCAGTGATCTCTCGTCCGTGCTATGGTCGACGGCGAGGAGTCCTGGGACGCGGTGGTCTCCTTCTGCGAAGCAGTTATCGCGCAGAAGGAGGCTGCGAAAAGGGAGAGCGGATTTGGGGATATCCGTCGCCCCCCATTCATCCGGACCCGAAGTGGCGGCGCGTGGTGTTCCAGTGCGCCCCTCTTTGACGATACGGGGGGATTCAAACACCTCACTCCCCCCGCTGACCCGAGGTGGCCCGCCTCCGGGTATTACGGAAGTTACATTAGATCCCGCGATCCCCGGCGTAGGAGAGAGATGGAACACCGGGGTGGTTTTAGTCAGTAAGAGTCTGACAGACCCCTCTGCCCGCCCCAGGGCGGAGGACATCCACTAGGACTTCCCCCCGTAAAAAAAGGGTTCTAAGAGTACGCAATTTAGGTTACACTTACAATGATGATAATGTTGGTTATCCTCGATGTCCAGAAAATTATCTTTTCTGATTACGATCGTGTTTCCTTTACGCCACTCCGTAACGCATCAAAGTTATGACTACGCAGATCTACGATGTTATTTCTACACACGGATGCTACCCATCCTCCCGATCTAAACGATAGCCCGCTAAGTTCCGTATTACAAGTTACGACATCCATAGGATGTGGGGTGAACTATTCTTGGATCAGATCTCACACAAAGACATTAATACGTTTTGGTTGATCCTAAGAATAATCTCTTGGTTGTTGAGTGTTTTAACGTGAAGTGTGTACGATTGTACTCTCAAATCTCCGAGTATGATTAAGGCGGAATTTATTACCAGGCCAACTACGTGCCAATACCGTCCTTATCTCCATAATTATTATATCACCATTTAAATTAATTTGATTATCGATATCAGTCTACTATTTCGATATCGCTATAATCTATTCGACTCCTTATGCCTGAATATTGCACAAAATTTGCGAAGCCAGCTCCACAATTTACACCTTTCAATTTTGCAGTATCAGTGAGGTATAAACATAATGATACTTAGCAAATATGCCCGGTATTACCGGCTTCGTCTGAAGCGTTTTATTTATCGTGTGATAACTCAACAGTTGATAAACAGCGATAATTCGCGATAGCAAACACGATGGTTAACGAGACCTGTGTCTGAGTCATGGTAGGCAATAATGCATAGCCGAATATGTATTACGTAAGCATTTGAGTAAATATGGATATAGTTTGTGTACCTTGGCCTTGCAGGTGTGTGGACACACTGAATTGGACAGCTGGTCCCGATGGTATTCATTGAATCATAAACACACAATATGTAAAAGGCAAACTTCTAGTATTAGACCGAAATGTAGAATACTGCAGAATTTCCGGATCAAACTTGGATATTTTCTTAAAAAAACGTGAGCAAAGTTTTTTAAAATGCTTGAGGTAATAGGAAATCGCTACTGTGATGTTACAAATGATCTTAAGTTCGTGCCAGTTTGTAGAAACCTTCGGGATTCTTATTAGTAGACAAAGTCTACGATGGAGCGAGCTTATCCAGAAGGAGCCTGTTCACTCTAACTTTGAAGAGATTAGGGTTGTAAGCGTTTGGAAACACGACGCAGGCAGAGAGTTCCACTCCTTTGCTGTGCGCATTATAAAAAACGTTTGGAAACGCTTAGTGCGAATTGGTGGAATAGCAACAAGGTAGGGATGGTAAGATGCAGTGCATCTGGATGTCCGATGGTAGAAGGGGGCCGGTGGGATGAGGTCGTGGAGTTCATGGGCACACTCACCGAAGTACAATCTGTAGAAGACCGACAAGCAGGCAACCTTACGGCGATGAGCCAAGCTATGTAGCTTAGCATCCACCAGTTTTACGTCACCGATGAGCCTCTTAGCTCTGCGTTCCACCGAGTCAAGCGCGGCAAGCTGATACTTAGCTGAGCCATCCCAAAGGTGGCTTACATATAAACTACATTATAAGTCTACCTTCCACATTTGTTGCGGAATTTAGTTACCGCTGCCCTGGAACCTGGAAAGCAAAGGGCACCTAGAGGAACACGTATAGGTTTTAGTCAGTAGGATTCTGACACTCTTCCACTCCGCCCTGAGCGGAAGAAGTCATTTGATGATTTGCCATCCAAAAAAAAAACCTTTCACATTTAACAAAAATAACTATGAATGTTGTTTCCTCATTGATTAATCGGCGTTTTTCCGGAATAGCATCAGATACTTGACAATTCTATTCAAAGAACATCTTGAGATTAGAAATTTTCAATAGCCTAGTCGAGTGTTGACTAATTCCCAGAAGGAAGGTCAATCTGGCCATCCAAAGAAGTCCTGAGAACTGAAGGTTGAGTGCTACTTCACTGCAATGGCGCACTGATTAAGAAAGCCCTTGATGTTGTTATCAACTCGTTAATGGAAGTAATCATCAGGCCCTTAAGTTATTAGCAGTACTTACACGATGCGGAAGGGAATTGTTCCAGATGTTTTCAATGAGCTTTAAACATGAAATAAACACACGTATAAAAAAAAAAAAACTTATATTTCTGACAGAGTCCATTTTTTGGTTAGTATTCAAAAACTTAGAAACTAGTGTTAGTACTTACATTCTATCTAATTTTAACAAAACTATCATAATTACCTACACCACAGTCACATGTAGGCCTATGCCCCAGTATGGGGCTGTCCCACCTGTCCGCTATAGCTCTCAGCATGCTGTTGGGGCTGGCGCGTACCCGGCGCATGGTGGCAGCGCATCGCTTGCGCATGATTGCGTGAAAGCCATCAATCTCCGCCTCCGCGAACATGCGCGAGCATGCACTACAGTAGCGCGGCAACCCCATCAACACCCTAAACGCATTATTATATTGGACTCGCAGAGCGCTGTATGCCCTCCGCGTATAGTTGACCCACAGACTGCATGTAAAAAACGTCTGTCAATACGCTCTAAACAACGTAGCCTTTACGGCAGTCGAGCATTTCGGAAATCTGCGAGCCAACATATTGCAGCAGACAGCCAACGCTCTGCGCTCACGCTCAATGTCCAGGTTGTCTTTGTGTCTTTGGTTGTCCAGGTGGTCCTTTTTCACTACTTCAAAAATACTTCACTAGTAGATTCGAAATACATGTCTGTGGATCTTCCCGGTATGGAAATTTCAAATCTTGAGTTAAGATCACAGACGCTCCAAAAGAATGATTTAAGATAGCTCCAAAGCACTTCTCAACCTGAACCATCAAATTAGAATAAATGAATATAAGGGGCTTGCCATCCAGAGCATGTGTGAGTCATCGGGGGGAAATCCTGCCCTTATACTAAGTAGGACAAGTAATCCCATATTACCGGTATGGATGTATCATTCAACCTCAACGAATGAATCAGTTTTTACTATTTTATATGTTCTATGTATTTATTGTGTCATAGGTTTTGTTGGTAACCAATAATATATATGTCAACAGGTTTCCTGCTGTATTGAAACAAAGCTACCCGAATGAGAATGAAAAGTAATTGCTTTTCGTCTTGATAGCCTATGATTTAGAATTTGAAAAAACGGCCTGAATATTGCTTATTTAAACCCCAATAAATCGTTATGGTTTAGACTTAGAAGAATCTACGTCCTCTTTTAGCCTGTACTGCACGTCTTTAGTAATTAAACTAAATAGGTTGAAATTATCTGTATTCTTCGCAAGCTCCGTCAGATTTGTTTTATCTCAAGCCGGTCCTGCGTGCTCAGAATGCAAGTAGCTACCAATCATGGGAACCATTTTGAATATCTTAGTTTGTAATTAAGAATACCGTGCTGACAATGACGACGCTATTACAGTGTTTATACCCAAGCTCATGGTACTTAGTCATAGTATTATATCGCCTAGTGATGCATGACAGGCTAGCCGCAGCGATGAGTCAACGTATCAGTAAAAATCTTCATAGCTTGTAATGTCTTGTAATTTATTTGCTTTGGCACGTATAGGTGATCTTTGTCAAGCCTCCAAGTCCTTTTGGTCTACGTTCTCAGTAGTATTAGCATACAATGCAGGGTCTAACTGCGGTGAGTGTGTACGGTCGGCCTTTTGGGGAAGTTCAAGGTGTCTGCCGGTGTCATGTTCAGCCGAAATGCAAGTGTAATTAATTTATAATGGGGTAACGAATTGGAGCCAAGGTTCCAGACAGCTTCCTTATAAATGAATCTGTTATGATGAAACTATACGTCTTTATTATTTGATTTTCTTTGGCAGTATTATTTGTTAATAGTACACTGCACCGTCTTCAATTACATGATTGAGTGCCATGGCGTCTCGAGCTTTATTATAATAACCTGCAATCAAAAGATTAACTGGGCGATCCAAACTCGAACCAGCATCATGTAAATACCAAAGTAGAGCACAAGTTTGCTTAGAAGTCACGCCTCAAACTAACTTACACCGTTTAATCCGGGGTTTAATTGTATCACCGGTTTGCACGATTGCCGGGAATGTAGTGTATGTGCTAAGATCATGGCACAGCTGACCTCGGTCTCTGCTCTTGAACTAAAAAACCGGCCTGCGAGGCACTCGGGCGGCGCGCGCGCTTCATGACGTCACCTGCGCGCGCGCCGAGCTTTGCACTCTTGACGCTTGGATTTGTTTTGGTTGTGTGCTGTGCTTTCGTAAGTTTGCGGATTTCTGCATGATTCGTGTGTTGCAATTGGGGAGGATACATTATTGAGTTTGGAAATTAAATGAGTGGTCTTTAAATTAAGCTTTTTGGATGTATGGATATAGTCCTGGGCCGCGGTGACTCTTTCGAACAAATTCCGCAACCCTTGATTGTGATCCCTAAAATAAAAAAAAACATATAATCTTAAAAGTCTCCAAGTACCAAGAGCTGTCATCAAAATCTTAATCTTGCAGCTCAATTAATTGATGACAACTTGTTTGTGATGAATCAGTTAATCGTATGAATCTTGTCTCCTGGCGATTATTTAAGACGAGTGACCAAATACGATCTTCTCTGACAAATATGACTTGAGGAAGCTTTCGTCGATTCAAATATATTACCAGATTTGAAGGCCAAATCCATATTTATTGTAAATGGATGCTGATCTTGCTCGCGAATTTATAAGCTCACTTACTCATAACATCTATATTCATGTATCGTTTAGATCGATATCTTGTTCGGTATGACTCACCAGTGATCTTATTTCTACCAGTTTTTGTAACCATGTGTTGTTTATTTATTAAAACTATAAATAAATTATTGTTACTTGTAACTTGCTTTGTAGTGGCTTTTTCCGCAGCTTCGCTTTCGTCTCCTTTTCCATAGGAACTGTTAATTTTGTAGGGATAAACAACATAGCACTCAGTGGTTTTGTTTCTTTTCTATCAATGAAATAATTTTCGTAATCAGATCTGTACTTCCAGTGGTAACCTCCTACAAGTAAACAATTTTAAGTCTTCTTGATATTGGTTCAGATAAGCTTTTCGTGGTAGCGTGCAAGCATTTGTGTTATTAATTGATTGGGCCTTCCAAGTTTTGGGAACGGGCCAGCTACAAATATTTTCGTGAACTGCAGTGCAGTAGAGTTGCATTATTAACCCGAATATGTTCTCAATAACTCAAATTGAGCAACAATATTTATAGTTTAAGAATATAAATGGAAGATTCAAAATCTCGATAGAATTTGGATCATCCGTTTGAAGTAAGAATCAGTTTGACTTTGGTATTTTGCTTCTTCTTCTTATCGGGTCGATGATTTACTCCTTAGATTGTTTGGGCCCAGTACGAGGCTAGGTTAATTGCAGCATCGGTATATCGCTGAACTATACTATGTAGTTTTATAGCTGTATATTCTCAGTGAGTACCGTTCTCTCTGCCTTTGTAATCTCAGATCTATTCTCCAGATGTAACACAGTTATATCACCCGTTTATTACAACACTAGTGTACTATAAAGTTACATATTTAGCGGCGTGCCGACGTTATTATGGTTCGCATCTGGCCTGGCCGCCATTGTCGCGTGCATCAGGTCGATGGCCTAATAACCTCTGAGGTTATGAATTTCGGCACGGCAGCCTTTTTGTATTCAAATTGCTGAAAGTAATATTTAGGTTGGTTCTTTTGGGTGTATCATTTTTTCATTAGCTAAATTGGGTGTTTTGTTATTCTTGTAGTTATATTATTTGCTAATAGTGTAAAAATAAGTGTATTAGTTGAAGGTTCCGTTTTAGTAGACCTATACGATGTTTTTTTGTATGTGGAACCTAGATAGTTGCCTCTGCTGACGGATTATATGACGAAAATATGGTCTTGAACATAGTTAGATCGTATTAAAGTGAATGAGCAGCGGCAGTCATCCGTAGATTGATCTCATGTTGCCAAAACTGGTTTTGGCTCCCGGATTCAACGAAAAAAATATAGTATTGGTCGATCTCTGCGTTTGGCAAATACTATCAAAATACTACTTTTTGCACAACTTCGCACGCGCATATCCCGATAAATTAAAACTGTACCTTTTTAAATAAAATATTATTATTTTTCGGGAAATGCTCTCTTAGTGCTCTCCCCAAGGAAACTACATGCCAAAGGAGACCGAAACGATTACATACAATCTTGGGCCCAAATGTAACAAGATGAAAATGGTATGAATTAATAGATTCAGACTTCTCAGTCCCTCACTGAAAATTCTGTAAATTTTGACAATCTGAGAGCAGAGTTAGTAGAGGTTAAGTAAAAGTAAGGTTATGGTACAATATTTAACTAACAGCTGATTCCTGAAGTGCAAAAGATGCTTAATAGGTAATGTTTATTATACGGGGCTATTAAGCAGGGACCGGACAACCCCGCTTAAGAGTTAAGCCTTTTGATAGGGTAAGCCGTACATGAGGTAACTCATATCGCAGTGTTACCTTTTGATCGAGTTACATCTCCGAAACCCAGCGAAACGGTTACCACCTTTATTATGGTAAGCACGTGAAGGGGTTAACCCCTTCAATGGCTTAAGCCTTTGAAGAGGTTATCTTTACGAAAAGCTTTTATTCGGGTTACCCTGACTTACCTAATACACTTGAGCTGTATGTAGGTGCGGGATACTTGCACCCGAGCGGCGCCTCATTGCCGTACTATTTTTATTGAGTTATTACGAATTTGACAACAAGTGATGAAAGTCGACAGATAAGCGAGCTAATAATTAGGATGAGTAACACAGGTTAGGATTATTATTTAAAGTACTGAGTTTGGTACCTTAATGTTAATATTGTGATGTGTAATTTAAATTTGTTATTTAAAATTATTGTTATTTATTATGTTAAGTTACAAGTTACCTACAACTGAATTACTTAGCCTTTTAAGTACCTCCTTTTTTATTTATTTAGTAACATAAATTTTTATTATTATTACCAATAGGATTGATTGTGTTTCAGCTGACGCTAGCGATACTGATGATGATAATGTACGATTTCAAGAATATAGTCAGCCGCTTTTTACAGAGAATCAAGACGAATTCCCGAGTACGATTACTAGCACAGGCGGCAATGATATGTATGAATAGTTTTAAACTTTAAACTGTGTACTCGTAGGTATAGCATATTTGGTTCGATGCAAACTCTGGCGGTTGTGAAAAAAAGTGGCGAACGACGCGACGCGCGCGCAATGTTTTTATTTTAATAAAAACTCGCCAAGTGCGACTCACGTGCAAAGGGTTCCGTACGAATTTCATTTTTGTAACATGTCATTTTAACACTATAGACTTTTTATAGTTTTTTCTGTAATCTATAGACAAAAATCTATTATCTCCAATTCTCCATTTTTTTTACTCAGTAGTTTCGGAGATAAGTGGGGGAATGGTAATTTTACGTCTAATTTCTTGAATAACTTCAACACCATTTATTTTAAAATTATGAAAAAAATATAATTAAAACCCTCGCAGTAAGCCCTTTCATTTGATATGTCACACGATTGCACGCGAGTCCGACTCGCACTTGGTTAGTTTTTCTATGGGAGCTGGCATAGCACCCTCGCTGCCATTTAGTTTTTTTTTTTTTTTCAAAGTAGCGGCGCATGATTTAACGTGCATAAACACGGTGCCATTTTAGTCGTCTTACAAAGGCAGTCCACTTAATGTACCCGACAAAAACTACCTCTAGGCTCGATTATTTTTTTAAAATATGATTTGTTTAATAAGATTTATTAAAATTTGTTGCACTAATCAGTCTTTCACTTATTTTGTCACTAGAGTGAAATCTCATTTGTCAATAATGGTGAATGAATGATGACGAATCATAGCTGATTTAAATAGAGTTAAGTAAGTATAACACACTAAAAAAAACACTAAACACACACAGACTATATAGATTGACTTGGCATGAAAACACAATGTATCTCACAAGTAATACATATAGTGGGATTGTCAAGTCAATCTTTTTATTTAAAACATAAAAAAAATTAACATTGATATGAGATGTTGTTAGGTTAGCTAATTAAGTAATAACTTAAGGCAGAAGGATCCTTAAGTAGGGACTGAATAAATTGACCGACTTGATATTACATGGATCTCACAACTTTTTACGGTAGAAGAACTGAGTTGCGAGACTTGGTTTTTTACAAGTTATGTTATGGCATTACATTTGCTTGTGTCAATTGATGCATCGTATACATAATATCGGTGAACAGCACCTCGCCTCGGCTGTGACATTGTCACAGATAGAATACCTCTCTAAATTCCTTGCTTAATATAGAAGTACTACAACATACACTTTGCCGTGTAGTATCCCGCAAGTAAAAATAATAGACCAACCCATCTCCTCACGTGGGTGTCGTATGAGGCGACTAAGGGATATTAGCTGGAATGACAACAACGCATCCGTTTTTTGGCTCCGGTAACCGAAACATGGCAGTATATCCATGAACCATGCTGGAATGCTCCCAAATGCCGAACCTTACAGTGGGCAGCAACACTATAAGAGAAAGCATTCTAGGAACTGCGGTCACCAAGCCGCCTGCCAAGCGTGGTGACTATGGCAAATCCTCACTATGAGAAGCAACCCAGAATCCGAGATTCACGGCCCCCAGTTCTCGGTAGCTGCACTATTCCTGGCCATGGTACCGGCCACGGTAACGGTGCGGTGGCAGGTGCTAAGAATCCCCTGGCTATGGCAGGGTACCAATCCCGAAAAATTGACCTGGCGACGTACAACGGACGCTCTCTGCGGCTGAACGAGCACTTCGCTGAATTGGAAGTAGAGTTAAGTCGTATTAACTAGCACATCGTGGGACTATCGGAGATCCAAAGACGGGGAGAAGATGATAACCCTCTATAGTGGCCACTTGCTCTATTTCCGAGAAGGACACCAACCATCCCAAGGTGGCGTTGGGTTTATGGTCCACAAGTCACTCAGGGGTAACATTGTGGAATGCGGAAATGTGTCGGCAAGGGCTTGATACCTTTTACTTAAGATATCAGAAAAGTACTCTTTAAAGATTATTCAAGTGTATGCCCCAACATCCGCACACCCTGACGAAGAAGTTGAGGCCACCTACGAAGACATAGTGAAAGCTATGTCTCGTACCAAAACATTCTACACTGTTGTCTTGGGTGACTTCAACGCTAAAGTGTGAGTACAAGAGAGTGGTGAGTCGAGAGTAGGTCCATTTGGCTATGGGCGTAGAAATCACAGGGGGCGAATGCTGGTAAACTTCCTTGAGACTCAGGGGCTTTTTCTGATTAACTCTTTTTTCCAGAAGATTCCTCAAAGGAAGTGGAACTGGCGAAACCCCGATAACGTGACAAAGAATGAGATCGACTTCGTTATGTCTGATAAGCGCCATATATTAAGAGATGTCTTTGTGATCAACAGGGTCAACACTGGAAGTGATCACCGACTGGTTAAAGGCATTCTGAATATTAATGTTAAAATCGAAAGAGTGCGCCTAACGAGGTCGACCGTCAGACCAACGCTGCCCCAGGTCAAAGCTGGTTGCGAAAGCTTCCAGTTGGACCTACAGAACCGATTTGCCATGTTGGAAACCACTGAGGACATTAACGATGCCACCGAAAGCCTGCTTACGTATCATCCGCGAGGTGGGTAATAAATACTTTCGACCAATGAGTTATAGACGTAAATCAGTACTCACTAGCGAGACTCTGGAATTGATGAGGAAACGACGAGAACTCCCGAATGCCACACCGTCTGAGCGTCAGTTACTTAACAGGGAGATCAAGAAGCTAATCAGACGCGACACTCGGAGTCCAAATACCCGAGACATCGAGCAAGCCATAGCGCGGAATAAGGGCTCGAAGGTATTTGCCAAGCCCCATACCTCCCGTTGTCACCTGCCGAAATTCAAAACGTCACAGGGCACCACCGTCACCTCGAAGCCAGAGATACTCGCTGAAGTCGAAAAGTTCTACAGAGACTTGTATGCTCAAAAAACACCTCAGGCCCACGGCGCGGATGATCCACGGGCCAGGCTTCACATGGATTCACATGGGTGAGATTAGGATAGCTCTCGGACAACTTCATAACAACAAAGCTCCGGGGAATGACGGGATAACCACAAAGCTGCTCAAGGCAGGAGGAACACCTGTCTTGACAGAGCTTGTAAAGCTCTTCAATTCCGTCATCCACACTGGCATAACACCGGAGGAACGGCACAGCAGCGTGGTGCTATTATTCTTCAAGAAGAGCGATAACACGCTCCACAAGAACTACCGCCCCATTTCACTCCTGAGCCACGTCTACAAGCTGTTTTCGAGAGTTATCTCGAATCGTCTCGCCCAAAAGTTCGATGACTTCCAACCGTCGGAGCAGGCCGGGTTTCGAAAAGGCTACAGCAATGTAGACCATATACTCATATCTCACTAGATCACACTACAATTCAGTCAAATAATTAAAAAGACCGAGGAATATAATCAGCCTCTGTGCCTAGCGTATGTGGACTACGAGAAAGCCTTCGACACCTTCGAGACCTGGGCTGTCCTGGAGTCTATGCAGAGATGTCTTATCGACTACCACTACGTAGAGGTGATGAGATGTCTGTACAAGGCCGCAACAATTACCGTCCAAGTACAAGAACAGAGCACAAAACCAATCCAACTGCGTCGAGGTGTAAGACAGAGAGACGTCATCTCTCCGAAACTGTTGACGAACGCGTTGGAAGACGTTTTCAAGATGCTTGATTGGAAAGGATGGGGCATAAATATCAACGGTCAGTATATCTCACACCTCCGATTTGCGTATGACATTGAAATCAAGGCGGAATCTTTGCAGAAGAATACATAAATATCTAGGCCAAATTATACAACTGGGCGGCACAACTTTGAGAAGGAGGCGACCAGAAGAATTCGCTTGGGCTGGGCGGCATTCGGGAAGCTGCGTGATATCTTTGAATCGTCGATCCCACAATCCCTTAATACTGGGTCTATAACCAGTGCGTCCTACCCGTAATAGCTTACGGAGCCGAAACGTGGACAACACTCGCCATAGGCCTGGTCCACAAATAGAGATAGCAATGCAATGTTTCTCTGGTGGATAGAATTCGCAACGATGTCATTCGCCAGAGAACTAAAGTTACTGACATTGCGCGTAGGATCAGCATGCTGAAGTGGAAGTGGGCCGGCCATGTCTGCAGACGGACAGACGGTCGCTGGAGCAGACATGTGTTAGAGTGGAGACCGCATATGGGCAAACGTAGCGTGGGACGCCCTGCGGCATGATGGATCGATGATTTAAAGAAGGTGGCTGGCAGCGGATGGATGCAGACTGCTCAAGACCGGGATAGCTCTTTGGGGGAGGCTTACATTCAGCAATGGACGGATATTGGCTGAAATGATGATGACAACATACACTTAGGTAAACAAAAACACTGCTAAATTTATTTAAGTAACTTCCGTAGTTCCGTCCGTGTTCCGAATTAAATGACGAATGATGAGAATAAACAAGAATAGACACGAAAAAGAAACATTACTTTCAATGTTTAGCCTGTGCGACAAGGAAAATTGAACTGTAAGATCATACGGACAATGATTATTATTCCATGTTTATAAGTCGCTCGGTACATGCAACAATGGCGCGCGCCGGGCGACAAGATGTCACATGCGGTCGTGGTTATGCAATTTTCAAACTAATGTCGATTTCGAAGAGTGCATATTACGATGTGTTGGGTTCGCATGGCTTACCCTGTTACAGAGTTACAGGGTATTGAAAGGGTAAGCCGTTCGGAAGGGGTTACACAACACCCGTTCGAGAGTGTAACACGTATCATAGGGTTTATTTTTGAAGCGCTTAAAAAAACCCGTTCAAAAACCCTTTCAACGAGTACCCGGCCGGTCCCTGCTATTAAGTGGAAAACGTTTGAAGTCATACGAATTAACCTGCTATGATAGTGCAAGCCACTGTCGAATAACTGACTGAATTGTTTCGTCGTGTACCTAAGGATCGTTGGCTTAGTGTATTGCAGTGGTAGTTGCTATCCCACAATTCACACAGCGATCCATATTTGCAGCTATACCCAATCCAAAATCCGACGGCAAAATCCCAAAATAACAATTCCAAGTCAAACGTGTGAGCGATCTTCGGTGTCCAGAGTGAAAGCAAGGGTCGTAAAAGGTAGGCAGAGTCAGAATCCTTTATAACAAAGCAGTGGTCGTTGAATATGAAAAATAATCGAGAAAGCACTCAAATCGCATCAGAAAACACGAAACAATTAAGCAGCGCAGTAACAGTCGGCAACTGTCTAGTGTCAATGTCAATCAGCTATCATTCCAGTGACATAGACTAAAATAAAATACTGATTTAAATCGATTTGAAATCGATAGTCAAATATTGTTTTTTCTGTAACTAATTGATATTTTTATTTATTAACATGACTGTTATTAAATGCATTATAGTGCATATAAGTATATATAGTGCATTTAATTACGTTTAGTTAGTTACCTAGTGAAAAGATTTTTTTTAAATGGTGTAATCGATTTCTCAAAATCGATTATCTCACGACAACGATCTTTCTCATATTTCTACGCTTCCAGATTGAGAATTGAGGTGGTTTTTTCATGTTCTAAGATAGTAAAATATGACTAATTTTTTAGATCATATCTCATCTTATTACATCTGGGCCCACCGTTTTCCTTCTCCTTTCAGCATTCTACGACCAATAGTTTCGGCTGTGCGTTGTCTGTCAGTCACTCAGTCAGATAGCCAGTCAGTCAGTCACCAATAACGGGAAGAGTTTTATATATATTGATAGAATTACAGACGATATCATTATCATCCTGTTTTTATTGAAATTGCAACTTCAAGTGCTACTTACTCTCTGCCCTTCGTTCCAGTCAATCAGTCGTACAAGTTGTTTTTATATTTCCTTGCTACAAAAACCTACTTTCCTTCCTCATTCATCACACCCATCTCTCACTCGGACCATCAAAAACGGCATAAGAAATAGATTACCAGCGCACAACAATTTGTTCGACGAGGCATGTTAAAATCTTAATAGCGTCAATGAGCCGCGACAAACGTGCTATTGAGAGATTTCACACTTCATCAGTCGTTGCTATTAATTGATTTATAAGTGCTTTTTGTGGTATCCTCTGTTTGTGTGGCTCTGTGGTATCTTTTGTGGTCATTCTGTCATTGTTTGGCTGTTAGGGGATGTGAGTTGTCAACAGCATGTCTGGGTTGGGACGTGGGGTTAGCGCCGAGTTAGTTAACTTAGCATAGTGTCTAAATAAGTGTTTATTGTACAACTAATGTGAATAAAATACTTTTATTATTTTATTAGTTGTTTTTCGTAATTTTCCATAGTTTAGGATTTCTGGATATTTTTTGGAATGGAGTTCCTTATCGCATGTTATCGTTCTCATTTGTTTGCGGGCTGAGGGGCTAGCTAGTGACCGAAGAATGTGTTACAATGAAAAACCGACATCTTTTTGCGCTGATTCACCTAGGAAACTAAAACTTTTCAATCGATTCAGTTTGCCGTCAATGTTGAGTCTATGCAGAAATCTATATCTATACTAATATGCAGCCTTTTTTTTCGCGATTTCAGTGTTGGTCCCATAGTGAAAGTTGTTCATAATGATGAGTTCAATGACCCCTTAAGAGGTATTGCGTTTATTCTGTAAAACGTTGTATAAAGTTGAAGAGATTGTTTGTTTGCTTGAACGCGCTAATCTCAGGAACTACTGGTTCGATTTGAAAAATTATTTCAGTGTTAGATAGCCCATTTATCGAGAAAGGCTATAGGCTATATATCATCACGCTAAGACTAATAGGAGCGGAGCAGACGAAGTTGTGCGGGTCAACTAGTATTTTATAATTTTTGCGTTTTTTAGGGTTCCGTACCCAAAGGGTATCAACGGAACCTTATTACTAAGCCTGCGCTGTCCGTCCGCCCGTCCGTTCGTCCGTCTGTCTGTCTGTCAGCGGGCTGTATCTCAAGAACCGTAATAGGTAGACAGTTGAAATTTTCACAGATTGTGTATTTCTATTGCCACTATAACGACAAATAATCAAAATTAAGGATTATGGTACGGAACACTTCGTGTGCGTTACGTGCAAAAAAAGCCCATTAATAATTGTAAACAAAATCCGATTGAAACTCCACGCGGACGAAGTCACGGGTAGCAGATAGTGTTAGTAGCTTCTAAATTGACACAACCTTTTTTTTTTTTTTTTTTGCGCTGGGAAAAAATGCATTACGCACACCCTCCCATCGGGGGATGGGGGGGCTGTGTGGGACTCCCCGGGCTAGCCCGGTATACCCACTAAAATAACCCTGCGGCATTCCCGCATCGTCTGAGTGGAGAGGGACTGGGAGATCGGCACAGCCTTTACGTCCAGTCCCCCTCCGACGTCCGCCCGCCTTCACGGCGGGCCCTTCACGCCCTCCCCGTTGGGGGAGGGCCGGGAATGTCCGACGAAGGTGGTGACGGGTGCAATGCGGGCGAAGGTGCCCCCGCGCCTGTCGCCCGCCCATCACCACCACGAGGAGGGAGAAGGCCGCGCCTTCTCCGACCTCTTCTTCGCCTACGGAGCGGCGCAGCGAGAGGGTCGTCCTCCCGCTCGCGCTCCGCTGCCTCCTTTTGCGAGATAACCGCCTCGCAAAAGGAGGCGACCGCTGCCCAGGCCCCTTCACTCTCCAGCATGGAACTGACCACGCCGGGAAGTGAGAGGTCCTGGCCGACCACCGCGGTGAGACTGCGGCGCAGCTCGGACCAAGCCGGGCACACCTCGAGGGTGTGCTGTGCCGTGTCCTCTGCCGCGCCGCAGTCGTGGCACGCCGGAGTTTCCTCCCTCCCGATCCGGTGCAGGTGAGATCCGAAGCAGCCATGCCCGGACAACACCTGGACCAGACGGAAGGAGAGGAAACCGTGGGAGCGCTCGAGCCAGTCCCGCAAGACCGGACCGAGCGCGTCCAGGGTTCGGCGGCCAAAGGTGGCGGAGGCGAGGTCCTCCGTCCAGTGGACGACTATGGCGTCCCTCGCCTCCCGCCGCACGGCCTCCCGCTCCTCCGCGACCGGGCGCTCCCCGAGCGCTTTTCGGCGCGCCGTCCACTCGTACACTCTGGCGAGCACCCACGCCTCCAACTCCCAAGGAGGGGTGCCGGCCAGAGCGCACGCCGCCGAAAAGCCCACTGAGCGGTAAGCCCTCGCCACCCGCTGTGCAATGGCCCTTTGGGGCCTGCGGATGGCGGTAGCATTCTCCCTCCTATGGAGGGAGTCCGCCCAGATGGGAGCCCCGTAGAGGGCCATGCTCCGCAGGATGCCGGCATACAACCGCCGGCATCGCGCATTGGGCCCTCCTAGGTTCGGGAGGAGCCAGGATAGGGCGCCCGCAGCCTTCAGCAGGCGCGTCGACAGCCCGCTGAAATGCGGGCCGAAGCGCCACCTGCTGTCCAGCACCAGGCCCAGATACTTCATCTGGGCCTAAATTGACATAACCTTTTTTTTTTTTTTTTTTTTTTTTTTTTTTGCGCTGGGAAAAAATGCATTACGCACACCCTCCCATCGGGGGATGGGGGGGCCGTGTGGGACTCCCCGGGCAAGCCCGGTATACCCACTAAAATAACCCAGCGGCATTCCCGCATCGTCTGAGTGGAGAGGGACTGGGAGATCGGCAGAGCCTTTACGTCCAGCCCCCCTCCGACGTCCGCCCGCCTTCACGGCGGGCCCTTCACGCCCTCCCCGTTGGGGGAGGGCCGGGAATGTCCGACGAAGGTGGTGCAGGGTGCAATGCGGGCGAAGGCGCCCCCGCGCCTGTCGCCCGCCCGTCACCACCACGAGGAGGGAGAAGGCCCCGCCTTCTCCGACCTCTTCTCCGTCTTCGGAGCGGCGCAGCGAGAGGGTCGTCCTCCCGCTCGCGCTCCGCCGCCTCCTTTTGCGAGATAACCGCCTCGCAAAAGGAGGCGACCGCTGCCCAGGCCCCTTCACTCTCCAGCATGGAACTGACCACGCCGGGAAGTGAGAGGTCCTGGCCGACCACCGCGGTGAGACTGCGGCGCAGCTCGGACCAAGCCGGGCACACCTCGAGGGTGTGCTGTGCCGTGTCCTCTGCCGCGCCGCAGTCGTGGCACGCCGGAGTTTCCTCCCTCCCGATCCGGTGCAGGTGAGATCCGAAGCAGCCATGCCCGGACAACACCTGGACCAGACGGAAGGAGAGGAAACCGTGGGAGCGCTCGAGCCAGTCCCGCAAGACCGGACCGAGCGCGTCCAGGGTTCGGCGGCCAAAGGTGGCGGAGGCGAGGTCCTCCGTCCAGTGGACGACTATGGCGTCCCTCGCCTCCCGCCGCACGGCCTCCCGCTCCTCCGCGACCGGGCGCTCCCCGAGCGCTTTTCGGCGCGCCGTCCACTCGTACACTCTGGCGAGCACCCACGCCTCCAACTCCCAAGGAGGGGTGCCGGCCAGAGCGCACGCCGCCGAAAAGCCCACTGAGCGGTAAGCCCTCGCCACCCGCTGTGCAATGGCCCTTTGGGGCCTGCGGATGGCGGTAGCATTCTCCCTCCTATGGAGGGAGTCCGCCCAGATGGGAGCCCCGTAGAGGGCCATGCTCCGCAGGATGCCGGCATACAACCGCCGGCATCGCGCATTGGGCCCTCCTAGGTTCGGGAGGAGCCAGGATAGGGCGCCCGCAGCCTTCAGCAGGCGCGTCGACAGCCCGCTGAAATGCGGGCCGAAGCGCCACCTGCTGTCCAGCACCAGGCCCAGATACTTCATCTGGGCCTAAATTGACATAACCTTTTTTTTTTTTTTTTTTTTTTTTTTTTTTTTGCGCTGGGAAAAAATGCATTACGCACACCCTCCCATCGGGGGATGGGGGGGCCGTGTGGGACTCCCCGGGCAAGCCCGGTATACCCACTAAAATAACCCAGCGGCATTCCCGCATCGTCTGAGTGGAGAGGGACTGGGAGATCGGCAGAGCCTTTACGTCCAGCCCCCCTCCGACGTCCGCCCGCCTTCACGGCGGGCCCTTCACGCCCTCCCCGTTGGGGGAGGGCCGGGAATGTCCGACGAAGGTGGTGCAGGGTGCAATGCGGGCGAAGGCGCCCCCGCGCCTGTCGCCCGCCCGTCACCACCACGAGGAGGGAGAAGGCCCCGCCTTCTCCGACCTCTTCTCCGTCTTCGGAGCGGCGCAGCGAGAGGGTCGTCCTCCCGCTCGCGCTCCGCCGCCTCCTTTTGCGAGATAACCGCCTCGCAAAAGGAGGCGACCGCTGCCCAGGCCCCTTCACTCTCCAGCATGGAACTGACCACGCCGGGAAGTGAGAGGTCCTGGCCGACCACCGCGGTGAGACTGCGGCGCAGCTCGGACCAAGCCGGGCACACCTCGAGGGTGTGCTGTGCCGTGTCCTCTGCCGCGCCGCAGTCGTGGCACGCCGGAGTTTCCTCCCTCCCGATCCGGTGCAGGTGAGATCCGAAGCAGCCATGCCCGGACAACACCTGGACCAGACGGAAGGAGAGGAAACCGTGGGAGCGCTCGAGCCAGTCCCGCAAGACCGGACCGAGCGCGTCCAGGGTTCGGCGGCCAAAGGTGGCGGAGGCGAGGTCCTCCGTCCAGTGGACGACTATGGCGTCCCTCGCCTCCCGCCGCACGGCCTCCCGCTCCTCCGCGACCGGGCGCTCCCCGAGCGCTTTTCGGCGCGCCGTCCACTCGTACACTCTGGCGAGCACCCACGCCTCCAACTCCCAAGGAGGGGTGCCGGCCAGAGCGCACGCCGCCGAAAAGCCCACTGAGCGGTAAGCCCTCGCCACCCGCTGTGCAATGGCCCTTTGGGGCCTGCGGATGGCGGTAGCATTCTCCCTCCTATGGAGGGAGTCCGCCCAGATGGGAGCCCCGTAGAGGGCCATGCTCCGCAGGATGCCGGCATACAACCGCCGGCATCGCGCATTGGGCCCTCCTAGGTTCGGGAGGAGCCAGGATAGGGCGCCCGCAGCCTTCAGCAGGCGCGTCGACAGCCCGCTGAAATGCGGGCCGAAGCGCCACCTGCTGTCCAGCACCAGGCCCAGATACTTCATCTGGGCCTAAATTGACATAACCTTTTTTTTTTTTTTTTTTTTTTTTTTTTTTTTGCGCTGGGAAAAAATGCATTACGCACACCCTCCCATCGGGGGATGGGGGGGCCGTGTGGGACTCCCCGGGCAAGCCCGGTATACCCACTAAAATAACCCAGCGGCATTCCCGCATCGTCTGAGTGGAGAGGGACTGGGAGATCGGCAGAGCCTTTACGTCCAGCCCCCCTCCGACGTCCGCCCGCCTTCACGGCGGGCCCTTCACGCCCTCCCCGTTGGGGGAGGGCCGGGAATGTCCGACGAAGGTGGTGCAGGGTGCAATGCGGGCGAAGGCGCCCCCGCGCCTGTCGCCCGCCCGTCACCACCACGAGGAGGGAGAAGGCCCCGCCTTCTCCGACCTCTTCTCCGTCTTCGGAGCGGCGCAGCGAGAGGGTCGTCCTCC
This sequence comes from Lacanobia wlatinum, assembly GCA_947578705.1. NCBI lineage: Eukaryota > Metazoa > Arthropoda > Insecta > Lepidoptera > Noctuidae > Lacanobia > Lacanobia wlatinum. Next base: position 26,439,375 of record OX388033.1, read on the forward strand.
CGCTCGCGCTCCGCCGCCTCCTTTTGCGAGATAACCGCCTCGCAAAAGGAGGCGACCGCTGCCCAGGCCCCCTCACTCTCCAGCATGGCTCTGACCACGCCGGGTAGTGAGAGGTCCTGGCCAATCTCCGCGGTTAGACTGCGGCGCAGCTCGGACCAAGCAGGGCACACCTCGAGGGTGTGCTGTGCCGTGTCCTCCGCCGCGCCGCAGTCGTGGCACGCCGGAGTTTCCTCCCTCCCGATCCGGTGCAGGTGCGATCCGAAACAGCCATGCCCGGATAACACCTGCACCAGACGGAAAGAGAGGAAACCGTGGGAGCGCTCGAGCCAGTCCCGCAAGACCGGGCCGAGCGCGTCCAGGGTTCGGCGGCCAAAGGTGGCGGAGGCGAGGTCCTCCGTCCAATGGACGATGATGGCGTCCCTCGCCTCCCGCCGCACGGCCTCCCGCTCCTCCGCGACGGGGCGCTCACCCAGCGCCTTTCGCCGCGCCGTCCACTCGTACACTCTGGCGAGCACCCACGCCTCCAACTCCCAAGGAGGGGTGCTCGCCAGAGCGCACGCCGCCGAGAACCCCACCGAGCGGTAAGCCCTCGCCACCCGCTGTGCAATGGCCCTTTGGGGCCTGCGGATGGCGGTGGCATTCTCCCTCCTATGGAGGGAGTCCGCCCAGATGGGGGCCCCGTATAGGGCCATGCTACGCAGGATGCCGGCATACAACCGCCGGCATCGTGCGTTGGGCCCCCCCAAATTTGGTAGGAGCCATGAGAGGGCGCCCGCGGCCTTCAGCAGGCGCGTCGACAGCCCGCTGAAATGCGGGTCGAAGCGCCACCTGCTGTCCAACACCAGGCCCAGATATTTCATCTGGGCCCGGACCCCCACCCTTTCGCCGTCCACCTCAATGTGGGCGTCTGGAGGGCAGCGCTGCCGAGGCCCGTGGAAGAACACGGCCTCGGTCTTGTTCAGCGCCACCCTCAACCCTAGGCGGCGGATCCTCCCTGCGACCAAGGATCCGCCAGCCGAGGCCAAACAGGCCGCCTCTCCGAAAGTCCTCCCCCGGGCAGTGAGGAGAGTGTCATCTGCGTAACAGATGACACTCGTGCCCGGGAGGAGGGCTCCCCGCAGGAAAATTGACATAACCTAAGGTAACACGCACAACAAAAGAATTAAAAATATGGTTGTCGTTCCTATTCATTAAAACAATAGAAGTTAACTAAATTATTTCTAAAACATAGCATTCCAGCAGTATTCTGTCATTGTTTTGGTTTTTAGGTTTGGCTTTTATAATGAAGCTTTGTTGGGCCTGTATCAAATTCTAATATATAAAAAATTTTCCGTAACTTATGAGTAACTGACTGCGTTATTGACTGACAGACAACGCACAGCTGAAATTACTGGAAATTATATAATATATATTTTTTTCCTACTCCTCCGCTATACTTTTCTGATTAATTTCGTTTCGGGATCCAAGACAGTTGAATCGTTTCTCCGGGACTCGTCGAGCTTCATTGACTCGGCGTTTTTCTGGTGGTTGCCACTGTTGGTTCTGGCTTTCAAGAGTTGCATTGAATGGGAATGTGTGGCGGGTTTGTCCCAAAAAAAAAAAAACTGAAATTACTGGTCGTACAAAGCTGCAATTTGGCACTAGGCAATAAGAGAGTATTTTAGTACTTTTATATAAAATATTCATAAGCGTCTATTTATCTATACTTACTACAGTACGTCTACCATGAGTTTTATCAATCTATACTCGCTAGCGACTGCAGTTAAAAAAATGTATGAAAACTTTAATAAAACATGTTTCTAATTTAGTAAAACTTTAGTTAACAACAAAAAAATTTAATTAGAAACTTGTTTTTTTAAAGTTTTCATACATTTTTTTAACTACAGTCGCTAGCGAGTATAGATCGATAAAACTCATGGTAGACGTACTGAAGTACTGACTGAACGCACTGCTAAAACTACTAAATCTAAAAAGAAAAAGTTTGGAACACGGTTTGTTTTATAACGTAAGCATCCGCTACGAAAAGATTTGGGAAATTTGAACTTAATGGGGAGGGATAGAAGAAGAAACTTTGTATGAAGGTTTACTTATGTTCTTTGAAGCAGTCCTGGGCATTAGCTACATAAAATTATAAATCACTAGTGGACGTCACGCGGTTTCACCCGCGTAGTTCCCGTTCCCGTGGGAGTACGGGGATAAAATATGGCCTATGTTACTCCCTGATAATGTAGCTATCCATTGCTGAAAGATTTTTTCAAATCGGTCCAGTAGTTTCGGAGCCTGTTCATTTCAAACAAACAAACAAATCTTTCCTCTTTATAATATTAGTATAGATGTGTCCAAGATCAGTGAGAGATGGCGCTAGTTGGCATGTAAATATCGTGCTCCCGTGATAAAAATTCTATAAAATAGTTTAACGAACAGTATCCGCTTAAGTGCACTGTAATAGTGAAGATTAATAGTCAAATTCACACGGGCCACATTTTGCCGTTATCATCGACCGCGTGTGTGTGTTACCGACCACATCGCAGCCACGTCGCAACCACAACGCAACAACCACCGATACCGCGAACGAGCGACCGGCCACACATCCCATACATTTTGTAGGTACCACAACGCAACCGCAAGACGCAGACACTACACACGTATCCACAGATTGACCACCTTTTATTCGCGACGGTGTGGTGTGGTTGTGGTACGTGTGAAAACAAGCCAAAGTTGACGTAACAAAATCCGGTTTGTTAGAACTTAAAAGACAATTAAGAACTCAAGTATTGACAGGTGGCCACGCCTGTTCGTGACGTGATGTATATCTATTTAAGTGTCTTCGCGCCATAAATGTGTTAAATAGTGACTGCTTGCTTCCCACGACTCTAGTTCAAGTGAAGGTTAAGTTCAGATGACATAAATCAGGTGATGGCCATGAAATAAGCGCCTATTGCTTGCATGGTGACGATATAGCCATTTCTTGGACTATCAATGTTGAAATCTGGGGGGGATAATATAATGAAGCTGAAGAGTTCGTTTGTTTGTTTGGTTGAACGCGCTAATCTCAGGAACCACTGGTTTGAATTGAAAAATTGTTTTAGTGTTGGATACCCCATTTATCGACGAAGGTTATATAACATCACGCTACGATCAATAGGAGCAGATTATTAATTAAAAATGTGATGCAGACGAAGATGCGAAGGTCAGCTAGTACTGCTATAAAGGCATTATTGTCATAGTTAATATTATTCTTCTTTTGCTTCTAGCCCCAACATTTGGAATCTTCTTCTTTTTTGCGTGTCGATTGACTCCTTCTCAATTTTTTTCTCACCAGCATGTGACCATTTTACCGCTCAGTCGTTAGCCTCGTTCAGTTCCTGGGATGTGCAGGTGGTTGGGCATAAGGGGCAAGAACATTATGTAGGGCAGAACCTGCGAAAGGGCACCACACTGGTACTGTATTTGGAATGGTTACATAATACCCTGTTTAGCCAGATTGTTTCTACAGCGGCTAACCTGGGCTCCCAATTTGTTAAGAGATTTCTAGATTGGCAACTGTAGTTCATATCCCGAGGGGAGATTATTTCGTATGAATTGGCAACAGTCGGATAATAAAGCTTCTCTGAAAAGCTGGGTTAACCTTTTATTTTGACCTAGTATTTGAACGGAACCTTTCGTAGCTGTTGGAAATTCTTGACTGTTTAAAAGTTTGTGAACTCCTTAATCATCCAGCAATCTAACTTCTAACTCTCTTCTCCCCAGGTTTCAACACAACAAAATCTACACATACATCGGCGAGGTGCTGGTCTCCGTCAACCCGTACAAGAACCTGGACATCTACAGCATGCAACACATGGCACAGTACAGAGGGAGAGAGATGTTCGAAGTCAGTCCACACGTATATGCGGTTGCGGACGCGTGTCAGAGAGTTCTTAGGCAACAGGTGAGTCTTACCATAGATCTTTTAATTCCGTCTTAGTTCTAACCCCATTATGTATGAAACATTTGTAGCGGCATCAATGCACAAGAAAAACCAACGTATCAAAATCTACAAAGCAACAAAAAGAACCACAAAGCCATCGATCCCGCACGAACTACTAACGAAACCCTGCATCGCTGTATCAGAATTCTCCGTGCTATTTGAACATATACAATGGTCCAAATATCAACTATGGGGCAGTTGCCCACCGGACACAACAACCGTCCGGTCGGAGGATCCTCCCTTTTCAACGAGGGTTTGCGGGAATTTTCTCTCTGTTCCGCATACCTCCAAACATTTGTCTTTTATACTTCTATTATGTTAAGTGGGCCTAAGGGTATCAGAAAATGCAGGTCTTTGGGAAAATGCTTGAGTCTTGAATATAAAAGCGATGCAGAAATTCCAAACTTTAGAAGCCTTGGGAATGTACTTACACCAAAATCATCAAACATTGTGATAGCTTACTTCGAAATAGCTATCACAATTTTAGCACACTTCCATGTTAGCAAATCTATAGGTACAGACGCCAGCATATCAAGCTACCCGAAACTGTCAAATTTTCTCAACTTTGAATTTAATGCTTTAGCGATAAAGTTGAAAGTCTATTAAAGAAATTAGACAGATTGTTGTGGCTTGATGTTCTGGCGTCTATACGTTCGTATTCATATGGAACACTTTAGTACGGTTTCAATTTTATTTTTTGTGTGTTATTTGCTGTCAATAAACAGGAACACGATGCAACCAATCATGTTAAAGTTTTGACTGCAGAACTCCTTAATTGAATCATTAAAACCAGCAGTTTACACCTCACAAACAACATTCCGTAGAATTTGAAGTTTAGTAGGATCCCATAAACTAGCAAAATGTTCTTTGTAAGTACATCTTCGGAATGTGGCCATTACTTCTACGTACTTAGCTGTGATGGAGTTACCTTAAGAGGTAGTGTTGAATCTTTTTTTAGAGATCGTAAAAGGTTTTACTGCACTTGGCTAGACCACCCAGGGTTTAAGACCAGCTATATATTTCGCTACGCCTCTTAACATACGTTATAAAGTCCTGAAGCTACCTGTAGCGGCTTGCGTAATTACAATGTCGACAGAGTTGTAAAATGATGGGAATATTAAATAAAATCTGCGTTTCTCACGATTTATTCTGAACCTAGCTTCTGCCAGCGACTTCGCTCGCGTGATCCCTAAGGAACATACTACAAGGATATAAATATATTAAGCCTATCCGTTATTCCAGACTATAATCTACCTCTGTGCCAAATTTCATCAAGATCCTTTTTGCCATTCTAACGTGAAAGAGTAACAAATATCCATAAATTTTCGCAAACTTTCGCATTTTTAATATTAAGTAGGTTGCGTAGATAATTAATAACATACTGACACGCCCGCCGGCAGGACTATTTTCAGGTGCATCTTTAAACCCCGCCTTTTTTAGTATTGATAGGCACGAGTTTGACCACTATCTCACCTGATGGTAAGCGACGATGTTGTCGAAGATGGAGTACTCATTTTTGACTTAAAGACCCCCAGGTAGCTATCAGGTTACACTGACTCTGGCAGGGAATTGCACTCCTTAGCTTTGCCTCGACAAGGATAGGTTTCCTTTTGCCCAGATCTAAAGACGGATCGAACGCGAGGGAGCTCGAAGTACCTCGTCTCGAATTTACTAGGTATCTTTTACTATATTCCGCTTGTCTAATATTTTTTTTTTATATCTTCATGTTTTCGTATGTTTTATTGAAAGCCATGGGGGAGCAATTGCACCCTCTTGCACCCCCCTCCCGACGCCCATGTCTACTGACTCCGAGAGACTCCCGATAGATTGATACAACCTCCGATTGAATCGGTTTTTATTATGACACTTATTACGGCATGCGCAAGATACTAAAACAGTTCAGGGAGAAAGTGATTATTCTATAGAAAACTTAAAACTGCTCTGTTCGGTCATTTTTGCGTAAGCGTATAAAGTGTCATTAAAATCGACAAGTATCATTAAACGCTCTTAAGATGCCTTTCAAGGATGGGAATCATCAAATGACTCCTCCCGCTCTGGGCGGAGCAGAAGGGAGTGTCAGACTCTTGCTGACTAAAATCCATCCGTGTTCCTCCTAATACCCTTTGCGTTCCAGGGCCGCGGTGACTCTTTCGAACAAATTCCGCAACCCTGGCAAGAAACCCGTTTACGCTCTTAAGATTCCTACGATAACAAATTAAACCGTTGTATTTGGTCTTGTATTTTTGGCTGCATCTGCAAAAGCCCCGTAATTAAATGAATGATCATGTATGGAGTCAAGATGATGTTGACCAAGTATGACATAATCCCTTTGTGATACTGTACTGACTCGGTAGTAAACAAGTACATGTTTTGGTCGAAATGCATACGACTGCATCATTCATGACAACAATATAGAAAGAAAGAATGAAAGAAAAAGCGTTTATTTGCGCTAAGTATGACATACAACCTGTAACAGAATAAACGCAACACTATGGGACCAACCCCGAAATCGCGAAAAAAAGCCAGCTGTTCAGTACATTTTGTCGAGTTATACGCACATAAATGTATGGGGATACCTTTATGTGCGTATAACTCGACAAAATGTACACGTTGTATAAGATGCACTAACAGCGGCGCTGTTCCATATAAAGTTCACCTAGGGGAATTGAGAGAGCTGTCAAGCTAGGAATTGAGGCAGTTTACTATGTAAACATGTCACCGTAAAATCTGAAGTGATCTTTCAAACCTAGCTTCAGGAAGAATGGCGGTACACTTCACTTGCACAGTGAGATGTCGGCACGGTTGGCGTAGTGGTTGAGCGATTAGCTGCGCTGCCTGTCGCGGGTTAGATTCCCGCACGGAACAAATATTTGTATGGCCTACAGATACCTGTTCCGGGTCTAGCTGTTCGTTTATGTTAGTTTGTACTATCGCACCCACCATAGACGATTTTTTTTTAGAAGTTAAAAGTAAGAGAATACGGTGATTGAGTTCGGAAAAGCTTGTTAGAAGGAGGCCAGTAAACCCAGTTGTGGTCTGATGCAGAACGATGATAATAATGGTAGCAAACATTTTGTTCCAGGGCCGAGACACATGTGTCCTAATATCAGGAGAGTCAGGGTCGGGCAAGACGGAGGCGTCCAAGTTCATAATGAAGTACATAGCAGCAAACACAACACAGGTGCACAGAGATTATATTGATAGGTAAGTTGACTATTAAAATGTAATTTCCCGGATTTACAGACCCAGCACGATTTCGTAAATCCGGGCCACTACATCTATACTACTTAATATGAGCCCTGGTTCAATCCATGGTCCGGAGCGAGGAGGTATGGGAAGCGGTCACCGCTTTCTGCGAAGCAGTAATGCTAGCGAAGAAGGAGGCCAAACGCGTGAGGGAGAGGGAAACCTCACGCCCCAGCCGCCGCAACAGAAGAAAACGCTCCGGGCGTCGGGAGTCGCAGGGCGATTCTCAGCCACCGTAGGCGCTGGCCTGCGGTCGGCGAGCATTGGGTGGCTCGCCGACCGAACAGAACCAGGCCCGGGTCAACGGCGCGCTGTGTTCCACGCGCGCCTCAAACAGCTGTCAGCATAGAAGACGGGGCCCGCTAGGGCCAGTGCCTACCGGGGTTGCGGAATTTGTTCGAAAGAGTCACCGCGGCTCTGGAACGCAAAGGGCATTAGGAGGAACACGGATGGGTTTTAGTCAGTAAGAGTGACACTCCCTTCTGCTTCACCCAGAGCGGGAGGAGTCATTTGATGATTTCCCATCCTTAAAAAAAAGGTAAGTTGACAATTAAATTGTAATTTCCCGGTATTACAGACCCAGCACGGGTTCGTAAATCCGGTCCACTACATCTATACTACTTAATATGATAAAGCTGAAGGGTTTGTTAGAACGCGCTAGACTCTCGAACTACCAATCGGATTAGGAAAATTAATTTTGTATCTATACAATGATAGCCACATTCATGAGGAAGGCATGATGAAGTAAAGTCTGAATCGGGATTGAAAGAATTGGGAGTCTTCCCAGCTATTTCCATACCAATTCAGATTTTCTTTCTAGTATGAATGTGGATCAAAGTCAAAGTCAAAACGTTTATTCCAATTAGGCCATTAAACGGCACTTTTGAACGTCATTCACATTTCAAATAATATACAAAACTAAAGTTATTCTACTGTCCATTCGGAAAGGTAGATTCTTATGGAGAAGAACGGACAAGAAACTCCATAGTTACTCTTCTCAAATAAATCTTTTACAATATTTGATATACAGAAATTTAGTTATATGTGAGGACCATGCACCTAGGGTATGCAGAGGTAGAATTAATAACTTATTAACTAACATGATACTCACACTAGCAGAAAAATACAAACACAAAAACAAACAGAACATCTATAAAGTTAATACATAAAGCAACCAGTTTGATTTTGTCCACAATATTGATTGTCCTATGGAGCAGGACCAGCAAGCTTCCAAGCATTCTTATCCTGAATGTAATCTTCTAATTTGTAGTAAGCTTGTTTACAAAGTGTGCTTTTGATATACGTTTTAAATTGTCTTTCATTTAGTTCTAATATGTCACAAGGTATTTTATTGTAACATTTAACACAGTACCCCATGAAAGATGTGTGTACTTTAGCTAATCTATAAAATGGTTGATCTAATTAATCTTTATTTCTAGTATTAAAATTATGTCTATCACTTAATTTTACTAAAAAGATGGCGATTTTTCCGTACATACATAATATTTTCATATATGTATTGGCAAGGGACTGTCATAATATTAATCTTTTTAAAAAGTTCCCTTAGAGACGCAGATTATAAAGGGCTCTGACAGCTCTATTTTGTAAAATAAATATGGATTCAATGTCAGCAGCCCGACCCCACAACAAAATACCGTATGACATAATGCTGTGAAAGTAGCTAAAATAGACCAAACGTGCTGTTTCTACGTCTGTTAACTGTCTTATCTTCTTAACAGCATATGCAGCTGAGCTTAGCCGCCCCACTAGAGATGTTATATGAGGTCCCCATTGTAATTTCTCGTCTAAAGTGATTCCCAAGAAAACTGTCTGATTAATAAACTCCAGTTTTTCTCCGTTCAATATGATGTCACATTCGCTACTTTAACATTTGGCAAAGTAAATTTAATGAAAAAAAAAAACATGTTTTTTTTTCATTTAATACTAAGTTGTTTGCCGTAAACCAATTTTGGACTTGAAGAATAGAGTTATTGACGACGTCAAGATTTCGTGACCGTCGCTCTATTTTAAATATCAATGATGTGTCATCCGCAAATAACACTATCTTTGGGTGATTTTGAAGTAGTTGGGGCAAATCATTTATATAAACTAGAAAGAGGAATGGACCCAATACTGATCCTTGAGGAACTCCTGAACTTTAACCTGTCTGTCCATCAAGTATGACCTGAGTAACTCAAGGGCTGTATTTCTGATGATCTGATCTCATGATCAACGCAGTCGAACGCCTTCGAGAGGTCACAGAATATTCCAATGGCGTCTTGCGACTCTTCCCAGGCCTTAAAGATGTTCTTTATGAGGGTGTCACCGGCCTCACTTGTACAACGCCCTTTGGTGAAATCGTACTGTCGTTCATGAAAGATGGGTTTTTTATTAAAGTGTAGTAACATCTGATTAAGCATTAACTTTTCGAACACCTTACTGAGGACTGGTAGAATTGACACAGGTCTATAATTATTGGGTTCCTGATTATCACCCGATTTGAACAAAGGAACTACTTTACTGTGTTTCATCAGATCCGGAAATACCCCATGGTCTACACTAGTATTAAATATGACAGCTAAGTAGGGGGCAAAAGTTTCAATGATAGATCTACAGACTTTTACAGACATTCCCCAAAGATCTTCAGTTGATTTTATTTTAAGATCTTTAAACGCTTTTATAATGGTCTGGCCATAAGAGTAGGGGAAGACCAAACGATGGATGCATCGTGTAAAAGAGGAAATGATTAAAAATGAGTGAATATTTAGAACATAGATATAATGACTAAAAGGGAAGTGTGGAAAAAGAAGTAGTGCAGGCCCGACTCTAGGTATATTAGGATCAGGTCCAACAGAGTGACGGACAACAATTGGGAAAGACTAAAGAGACGATGAATGGATTGTGTGGAGGCTATGAGGGGTAAATATTGAGATAAATAGCAAGAGGTTGAAGATGAATTAATAACAAAAATTAAGTAATCCAAACAATTTCTTCCAGGGTAAAAAACGTGCTAATCCAGTCAAATTCAATACTAGAAACGTTTGGAAACGCGAAAACGAATCGTAACGGCAACTCGTCACGATTCGGGAAGTACATGGACATACACTTCGACTACAAGGGCGACCCTGTGGGCGGTCACATCAGCAACTATCTGCTGGAGAAGAGCAGAGTGGTCTCCTTGCAACCAGGAGAGAGGAACTTCCACTCGTTTTATCAGGTAAGGAACTGGCTGATGTTGATTTCTCTTGAGGTACTGCTGAAACGACTAAACATAAATATTTGGATATATATTTTTTTTTTATTTACTATTGATAGGCTCGCGTTTGACCACTATTTCACCTGATGGTAAGCGATGATGTGGTCGAAGATGGAGCACGCTTGCCTAGAAGTAACCTATTCACTCTTGACTTAAAGACTCCCAGGTTGTAGCTGTCAGGAAACACAGACTCCGGCAGGGAACTCCACTCCTTAGCTGTACGCACTATGAATGTGTTCAGCTAAGTTATATATCTATTTTAGTTTTTAGGGTTCCTTATCCAAAGGGTAACCAACGGAACCTTATTGCTAAGCCTCCGCTGTCCGTCCGTCCGTCCGTCTGTCTGTCAGCGGCTGTATCTCAAGAACCGTAATAGACAGTTTTTTTCACAGAGTGTGTATTTATGTAAGTGAAATATTGCATGTTTCCTATTGAATGGAATAACAGTTAACTACAGGCCCGCTTCAGTTAAGTTTTCATGTTGAAGCGTTTACAGAATCGATCGGCTGTACCAAGTGTCGAGAAGGTTTCCGTACCATAAACCTTAATTTTTATTATTTGTTGTTATAGCGGCAATAGAAATACACAATCTGTGAATTTTTCAATTGTCTACCTATTACGGTTCTTGAGATACAGCCCGCTGAAAGACAGACAGACGGACGGACAGCGGAGGCTTAGTAATACGGAACCTTAAGGTTCACGGATTACATTAATTTATTGATTTTATTCTTTTCGACGACGCTTACGTGAGAGCTAGCGTTTAGGTTTCACAATAGAGGAGAACTAGTATTTATAAATAAGAAGTATTAGATCATTGGTTTTTCGGTGACGCTTCGATGAAGTCACAATTACGGCTATTGTCTGTCCAGCCATAATTATGGCTTAGAGCAGGTATGGCGAACCTTTAGGTGAAATGGTGACCGTGCTATTTTTATAAAAATACTAGCTGACCTGCGCAGCTTCGTCTGCGTCACATTTTTCATTACTGCTCCGCTCCTTTTAGTCTTAGTGATGATATAGCCTTCCTCGATAAATGGGCTATCTATCACTGAAATAATTTTTCAAATCGGACCAGTAGTTCCTGAGATTAGCGCGTTCAAGCAAACACACAAACAAACTCTTCAGCTTTATATATTAGTATAGATATAGATTGCAGTAATGTGGCCATGAAGTGCCGCCAAAGATACTTGAGGAGATTTGATGGACAAAAAAAACTGGGCAAGGGCGAGTCGGACTCTCTCGCGAAGGGTCCCTACCAAATACCGAAAAAAAAAACATGTTTCTTGTATGGGAGGGAGTTGGGATTAATTAATTTTGATTTATTTTAATTTTTATTATTTGTAGCGGCATTAAAAATACGCACTCTGAAATTTCAACTCTCTAACTATTACGGTTTTTGAGATATAGCCCGCTAACAGACAGACAGACGGACGGACGGATGGACGGACGGACGGACGGATGCACGGACGGACGGACGGACAGCGGAGGCTCAGTAATAGGGATCCGTTGGTTCCCCTTCGGGTACGGAACCCCAAATACTCACCAGACTTCTCAAAAAACTGGCCAAGTGCGAGTCGGACTCGCGTGCAAAGGGTTTCGAACCAATTTCATTTTTTAATATGTTATTTTAACACTACAGACTTCTTATAGGTTTTTCTGTAATCTTTAGGTATAGAACTATTATCTGCAGTTTTTTTCAAAATTTTAGGCTCATTAGTTGCGGAGATAAGGGGGATAATGGTAATTTTTGGTGTTATTTCTTAAATAACTTCAAAACTGTTTATTTTAAAATTATGAAAAAAATATAGTTAAAACTTTTACAGTAAGCCCTTTCATTTGATATGTTACAAAATACAGTTTGAATTTTTTTTTATTATTTTTGTTTAGTTTGACCCCCAAAAGTGACTCCCATACTAAAAATTTAGTTATTTACTTTAAGTGTCCGTGTTTGGGTCACAGAAGTCCATATGTATACCAAATTTCAACAGAATCGGCCCAGTAGATCCGGTGAAAAACTTAGAAAGACTTCCAAACAAAACACTACAAAGTATAAAATAACCTTAATTTCGGAAGTCAGTGTTAAAAAACAAAGAAAAAAAACAAAAACACCGACTTTCGAAATTAAGGTTATTTTATACTTTGTAGTGTTTTGTTTGGAAGTCGGATATTTTTTTTTGTAAAAAGTTTTTTTATTTTTCACTTTGAAGTGGTGGTAGTTAGACAATGTCTTCGTCTACGCAGAAATTGAGATAAGCTGAAATGCCCAAAAAATAAAAATTACTGAACCAAACTGAATCAAATTTTACGGGACCAAACGGCAAGTATACCGCATCGAACTAAAAAAGAATCACAGAAATCGGATCAGAAACCTCAGAGTAATCGGCGTACATACATTAAAAAAAAATACCCACCGAATTGTGAACCTTCTCCTTTTTTGGAAGTCGGTTAAAAACTGGCTGTGGCAGACAGACAGACACCCGAGTGATCCTATAAGGGTTCCGTTTTTTGTTTGGAACTCTAAAAAAGTGGAGATCGTTATTATTTACTTATCTCGTAAACCAATATACCTACATAGATACTCATCCTGAAAGTGTGTAATACCACAAATTACGTTTCGAAGTGCTAACCGAAGTTATACAGTTGTACGTAACATTGCCCGCATTGTTATTTAATAAACAAACTGTTAGTACACGAATCTATTGTCAAACTGTCGATATTATAACGGTACGGATGATAAGTTTAGTTGTTTAGTTAACGTTCATCTATCTGACATAATAAGCGTATGCTTTGTCCTAAACATGCCTCATGAAAACGGTAACTGTAACAGATTACCTATGTATTAGAGATGCCGCGAATACTCGCTATTATTCGGTATTCGGCATTGTTTTGTTACTCGTCGAATACCGAGTAATACTCGTAGTGTTCTTTATTCGATATTCGGCGAATAGTTGTCTTAATAAAATAAACTTATATTAAATAATAATGATAATAGTCATAATCTTAGATTTTTTTTTAGATTATAGTAACATATAAATGTAGGTAAGTTCAAGAGACTACTACAAGTGTAATATTATTATTTAATATATTTTTTTTTTATGTCGAATATACTCGATTGCCCGCTCGTACGTTCTATGTCCAACTTGCATGTTTACTATCATAGTTACTACCAAGGTTTACTAACAAGATATGGTTTTTCTGAAATAAAGTGATTATTATTATTATAATGGCGAGTATTCGATTATTCGCCATGAGGAATGGCGAGTAATCGGTATTCGACTATTCGCTATAACTACTGTTACGAGCTTAGGGTTCGTTACAATAAAAACAGCCGATTAAACAACCAAAACTGACACTTTAATTTATAACACTAATTAGCACTTTAAAACACACTAATTATAAAACACAATCGCACTACTGAACACTTCACTTCACTATAATTCGCAGTTGAAGATCGCTCTCGAAGTTATCGTTTGTATCGCCAATTCAATACTGACTGCCGTCGCCGGATGTCCGCCCTTTATATACCGACAGTCATTTCCAGAACCCTCCTGTATGGAAACCTCTGGATAGTTCGGGCACACACGGGTCCCGACCGACCAGGTGTCTAAACATTGAGAATGTTCTAGCACGTAAATGCCTGCTACTGGATACTAGATGGCGCCAGCAGCACGCAAGTGTCTGCTACTCGATACTAGATGGCAGCACGTAAATGTTTGGTTGGTTTCCGTTACTTGAAACTAGATGGCGTTAGCAGTACGCAAATGCCGCCATGTACCCAACATTAATTCTGGCGCGTAACACTACTATTCGCGGCATCTCTACTATGTATACTTCACTAAGTGATGGTGTAAAATATTATGCTGTATATTTTTGACAAAAGGCTGTAATTGTAACGAGTTGTCTTTTAAGTTTTGAACGCCATTGTTACATATATTTGACAAACGAAATCTTACTTTGTACGCCAACGTCAAAAATATGTGACAACTGCTGGGGGTACACCGATGCAATTCATGCTCTGGCGTTCAAAAGGTTAAAGTATTCATACTAGTAGCAGTTTATCGGAAACGTATCATTGGAACTGAACTAACATATAAAATCTAAATGAATCATTATAAGAAAGAGAAGTAGTTCTAATTCAGATTGCAAGATTAGACCTAAACAAATTAACAAAACTTATCAGCCTAAAGACGTCCACTGTGGGATATAGGACTCGCCCAAGCGTCTTAAGATCGACCGGTCCTGTGCTTCTCGCATTCATCTACAAACTTGTAGCGTAGCGGCATTCTTACCGCCAGAAAACTTTCGTAGGGACATCTAAACCGCCAGATGCGAACTATGTCATACAGATCCTTCATCACGGTATCAGAGTGGTCCGTGCAATTTGAACATATACAACAGTCCAAATATCAACCGTTGAGTAGTTGCCCACCGGACACAGCACCTTCCGGAGGACCTTCCGCTTTCAATGGAGGTTTACGGGATTTTACACCCTGTTCCACATACCTCTATACCCTTATACTCTTTTATTCCAGGTGCTAAGTACAAACAACTCGACGACGAAGAAGTTCGGGCTGGCGTCGAGCGCGGTGTACAAGATCCTGGGCAGCGAGCGCGCCACCGCGTCGGATTCCAAGCTGTTCTCGCAGACCAACAGCGCGTTTGAGGCGTTGGGCTTCTCCAAGTCCGTGGTCGAGGATATCTGGAGCGTCGTGGCTGGAGTTATTTTGTTGGTGAGTGTTAAAGTTCTCAAATCGTTGGTAGTTGACGGAAGAAACGAAGAGAAAAAAAAGGGCTAGTCCAAGCCAACATGTAAAGCTCAGGACCTATTGCGCACCCAAGTAGGTTGCAAATATAATTTGGCGAAATGATTTTTCATTAGTATCCCATTTCGCCGAATTATATTATATTTGCGTGCGAGTGCGGTGCGGTTCAGAGTATTTGCTGGCGCGTTCCAAACGTCTATTCACCTGAACCATAGAATGCTCGATGACCAAGTCACCCTGATTCATAAAAACTGTAGGGAAACACTCTTAAGACATACAAACAAAGACCGCGTTCCGTATTCCGGCCTCGCTACCGAGGCCCATCGCGACGTCCCTGTCAAACCCCTCCTCGACTATTGCCTAACGAGCCAGCCCGCGCCGGCTGAGCCGTTAGGTATAAATCCCCTAAATAATAATTATATGACCCAGTATGCTTTTGCCCCCCCCCCCTCCGCCAAAATGACTCCGCTATGCCGAGGTCCGTACTCCACAGGGGGTACTATTAGCGAGCGGTCATTCAGCTTGTAAGTAGTTCTTTTTAAGCCTTGGCTGGGGACCTTAATTTCATTTGAGGTCACCACAAGATCCCAGACACCCAGTTAAGCAGTAATCAGCCCTAGTATGCTGAAATGCGAGAGGCCACGACAAAAAAAAAAAAAACCTAGAATACCCTATCATGACTTGAACAACGCCTCCAACGAGTCAATAAACGTGGCCCAGTCTAATTTGATCAACCGATCGCCGATCGCCGTAAATATGATAAGAAAATGATTCTGAAGATGGTGGAGACGTTTTGTAGGTAGTCTCGTTGACAGTTCCTCAAATAATAATAATATTCTTTATTTTCGGACAACAATGATCCAGCGTGTTAGTAAACAATATTATAACTTATTACTAGTGTTGTATTTGTTTCTTTTCCAGGGCGAACTAACTTTCACAGAGTCCCAAGACGGGCAGCTGTCAATCGGCGGCCCTGTGAGACAGTGCACGGCGGCGCTGGGCGTGTCGGAGCAGGCGCTGCACGGCGCCATGGCGGGGCGCGTGCTGTCGGCGGGCGGCGACCTGGTCAACAAGGAGCACTCGCTCAGCGACGCCAACTACACGCGCCTGGCGCTCGCTAAGGCCGCCTATGATAGGCTGTTCACGTGGATCGTAGAACAGGTAGATACATGTTTTACCGCCATTAAGTAGGTACTCGTTAAAAATGAGCGCTTTCCTTTAGTTTGCCACGATGATGCCGAAATGGATAATATTATTATGGGCCTTCGTGCTGATTTTGCCCCGGGATGGGATGGTCTCAGTTCAAAACTACTAAAATTGAGTAGACAAATTCTTGTACCCCTTGTCACTCACATATCGCTGAGGGTATATTCCCGAAAGTTTAAAAAATAGCTGTTGTTCATCCTATCCACAAAGCAGGTGAAGGAGGCAGTGTCAACAGTTATATACCAATTTTGGTCTTGCCGGCATCATCTAAGGTTCTCAAGAGGGTCCTCAGCAATCGTCTTGTTTCTTTTTTGTTTGGAAACACAGAAGATCCTTTCCGACAATCAAATTGGCGTTCGTAGGGGGAAGTCATTTGAAGGCGCGTTCTCGGCCCTCATAGACGATGTTGTTGAGACACTTGATAAAGAGTACGTGCTTGGGTATGTTCTTGGACCTTTCGAAGGCATTTGACACTGTCTCTGTCTCCATCCTTTTAAAAAGTTGGAGCAAATAGGAGTAAGATGTCCTGCTCTGGCTGTCTTGGCGAGCTATCTGACTGAACGAACGTAGTGCGTTAAAATCGACACATATATCAGTGACGAGACTGAATTGTCCTACGGAGTGCCTCAAGGTTCCGTCTTAGGGCCTACACTTATTTTGGTGTACGTAAATAGCCTCTATCGCGGGTAGCCGATGGATGCGAGACGCACAGGACCGGTCGTTGTGGCGACTCTTGGGGGAGGCCTATGTCCAGCAGAGGACGTCTTTCGGCTGATATGATGATGATGATGAAATAGCCTCTGATTTAGCTCTCCCAAACTGTTCTATTCACACATTTTAATCTCTATTTTTTTTAATATAAAGTTCAGATTCCCATTTCAGATAAACAAAGCAGTAGATGTGCTTTTCGAAAGATACACATTTATACTCTAAATTAAGCTCTAATTTAAGACTGTAAAGTTTAGTTTCTCATTTCAGATAAACAAAGCGATAGATATGCACTTCGCCATATTAACTACACATCCATACTGAAAAATAAGCTTTATTTTTTTATGAGTATACAGTTCAGTTTTCCATTTCAAATAAATTGAGCGATAAGTGTGCATTTCGCCATATTAACTACACATCGATACTGTAAACTAAGCTCTAGTTTCAAGAGAATAAAGTTCAGTTTCTCATTTCAGATAAACAAAGCGATTGACGTGCCCAGCGGGACGTACAAGAACACTCTTATAGGAGTGCTGGATATCTACGGATTCGAGATCTTTGAGACGAACAGCTTCGAACAGTTCTGTATTAATTACTGCAATGAAAAGCTGCAGCAGCTGTTTATTGGTGAGTTGGTCTTTATAGATTGTTTTATTTAACACTAGCTGACCCGCGCAACTTCGTCTGCGTCACAATTTTCATTACTGCTTCGCTGGTCTGGTCTTAGCGTGATGATGTATAGCCTATATATAGCCTTCCTCGATAAATGGGCTATCTAACACTGCAGAATTTTTCAAATCTGACCAGATGTTCCTGAGATTAGCGCGTTCAAGCAAGCAAACACACAAACAAACTCTTCAGCTTTATATGTTAGTATAGAAGTATAGACTAGCTGTTAATTGGCTACTTTTTTTGCTAAACTCTATTTTAATCCAAGCAAAGCCACTAACAAAAATTAGTTAGTCTATGAAAACGCTGTGTTTGATAAAAGCCATCAAAAATTAAATCCTAATATATAAAATTCTTCCGTTACTGGTGACAGAGTGACTGACAGACAACGCACAGCCGAAACTACTGGTCATAGAAAGCTGAAATTTATGTAGGTTTCTTGAGGAGTGTGGGGAGTACTAAGAGAGGATTTCCCCAAATTCCTACGGGAATGGGAAAAAATGGGATATGACGTACGAAGTCGCGGTTTTGCCCGCGACTTCGTTCGCGCAAATCCCGTTTTTTCTAGACTAATTATAAAAATATTTGATCTGGTCACACTGGCTTCTATGTAAACTAGCCTTCTGTCATTAACAAAGTATCTTATTCCAACAAGACAAAGTATCTAGTCAGTAAATAAAAAAACAGTAATCACAATATGCCGTATGGTATGGTATCGGCCTCCATATGGTGTAGGCCGGTACCGTATGGTGCCGTGAAAGAATAATACCATCCCATCACTTCCGTGGGTGTCGTAAGAGGCGACTAAGGGACTTACCAGAGAATGAACACCATACACTGCGATCGCCAACCCGCCTGCCAAGCGCGGCGATTATGACAACCCTATGTCCAGCAGTGGGCGTCTTTCGGTTGATATGATGATGATGATGAATCGCAATATTGCAATTGTCAAAAGTTAACACAGTAAAATAGCCTTTAATATAAGCAGAATTTTCCAAGCGATCGACCATCACCTTGCTCCCTTCTAGAACTGGTGCTAAAGCAGGAACAAGAGGAATACGCTCGCGAGGGCATCCAGTGGACGCCCATCAAATACTTCAACAACCGCGTCATCTGCGAGCTGGTAGACGCTCCTCACCAGGGAATCATCGCTATCATGGACGAAGCCTGTCTCAATCCCACCAAGGTAAGCTCGCATCTGATAGTGATAACTTGCGTCTGATAGTGAAAGCTCGGATCTGTGAGTGATAGCTCGCATCTGATAGTGAAAGCTCGCATCTGATAGTGAAAGCTCGCATCTGATAGTGAAAGCTCGCATCTGATAGTGAAAGCTCGCATCTGATAGTGAAAGCTCGCATCTGATAGTGAAAGCTTGCATCTGATAGTGATATCTCGCGTCTGATAGTGATAGCTCGCGTCTGATAGTGATAGCTCGCGTCTGATAGCGAAATCTCGCATCTGATAGTGAAAGCGCGCATCTGATAGTGAAAGCTCGCATCTGATAGTGAAATCTCGCATCTGATAGTGAAAGCTCGCATCTGATAGTGAAAGCTCGCATCTGATAGTGATAGCTCGCGTCTGATAGTGATAGCTCGCGTCTGATAGTGATAGCTCGCGTTTGATAGTGAAATCTCGCATCTGATAGTGAAAGCTCGCGTCTGCTAGTGATAGCTCGCGTCTGATAATGATAGCTCGCGTCTGATAGTGATAGCTCGCGCCTGATAATGATAGCTCGCGTCTGATAGTGCTAGGCTATATCAGGGACTCGCTATCATGGACGAGACCTGTCTCATTACCACCGAGGTAACTCATATAGCCGGTTTTTTAACAGAGACATTTTTATTTTTAACCGACTTCCAAAAAGGAGGTATATAGCGGCATCAATATCGCCACAAGAAAATCCAACGTACGTAACAAAATAGACTACATCGCAACAAAAAGAACAGCATCGCCATCTATTCCACCAGCAGCGAACTACTAACGAAATCCTGCATCACGGTATCAAAGTTCTCCGTGCAATTTGAACATATCCAACAGTCCGAATATCAACTATCGGGCAGTTGCCCACCGGATTTAGCAACCGTCAGGTCGGAGGATCCTCCCTTTCTAATGGAGGTTTGCGGGACTTTACTATCTGTTCCGCATACCCTCTAAAGACTACCATAGACTAGATTCTTTGAGATGGGTCTTGATACCCCATTTGGCCACATTATTTCTAAAGTAGCCAACCCAATTTCGTGAAAGTTTGTCATGAATCTATACGGTACTGACACATGCAAGTTAAGTTTGGTTAATTATGAGCAAGTTGATTTTCCTCGCAGATATCGGACAAGCAGCTGCTAGAGGCAATGGACAGGAGACTAAAGGGTCACAGGCACTACACGTCCAGACAGCTGGCTCCCACGGATAAGAAGCTAAAACATAGCGTCGACTTCAGAATTACGTGAGTAGTTCTGCTCATTATTTTTTTTAATTGTAGTCATCATCATCATTATCAGCCGAAAGACGTCCACTGCTGGATATAGGCCTCCAAGTGTCGCCACAACAACCGTTCCTGTGCGACTCGCATCCAAGGCTACCCGCGACCCTTCAATTGTATCTAATTTTAAACTTGTGACAGTGCAGCGGCATCAATGCCGCCACAAGAAAAACCAACGGAGCAAATCTACATCGCAACAACTAGCAGCGAACTACTAGGTTGAAATCCTGCATCGAGCAAGCAGAGTTTACCGTGCGATTTGAACATATACATCAGCCCGAATATTAACTATCGGGCAGTTGCCCACACCGGACACAACAACCGTCCGGTCGGAGGATCCTTAGGGCATATCGCTCGCAAAACAGATGGTCGATAAGGTTGTGAGGTTCTGGAGTGGCGACCACAGCTGGTGAAGGTAGCGTGAAGTCGGTAGTACGAGAGGCACAGGACCTCGCGCGGGTAGGCCTATGCCCAGCTGTGGTCGTCTGCAGGCTGAAATGATGATGAAGATCTAAATCGATTATATTTATGGTTAAACTAGTTGACCCGCGCCACTTCGTCTGCTCCGCTCCTATTGGTCTTAGCGTGATGATATATAGCATATAGCCTTTCTCGATAAATGGGCTATCTAACACTGAAAGATTTTTTCAAATCGGACCAGTAGTTCCTGAGATTAGCGCGTTTAAGCAAACAAACAAACTCTTTAGCTTTGAATATTAGTATAGAGTATAGATTGTGACAAATTCAAATATACTGTATTATCCATAAGGTTGAGTCTCGTGGGCCAGTATTTTATGGGTCTGATATTAAGAGCAAAAATGCCCCAAATCTATGGAAGGCGGCAAGGATAACTTAGCATCTAACCAAAGTTGAACCGTACGCTAGTGAAAACAATAGTATTTTTGTTAAATTACGGTGTTTTGGTCAATAAAAGCCCTCACAATAACCTTGCTATTTCTATAATTATTACTAAAATACTCTTCCTTTTACAGTCACTACGCGGGTGACGTGACATATGCAATAACCGGCTTCATGGACAAGAACAAAGACTCTCTGTGGCAGGACCTGAAGAGACTGCTGCACTCCTCCAACAACCAGTCGCTGGCAGAGATGTGGCCTGAGGGCGGCACTAATATACAGAAGGTAAAATAGATACAATATATTTTTTGTACAATAAAAATAGTTTCACAACTCTTTTTTTAACACATCATTAATTCTATGGGTACAATAACGGTTATCGCTGACAGCGGTATCTACCAGATAACTCTTCAACGCTTAACACAACATAACAACTACAATATAAGTATACCAAAGTAAGAAGGGTCACCATACCAGGTGACAAACTTGAGGAGTTTATCACCTGTACAGACAGGACAGGCACGAGTCTTGTTGCTGCGCGCATGTGATTCTCTAAAGAAACTAGCAGACGGTGACGGCGTCTGCATGCAGGTGTGCGTACATGTAGCTGCGTACCCTAGGCCGGGGGAGCGTGACGTCCTGTGCGTACATGTAGCTGCGTACCCTAGGCCGGGGGAGCGTGACGTCCTGTGCGTACATGTAGCTGCGTACCCTAGGCCGGGGGAGCGTGACGTCCTGTGCGCACATGTAGCTGCGTACTCTAGGCCGGGGGAGCGTGACGTCCTGTGCGTACATGTAGCTGCGTACCCTAGGCCGGGGGAGCGTGACGTCCTGTGCGCACATGTAGCTGCGTACTCTAGGCCGGGGGAGCGTGACGTCCTGTGCGTACATGTAGCTGCGTACCCTAGGCCGGGGGAGCGTGACGTGATTTTAGTCAGTAAGAGCCTGACCCACCCTTCCGTTTGCCCAAGGGCGGGGGAGTTTCCAGGGATTTTCGTACATAAATAATAGGACCGTCCCAGTTTCACAAAAATATGAAAAATAGGCAATTTTGTTTTACTTTTGATAGGTACGCGTCCACATCATCGCTTACCATCAGGTGAGATAGTGGTCAACTATCTCACCTGATGTAAGCGATGATGTGGTCGAAAATGTAGCACGCTTGCCTAGAAGAGAAGAACCTATTCACTCGTGACTTCAAGACTCCCAGGTTGTTTCTATCAGAAAACACAGACTCCGGCAGGGAATTCCACTCCTTAGCTGTACGCACTATGAATGTGTTCACAAAACATTTTGTGCGTGTGGGTGGGATGTCCACCATGTACCGGTGGCGAATCGCCGTTCGTCTTGTGGTCCGATGATGGAATGGGCTTGGCGGAATTAAATTATGCAATTCTGTCACAAATTCCCCAAAATGCAACCGATAGAAAACCGACAGGCTAGCAACTTGACGTCTATGCTATTATACGACTGAAACAAATAGAATAGGGGCTTATAGAGTAACATTTTATCTGGAGTGTCTTCTATCGTCATATTTAGTTTCATTTATATTATAATCTAACCTTATTTATTCTTCCGCAGACATCAAAGCGACCTCCATCAGCTGCGACGCTGTTCCGCAACTCGATGGCAGCGTTAGTGACCGGTCTGCAAAGCAAGGAGCCGTTCTACGTGCGCTGCGTCAAGCCCAACCCCTACCAGACTCCTACCAACTGGGATGATCAGCTGGTAAGCATTACCCTTCGACAACTTAGCATCCATGAAACTATGAAATTTGACGTATGTCAAATTGGTAATAGAATAGAAAGGGACACATTTTTTTACTATTGATAGGCACGCGTTTGAACACTATCTCACCTGATAGTAAGCGATGATGTAGTCGAAGATGGAACACGCTTGCCTAGAAGAAGTTATTCGACTCAGATACAACGCAACTGCAACAAGCGCATAGTAAAAGAGAGAAGAATAAATAATCACTGTGCAACGATACAGTAAAATTGCGCTGAATTTACCCATACCGAAAGAGTCAATAATTACATTTCGAATTGAAAAATTATTTTTAGAGACTTGGAGTAATCGTTTCGCTCTAAATCCTTATTATAGCCAGATGTGGGTGTAGCTTAAGATTGGGATATCATCTTTGTTCAGGCAACGATTTATGAGGTTAACTTGGCTCAGGCAAAGATTTGTGGAGAGCCAACTTGTTTCAAACAAAGATCTGAGGATATCGTCTTGTCTCAACTAAATATATGCAGGGTCAACTGAGCTCAGCTAAAGATTTGTGGGTGGTCAACTTGGGATTAATAAGAGGTCAAATTGTCTCTTTCTAATTTTAATTTAACCCATAGGTCCGCCATCAAGTCGCCTACCTCGGCTTAGTAGAGAACGTCCGAGTACGTCGAGCCGGCTTCGCGTCCCGGCAGCGCTACGACCGCTTCCTCAAGCGCTACAAGATGCTGTCGCAGTACACGTGGCCCAACTTCCGCGGCAACGCCGACAAGGACGCCGTCATGGTGCTGCTGCGCGACCTGCACATCAGCGACGTGCAGTTCGGACACACCAAGCTGTTCATCAGGTACGTGGACACACTCACATTGTACAAACCATGACTTCGCCTTTTGTATACTTTTCTACAGTAATCGTGCTTTTTCCAGGATTCTAAATTACCCTCGTCACTCCTCCACTCTGTTCTATAAACTATCTCTATGCAAAAAATTACGATAATCTGTTCATCTGTTGTTTCGAAAAAGGAGCACAACCCTGCAAACACGCCAGCACTATTATTTTCACAAACACTCAAATCGCTAGAAGACAGTCTCAACATGATCACAATATAGACACCGCTACCGGTAACCGCTTAGAGTAATCCAAACAATAATAAATCCCGAAAAAGTCACGTTATTAACATTGAAAAAAAAAGCAGGTAAGTAAGAAAATCAATGTACTAATATTCTTCATAAATTTTCTTCCCCCAGGAGTGCCAAAACCCTGCACGGCTTAGAAGCGGCCCGGGCTGAGCTGATACCCTCCATCGTGATCCTGCTGCAGAAGTTGTGGAGAGGAACTCTCGCGCGCATGCGCTATAAGAAGCTGAAGGCTGCTATGACTATCTACAATGCCTGGAAGTAAGTGTTTAGCTCATATAAGTAATTTTGTAGAATTGTAGATAAAATCTTTATAGATAAAGTTTTAGCTTACAATTTATAAAATTCTTTATGACCTTCGTTAGAAATCAAACACCCATTTCACGATTTTTAATCTTATTACAAGCTTATCTGAAACTAAAACAAAAAACATAGACTTAAGAATAGAAAACAGATAGGATTTCTATTGAATCTAAAAAGGCATTTGACACCATAAGTAACATATGTTTGACTAAAAAATCTAGAAAATATAATTATAATTGGCTTAGCATTAAAGTATTAAATTCATACTTTGAAATAAGTACCAAGTAGTTGGTATTGGATACTATTGAAGAAAAGTCCAGTTAGTAACCTGTGGAGTCCCACAAGGTTATACACCAAGCCCTTTACTGTTTCTAATTTGACGAAGGTTTTATTGGAATATCAGAAGTACTCTTGATGATTAATTACAGTTAATTAAAAACTGCCGTATATGACCAGTTTTCAATATTGTTAACCTAAATTCTCCTCCCAGACGCTACCGTCTCCGCCGCTACATCGTCGAACTCCAAACCGAGCTCCAACGCAACCGCGGCGTCATCCGCACCTGGCCGCCCTCTCCGCGCAGAGTGCACGTTCCTCTCCTCCAAGCGGCCTACAGACGCTGGAGGGCCTACCTCACGCTGAAGCCCATCCCGCGCGACCAGTGGCCGCAGCTGAAGATGAAGATCTGCGCCGCCAGCGCGCTGCGCGGCCGCCGCAAGGAGTGGGGGCAGGGCCACCAGTGGCTGGGAGACTATCTGGCGGTCAACCAGTATAACCCTAGAGCTGGTAAGTGTTGTTTCCATCTTGCAAGTTAGTAGAGCTCCTCCAGGCCGCCTATAAATGCTGGAGGGCTTACCTCACGCTGAAGCCCATTCCGCGCGAGTGGGATAGTTTTAGTTTGTTGTTAATTTTAGTTAAGGTACTTAGAAAAATATATAAATTAATCCCATTGTTCCAGCGGTCTACCAATCGCAAGTGGCCACGCTCCAGAAGACGCAGCAGATCGGGCGGCCGCTGTTCTCGTGCCGCATCCACAAGTTCAACCGCTACAACAAGCTGGCGGAGCGCTGCCTGCTCGTCACTGACTCCGCCATCTACAAGCTCGACGACAACTCCTTCAAGCCGCTCAAGAAGCCCACTGCTATTACTGAGGTGAGGGTTATGTTACTGTGTTCGTTAAGATTGGTTAACCGTTACTTTACTTTAAGTTTGGCTTTGAGAATAACTTTGATGTGACATTGACGTGACTTTGACAGTGACTCTGATAGTGACTTTGATAGTGTATGATGTGACTTTGACAGTGTGTAATGTGATTTTGACGTGACTTTGTTGTGACTTTGGCAGTGACTTTGAAAGTGTCTTTGGCGTGACTGACAGTGTACGATGTGATTTTGACAGTGACTGATGTGACTGACAGTGTATGATGTGGTTTTGACGTGACTTTGACAGTGTCTTTGACAGTGACTTAGATCGTGTCTTTGACAGTTTATAATGTGATTTTGACAGTAACTAATGTGACTGTCAGTGTATGCTGTGGTTTTGACGTGACTTTGACAGTGTCTTTGACAGTGACTTAGATCGTGTCTTTGACAGTTTATGATGTGATTTTTTTTTAAATAATAAAACTCGCTTAGTGGTTTGCAGCAGACTGACGTTTATTTATTGACAGCATAAAAGGAGTAGACAGACTTACACTCATATACCAATAGATGGCTCTGATAGTATGTTATTTTGTTATTGAGTTACAATTTATTTATAACAATTTTGACAGTAACTAATGTGACTGTCAGTGTATGATGTGGTTTTGACGTGACTTTGACAGTGTCTTTGACAGTGACTTAAATTGTGTCTTTGACAGTTTATGATGTGATTTTGACAGTAACTAATGTGACTGTCAGTGTATGATGTGGTTTTGACGTGACTTTGACAGTGTCTTTGACAGTGACTTAGATCATTCTTTGACAGTTTATGATGTGGTTTTGACGTGACTTTGACAATGACTTTGATGTCTTTGACGTGACTTGGACAGTGATTTTGGATTGACTTTGACAACGGCTATAACTTTGGTAATAACTTTAACTATGTTTTTGACATTGACTACAACTTTGATCTAAAACACCAGTTCAATCTAGACCGTTGTATCCCACTGCTGGGCAAAGGCCTCCGTCTCCCTTTTCCACACACATCTGCACTCTGCCATTGCAGGCCAATCCTTCCGGTAAGAGTCAAGCAAGTTCAACTCTCCAACATCGTCTTCGTCTGCCGCGATGTCGCCTAGCATTTAGTGGGAACAAGTAAATGGTTACTGGCCCACAGCTCATCTCACATGCGGCAGACATGTATGGCCCAATCCCACTTAACAATAGGGAACGTGCACGGCGTTGACTGTGCCATCTAGTGTCGCATATTTGAAACTTTAAGGTCCAGAATACTTGAAATTGACGCTTCTGTGCTGCCACCTGCGGTCCTGTGCGGCACAGGTAAAATATATTGGACAATGACATTTCTGTGCTGCCACCTATAGTTTCAGCACGTTCCCGACAGTAGCTCTTCGGAAAATATCTTTAGGTTTTAGCGCAGTATTGTGTCGGTAAATTTATTTTAACAAAAGATTCTTAAATTTATAATATTTTTCCTTCCCAGGTCGGTGCCATCCGTATAATGAGTACAGATGTCCAACTGGTGGTCATCAGTATCCCTTCAGCGAAGAATGACCTCGTCATGGGCCTGGTGGCGCCGGTGGTCAACCAGACCGGGGCGCCAGGGGACCTGGTGGGAGAGTTACTGGGAGTGCTGGCTAACAGATATAATATGTAAGTATACCGTGCTTATACGCAGTCCATTCGTTCAAGAAACATAGTATGTATTGTTAAATTGTTTTTTTTTTACTATATGTAGGCATACGTTTGACCACAATCTCACCTGATGGTAAGCGATGATGCGGTCGAAGATGGAGCACGTTTGCCTAGAAGCAACCTATTCACTCTTGTCTTAAAGACTCCCAGGTTGTAGCTATCTGGAAACACAGACTCTGGCAGGGAATTCCACTCCTTAGCTGTACGCACTATGAACGTGTTCCCAAAACGTTTAGTGCGTGTGGGTGGGATGTCCACCATGTACCGGTGGCGCATTGCCAAAATGCAAGCGATAGAAAACCGACAGGCCAGCAACTCGGCGTCGATGCTCAAGGCTTTGGAGCTTCGACTCGACGAGCCTGTCATAACCGATGATCCTCTTGGCTCGTTTCTCAATTGACTCAAGGGCATCAAGCTGGTATTTGTCAGATCCGTCCCCAAGCTCTATCAAGCGCAAGTTCGTGTATGGAGTACTGCTCCATACACGAACTTGCGCTTGATAGAGCTTGAGCAGCTGTTCCGGCGTGAAGTACCGTCTCACCTTTGCTAGGACCCCCAACTTTCTGGCAGCCACTTGAGCCTTTGCCTCTATGAAAGGGCCAAAATTGAGGATAGATGTTAACGTAACACCAAGAAGCTCAAATCGGTCGGTTATCGGCACGGTTACACCACGAAAAGATGGAGCTGGGTGGAATTGGCTCCTTTTAGCGGAAAATAGACACGCTTGGGTCTTAGCAGCATTGAACTTGACCAGATTGGCATCGCCCCATTCTGAGACAGCCTGTAAGGACAAGTTCAAGCGCTCAACCATAGCCTCCCGGAGAGACCGGATCTGCGACCCACCAGCTCGTGCGTCGGACACGTATCTCTCAGCAACAGTGCTGTCGTCTGCATACCCAAAGGTATGGTATAGGTTTTAGCAGATCATTAATATGCAGCAGGAACAATGTCGCCGAGAGCACCGACCCCTGAGGAACCCCGGCATTAATATTCAGTAGTCCAGACGAGCAGCCATCTATGACCACTCGGATAGACCGATCCCTCAGGAAATCTGCAATCTTATAGGGAAAAGCGCTCTCTGCATTTGGTAGTGAATAGCAACGTCTGAGAATAAGAGAGTCTGCTTGTTTAATATTAATACTAACTTGTTACTGTCTCACTGCAGGACAAAAGCTTCTTGTCATATAAAATTTTCACTCCATCGTCGACTTTGTCTCTGTCATCTCAGACCTAGACTAGTGTCAAGAGCAAAAACCTTTCTCAATTAAAAAAAAATATAGACTCCACCAGCATTGACTACATTTGCTTTTAGGGGATAAGCCATTTCAGACTTGAAAAGGACAGCGAATAAAAGACAAAATTGTTTGTTAGTAGGAGTGCAATTGTTAAGTACTATAGTCAAATTATGATCACGGAAAAATGGACAGCGGGATAAAACTAGTTGATTATGTTCAGATACACTCACAATTATTTTTTTTACCGATGTCAGTTATGTCCAAGACAACTTTGGAAAGCCACATATAAGTTACGAACCATATTCCCCCACAGGATGACCGGGCACGAGCTAACCGTGGAGGTAGAGTCGGGCGCCACGACGCGCTGCACGCTGGGCGGCAAGACGCGCGCGCTGCAGCTGCCCGCCCTGCCGCCCTCGCCCGCGCACGCCGCCGCGCCGCCCTTCACGCACGCGCACAACGTCATCACCTACCACCCCGCCTCCGCGCGCGCGTAGTGGCCTGGGGCTTCGTCCGAGCTAGAGGACGAACTATGAATTAGAGACATTCTAAGGCCTGGTAAAGTTGTCACACTTTATTACATACTAGCACTTCGCCCGCGACTTCGTTCGCGCGTGTTTAGTTGGTACTCCACGAACTTCATCTCCTCTCCGTCCTCGTAATAGGGTAATGTGTAAATTACTTATTAATAGACCCAACGTAGTGCAGTTTGCTCAAACCGCAACATTTTCTTAGAGTTTTATACCCGTCGTAACTTTTAAACGAAAGGTCAGATTTGAATAATTTAAAGTTAATTAACATGCATATAATCAACCTATATTATCAAATAATTTAAATGGATAATAATTAATATCATGATACCAAAATCACTACTATTCCGTTCTACACGGGTTTTTAATGAATAATTTGAACAAAAGCGGCCATTGTTAATTAACCATAATAGATAGATATTGATTTCTTCTATAAAATTGTAGTACATCACTTTACTCTATTGTCAATAGTTTCCGCAGCGTAAGTGTTATAAGATTTTATATTGGTATTTTTTCACACCTTGCGTTACATTATCGAAGTTTTCATACGGAACCCTAACTTTTTTGTAAATATTCTGCCTTAGTTCATCAGGGATAATGTAGAGTTCTAATGGTGAAAGAATTTTTAAAATCAGTCCAGTAGTTTCGGAGCCTATTCAATTCAAACAAATAAACAAATAAATCTTTTTTTTTTATTTGTTAACATCCAAAGACAAACAGCGTAGATTTTATCAGAAGCTTAAAAATGTGAGTGATTTTATTTACATTTTTAATACAGGCCTTAGAACTATCTAATTCGTTAATCGATATCACTGTAGCCAGATTTCACTACAAAATAGGGAGCGTGCAGAAACTATAGGTGGCAGCACAGAAATGTCACTGTCAAGTATTCTGACTGAAATAGCTACGTTAGATGGCACAGTCTTCTTTGCGCACGTTCCTCTAAACTGAGCATGTAGGAACCACAGGCCGCAGCACAGAGGCGTCAATGTCAAGTATTCTGACCCTTAAAACTTCGAATATGCGAGATGGCATAGTCAACGCCGTGCATGGTTCCTATATTGAAATCTGTATGTTAAATTGATATCCAAGTTCTTATCCTCTATCGTGGACGAAGTGCTTGAGGCGAGAACACCTATGAAAGGTGCGAAAAGAAAACTTAATAAAAGGTAGGAATAACTTGTTAAAATATTATGGACAGTTCAAATAAAATTTATAAAAATGATTGACAAAATTAAGGTGGGGTATAGTGTCTTAAATATTACTTTTTTGAAAATGGACGAAACAATGAACAGCATTTTGGATTATTGTTAATAAATAAAGCCTTTAATAAATATTATTGTAAAAAAAATGTTGTGGAAAAATGGTAGTGACTTATTAGAGTGAGACAGGCTTATTTGTAGTTATAATTCTATTTAATAGTAAACAAATAATATTTGCAGTATCTGTGTTATACATTATAATTTACAAATACATAGTAAAATGATACGTAAACAGTTTTAAAAACAAATAAAATATGGTCAAGAAACTGATTATTACAAACAAGTAATTAAATACTAGTTTAAAAATTTGAAAAATAAAAGGTTTTGATACCTTGGCTTTTGAGAATGCCAATCAAAACTGTAAATGTGCTTACGAGGCCTTTTTAAATATTGTAATTTTACATGAAATTCAATTTCAATTTACGTATTACTTGATGCTTTTTTATTGTACAGAACATATAAAAACATATTATGTTTGACTGAAAAGTGGCATTTGAGTAGCAAACTAGCGGCCTTGTGTATTTTAGAAGTAAGTTTAAGTACCTTATTAACTTATTCGAGAAATGTTAACGATTAGTTTTTATTTAGAAAAGTAGTCTGTTATATTTTTTCTTTGTTTTCTATAATGGCAACACTATAGCTATCAGAAAATCTATATACATTAAAAGACGTTAATTGACATCAATAAAATTATTCAATTGAAAATAATTGATTAAAACATAAAAATTACAATTATTCTTATTACCAAGGATATTTTCTTAATTCTATTTGAAGTCCCATCAAATTAATTTATGAAATTTTATCGTAAATCAGTTCGTAATCTTTTAATTGTTTATGATTGGTGACGTCGTAATCTTTTAATTGTTTATGATCGGTGACGTCGTAATCTTTTAATTGTTTATGAAATAGCGTTAATAAATAAGCATTTGAAGTGAGGAATTAATTATATGAATTAAACATTTTATTGCTGTGACCTCATTGCTTAGTTAAATATAGCTCATATTGTTGTCGTTATTAAATAAAGTATACAACCTGTAACAGAATAAACGCGATACCTCTTAAGGGGTCATTGAACTCATCATTATGAACAACTTTCACTATGGGACTAACACTGAAATCGTAAAAAAAGTCGACCCCCCCATACATTTCTGTGCGCATAACTCGACTAAATGTACTGAACAGCTGATTTTTTTTTCGCGATTTCGGGATTGGTCCCATAGTAAAAGTTGTTCATAATGATGAGTACAATGACCCCTTAAGAGGTATTGCGTTTATTCTGCTACACGTAGTATAAAACGTGCCTTAAATATTATGTTAATGATTATTTTTGGAAGATTTTTTTTATGTGTAAAGACATCACATTACAGTATACAAATTGTAAATAGATTATTAATAATTTATAATAATTTCAACGCACTTTTACATAATTATGAAATAATAAAATATGTACAGTCATTAAATTATGTTGAACAATTAAAATGTGGTACTAAAACAATTAAATTGTTACTTATAGATCACTGCTGATGTAAAAGATTTTGTAAAATGTAAGTAACTTATTTTAAAGCGCACAAACAAACAAATAATTTTCATAATTTTGTAATGTAATAAACTGACGTTTCTAAGTATAGGAAGGTATAAAAAATGCGATTTATTGGCGTGAGTGTCAAGTTAGTCAGTTTACTGAAGTGATACGCACTTGGCACTAAGTGTAGTTGTTTTTATGAAATTCTACGTCAAGTTACGAGTCTTAAGCTGTGAACTGACTTGAGCTAGTGGCCTGGGTTCCTATTATGACTTCTTAAACTGTCTAGATTGTGGGAGCGAGACGAAGCTTCTTCTTCTTATCGTGTGGGCAGTAAGGTCTAACGACCCCACTCACCCTACTGCCAGAGTTTCTAAACCGCCTCAAGGGCCTCTGACATGGTTTACTTGATGACCGCTATTTGGCGGCCGGGACCTCCGAAGAACCACGGCCATGAAGCTATACAAGACGTATATATAGCACTTTCCCTTTCTTTCTTTCTTTCTTTCTATATCTTAGTACGTCAGCGTAAGCTACCTCTTGAGCAAATTATGGATTACTAGCTTCTGCCAGCGGCTTCGCCCGCGTGGTCCCAAGGGAACATACCCCCGGGATAAAAAGTAGCCTATGTCCCTTCTCAGGCTCTAGACTATATGTGTACCAAATTTCATTTAAATCGGTTCAGTAGTTTTGGCGTGAAAGCGCGACAGACATACAGAGTTACTTTCGCATTTAATATAAAAAATATAGTATGGATTGGCTCATCAGTAAAATTGTAGCTCTCTATCCAGACCAAATAAGTCGCACTTCTACTCTTAAATCACCTGATAAAAAAGTTTCTCTTAACACATTAGATACAGAAAGCAAACGCCAGGACACACAAGTGTGAAAAGTGCGAGTGGGACGGCGGATATCTAGTGAGAAATTTCTATACGAAGTCTCGTGTCATCTCGCTTCCACGCTACATGACAGCACCTACACTTGCAAGAATTACAAAGTTCCCCTACTCAGTCAGTTCGTTGGCTATTTATATGTTGCTAGTCGATCTTTTTCTTAGTATGCGTTTGTTTAAGAGGGGACTCTAGTCCCGAGAAATTTGAAAAATAGGTATTTGAAGAAACTATTGCCGATGCCGTCGCGCTGCGCCCTATCAAGTAAAGTGCGAAAGCGACAACTGCAGCAGAGGCTGATTTTACCTATAAAAACCTTGACCAAAAGACGTTTTGTATTCCGCTGTTTTCTTCTTCAAAACTGGACTGATCTATAAAAATTATATATCAAAGTTTAGAGGAAAACTATATCTATGCTTCTGTTATTTTCTATTTTGTTTAAAACTTATGAAATTTGTCTGATAGTCGTCTGAACATGGCGGTAAAAACGGGCTGTTTTTTCGGGTTTTTGGATTGTAATAATTCTTTAAGTAATTATGTTTTGGAAAAAAGAAAATGCCTCTATACGCATTAATTCCATCTAGATTTTTGGAAAAAAAAATCATTGCTCTAGCAGCATTATCTCCGAAGAAAACAGCGGAATGTGTTTGTATGGAGAAAGGCCCAAGAGTTACCGACTTGAGTCCCCTCTTAATGTGTAGCTACAGAATAAGTCGAATTCGCACTTGAGTTTAACATTTTATCTTGCTGAAGACTACTATGGCAATATATGGAATATTACTTGTCTATACAATAAATTAATATTAGGTATCTTTTGAGCGGACAAATGTTTATTGCGAGAAAGGGATATAGCTATAGAAGAACAATAGCGCCATCTCGTTTCTGCAAATAGCTCTGAAATGCCTATTGCCATAGTTGTTTACAGCAAGTTTTTATTACAATGTGATGATAATAACGCACAGTGATGTATTTTATTTATTAATTTAGTTCAGTATTACATTTAGCATAGAAATAAATGAGGTTCATACGTTACTGGTGACAGAATATTAACGATTTTTTGAACAAATTTAAGTTATTTAATGAAATGATGGAAAAAATCATCCCTGGTGGCATAAATTATTCTCTGGAAGAAAATCTATAAGAAAAACTCCATATTATACTTTTAAAAGTTAGTCAAAGAGTCCTAAAATGGTTAAAATCTGTCAAAAGTAACTAAAACAAAGGCCTTACAATGTTAACAGCGAGTTATTCTAGTTATATGTATATAGATGTTATTATTTGTACCGAGTGATCGTATGTGCCTTGAGGTGTGCCATGAGATTCGCAATGTGTTGATTAAAATAATTTTACACTTTACATGTGACTTTTTTATTTATACCCATTTCAATACTATGGTAGGCGCTAGGTAAACTTGCAATACAGTAAATTGACCTTTCCTTAATATCTCTTCGTAGATACCCGAACAATAAATTATGAACCGTTTTTCATTTTCCGAACAATAATTATAGAAGTGAAGAAGCACGACAGCTTTATATCTTTTTATCTGTTTTTGATATTAAGAAAGTCAATAAATGTGTGTGGGTCAATGACCGTTATTGCACATTTATCTGGCGCCTACCATAGACGTACTGCAGGGTCTCAGCCAACACTACAGAGTCTAGAAAGCTGAAATCTGTAATATTGGTTTATTTTATTATTTTAGCCTAAGTTACTACTTATAACATAGCTATCTGCGATCGTCGATACCCGTCGACGGAACAAACAGACGGACAAAAAGAAAACCGGCCTAGTGCAATACGGACTCTGACACGAAGGGTTCCGTACCATGAACCTTAATTTTGATTATTTTTTGTTATAGCGGCAATAGAAATACACAATCTGTGAAAATTTCAACTGTTTACCTATTACGGTTCTTGAGATACAGCCCGCTGACAGACAGATGGACGGACGGACAGCGGAGGCTTAGTAATAGGGTTCCGTTGGTTACCTTTTGGGCACGGAACCCTAAAAAATGTTTTAAGTTTAATTACACTATTACGTTACGTACGGCAACTCGGTTGTGGAGGTCTGGTAGGCAGCCGCTTCGTGTAAAATACTGGTATTCAGCTAAATTCGGCTTGACTGGAAGCCGACCCCAATGTAGTTGGGAAAAGGCTAAGCAGATGATGATGTTATTTACGTCAACTCTCACACGAAAGGTTCCGTAACAAAAACCGAAAAAAAATAATTCTTGTATGGGAGCCCTCTCAATTCTTAATTGTACACCATAACAACTTATAATAATTTACAGTGATTAAAAACGTTCATTTACAAAGGCGAGCTTAACTCAAAATTGAGTTTTCTACCAGCAATTCCTCTTATTTTTAAATAAATTATTTTTTGTTATAGCGACAAAAGAAATACACTCTGAAAATTTCAACTATCTACCTATTATCGATTATCGTTCTTGAAATGCAGCCCGCTGATATACAGACGGACAGACGGACGGCGGAGGCTCAGTAGATAATAGGGTTCCGTTTGTTACCCTTCAGGGGTACTCTCTAAGCCCGAAGTCCGTAGTTTCGGGCTTAGTTGCGGGCGTATTTTACTCTGTGTCACCTGACCACTAAGAATGACAACACGATTTGATAGTTACAATAAAATCGTGTTGTCATTCAGTCTTAGTTCTAATTCGGGAGTAATCGTAAGTCTGTAGGTGACACGGAGTCGAATACGCCCGCAACTAAGCCCGAAACTACGGACTTCGGACTTCGAGAGTAGCCCTCCAGGTTCGGAACCCTAAAAAAACTTCACGTAACACACAGGTACAAAGGCGACGATAACTACTATTCAGCAAGGTTTAATTTATATCGAGTACCTGCGCACGTGTTGTCGACGCACTGCGAACAGAATAGTAGTGCGCAGTTACATAAACGAAATGCGTTCATGTGGGCAGCAAGGATAAGCTCGCACGCTCATCAAATCGTAGATATATAACATACTAGTTTCTGCCAGCGGCTTCGCTCGCGTGGTCACTAGGGAACATACTCCTGGGGTAAAAAGTAGCCTATGTTCTTTCTCAGACTCTAGACTATCTATGTACCAAATTTCATTTAAATCGGTTCAGTAGTTTTGGCGTGAAAGCACGGCAGACGGACAGATAGACAGAGTTACTTTCGCATTTAAAAAGTAACGTAAGTATAGTAATTATACTTGCTCCTGCCCTTGACTTTATCTGCGTGGAACTCAGATGGAGATCTCTTAGCCTCCTCAGGTGGGATTCTCGGATGGCTCCGAGCTTCAGTGGCGTCACTCTGCACTGCTGAGTCTGCAGTCCATGACCCATCTTAAGCCACATGCCACATGCCCTGTCACCTTGTCACCACCATACACGTGAGCATCTTATGGCTGCTTCGGCGAATGTTGCTACCATTGCTGAATACTGCACTAAAAATAAAATTTAGTAAAACTGTATTTTCCATCGACACGCTAAGAAGATACACATACACAGATAGTGGAGACTCACTTATGACCCAGAAACGACATCTCTGGAGAAGAATGATTAGGAGAGCCGACCTCAATTAGAAATGGGACAAGACTTGAAGAAGAAGGCGCTAAGAAGATGGGGATAATTATTAGTGTTAATCCAGGTTATGAACACGTGTGCCAATTTCACAACAAATCCGTTCAATTCTTGCCTGAAAGAGTAACAAACAGCCATCCTCACAGATTTTCACATTCATTGAGATTAAATCATCAACTAAACGCTATTGAACGAACTCGAAATAGTCCAAATCCGCCCATAAGGCCTTGCAACGCTTGGCAAATCTTTCATCAATCATTTTTTTTTTTATATTTGATGGGTTTGCTCTTGACTCTAATCTAGGTCAGAGATGACAGAGACAAAGTCTACGATGGAGCGAGCTTACCCAGAAGGAGCCTGTTCACTCTAACTTTGAAGAGATTAGGGTTGTATGCGTTCGGAAAAACAGACGCAGGCAGAGAGTTCCACTCCTTTGCTGTGTGCATTATAAAAGACGTTTGGAAACGCTTCATGCGAATTGGTGGAATAGCAACAAGGTAGGGGAGGTAAGGTGCAGTGCCTCTGGATGTCCGATGGTAGAAGGGGGGCGGTGGGACGAGGTCGTGGAGATCTTGGGCACTCTCACCGAAGTACAATCTGTAGAAGACCGTCAAACAGGCAACCTTGAGGCGATGAGCCAAGCTGTGTAGCATCCACCAGTTTTACGTCGCCGATGAGCCTCTTAGCTCTCCGTTCCACCGAGTTAAGTGCTCTTGGTCATCTAGCCTTTCCCCAGTTGTTAGGGTCGACTTCTATGCTAACCGGATACTGCTAAATACCAATGTTTTCCATGGAGCATCTACCTATTCGAGCTATAAAACCTGTGGTCAGATTCTAAGCTTCTGATTACCCGTAACGAGCCAACAAGATCTACAAAGAAAGTCAAGCCGGCTACCGGCTAGGTAACAAAGGCTTGACGTGTTTTCCGAGGCATGGAGTAGTATCGATGTGTAATGGACGCTCACCCTACAACGGACCGACCTCGGAAGGGAGGTTAACCAACGGAAACCTATTAATAAGCCTACGACAGACGGACGGACGGACATAGGATCCATCCGTCCGTCTGTCTGTCAGCGGGCTGTATCTTAAGAACCGTAACAAGTAGACTGTTAAAAAAAAATCCCACAGAGTGTATTTCTATTGCCGCTAGAACAACATATAATAACATAAATTAAATTAAAAATGGCTCCCATACGGTACGGAATCGTTCATGTTTGAGTCCGACTCGCACTTGGCCGGTTTTTTTGAGAGACACAAGCCTTTTGTTAGTGATATGGACCAGTACGGTACCTTATTATAAATATTATTAACTAGCGGTTGCCCGTGACTTCGCCCTCGTCAAACTCGTAAAACAGCAAATATGTATGTCACTTGTTCACAATTTCAAGGATTTTTCGCACGTTCCCTAATGCTTTTGTACCTATAGATGTATAATAAAAGTAGCATTAGTTACCCCTTAGATATTACATCAGCTAACTATCAGTGTAAGTACCGTCAAAGTCGGAGCAGCTGTTTGGGATATTAGCCAGAATAAAAATATAGGAAAAAAAAAATTGTTTCTTTCTTGTTATTTGTTATCCAATATATTTTCTTCAAACGTATATTTAGTGAAAAGCTGTTTTATTTATTTGTAGGTAGGTAGTAAATAAAATATATGTGAAATAAATTTATTAATTAACTTAAAAATACTCAGAATCAGAATCAGAAATCATTTATTTGCACAGAATGTAAGTAACAAAACATAGTTTTGATGGAAAAATAAAACATGTGGATCCAGTACATTCTACCGTATGACATGCAACATTAAGCACTATTATAGTAATGATAAGTATTGGATAACTATTTTAATAATTGTCAGGTAATCAGTTTATAATGTCATTATCTTAAAAGTCAAATTTACTGGATAAACAATAGTCACGTAATCAGTTTTTATGTCACCGTAAAAACAATAGTCATGTATGTATATAAAATAAGAATAATCATAGCAAATTTAATAAATAGAAACATCATTTAGCATTTATGTCATAGGGTGTTATCATTTAAAAATTCACTGACAGCGTAATAGCATTTTTCAACTAGTAGTTTCGTTAATTTCTTTTTGAAAAAAGACTTTTTTTTCTACCTATAGATAGGCTTACGTTTGACCACTATCTCAGCTGATGGTAAGCGATGATGCAGTCGAAGATGGAGACGACTGATTAGTATTGGTTACAAATCTGTTTCCAGCACAGAACTCTGTCTGAACTCTGAACTCGCCAACTAAAGATCACGAGAACTCTCTCGAACCATAGCTTTTTGACGAAGTTATTAATTTATTGACGAAACCCTAACAGTGTGGTACGTAAATCGATTACAGTTCAGTATTCAATAAAGTTTCCAATAAAATTAGCGTGACTTGATTGATTTGGAATTATTATTATGTCATGTGATGTCTGTGTCCGTCTGTAAATAAGGTTCGATAACACTCTAACAAGATCCTTTAAGAGACTGATATATCCGTTTTCACTACATGAAACGACACCTAAATACGTCTTAATTATTTTGTTAATAGGTTTAAAATATTCACACACGTCTAGTTTTTAGGGTTCCGAACAAAAAACGGAACCCTTGTGGGATCCCTCGGGTGTCTGTCTGTCTGTCCGTCTGTCACAGCCATTTTTCTCCAGATTCACTGGACCGATTCTCTTTAAATTTGGTACACTTATGGACTTCTGTGACCCAAACACGGAAGCGTTACGTAAATTTTTAGTATGGAGGTTACTTTTGGGGGTCAAACCAGAAAATAAAAAAATAGTTTTTTGAACAATATCGTGTGACATATCAAATGAAAGGTCTCACTGTGAGAGTTTTAATTATTTTGTTTTTTTTTTTATAAATATAAAATAAATGGTTTTGAAGTTATTCAAGAAATTAGACAAAAAATGGCCATTCCCCCCTTATCTCCGAACTACTGAGCCTAAAATTTTGAAAAATAATGGAGATAATAGATCTTTACCTATAGATTACAGGAAAACCTATAAGAAATCTATAGCATTAAAAAAACATGTTACAAAGATCGTCCGGAACCCCTTGCACGCGAGTCCGAATCGCTCTTGATCGGTTCAGTGAGTCTTACTAGACGGGGTCGGTCTTTCCTAGCTGTACTCTCAAAGAATATACACCAATACAAAGTCAAAGGTCAAAGTCACTTTTAAAGTTCATGCAATTAATATATTGGTCAGTCAAACGCTGAGTGAAGATTCAGCGCCAAGTTTAGAAAACTCAACAGTACCTCAACAACCTAACAATATCTGGATGGTTTAGACGCTTCCTACTGTTACTGAAAACGGGCACAAACTTCATAACCAAAAACTAAATCCCAAATCACTGAAAGTGCAAAAACCTTCAGAAAACATGAATATTGAAAGACCATATAGGTACCGGATATAGGAATAAACAGTGCACCTAAGCTAATTTTCTCTACCTGTAAATAAAATCATGTCAACATAAAAATGCAATAAGCAACAATTCAATAATGTCCACTAAACACCAGCTACGCCGTAGCCTCGTAGCCCCGTAGCGGCGTAGCTCGCAGTTTCGTAGCCTCGTAGCGCGTAGAGCGGGATAAAAGCTAGGGCGGGCGGGCGCCGCGCTCAGTCACCGAGGACGCAGCGCGCCATCGACGTCAGTCGTCACCCCTTAGCTGTCTGCCCACCCCAGATTGTCGCAGGTATGAATATGTTCTTGTTACGTTTGACATTATAAGTGTAGATTACATTTCAGATTTATTAATGAGTTTTAAATTAAAGTTTAAAAGTAAATGCGTTAGAATAGGTCCTTGTGTGTCTGTACTTGATAAATTTGTTTTCGTACGGAACTGAATTTTCACTCGTCATTATAAGGCAGGTATTGTTGCTTTCGTCTTGATTTGAAGTGGTTTTAAAGAAACCAATGTTAGGTATAGTTCGGTGTTTAACTTAACTGGAGTTAAAGGGCGAAAGTTCACGGTTTTATTGTTCGTGGTTTGATTACGTAGTAGCTCAATTCCCAACTAAAAGTCCCCAAGAGCTTCATAGATTGTTTGCAAAACGTTTATTCAAAGTTTTCAACTCAAAAATCTGTGTTTGGAATAAAAATATAGTGTTTTCTGTTGCAGTAGGTATGCATGTGACTTTAAAGTTTAAGGAATATGGTAAACTAGCTTTTTCCAGCTGCTTTGCTCGCGTTAAAGTCATTACTGACCAGCCCCAGCGTCCCAGCTAAATCTGTGCAAAAATTCATCAATATCGATTTAATTGTAGGCGTAATAGCGTAAAAACAAAAAAAAACTTACTTTCGCATTTATAATATACTAGCGACCCGCCCCTGCTTCGCGCGGGTGCTAATGTTTATTTAGCCCAAACTAACAAAGTGAACATCTAATTACCAGAATCAATAATGTTGTGGTTCAGGCTGAAATAAAAATTGCAATAGACAACCGTCAACGACGTCTGCTCTCAAGTGTCTACCAGTTCGGGACATCTCTACCTCCGTTATAATTATTTGGTTACGCGACATACTTTAATTTTGAGATATCTCCTAAGATTTTCATCCAAATGAAATGGTGTGAACGGCAATTTTGCTCTAAAATAAACACTCAAGATGACGAACATGTTATAGTATATAGTATTAAGATAAGGATTTGTACTATATTGCCGAAAACACCTCTGCAAATGAAGCAGTATTTTATATCAAATTTGAATATCATAAAAATAATGATTGTGAGTCAACTATAAAAGATAGACATATATTATTGCGGACTTTTTCGTAGGTATTGATGTGTTATCTAAAACTGTAGTGCATCATCGTTTTGTTCTATCATCAATAGTTTTCGCAGCGCACGCGATGTAAAGAATTTTTGAGATCATTTTTTACGACCTCTTCAGTAATAATCTTCATATATCAGCCTATTTACACAAAAACTTGACAAATTATATACTAAAACCTTCCTCGAGAACCACTCTATCTATTAAAAAACCCGCAACAAAATCCGTTGCGTAGTTTTAAAGATCTAAGCATACATAGGGACAGACAGAAAGCGGGAAGTGACTTTGTTTTATACTATGTAGTGAAGTTCGGACTGCTTGATATAGTTAATTGTCTTCAACCTAGCCAGAACCTTTGTTTTGCAATATCGAATTTGGTAAAAAATCAAGGGATCAGCGCCGATACTTCAAAAACGAAGATTTTTCATCTAGGATATTGTTAAATTAAATTGTATTAAAAATTAAAGGGAGAATCGCGAATCAGGACTCGCTAGTATAGAATACCTAGACGAGTAAACGGATTTAACCATTCGTTAAACGCGTTAACGATTAGTTAATATGAGAGCCCCCTTTAATTTTTAAGAAAATTTCATTTTTATATTTGTTGTTATAGCCGCAATAGAAATACACACTCTGTGAGAATTTAAACTGTCTTATCTATAATGGCTTTGAGATACAGCCCGCTGACAGATAGACGAGACGGATGGACGGACGGACAGCGGCCAGGCTTAGTTATAGGTTACCGTTGTTTAACCTTCGGGTATGGTACCCTGAAAAGAGTTAAGAGAAAAAGACTTTCTATAGATAATCTCAAATTGCTTTCACTAAGTATTTCTCCAAATTATTTTTCGAAAAGTTGTAAACATACTCTTTTTCCAAGCCTGAAGCGAAATTAAGTTTATAATTGATAGGTATCTTACGTATCAAGTTGCGAGTTATGAAATACCGTGCGAACTATTTAAACTAGAGATGCCACGAATAATGATTTTGCCGAATACCGAATATTCGGTTAGGCTCTTGGCCAAAGCGATGAATATTCGGCGACAC
Source organism: Lacanobia wlatinum (assembly GCA_947578705.1). Taxonomy (NCBI): domain Eukaryota; kingdom Metazoa; phylum Arthropoda; class Insecta; order Lepidoptera; family Noctuidae; genus Lacanobia; species Lacanobia wlatinum. The sequence goes on from OX388033.1 coordinate 26,481,384, forward strand.
GTACATTTCGCGAATGACGGTTCTGACCATAGAAATATAAAAAAACAGGAGAAGTGGCCAGGGGGCGTGTCCGTGTCTGCGCAACATGCTCAAATTGAGCATATTATAAGCAAATGGTCGTCTCGGCGAACTAGTGGGCTTTTGACCGCGATCGTGACAATATATAAGAATTCCGTGTTGTTTAGTGTTTTCTTGAAGAAACCGCAGCCTAAACCAAGACTTTGTAAATCAAGGAATCACTTACACTATCTAAATATAAGTAATTTACTATATGTGTCTTTAAAATCATGAAAAACAACAAATCGTAAAATATGTCTTGCTCTTACTATATTATTCTTGTTTTCAAATATCACAGCGACTGTATTATTTTTACTATAAATACATTGCTTTTTATCCACTACCTAAGTTTTTCACTAAGTCACTGGACGGGCAATGTAAATATTACAAAACGATACTTTATTAAGCGCATGCAACGCGTAATACGGCCGCTGCTTCTTGCGATGAGTTAATGATGTGCTTGTGCAGATCCACCTACGTAGATTATCGACACAATGTCGATTGACGAATGAAATCTTGCTACAAAAGTTTATTTTCTATTTGTCAACCGGTTTAACCCGGTTATAAGATAGATGTAAAATAACGCTTTTTATTTATTTACAACGTAATAGAGAAATGCGTAACTAACTTTCGTAAAGTGAGTTAATTAAATTTTAGGTTAATAATCGGTGGAGTGTTTACAATATTTTCTGGACATGCCGTTTTTTATTTATTTTATTTTTAGGCCCCGAAAATGTTTTTGTCCAATAATAAATGGAAGATTCGATAACTTTCTGATTTAGTTAATCACTAGCATATATATTATGTGAAATAAATTGCTTTTGCACAGCACAACGATATCGACCGTTGTTTTTGTGTGCGTAAGTTGTACGGTGTATGGTAAATGCACGCTGTGTTTGATGCAATAAGGTTTATAATTGATTGTGTAGTACGTTCTGTTTTGAGAAGTGCGGGTGTATGCGCGACTGCGTATCTATTGCTTTTACTGACGTGCATGTGTAGTAGTTGCCTTATGGAAGGGGAAGACTGGAGACACAGGGTCCCGGTACATTTTCGTCTAACGGGCATATCTTCTTATTTATTATATCTATGGTTCTGACCATCATTGAAGTGAGTGCGGTAACACCACCACTGTGGGCGTACCTATTTGTTTCATTTGCGAGTAGGTCGTATCCCAACACTCATTATATGTTGTTTGTTACATCAAAGTATGCATCTCTCAAAGAATAAACATCCATCTTCATAACTTACCACTGATAGATTTTAAGTATAAATAAGCTGTTTTTAAGGTTCTGTACCTCAAAAGGAAAAATGGAACCCTTACAAGATCACTTTGTTGTCCGTCCGTCTATCTGTCAAGACCCTTTATCTTGGGAACGCGTGCAGGTATTGGGTTGAAATTAAAACCATATATTATACTCAGGTCTACAGTCCCTTGAAGCTGTGAAAGAATCAAACTTCTAAGTTAACGTAAAAAAAGATACGGCCGTTTATGTCGCAAAAAACGTGTATTTCGACACTCTCAAGGGAATCAAAATTCATAGGGTATTTCCCGTTGACCTAGAACTATGAAATTTGGCAAGTAATATCTTCTTATAGGTACTACAAGTATAGGGAAAAGTCTTAAAACTATTCATTTGTAATTTAATCTTAAAAAAAATAGTCTTCATTTAAATTAATTTGTAGCTACAAATTTGTACGGAACCCTCGGTGGGCGAGTCCGGCTCGCACTTGGCCGTTTTTTTTTTGTTAAAATAACAATTTAGTGATCAATATTATTCGTTTCTTTTCTATTCGGCTGAATGGCTCGCAATATTCGGCCTAATACCGAATAGTTGCCGAATACTCGTGGCATCTCCAATCTTAACGCTCTTAAACTAAAGTACATTAGTACTCGGGTACATTACAGAAGGACTCAATACCAAGCTGGCACAATAAATGATCTAAATCGGTCTCCACCTCCGACATCCACTTTTCTTAAAGTTCAAGTTACAGTATGAAAAAAAGCGTGTTTTCAAATAGCGACACCTGTTCAATGGTGTTATTTTAATACCTTCATGAATGGGAATTTACCTGTACTTTGGGGGATTTGATGAATGCCACCGATGCTGCAATTAACGTAGCCACCTACTGGACCCAACGATCTAGGGAGTTGTCCATCGATTCGAAAAAAAAGACCCAAAATACTATCTCACTGTGTAGGGGAAGTGAACATGAGGTAACGTGAGCTGCCAATCCATATAATCAAGATGGAATGACAGCTCACTCCATGATCACTTCACCCAAGCCTTCACTTCGACATGTTTACAGAATGGACCGGCAGTTCACCTAAGTTCACACGGTTAGACGTTGACAGACTAGACCGGCTGTACAACGTTAATTAAAGCAAACACATTCAAACTACATCATCATCACTATCATCATATTAGCCGAAAGACGTCCACTGCTGGACATAGGCCTCCCCCAAGCGCCGCCACAACGACCGGTCCTGTGCGTTTCGCATCCATCGGCTACCCGCGACCTTCACCAGATCATCGGTCCACCTTGAGGGAGGCCTTCCAACGTTTCGTCTTCCGGTACGCGGTTGCCACTCCAGAACTTTTCGGCCCCATCGACCATCTGTTCTGCGAGCAATGTGCCCTGCCCACTGCCACTTTAGTTTGGCGATCCTTCGGGCTATGTCGGTAACCTTGGTTCTCTTGCGAATATCATTATTCCTGATTCGGTCACGCAAGGAAATTCCAAGCATTGACCTCTTCATTGCGTTTTGAGTGACTTTAAGCCTTCTGTTGAGGCCCATTGTAGGTATACGAAGATTTATGTACTTATGTAGATTGTGACCCAAACTACATAAGTACATAAATTTACGTATATCTACAAACCCGTGATCGAACACAACACATCAGGCTTCTGATAATGACCTTGTACCGTCAATCAATACGTTGCATACACGCTTCTATAGTACCTATGATTTACATGGAGGCTGTACATAGATGCATTTACAGGGAATCTGGGCGAGGCCGCTTGATACCGGTGGGCGGTTGTTAAGGGTAGGCTAGCGTTTTGTAGTTCCTGCAAAATATTGTTGTATGATAATGATAACGAAAGGTCAACTTGTTGGAATAAAAGTTTAATAATAAGCCCTTTATTCTGAACTTACTGTTGCCCGCGACTTCGTTCGCGTGTACATAGATACCTATGTCGTAAAACAAAAAGATGTCGCTAGTTCTGAATATTGATAAATTACGGTGTTGAGGTAAAGAATATCACGTAAATCAGAGTGCCTCCTGGGCTTAGACCTCCTCTAGCATTTTCCATTCTGTCTCGCGCTACCCTTCTCCAGTGATGTCCAGCCGTCAGCCTAAGTCGTCCGCCCATCAAAATAAAACTATACCTAGGCTACTACCAATGCTTTAACTATTCTACTCTTCGTATTAGTCTCGCTTTTTGGTAAGTTATTTTGGTATAGGTTGATTATTTTTAGGTCTTTATATTGCCAAAAACTTAAACCTGCGACTTTGCTGCTGTAGCCCTTTTTTAAGGATGGAAAATTATCAAATGACTCCTCCCGCTCTGGGTGAAGCAGAAGGGAGTGTCTGACTCTTACTGACTAAAACCCATTCTTGTTCCTCCTAATGGCCTTTGCGTTCCAGTGCCGCGGTGACTCTGGTTGCTGCTCAGTAGCGTAGCTAGCATGGGTGACATCCGGGGCGGATAATGTGGTGTTAAACTGCAAATGAACCCCCCCTCCCCAATAATGATGAGTTGCGCCTTTGGCGTTTCGTTCTGGTGACGGCAATCGCAAGCCATTTTTCGGAAGGGAGGAGGGAAGATGTGCCATTTGCGCTGCAGGTTTTTATTTTCAGGAATGTTCTTACATCATACTTACTTACAAACAAAATCTCGAAAATTTGATTATTTTGATTTGGTTTTCATCATTATCTAAGCCCAACTTTGTCGAGTAACGCAAGTAAACTCAAGAATTAAAAGAGGGCAGAACACAAGAGCGAGCGCAGCGAGCTCGAAAATTTTCGCATCCCACCTCGGATACGTTTTATATTCTTTTTATCATTCATACTTAAATAGAAATAACTTTATGGAGTGATGCAAGAAAGCTCATTAACTGAGAGAGGGCAGAACACAAGAGCGAGCGAAGCGAGCTTGAAAATTCATGCACCCCAACTTAGAAAGGTTTTATTTTCTTTTGATAATTTCAGACACAAATATAGTGATTTTATTGAGACGTACAGGAACGCTCGAGAAAAAAGCGAGCGAAGCGAGCTCGAAATTTCTTACACTCCGTCGCGTACGGGTTTCATTACGTCGCCCGATAAGGGGTGACACCCGACTGTGACAAAAAGTCAACGAATGAGTGTCTCGGAAGGATTTTTATTGTATTTTGATCATTCATACAGAAATTTAAGTTTTTTGTTGATTTAGTTGATAGAAAAACTCAGGAAGTCAGGGCAAAATGCAAGAGCGAGCGAAGCGAGCTCAAAAATTTTTGCACCCTACTCCCGACAGGTTTCATTGCGTCAAACGTTAAGGGGTGCCACCCGGTAGTGACAAAAACCAGTCAACGAGCGGTCGGGTGTCACCCGGTGCGCGCCGCCCCCCCCCCGCCCCCCCTCGCTACGCTACTGTTGATGCTGTAGCCTATTGCACTATGCTTATGCCCTATGGTAGTCAGCGATATTGCGACGGTCTAATAGGCAACATGCAATATTTTCATTTTTGCTTTAATTTTAAAGAACTCCATCTAGAATAGACCACCACATAAATAAGAAATGAAAACGCTTTAATTTATTGCCAAAATTGCGTTTTTAAACCGACATTTTAAATTTTCGCGCGAAAACGGACGATGACGGTACTCCTGTCTGCCACTGTTCAAGAACTGTCCTAACTCAAAGACGTTGCATTTTCGTTATCATAACAGCAGTGACGTCACTAAACACATTCATTCACATTACTTTAATTCATTATTTTTGTTAAAATTCGATCTTAACTAAAATAAAAACGTTGCAATGACCTTTATTTTATACTTTTTTATCATTTTATTAAGAACGTTTTCATAAATTCTGTATTTGCATTTTCTCTATAGGGTATTTTACTGAAAAAATCTAATTAATCCGTCAGATAGATTTCTAAAAAATATTGAACAAGTATTTTTTCTTTTTTCACGTAAACAGATAATGACGAAGATATAGTACGTTGAAAACTCGCGTGACGTCACTACGATAGTACAATTTTACTAGCGAATTGACGTCACCAGCCCCCTCTCCCGAGTTTTGATGCGTTTTATTCATTGATTTACAAAAACAAAAAATACGTGTCCATTATTTTTCAATACTCTAACTGACGGACTAAATAGATTTGCAATTTATTGATGGTTGAAACTAGCCTTTTGTCTATCAGTGAAATAGTATCAGAATCGGATCAGTATTTCCAGAAATTAACTTTTACATCAGATATAAACAAACAAATTAGATTTTACTGGTTCCTTTCCTATTGTTCTGCACTTATATTGTTTCTCATTCATCTGAATCTGGATGTAGCTTCCGCTTATCTACTTTGCCACTGTGGTGTTACGAAGTCTACAAATTAGAAATTCAATTTTGTTTAATCTAGTTAGGTTGCAAGTCGGAATCAAATTGAGATTTTGATTTGATATTTTAAAAGCTCATCTTAGGTGTGTCAAGGACGCGGCTTTATGCAATAATAGTTATTTATGATATTAGTGCGGTAAGTTGGTTTTTACAAACGAGTAGACGAATGTAACTTCCCATAGTCACGAGTTTGTAAATACCAATCTCCGCACGTATATCATACAACATTTTTCGACACATTTGCGAGAAAAACTGTGAGACTAACTAAACTTTGTTTTTAGATATCAGTCGGAAAGTCGCAACCATTTTTGCAGTAAAATGGCTCGAATTTGCAAATTTAAAATAAGAACTACGTCTTTCGTCTTGACTCACAAACGCATATGAGCGCTTCCAAGGAGGTTCAATCATTCTGCTTATTAACTGCTATCTTTTATTATTTTGCTGATATTCTATTTTTAAAACTGAACTTCAAAATACTTAAAATGAATAAGCACTAGTGATTTTGGATGTTCCATTTTTAATTTGCAGGGTACAGAGACGAGCAAAAAGCCTTAAAAAGAGTTATTATCGTAAATAGTTGAAATTTTTACAGATTGTGTATTGCTATTGTCTCTGTAACAACATAAAATTAAGGTTTATGGTACGGAGACGCACTAGGCCGGTTTTTTATTTATTTACACTTATTAGAGTAGTGATATACCCGTATTTAATGCAACAAGGTATTCTTTACCAGTCAACCTTTGGGATAAACTAGGTGCTCAAAGTAGTTTTCTACAAATAAATAATATTTAAAATAGAAATTAGTTTCAGAAATATACTAATAAAAAACAATACCTACACATACCTAAACAATCAGATAAACATTCGTAAAATTATATCATTTATACACTGTGTTCTTCACGTTATCCATAAACTTTAGCAAACGCTTCTATAGTTTTAACAAATCAAATCAAACAATCGAAGTAGTACTTAAAAAGGCTTCGTTATATTTGTAGTTTCATTTAACTGAGCTATGCAGTATGAAAGGGACTTAATGCAATTAAAATGAAAAATCTATCAAATGCTAATTTAATTTCATTTGTTTTTCGTTGCCAATTTGGATAAAAAGGCATGCATATCGGATGATTTTCGTTTTCATGAAGATTAACAAAAAATAAGAACTGATTAATGTGTCCATAATGAAAAAGTTTATTTTCATGTTCTGAACATCCGGTTGAAGTTTATGTATGTATATCGTTCGGAACACGGTGTATATTATGTATATTAAAATATTAAACTAATAAATATTATGATAAATGCCTTACCCAATGTCAAAAGCAGTGATTGTGACATAGTATTGAAAAGGGAAAAACTAGAATTTGTCGATAAAACGGTTTTCCTGGGAATTACGCTTGACCCAAGGCTACAATTGGGCCCTCATATAACATCTCTTTCAGGACGGCTAAGTTCAGCAGCTTATGCTGTTAGGAAAATCCGCCAATTAACGGATGTCGATACCACGAGACTGGTCTATTTTTGTTACTTTCACAGTATCATTTCTTACGGTATTTTACTATGGGGATGGGCTGCAGAAATTGAGTCTATTTTTATTCTGCAGAAAAGAGCCATCAAAGCGATATACAATCTCTGCCGGCGCGATTCTCTAAGGGAACTGTTTAAGAATATTAACATCATGACGGTGCCTTGTCAATACATTTACGAAAACATCATGTGTGTCTATATGTCAGAAAGAATTTACATCTTTTTAGTAAAAGAGGCGACAGACATAATTATGGTACTAGAAATAGGGACCAATTAGTTCAACCAGGTTTCAGACTGGCTAAAGTAGCCTCATCTTTCATGGGGTACTGTTTAAAATGTTATAATAAGATACCTCCCCATATATTAGAACTTAATGGACAAAATTTAAATCTTGAATTAAACGCACACTACGCAGGCAAGCATATTATAAGTTGGGGTATTATATTGAAGATAAAAATGCTTGGCTGAATGCTGGTCCTGCTCCACAGCCACTAGGGCGCACAAAATAAACTGTTAGCATTTGGAAACATTGTTGGACCGGCTGAAGATTGGAAGAAACCAATATTTGCATTGTATAGACTTAATTTATTTAGCATTGTATAATTTCATCCATTTTAACGGCACATGTGTGAGTACTGTGTATCTTAAACTTAAGCTATAGCTATCAGTTTTAGGCGTGTTTTTGACTTGAAGTAGGTACCCTGGCGGTTGGGAGTGTCATGCTCACTCAAAAGTCTAGCTGATAGTGGTGCGTTGGATCATTTGGCTCCCTTCAAAATGGTTGAGCCGAATGGTGCTAGCGCATGCGTCATGTTCGTGAACGGGCGCTGTCAGTTGGGACTGGTCATTTCTCAGCTGCCATGGTTTATTTTAAATATTTCTTTGAATTTTTTCTTTTTTTCCGGACGCTTTTATCCTGTTCGTCTTTTACACCGTTCTCACATATATGTATAATTTCAACATGATGTAAACAAAACTTTGTAACAATTCATTATTTTTAAAAGAGTTTCCGTGGAGTTTCTTGCACGTTCTTCTCCATAGAGATCTACGTTTTGGAACGTGCAAATAGCTTCATCTTTTTGGACCGACCGACATTGACATTTCAAAAGTGCCTGTAAATGGTTTATTTGAAATAAATATTTTGAGTTTGAGTTTGCCAAACACACTTTCTAAATCAGAGAAAAAGAACTCATAAAATAATAGATATTAATTTCTTTTTGAAATAAACTGAAACCTACTTACTAGAAAAACCTTTAGAATAGTTTCCGTGAAAGCCTGCCCTTAACTGGCTTCAATGTATTTGTGTTATAAATAGAACTACGTGGAAACCAACGCGGGGGATGAATTCTGCGTGGAAATGAAATGGAACATGAAATGTTTTTTATTATTTCTTGTTGTTTGTTTATTGAAAACGAGATTGAACAAACTATATGCTTGCTATTGCAGGTATAGTGCATGTATATTATTTATTTTATTAGCTGGTGGAACCACTTCAGTAAATTGATTTAAAAAAAGATTACGACGAATTGAGAACCTACCCTTCTTAAAGTCGGTTATAAATAAACATCATCGTTCCATTCTTGCTTTTAGAATGTTGGAGATCGCAGTTTGTTGTTATTAGTGGACAGGAGAACGATGGGAACCTTTGTGGAATGGGGGCTACCGTTTTTGTACTCACCGGTTGGCGCCACTGTCGAGTATAGTTCTTAATCATTGTAAAATATATAATCTGCAATGTTTACAGTGCAATGTGTTCTCGTTTCATGAAATAAATATTTTTATTATTATTAATTATCATGGCATTAAAGTTATTATTACGTGCATGTGAACAAAGTTAGAAGAAAAAATATATATGACGCCGTAAAAGTGCGATTTAATCTAAACTAATATATAAAGCTGAAGAGTTTGTTTGTTTGAACGCGCTTATCTCAGGAACTACTGGTCCGATTTGAAAAATTGTTTCAGTGTTAGATAGCCTATTTATCGTGGAAGGCTATAGGCTATATCATCACGCTAAGACTAGTAGGAGCGGAGCAGTAATGAAACATGTGACGCAGACGAATTTGCGCGGGTCAGCTAGTACAACATAAATAGTGTCGCAGTGTTACGTGGACTCATCATAATAGAAAAAAGGAGATAATATACATATTTCCAACTAAAAAGAAAGTTCAATGCTGTGGTCGGTAGAAACGTAACTTATCTGCTATAGCCAGGCTGTTTTAGTAAAATATTCACAAAAATTAAAACAAATAAGTAAATAAACTCGATTCAAAAGCTAACCAACAGTGAAATTTGACACTACGGTCCGAAGACCTCACGCTACACTAGCTCCTCTAGCGGTGAATACAAACGCGAACTCATTATAAGCTGTAAAAAAAATCAGCTGTTCAGCAGTCGATTCTGTAAACATGTCGAAGTGAAGTCTTAGGTATAGTGATCACGAAGTGAGCTGTCAATCAATACGCTTGTCCACTGAAAAAATCTAATTAGTCCGTCAGTTAGATTATCAAATAATATTTGACCTGTTTTTTTCTTTTGTTACGTAAACCTAAATTGATGAAGATACGACGCTTTAAAATTCTCAATACGTCACGCCGTGGTGTATAATTTTTAGTGCGTTCTGACGTCACGAGCCCCCACTCCCGAGTTGTGATGTGTTTTATTTATGTCAATATTCATTGATTTACGAAAACAAAAAATACGTGTCCATTATTTTTCAATACTCTAACTGACGGACTAAATAGATTTGCAATTTATTGATGGTTGAAACTAGCCTTTTGTCTATCAGTGAAATAGTATCAGAATCGGATCAGTATTTCCAGAAATTAACTTTTACATCAGATATAAACAAACAAATTAGATTTTACTGGTTCCTTTCCTATTGTTCTGCACTTATATTGTTTCTCATTCATCTGAATCTGGATGTAGCTTCCGCTTATCTACTTTGCCACTGTGGTGTTACGAAGTCTACAAATTAGAAATTCAATTTTGTTTAATCTAGTTAGGTTGCAAGTCGGAATCAAATTGAGATTTTGATTTGATATTTTAAAAGCTCATCTTAGGTGTGTCAAGGACGCGGCTTTATGCAATAATAGTTATTTATGATATTAGTGCGGTAAGTTGGTTTTTACAAACGAGTAGACGAATGTAACTTCCCATAGTCACGAGTTTGTAAATACCAATCTCCGCACGTATATCATACAACATTTTTCGACACATTTGCGAGAAAAACTGTGAGACTAACTAAACTTTGTTTTTAGATATCAGTCGGAAAGTCGCAACCATTTTTGCAGTAAAATGGCTCGAATTTGCAAATTTAAAATAAGAACTACGTCTTTCGTCTTGACTCACAAACGCATATGAGCGCTTCCAAGGAGGTTCAATCATTCTGCTTATTAACTGCTATCTTTTATTATTTTGCTGATATTCTATTTTTAAAACTGAACTTCAAAATACTTAAAATGAATAAGCACTAGTGATTTTGGATGTTCCATTTTTAATTTGCAGGGTACAGAGACGAGCAAAAAGCCTTAAAAAGAGTTATTATCGTAAATAGTTGAAATTTTTACAGATTGTGTATTGCTATTGTCTCTGTAACAACATAAAATTAAGGTTTATGGTACGGAGACGCACTAGGCCGGTTTTTTATTTATTTACACTTATTAGAGTAGTGATATACCCGTATTTAATGCAACAAGGTATTCTTTACCAGTCAACCTTTGGGATAAACTAGGTGCTCAAAGTAGTTTTCTACAAATAAATAATATTTAAAATAGAAATTAGTTTCAGAAATATACTAATAAAAAACAATACCTACACATACCTAAACAATCAGATAAACATTCGTAAAATTATATCATTTATACACTGTGTTCTTCACGTTATCCATAAACTTTAGCAAACGCTTCTATAGTTTTAACAAATCAAATCAAACAATCGAAGTAGTACTTAAAAAGGCTTCGTTATATTTGTAGTTTCATTTAACTGAGCTATGCAGTATGAAAGGGACTTAATGCAATTAAAATGAAAAATCTATCAAATGCTAATTTAATTTCATTTGTTTTTCGTTGCCAATTTGGATAAAAAGGCATGCATATCGGATGATTTTCGTTTTCATGAAGATTAACAAAAAATAAGAACTGATTAATGTGTCCATAATGAAAAAGTTTATTTTCATGTTCTGAACATCCGGTTGAAGTTTATGTATGTATATCGTTCGGAACACGGTGTATATTATGTATATTAAAATATTAAACTAATAAATATTATGATAAATGCCTTACCCAATGTCAAAAGCAGTGATTGTGACATAGTATTGAAAAGGGAAAAACTAGAATTTGTCGATAAAACGGTTTTCCTGGGAATTACGCTTGACCCAAGGCTACAATTGGGCCCTCATATAACATCTCTTTCAGGACGGCTAAGTTCAGCAGCTTATGCTGTTAGGAAAATCCGCCAATTAACGGATGTCGATACCACGAGACTGGTCTATTTTTGTTACTTTCACAGTATCATTTCTTACGGTATTTTACTATGGGGATGGGCTGCAGAAATTGAGTCTATTTTTATTCTGCAGAAAAGAGCCATCAAAGCGATATACAATCTCTGCCGGCGCGATTCTCTAAGGGAACTGTTTAAGAATATTAACATCATGACGGTGCCTTGTCAATACATTTACGAAAACATCATGTGTGTCTATATGTCAGAAAGAATTTACATCTTTTTAGTAAAAGAGGCGACAGACATAATTATGGTACTAGAAATAGGGACCAATTAGTTCAACCAGGTTTCAGACTGGCTAAAGTAGCCTCATCTTTCATGGGGTACTGTTTAAAATGTTATAATAAGATACCTCCCCATATATTAGAACTTAATGGACAAAATTTAAATCTTGAATTAAACGCACACTACGCAGGCAAGCATATTATAAGTTGGGGTATTATATTGAAGATAAAAATGCTTGGCTGAATGCTGGTCCTGCTCCACAGCCACTAGGGCGCACAAAATAAACTGTTAGCATTTGGAAACATTGTTAGACCGGCTGAAGATTGGAAGAAACCAATATTTGCATTGTATAGACTTAATTTATTTAGCATTGTATAATTTCATCCATTTTAACGGCACATGTGTGAGTACTGTGTATCTTAAACTTAAGCTATAGCTATCAGTTTTAGGCGTGTTTTTGACTTGAAGTAGGTACCCTGGCGGTTGGGAGTGTCATGCTCACTCAAAAGTCTAGCTGATAGTGGTGCGTTGGATCATTTGGCTCCCTTCAAAATGGTTGAGCCGAATGGTGCTAGCGCATGCGTCATGTTCGTGAACGGGCGCTGTCAGTTGGGACTGGTCATTTCTCAGCTGCCATGGTTTATTTTAAATATTTCTTTGAATTTTTTCTTTTTTTCCGGACGCTTTTATCCTGTTCGTCTTTTACACCGTTCTCACATATATGTATAATTTCAACATGATGTAAACAAAACTTTGTAACAATTCATTATTTTTAAAAGAGTTTCCGTGGAGTTTCTTGCACGTTCTTCTCCATAGAGATCTACGTTTTGGAACGTGCAAATAGCTTCATCTTTTTGGACCGACCGACATTGACATTTCAAAAGTGCCTGTAAATGGTTTATTTGAAATAAATATTTTGAGTTTGAGTTTGCCAAACACACTTTCTAAATCAGAGAAAAAGAACTCATAAAATAATAGATATTAATTTCTTTTTGAAATAAACTGAAACCTACTTACTAGAAAAACCTTTAGAATAGTTTCCGTGAAAGCCTGCCCTTAACTGGCTTCAATGTATTTGTGTTATAAATAGAACTACGTGGAAACCAACGCGGGGGATGAATTCTGCGTGGAAATGAAATGGAACATGAAATGTTTTTTATTATTTCTTGTTGTTTGTTTATTGAAAACGAGATTGAACAAACTATATGCTTGCTATTGCAGGTATAGTGCATGTATATTATTTATTTTATTAGCTGGTGGAACCACTTCAGTAAATTGATTTAAAAAAAGATTACGACGAATTGAGAACCTACCCTTCTTAAAGTCGGTTATAAATAAACATCATCGTTCCATTCTTGCTTTTAGAATGTTGGAGATCGCAGTTTGTTGTTATTAGTGGACAGGAGAACGATGGGAACCTTTGTGGAATGGGGGCTACCGTTTTTGTACTCACCGGTTGGCGCCACTGTCGAGTATAGTTCTTAATCATTGTAAAATATATAATCTGCAATGTTTACAGTGCAATGTGTTCTCGTTTCATGAAATAAATATTTTTATTATTATTAATTATCATGGCATTAAAGTTATTATTACGTGCATGTGAACAAAGTTAGAAGAAAAAATATATATGACGCCGTAAAAGTGCGATTTAATCTAAACTAATATATAAAGCTGAAGAGTTTGTTTGTTTGAACGCGCTTATCTCAGGAACTACTGGTCCGATTTGAAAAATTGTTTCAGTGTTAGATAGCCTATTTATCGTGGAAGGCTATAGGCTATATCATCACGCTAAGACTAGTAGGAGCGGAGCAGTAATGAAACATGTGACGCAGACGAATTTGCGCGGGTCAGCTAGTACAACATAAATAGTGTCGCAGTGTTACGTGGACTCATCATAATAGAAAAAAGGAGATAATATACATATTTCCAACTAAAAAGAAAGTTCAATGCTGTGGTCGGTAGAAACGTAACTTATCTGCTATAGCCAGGCTGTTTTAGTAAAATATTCACAAAAATTAAAACAAATAAGTAAATAAACTCGATTCAAAAGCTAACCAACAGTGAAATTTGACACTACGGTCCGAAGACCTCACGCTACACTAGCTCCTCTAGCGGTGAATACAAACGCGAACTCATTATAAGCTGTAAAAAAAATCAGCTGTTCAGCAGTCGATTCTGTAAACATGTCGAAGTGAAGTCTTAGGTATAGTGATCACGAAGTGAGCTGTCAATCAATACGCTTGTCCACTGAAAAAATCTAATTAGTCCGTCAGTTAGATTATCAAATAATATTTGACCTGTTTTTTTCTTTTGTTACGTAAACCTAAATTGATGAAGATACGACGCTTTAAAATTCTCAATACGTCACGCCGTGGTGTATAATTTTTAGTGCGTTCTGACGTCACGAGCCCCCACTCCCGAGTTGTGATGTGTTTTATTTATGTCAATATTCATTGATTTACGAAAACAAAAAATACGTGTCCATTATTTTTCAATACTCTAACTGACGGACTAAATAGATTTGCAATTTATTGATGGTTGAAACTAGCCTTTTGTCTATCAGTGAAATAGTATCAGAATCGGATCAGTATTTCCAGAAATTAACTTTTACATCAGATATAAACAAACAAATTAGATTTTACTGGTTCCTTTCCTATTGTTCTGCACTTATATTGTTTCTCATTCATCTGAATCTGGATGTAGCTTCCGCTTATCTACTTTGCCACTGTGGTGTTACGAAGTCTACAAATTAGAAATTCAATTTTGTTTAATCTAGTTAGGTTGCAAGTCGGAATCAAATTGAGATTTTGATTTGATATTTTAAAAGCTCATCTTAGGTGTGTCAAGGACGCGGCTTTATGCAATAATAGTTATTTATGATATTAGTGCGGTAAGTTGGTTTTTACAAACGAGTAGACGAATGTAACTTCCCATAGTCACGAGTTTGTAAATACCAATCTCCGCACGTATATCATACAACATTTTTCGACACATTTGCGAGAAAAACTGTGAGACTAACTAAACTTTGTTTTTAGATATCAGTCGGAAAGTCGCAACCATTTTTGCAGTAAAATGGCTCGAATTTGCAAATTTAAAATAAGAACTACGTCTTTCGTCTTGACTCACAAACGCATATGAGCGCTTCCAAGGAGGTTCAATCATTCTGCTTATTAACTGCTATCTTTTATTATTTTGCTGATATTCTATTTTTAAAACTGAACTTCAAAATACTTAAAATGAATAAGCACTAGTGATTTTGGATGTTCCATTTTTAATTTGCAGGGTACAGAGACGAGCAAAAAGCCTTAAAAAGAGTTATTATCGTAAATAGTTGAAATTTTTACAGATTGTGTATTGCTATTGTCTCTGTAACAACATAAAATTAAGGTTTATGGTACGGAGACGCACTAGGCCGGTTTTTTATTTATTTACACTTATTAGAGTAGTGATATACCCGTATTTAATGCAACAAGGTATTCTTTACCAGTCAACCTTTGGGATAAACTAGGTGCTCAAAGTAGTTTTCTACAAATAAATAATATTTAAAATAGAAATTAGTTTCAGAAATATACTAATAAAAAACAATACCTACACATACCTAAACAATCAGATAAACATTCGTAAAATTATATCATTTATACACTGTGTTCTTCACGTTATCCATAAACTTTAGCAAACGCTTCTATAGTTTTAACAAATCAAATCAAACAATCGAAGTAGTACTTAAAAAGGCTTCGTTATATTTGTAGTTTCATTTAACTGAGCTATGCAGTATGAAAGGGACTTAATGCAATTAAAATGAAAAATCTATCAAATGCTAATTTAATTTCATTTGTTTTTCGTTGCCAATTTGGATAAAAAGGCATGCATATCGGATGATTTTCGTTTTCATGAAGATTAACAAAAAATAAGAACTGATTAATGTGTCCATAATGAAAAAGTTTATTTTCATGTTCTGAACATCCGGTTGAAGTTTATGTATGTATATCGTTCGGAACACGGTGTATATTATGTATATTAAAATATTAAACTAATAAATATTATGATAAATGCCTTACCCAATGTCAAAAGCAGTGATTGTGACATAGTATTGAAAAGGGAAAAACTAGAATTTGTCGATAAAACGGTTTTCCTGGGAATTACGCTTGACCCAAGGCTACAATTGGGCCCTCATATAACATCTCTTTCAGGACGGCTAAGTTCAGCAGCTTATGCTGTTAGGAAAATCCGCCAATTAACGGATGTCGATACCACGAGACTGGTCTATTTTTGTTACTTTCACAGTATCATTTCTTACGGTATTTTACTATGGGGATGGGCTGCAGAAATTGAGTCTATTTTTATTCTGCAGAAAAGAGCCATCAAAGCGATATACAATCTCTGCCGGCGCGATTCTCTAAGGGAACTGTTTAAGAATATTAACATCATGACGGTGCCTTGTCAATACATTTACGAAAACATCATGTGTGTCTATATGTCAGAAAGAATTTACATCTTTTTAGTAAAAGAGGCGACAGACATAATTATGGTACTAGAAATAGGGACCAATTAGTTCAACCAGGTTTCAGACTGGCTAAAGTAGCCTCATCTTTCATGGGGTACTGTTTAAAATGTTATAATAAGATACCTCCCCATATATTAGAACTTAATGGACAAAATTTAAATCTTGAATTAAACGCACACTACGCAGGCAAGCATATTATAAGTTGGGGTATTATATTGAAGATAAAAATGCTTGGCTGAATGCTGGTCCTGCTCCACAGCCACTAGGGCGCACAAAATAAACTGTTAGCATTTGGAAACATTGTTGGACCGGCTGAAGATTGGAAGAAACCAATATTTGCATTGTATAGACTTAATTTATTTAGCATTGTATAATTTCATCCATTTTAACGGCACATGTGTGAGTACTGTGTATCTTAAACTTAAGCTATAGCTATCAGTTTTAGGCGTGTTTTTGACTTGAAGTAGGTACCCTGGCGGTTGGGAGTGTCATGCTCACTCAAAAGTCTAGCTGATAGTGGTGCGTTGGATCATTTGGCTCCCTTCAAAATGGTTGAGCCGAATGGTGCTAGCGCATGCGTCATGTTCGTGAACGGGCGCTGTCAGTTGGGACTGGTCATTTCTCAGCTGCCATGGTTTATTTTAAATATTTCTTTGAATTTTTTCTTTTTTTCCGGACGCTTTTATCCTGTTCGTCTTTTACACCGTTCTCACATATATGTATAATTTCAACATGATGTAAACAAAACTTTGTAACAATTCATTATTTTTAAAAGAGTTTCCGTGGAGTTTCTTGCACGTTCTTCTCCATAGAGATCTACGTTTTGGAACGTGCAAATAGCTTCATCTTTTTGGACCGACCGACATTGACATTTCAAAAGTGCCTGTAAATGGTTTATTTGAAATAAATATTTTGAGTTTGAGTTTGCCAAACACACTTTCTAAATCAGAGAAAAAGAACTCATAAAATAATAGATATTAATTTCTTTTTGAAATAAACTGAAACCTACTTACTAGAAAAACCTTTAGAATAGTTTCCGTGAAAGCCTGCCCTTAACTGGCTTCAATGTATTTGTGTTATAAATAGAACTACGTGGAAACCAACGCGGGGGATGAATTCTGCGTGGAAATGAAATGGAACATGAAATGTTTTTTATTATTTCTTGTTGTTTGTTTATTGAAAACGAGATTGAACAAACTATATGCTTGCTATTGCAGGTATAGTGCATGTATATTATTTATTTTATTAGCTGGTGGAACCACTTCAGTAAATTGATTTAAAAAAAGATTACGACGAATTGAGAACCTACCCTTCTTAAAGTCGGTTATAAATAAACATCATCGTTCCATTCTTGCTTTTAGAATGTTGGAGATCGCAGTTTGTTGTTATTAGTGGACAGGAGAACGATGGGAACCTTTGTGGAATGGGGGCTACCGTTTTTGTACTCACCGGTTGGCGCCACTGTCGAGTATAGTTCTTAATCATTGTAAAATATATAATCTGCAATGTTTACAGTGCAATGTGTTCTCGTTTCATGAAATAAATATTTTTATTATTATTAATTATCATGGCATTAAAGTTATTATTACGTGCATGTGAACAAAGTTAGAAGAAAAAATATATATGACGCCGTAAAAGTGCGATTTAATCTAAACTAATATATAAAGCTGAAGAGTTTGTTTGTTTGAACGCGCTTATCTCAGGAACTACTGGTCCGATTTGAAAAATTGTTTCAGTGTTAGATAGCCTATTTATCGTGGAAGGCTATAGGCTATATCATCACGCTAAGACTAGTAGGAGCGGAGCAGTAATGAAACATGTGACGCAGACGAATTTGCGCGGGTCAGCTAGTACAACATAAATAGTGTCGCAGTGTTACGTGGACTCATCATAATAGAAAAAAGGAGATAATATACATATTTCCAACTAAAAAGAAAGTTCAATGCTGTGGTCGGTAGAAACGTAACTTATCTGCTATAGCCAGGCTGTTTTAGTAAAATATTCACAAAAATTAAAACAAATAAGTAAATAAACTCGATTCAAAAGCTAACCAACAGTGAAATTTGACACTACGGTCCGAAGACCTCACGCTACACTAGCTCCTCTAGCGGTGAATACAAACGCGAACTCATTATAAGCTGTAAAAAAAATCAGCTGTTCAGCAGTCGATTCTGTAAACATGTCGAAGTGAAGTCTTAGGTATAGTGATCACGAAGTGAGCTGTCAATCAATACGCTTGTCCACTGAAAAAATCTAATTAGTCCGTCAGTTAGATTATCAAATAATATTTGACCTGTTTTTTTCTTTTGTTACGTAAACCTAAATTGATGAAGATACGACGCTTTAAAATTCTCAATACGTCACGCCGTGGTGTATAATTTTTAGTGCGTTCTGACGTCACGAGCCCCCACTCCCGAGTTGTGATGTGTTTTATTTATGTCAATATTCATTGATTTACGAAAACAAAAAATACGTGTCCATTATTTTTCAATACTCTAACTGACGGACTAAATAGATTTGCAATTTATTGATGGTTGAAACTAGCCTTTTGTCTATCAGTGAAATAGTATCAGAATCGGATCAGTATTTCCAGAAATTAACTTTTACATCAGATATAAACAAACAAATTAGATTTTACTGGTTCCTTTCCTATTGTTCTGCACTTATATTGTTTCTCATTCATCTGAATCTGGATGTAGCTTCCGCTTATCTACTTTGCCACTGTGGTGTTACGAAGTCTACAAATTAGAAATTCAATTTTGTTTAATCTAGTTAGGTTGCAAGTCGGAATCAAATTGAGATTTTGATTTGATATTTTAAAAGCTCATCTTAGGTGTGTCAAGGACGCGGCTTTATGCAATAATAGTTATTTATGATATTAGTGCGGTAAGTTGGTTTTTACAAACGAGTAGACGAATGTAACTTCCCATAGTCACGAGTTTGTAAATACCAATCTCCGCACGTATATCATACAACATTTTTCGACACATTTGCGAGAAAAACTGTGAGACTAACTAAACTTTGTTTTTAGATATCAGTCGGAAAGTCGCAACCATTTTTGCAGTAAAATGGCTCGAATTTGCAAATTTAAAATAAGAACTACGTCTTTCGTCTTGACTCACAAACGCATATGAGCGCTTCCAAGGAGGTTCAATCATTCTGCTTATTAACTGCTATCTTTTATTATTTTGCTGATATTCTATTTTTAAAACTGAACTTCAAAATACTTAAAATGAATAAGCACTAGTGATTTTGGATGTTCCATTTTTAATTTGCAGGGTACAGAGACGAGCAAAAAGCCTTAAAAAGAGTTATTATCGTAAATAGTTGAAATTTTTACAGATTGTGTATTGCTATTGTCTCTGTAACAACATAAAATTAAGGTTTATGGTACGGAGACGCACTAGGCCGGTTTTTTATTTATTTACACTTATTAGAGTAGTGATATACCCGTATTTAATGCAACAAGGTATTCTTTACCAGTCAACCTTTGGGATAAACTAGGTGCTCAAAGTAGTTTTCTACAAATAAATAATATTTAAAATAGAAATTAGTTTCAGAAATATACTAATAAAAAACAATACCTACACATACCTAAACAATCAGATAAACATTCGTAAAATTATATCATTTATACACTGTGTTCTTCACGTTATCCATAAACTTTAGCAAACGCTTCTATAGTTTTAACAAATCAAATCAAACAATCGAAGTAGTACTTAAAAAGGCTTCGTTATATTTGTAGTTTCATTTAACTGAGCTATGCAGTATGAAAGGGACTTAATGCAATTAAAATGAAAAATCTATCAAATGCTAATTTAATTTCATTTGTTTTTCGTTGCCAATTTGGATAAAAAGGCATGCATATCGGATGATTTTCGTTTTCATGAAGATTAACAAAAAATAAGAACTGATTAATGTGTCCATAATGAAAAAGTTTATTTTCATGTTCTGAACATCCGGTTGAAGTTTATGTATGTATATCGTTCGGAACACGGTGTATATTATGTATATTAAAATATTAAACTAATAAATATTATGATAAATGCCTTACCCAATGTCAAAAGCAGTGATTGTGACATAGTATTGAAAAGGGAAAAACTAGAATTTGTCGATAAAACGGTTTTCCTGGGAATTACGCTTGACCCAAGGCTACAATTGGGCCCTCATATAACATCTCTTTCAGGACGGCTAAGTTCAGCAGCTTATGCTGTTAGGAAAATCCGCCAATTAACGGATGTCGATACCACGAGACTGGTCTATTTTTGTTACTTTCACAGTATCATTTCTTACGGTATTTTACTATGGGGATGGGCTGCAGAAATTGAGTCTATTTTTATTCTGCAGAAAAGAGCCATCAAAGCGATATACAATCTCTGCCGGCGCGATTCTCTAAGGGAACTGTTTAAGAATATTAACATCATGACGGTGCCTTGTCAATACATTTACGAAAACATCATGTGTGTCTATATGTCAGAAAGAATTTACATCTTTTTAGTAAAAGAGGCGACAGACATAATTATGGTACTAGAAATAGGGACCAATTAGTTCAACCAGGTTTCAGACTGGCTAAAGTAGCCTCATCTTTCATGGGGTACTGTTTAAAATGTTATAATAAGATACCTCCCCATATATTAGAACTTAATGGACAAAATTTAAATCTTGAATTAAACGCACACTACGCAGGCAAGCATATTATAAGTTGGGGTATTATATTGAAGATAAAAATGCTTGGCTGAATGCTGGTCCTGCTCCACAGCCACTAGGGCGCACAAAATAAACTGTTAGCATTTGGAAACATTGTTAGACCGGCTGAAGATTGGAAGAAACCAATATTTGCATTGTATAGACTTAATTTATTTAGCATTGTATAATTTCATCCATTTTAACGGCACATGTGTGAGTACTGTGTATCTTAAACTTAAGCTATAGCTATCAGTTTTAGGCGTGTTTTTGACTTGAAGTAGGTACCCTGGCGGTTGGGAGTGTCATGCTCACTCAAAAGTCTAGCTGATAGTGGTGCGTTGGATCATTTGGCTCCCTTCAAAATGGTTGAGCCGAATGGTGCTAGCGCATGCGTCATGTTCGTGAACGGGCGCTGTCAGTTGGGACTGGTCATTTCTCAGCTGCCATGGTTTATTTTAAATATTTCTTTGAATTTTTTCTTTTTTTCCGGACGCTTTTATCCTGTTCGTCTTTTACACCGTTCTCACATATATGTATAATTTCAACATGATGTAAACAAAACTTTGTAACAATTCATTATTTTTAAAAGAGTTTCCGTGGAGTTTCTTGCACGTTCTTCTCCATAGAGATCTACGTTTTGGAACGTGCAAATAGCTTCATCTTTTTGGACCGACCGACATTGACATTTCAAAAGTGCCTGTAAATGGTTTATTTGAAATAAATATTTTGAGTTTGAGTTTGCCAAACACACTTTCTAAATCAGAGAAAAAGAACTCATAAAATAATAGATATTAATTTCTTTTTGAAATAAACTGAAACCTACTTACTAGAAAAACCTTTAGAATAGTTTCCGTGAAAGCCTGCCCTTAACTGGCTTCAATGTATTTGTGTTATAAATAGAACTACGTGGAAACCAACGCGGGGGATGAATTCTGCGTGGAAATGAAATGGAACATGAAATGTTTTTTATTATTTCTTGTTGTTTGTTTATTGAAAACGAGATTGAACAAACTATATGCTTGCTATTGCAGGTATAGTGCATGTATATTATTTATTTTATTAGCTGGTGGAACCACTTCAGTAAATTGATTTAAAAAAAGATTACGACGAATTGAGAACCTACCCTTCTTAAAGTCGGTTATAAATAAACATCATCGTTCCATTCTTGCTTTTAGAATGTTGGAGATCGCAGTTTGTTGTTATTAGTGGACAGGAGAACGATGGGAACCTTTGTGGAATGGGGGCTACCGTTTTTGTACTCACCGGTTGGCGCCACTGTCGAGTATAGTTCTTAATCATTGTAAAATATATAATCTGCAATGTTTACAGTGCAATGTGTTCTCGTTTCATGAAATAAATATTTTTATTATTATTAATTATCATGGCATTAAAGTTATTATTACGTGCATGTGAACAAAGTTAGAAGAAAAAATATATATGACGCCGTAAAAGTGCGATTTAATCTAAACTAATATATAAAGCTGAAGAGTTTGTTTGTTTGAACGCGCTTATCTCAGGAACTACTGGTCCGATTTGAAAAATTGTTTCAGTGTTAGATAGCCTATTTATCGTGGAAGGCTATAGGCTATATCATCACGCTAAGACTAGTAGGAGCGGAGCAGTAATGAAACATGTGACGCAGACGAATTTGCGCGGGTCAGCTAGTACAACATAAATAGTGTCGCAGTGTTACGTGGACTCATCATAATAGAAAAAAGGAGATAATATACATATTTCCAACTAAAAAGAAAGTTCAATGCTGTGGTCGGTAGAAACGTAACTTATCTGCTATAGCCAGGCTGTTTTAGTAAAATATTCACAAAAATTAAAACAAATAAGTAAATAAACTCGATTCAAAAGCTAACCAACAGTGAAATTTGACACTACGGTCCGAAGACCTCACGCTACACTAGCTCCTCTAGCGGTGAATACAAACGCGAACTCATTATAAGCTGTAAAAAAAATCAGCTGTTCAGCAGTCGATTCTGTAAACATGTCGAAGTGAAGTCTTAGGTATAGTGATCACGAAGTGAGCTGTCAATCAATACGCTTGTCCACTGAAAAAATCTAATTAGTCCGTCAGTTAGATTATCAAATAATATTTGACCTGTTTTTTTCTTTTGTTACGTAAACCTAAATTGATGAAGATACGACGCTTTAAAATTCTCAATACGTCACGCCGTGGTGTATAATTTTTAGTGCGTTCTGACGTCACGAGCCCCCACTCCCGAGTTGTGATGTGTTTTATTTATGTCAATATTCATTGATTTACGAAAACAAAAAATACGTGTCCATTATTTTTCAATACTCTAACTGACGGACTAAATAGATTTACAAAATATTGACAAGCCTAAGCTTGTTGGGCTCGTTTTTTTGTCCTTTCGCATCCAATTCTTCTCGGCTACCTTGACCAGGGTTGGTTCACATAGCTCACGTTGGCTTACTTTATCCTAATTTGCTTGTGTTGTGTGTTCCAGTAACATATTGAAGGCAAAATGATCAAGAAACTCGGATTCTGTATGCTGCTGCTCGCCTGCGCAGCGGCTTTTGAGATGTACGAAGACAGCCGCCCCTTCGGGATGGACCCTAGTGGAGATGAAAACTACATCGTACGTTATTTCGAGATTTTGTTTTAAAGAGCTGATGTTCTTCAAACTGCTGAACAGATTTTCTTAAATTATAGCTAAGAACATTCTCGATCAAGTAACTTTTCAAATAAAAGAAATTAAATTAAAATAGGTTCATCCGTTAAGGAGTTACAGTGCCATAGACAGACACACCATTACACTCATCAAGCTTTAGACACCCCTCTTTTGGTTCGGGGTTAAAAAAATGTTTTGAAAGTAAAAGTCCAATAGGTTTTGAATTTCTCGTATTTTTGTAAACGTCACCGTCAATTCCAAACTCCGTAAGATTGTAAAATATCTGGAGAGATTGAAACTCTCGACAAATTGTCAACTGAACATTTCTACTACAATGATAAGAATCAAAATCTTGTATTCTGTAATCTCTCCGTGTCATTCAGAGAAATTGTGGACTGATATAAACTGGCGACTAATTAGCACACAGGTCTACAATTTATCCTTTGTGTTGTAATAGTAAAGTTGGAAACTTCGGGCCTCATTGGTCTGTGTTGGTGTGAGGTCACGTGAACGCGATAAAGTTACGAAATAAATAGACTTGCCGCTGTCTGATGTTGGTTGGGTTTTTGATGTGAAACATAACCTACTCGTATGCCGTGACGTGACGCCATGTCGTTATGTCCCCACTACGCTGCCCGTTACGGACGGCGAACTTTGGAAATAAAACTTTTTACAAAAAAAACAACCGACTTCCAATAACAAAACACTACAAACTTTAATTACTAACTTTAATTTCGGAAGTCGGTGTTTTTGATTATTTTTTCGTTTTTAACACCGAGTTCCGAAATTAAAAAAAAAAGATTTTTATTTTTCACTTTTTACTGCGTACTCTATTCACAGCGTACCGGTGTGATGTTATGTTATGAACTGGTGTAAACAATAAACAGACATGCGATTTCAGCAATCCCGATCCATTTGCAATCATTTATTGAAGAGTTCCGTTGCCTGCCTCCGAAGTTCTTCATCAGATCTTCATCAAATAGAAATGGGTCCAGTCCGGTTGACAATTGGCGAAAATTTCGCTGAACAAACATTTTTCATGGGATCCCATCATCAGATCTTAATTTATACTCTCCATCATCAGCTCAGTAACATGAGATGATGATTACCAGGCACAAATATCTGAATTCCGTTAGAAAGTTAATCTTCTTCTTCTTATCGTGAGGGCAGTAAGGTCTAAGGACCCCACACACCCTAGTGTCAGAGACATTGTATGTGCCTATAAAATTTGAGGGTTTCCCTCGATTTTCATGGAATCCCATCATCAGGCTCTGACTTGGTGACAGTGGGACCACCTTAAGAGTATAGGCTTCGATTTAAAGAATAATTTTTAAAGTCGGTCCACAAGGGGACCGCGCGACAACTGTGGCGCTAGTAGCGCACAGACCAATAACAAAGCAGTATTTGATGAAAAAATGGGTAAATACTTAGTATTAAAAATGATTACATACTTTCAGTTTGATTAGATCGTCAAAAACTATTTCCTCTTATTTGTACGATCCCAAACCTACCTATAATGTAAGAAAATATGAATCCGATATAATAAACCTTAAAAGAAAACAGACTGCCAATGCCAATGCTGAATACACAAACAAACGAACAAATGAATCTCAAAGACTACAATTACAAACTACAATGGGTTTTTTATATATCAATGACTACAATAGTGTTTTTTTCACTTGTGACTATGGTTCGTGTAGTGGTGGCGCCATCTGAGATCAGCTTTCATTTGCCAAACCCCATTGGCGGAGAAATCGGAAAACATAAAAAAAATCCATACAGCCGAACATAGAACCTCCTCCTTTTTGAAGAAGTCGGTTAAAAATGTACTAAAACAGTGTTTACCCCACATTACGTCGATAAGATTTTTATAAATTAAGTACTTGCTGATCCGGCAAACGTTGTTTTGCCATATTAAACAAAATATGGCATGGTTGATTGGGTGTCTTACAAATTAGACCAGTAGTCATGTCACCGGAAAATTGCACACGTCGTAGAATTATAAAATATCGCGTGATATTGTAAAATATTTTTTCTTAACAGGCCACGGACATGTTGGAAACTATTGAAATTGGTTGGGATTTATTGTATACAAAACGATTTTTAGGGTTACGTAGTCCTGGCACGGAACCCAAAAGAGTTTCGTCATGTCCGTCTGTCTGTCTGTCCGAGGTTTTGCTAAGAGACCGTTAGTACTAGAAAGCTGTAATTTTGTAGGGGTATTTTATCAGTTACGCCGACAAAGTGGTAAATAAAATTTTGCTAAATATTTTTTTTAGGGTAGGACCCCTACATGTGAATTGGGGTTGAATTTTTTTATCGTCGTTTTCCCCATCGTGTGGAATATCGTTGAATAGGTCTTTTAAAATGACTCAGGGGTTGCTAATACTATTTTTCGGTTTATTAATGCTCCATTTACGAAATATTAAACTTTATAGTGCAAGTTTTTGTTCCAGTAGGGCGTCCCCCCTCCTCTAAAATCTAAACTGCTGGAAAAATTCACGATGGTAGTGCATTTCATGAACTTTAATGGGAAATTATAGTAATTAAGATATTTTTTTAGTTTAGCAGTAATAGTCGTTAAACGTTGGATAATTTTGTACCAAATACAAAATCCTTAGAATCTTCTACTATATTGTGATAACGGGCTACTACGGAACTCTACACTGCGCGTGACTCCACACCCACTTGGCCGGTTTTTTTTCATAATATGTCGAGAAATCATAATCTAAAAAATATTTATGACAATCTCTCGGAGCCTGCAATTTTCCGGTAACAATCACGCCAAACACGACTCCAACCTCACCTTCAACTTCCGCAGGATGAGAACTACGACTACCAGGAGCTGGGGCCGTACCACCCGGGCATCCGCGACGACCTGGTGCAGAGCTTGATGCTCTACCAGCTCTTCAACTCTCTGCAGAACAGAGATGATGCCCGCGTTCATATGCGATACAGGTATGTTAAATTTTAGGTCGCATGAATGAAAGTTAAATAGGATTATTCTTGCTGTGAGCGGTAAAAAGTTTTGCGAAGTTGCCTGCCCTGTCCAGGGAATACAACTACAACTTTTGAAAGCTTATTGGAAAGTGCGACTTTAATTAAAGAGTTATAAATAACTATCTATTGCCTGCGACTTCGTACGCACATATTCCGTTCCCGTAGGAATTTCGGGAAATCCTCTCTTAGTGCTCCCCTACTTTATTGCTTTTTACAACCAGAGTTTCGGCATTGTCTGTCAGTCACTAGTGCCAGGTTTCTGAGGTCGTTTATCTGTCCGTTAACCACTAACCAACCAATGGCGTTATGAAAAATAGCGTTAACGGACAGATAAACGACCGATAAAAACCAGCCCACCAGTACCTAACGAAAGATTTTTTTTGAAATATTAGGACAACTATTGATAAATGATGATGATGAACTAATTCGACGCCTTCGCTGAGCCCCCTAGTTCGCTAGCTTCGAATCTTTCGTCTAAAGCGAACCGTACATTGACATCTACCAAATACCAGTGGACCTTACGTCACAGTTGTCTATTTAATTTGGTCGTAAACCTTAAAATTAAAATTACATAATAGTGAGTGGGACGACAGTGCCATTGAATTTTAGTTTCTAGGACGTTTCAACGAGACCATTATTTTCTTTCAGGCCCAAATTCAGCATGATTGAGAACCCTCTTGCCAGCTACGGTAAGTTGCCATACTCAGAGCTGATGGATCTGAAGGGTGCTGTGGCCAAGAGGCACGCGGCGGGCACTGCTAAAACTCAAAAGAAGCCTGCTGAACCGAAACAGACAAAAGACGAGGTCAAGAAAGTCCGAAAAGGTAAAACTTCACTACGACCTTCTATACTAAACCAGCTTTATAAAAATACTAAAACCAGCCTTAAAGCAAAATGTACAGGCATCTTTTGAGCTCACTCGTTACCATCGTAGACCTCATCCATTCCTTTGCTTTACATCAAGCGAGTTCGAGATCAAGAGATCTCATCCCGCTCTCGCTCGTTGTAAAAGAATGTTATTAGTATTTCAGTGCTTAGTGTCTATATAAATTCATTTGATAGATTGCTACTTAACACCCGCTTCCATTTATTGGTTTTAATTTTCCACAGGGGCTTTTTGGGTGTGCTACTTAAAGCTGTGCTCCGTGCGCCTCCCGCTGTCATCAGCCCCAGCATATGCATAAACGGAAAGCATCCAGAGCGGGCGTAATTTAAGAGAAGAATTATTGTGCTTACTTAAGTAGACGATGGATCGTTCTTTCTGGACATGCTGTAATCTCGCATGTTTTGACAAATTGTGTATTAATTCCTTATAGATTCGCGAAATGTGTAACTTCAATTTGTCAATAAAATATTATATCTAGTGGTTTAGATGAAATTGTATTTACCGTAGCAGTATTCTATGATAGTTTTTTCAGGTTTTTTTTATGAATACAGTATCTACCTATCTAATGATTTGACAAGGCATATAATTTTTGAATATTTTTGTGAAGAACAATCTCATATTCAATACAATTTATGATCGAAACCAAATAATTTATTAGTTTTTGAACGCACCCATAGATGATGCAATATTTGCCTTTCTGACATCGGTTCCGTTTGCTAGTGATGTACTATGGTTTTCTGTTAATTTCCAGTCGATTATGAATATTTTTGACGTGAAATGAAATAATAACGTTAATAAAATAAAATTAACACGTCAAAAGATCTAAAATGCATTATTCAGAGCAGTAATTTGAAATTACTATTGGTTCTCTATTGTGTCACCTAACGTTTTTTATCCATAATTTAAAGTGCCATAACTTTTTTGTCCTAATCATCATTTGTCCGAATGATAACTTACCCGAACTTAACATCACAAAATATCACATGCCATAAAATTAAAATACCTAAATATAATATGTCCTAAATCCGTTTGTCATAAATATTACAATCAATAATATACAAAAGACATAAAACCGTTTTCAATAAAAGTTATAAGTCCTAAATTGAAATGAAATCTGATTATGCATTATGATTTTTTATTACACATAAATAAATATATTATACATGTACTCAATAAAGCAGTTGATTGTGAACATGTGGTTTTTGTAAGCATGCAGCATGCAAGCAATCACGCAGCATTCAGCATTTAAGCAAGCATACAGCATGCAAGCAAGCATACAGCATGCAAGCAAGCATACAGCATGCAACATGCAGCAGGCATGGTTTCTGTCACGGCTCCTGCGCTGCGGGGCTCCGGCGATCCAACGCGCCTACGCGATTTTAAATTACACTCTAGGGGTAGAGCAGACAAGACTGCGTGGAGTTGGATTTACAGCGATTCGTTTCTGTCACTGAAACCTAATTTTTAGCATATGTTTTAAAAGTTGTTTTTGTGAGACTTTAATTTTTATCGCCACTGTTCAGTGATACATCCCTTTTTCTAAATGTCAATCCCGATTTTCAGCACCCTGGAGCTGTCACTGTCAATGTCAGTTTCACGTTTCATCTGTACTGTGCCGCTATGGCAATAGCTTTTGAAAGTAAATTTTAGTCATAAAATCCCATTTACTAACTTATTTCAATGGATATTGTTTTCTGCAATCAAAGAGCATAATTCTATGAAAAGCTTTACCCATTTTCATGCTGTGTGAGCAAGTTATGTCTGAATAGGTTAGGTTTGAATATTAGTTTTCTGAAATGTCTTTTCCGGGTGATAATTTAATGGAAAACTATGAACCTGTGCGTGGCCGTGATGACCAGAGCCGCACAGTGCGGCAGGCATATGACGAAGGTAAGTTTTTATATATTTTACCGTATTTTTTATTCAAAACCATGGGGATTTTCACTCTTTATTCATGAGTTCTGTAAGTTGAATTGCTAGGGGTTTGTGACGTGGCTGCTGAAATTTATAGTGTTTGTTATTGAGTAGACCAAATATTAATTTAATTAATAAAAAAACTGCTAATACAATGTACATACAATTCACAAGTTTTGAATATTTTCTAGGACATTGCTGAACCACAAGATAGCATATTTTTGCATACTCAAATACGCACGTTTTTATATCGTAATCTTTATCGGAAATATCTATAATTTTCCTTACACTATGGAGTAGAATTAAATGAATTTAATTTATAATTTTTATCCTCGTTGGCTACTTGTTATTTTTTTTCTATGTTTTGTTATTTGAGTCTATATACGGTATTTTTTTTATTAAATAATACATGCTGCCCATTAATCATCTAACAGGAAAAAATCAGCAAAGTTCAAGTCTGACTCACATATGAAAGGTTTGACAAAATAAATAATAATTGATGATAAAATTTTTGTATTATATTATATACAAAAATATTCATACCATAAAAATTTCAACTGTCTGCTTATTACGGTTCATGAGAAACAAACTGCTGATAGACAGACGGATAAAGGATGCTTTGTTATTCTGCTTTTACATTTATCTAATCATCTAAACTTGAAAATTGTTTGAGTAGCTTCAACCATGTCCAATTTTTCCAATGTAGCCACCTGTGTTCCGTTGGGCCACATCATTGTTTAACAAAGATCCAAGCTTACAGACATATGCTTGTAATATAAGTAGGAATTAATTTGAAAATATGTAATTAAATATGTTTACAATTCATGCCCATAAAAGTCAAAGAATTTATGATATCCAATATTGCCAGGGATCAGCATATTTACATAAACTCTTTAAAATAGTGAATAACTCATAGAGTGTGAAATACCTTCTCTGAACAATTACATTATTCCTCCAATTTAACATTGACAATTTTTTTATCAGCTTTCCAACTTTTTCCAGTAACCAATTATTGTTCCAAAGTATCTTTACAAAATAAAAAATCAGCTCTTCAGTACATTTTACAGTTCGAGTTATGCGCACAGAAATGAATGGGGGAGTCGATTTTCCCTTAAGAGGTATTGCTTTTATTCTGTTACACTTTGTATAGTTCATACTAAAATTCTAACAGGGTTAAATCTGTACTAATATATAAAGCTGAAGAGTTTGTTTGTTTCCTTGAACGCGCTAATCTCAGGAACTACTGGTCCGATTTGAAAAATTCTTTCAGTGTTAGATAGCCCATTTATCGCGGAAGGCTATAGGCTATATATCATCACGCTAAGACCAAAAGGCGCAGAGCAGTAATAAAAATTGTTACGCAGACGAAGTTGCGCGGTTAAGCTAGTGTCTCATAAAATGCAAGAAAAATAACAAAGTTCACCAGTTTTTATGTTAATGGAATTTGTTTTAGTGGGTAAGTTAAAACTTCTGTATGCTTTAGTACACACACAATACATGATAATGTCACAATAATAATTTGACGATTTCAGAGGCGGTATTATCCATTCTATGTTACTTACCATGTGGAAGTTTAGGTAGATACATAATTTGAACATTGGGTATCACTTAATTAGCAGTTAGCTGTCTGAAGCATTAATTGATTCATCATTATAAAGATAATTTATCAGTCCAAAGTATTAATTTTATTGGTTTGTTGCTGATTTGGATATAAAAGAGGTCTGTTTCTTAAGAAACAAGTCTGTCCTTGTTTATATGAAGATAATCTGTACCTGTTCACTTTATTGATTGCATTTGTATCTGATTTAAGTAGTACAGGTTGTATAAAAACAAGTATGGGTAGTAGAAGTTTGCATCGAGATTATTTTTCAGAAAAAAAAAAAGCTGCCATTTTTTATTTTGATATTATGAAAGAGAAGGACACAGCCTGCACTGGCAAAAACTGGGACACAACTGCCTAAAACAAATCAATCGTAATATATAAAATTCTTTCGTTACTGACTGATTGAGTGTCTGACAGACAACGCACAGCTGAAACTACTGGTTGTAAAAAGCTGAAATATGCCATGTAGGTTCCTTGGGGAGTTTAGGGGAATACTAGATTTCTCGAAATTCCTTCGGAAACGCAAAAGAAACGGGATGTGGGCGTACAAAGTCGCGGGCAAAAGCTAGTCTTAAATAATATTGTGTATTCAATATTTTTTTGTTGGCATAGAATTTCACTTTCTTTCCCAATGTTGTTCAGTCAAGTGTAAAAATATAAATAATCCAGAAAAAAATCACTTTCACTCAGTATAAATATTCTGTTATCAAAAGATAGCAGAACGCTTTCACTTTTTGACCGACAAATATTTTTAGCCTACAATACTGCTTTTAATAATTCTATAGGAACTGGTATTTTTAGATAAGTATAAATTTTTTCTTTTGTATTATTTTTTGTTTCAATCTGTATGTCCACAGCTGGGCAAAGTCAAAATTTAGTACCTATAGATAGGGAATTAAATAGTAGTAGCAATAAACTTTTAAGTTACTTATAAACCTTATTAGTTCACCTTCAAAAAGATCTATAAATAAAATTACTCTTAGAAACTGGTGACTTTGTTCATATGTTAACACCAATTTTTTTTACACAATAAAGCAAAAATAACTGGAGCATCACTAATCAATACATCATATATAACACTCTGGCCAGAGGTCAACTGTAGAATGTTAAATAAGACCCACATTCTATACCAATTGGTTTGGTGTATTGATGATATCTTTATGTCTGAGTGATCAATTGAACAGTATTGGGCGGTCACTGGCAGTCCTGCCTGAATTACAGCAGTCTTGTTCAACGCTGGCTGAGTTATAGTTGTCAAGTATGTGGGTTTTGTTGGTAGTGCTGTGTAAGTGTGATTTATTTTTTGTTATTTGTAGTCTTCTGCAGCTTTTTTAATTGGCCCATAGTGTCCCACAGCTGGGTAAAGGCCTCCCCAAAGTTCTTCCAAAAATTCGTATCTCGCGTCATCTCGACACCTCAGTCTGACCCTTGTGTTCCAAGGACGGCGCCGAATGGAACGACAACATTGTTTTGATACGTGAACATTATTATCAGGGTGTCCCATAATTCAAATGCATTATTTATTTTTATTGTACCTATTATGATTTATTAAAAAAAAATAATCGCGCCTAGAGGTAGTTAATGTCGGGTACATTAGGTAAGCCGCCTTTGTAAGACGACTAAAAAGGCAAAGACCAAAAAAAAATTACACTAGGAAGTGGTGACGGGCTGGGCGATTTGGGGGACTGTCTTCATGTAAATTTTGATGTTCAAAAAGTGCTGATTTTCAGCCTAGTTTGAATAAATGCCTTTTGATTTGATTTTGATTGATTGATTGACAGGACCCATTAGTATTATTGTTAATGTACACGGTATTAACAATAATACTAATGGCTCCTGTAAAATTTCATCAAAATCTGAAAAAACAACGGTCCGTCCATCCATTCTGTTAACCCTCTATCTATCTTCACAAACTATCATATTTTGTAATATTAATAGTTAGTATTTTATTATTAGTTGGATGGGATAGGATTTTTTGTATAGGATCAACTCCGCAATTATAAAAAAAAACAGCAGCTCTACAAAATGTAGGGAAAAAGCTTCTTTTTAGGGTTCCGAAAAAAAAGGAACCCTTATAGGATCACTCGGGTGTCTGTCTTTCCGTCTGTCTGTCCGTCTGTCACAGCCAGTTTTCTCCGGATCCACTGAACCGATTCTGTTGAAATTTGGTACACATATGGACTTCTATGACCCAAACACGGACGCGTTACGTAAATGATTAAATTTTTAGTATGGGGGTCACTTTTGCGGGTCAAACTAGTAAATTAAAAAAAAAAGTTTTTTGAACAATATTGTGTGACATATCAAATGAAAGGGCTTACTGTAAGGGTTTTAATTATATTTTTTTCATAATTTTAAAATAAATGATTTTGAAGTTATTCAAGAAATTAGACGAAAAATTACCATTCCCCCCCTTTATATCCGAAACTACTGAGCCTAAAATTTTGAAAAAAATGGATATAATAGATAGATCTTTACCTAAAGATTACAGGAAAACCTATTAGAAGTCTGTAGTGTTAAAATAACATGTTAAAAAAAATAAATTCGTTCGGAACCCTTTGCACGCGAGTCCGACTCGCACTTGGCCAGTTTTTGTTATTTCTGGTTTGGACCTATAAGTTGTTCGTATTGACCCACCCCCTGAAAATTAGCCAATAAGTTAAAAGTAATCCTGTACAGTAAATTTGTAGATTTTCTATGCGAAAGCGTTTGAAGGAATTAATAAATGATCTTTCCTCTAAATAATATGAAGGCAACTCTTAAAATCAATACATACTTAGGCGACGAACTGACCTAGAGTTACGTGAGTTGCGTCATTCATTTCTAAAAAGAAGTAGGCACGCAGAATTAAATAACGCAGACTTGACATTTTCTGAAAATCGCTAGTTGACCGTGTATTTGGTACAGTCGCTCTAAAAACGTTTCAAATTGTCGTATTGCAGTTGATTCTGGTCAACCCATTTTTTTGTGGGTCAATCTTCATAGATACCTACCTCTAGGAAAACGGAGGGTAATAGAATAGAATGTTTTTATTTCAGACCGGAGTCCATAGGGTTAGTAACAATTTTACTTAAATCCTAAATTAGTCGCTAGGACTAAAACTCCACAAATCCTACCACTACCAAGATTCGAGGGCCCGGGATACAAGTAAATTCGCGCGTATCCCCGACTGTTTTCTACCTAGGCTACCCTAACCGATACCTACTATTCACCTTGAAAGTACTCTTAATCTATAAGAACACGACAATCCTTCTGCTGTTGCTAATATCCATTTCATAGAAGTCTTCTTTAAATACCGAACGCATAAAAAACGCTTGCCTTCTTAATATTATTTTATTGAGAGAAGTAGCCTGGTTTTCTATGATTATTGTAATTATTCATCCATCTATACTTCTATACTAATATTATAAAGAGGTAAAGTTTGTGGGTTTATGAGGATGTAGGGGGTTATCTCTGGATCTACTGAACCGATTTTGAAAATTCTTTTAATAATAGAAAGCCACATTATTTGTGAGTGTCATAGTCATATAAAAATACCGCGCAACGAAGTGGGCACGCGCCAGCTATAACTTAATAATTATAAATGCGAAAGTAGCTATATCTGTCTTAACGGCTGTGCTCATTTAGATAACTTGGCACATGAGTAGACTATGTCTTGGAACTGGACACAAGGTAGTTTTTATCACGGGCATGTTCCCTTGGGACGATTTCTGACTTTCTTGCGGCCGAATCCAGTTTTCTATGGCGCCCACGCAAATTACGCGCTCATGCAAACGTCACCCAATTCCAAAAGTCATGAATGACGAATGACTGATGGTGAGCGACGGAATTCAAACAACATTAGACGCCAAATTCTTAAATACGCGATGATATATTATTGGCTGGTATATGGGATTCGAAAAAGGACAAGGACTCAACTATAATCATATAAAAACAGACCTATTCACTTAAAAGTCTTGACAGATGTTATATATGCAGATTTTCGTCAATCAATTTCATGCAAACATCAGTCACTGCGTTATCCGTCAGTCACAGCCTTGACTGTGGTTAAACTGACAACAACCAACCGTGTAATGGGCGCCTGAATAACCGCTTTGTGCGCGATTGTATTCATCATAGACAAGACAGGATAGACCCACCGTGCACTTTGTTCAGTAATTCCGCTAGACAGCAGTTTTGCTGACCGTACTCTGTCGCCAAGCCGTTTCCATGCAATACAAGTGTGCGGACTAGATGTACATATAGACTTGTTCTACATACCAGGTTTATTGGAGTTTTAAGAGGAAATGCAGGCGACTTTGTATGGAAAAACGTCATAATTCGAGGTTTGACTCTCGCCTGTTTCCTCCTCCAATATTTGACCGATTTAAAAGATGTTTCATAAACTGAATAATAAGGATGTATACTGTGTCCCTATGGTTTTCTTTTTTGTTTAATAGTTGCCAAATTTGTACACTAGGGCTCTGTTGATAGCGGTTTATCGGACAATTTTGAGCATTTTTTGACGGTTCTAGAATACGGTTAATATATCTTTTAATGTCTTTTAAATCGGTCCAATATTGTAGGAGGAAACAGGCGAGAGCCAAACCTCGAATTATGACTTTTTAGGGTTCCGAAAAAAAAACGGAACCCTTATGGGATCACTCGGGTGTCTGTCTGTCTGTCTGTCCGTCTGTCCGTCTGTCACAGCTAGTTTTCTCCGGATCCACTGGACCGATTCTGTTGAAATGCGGTACACATATGGACTTTTGTGACCCAAATACGGATATGTAACGTAGATTATTAAATTTTTAGTATGGGGGACACTTTTGGGGGTCAAACTAGAAAATTAAAAAAAAGTTTTTTGAACAATATCGTGTGAAGGCTTTAATTAAATTTTTTTCATAATATTAAAATAAATGGTTTTGAAGTTATTCAAGAAATTAGACGAAAAATGACCATTCCCCCCCTTATCTCCGAAACTACTGAGCTATTAGAAGTCTGTAGTGTTAAAATAACATGTTTAAAAAATTAAATTCGTTCGGAACCCTTTGCACGCGAGTCCGACTCGCACTTGGTCAGTTTTTTACATACCAAGTCTCTTCGCCCGCGTTTCCTCTTAACAGTTGAAATGCTGAATAAATAATTTTCGTGCGAAACTGGGTCAAGTTTAAAAACTGTACCTACCGAAATGAAAAGTAAATTGTTTTACATGATTACTTATTTGTTTATTAAAACTATGCACTAATAAAAAACACTGTACAAAGGCGGACTTAATAACTAAAACTTAGTTCTTGTTTTGCAATCTCGTAAACTTCAGCAGCATAGATACTACTAGTTGGTTGGGTGCGGACTAGTTAGTTCTTATAATGTATGTCGTGTAATCTTCTAAACTGCAGTAGAATAGAAATTACTAGTTGGGTACTAGACTGCTAGTGCATCAGTGATCTAGAAGTCTTCGCCAAGATTCGATTCGCGTCTTTTGTAAAAATAAAGTCTGAGCAAGTGTCTAGTACTTATTGTCTTTAATTTAGTCGGCTAAATCTCTCTGAAGTCCCCATTGTGTGTCCCAAGCGGTCGGTACAATTGATAGTAGTTTTATCAGTGTCATCCAGTGTTAGTAGTTGTGTGCTAAATGAATGACCTCTTCAATGGCTAGCGTCTTTTTATTGACCATCGGTACGTATTGTGATAATATTCTTTAATTTATTTTATAAATGTTTAATGTATTTCAAGAATAAACTAGTAGCTAGTTTATTCTTGAAATATATTAAACATCTGGTTTACAGTTACCATAGGCATCATTTTGTCTTTCTAGTTTAAATATTGAAG
This sequence comes from Lacanobia wlatinum, assembly GCA_947578705.1. Classification (NCBI taxonomy): domain Eukaryota; kingdom Metazoa; phylum Arthropoda; class Insecta; order Lepidoptera; family Noctuidae; genus Lacanobia; species Lacanobia wlatinum. The sequence continues at coordinate 26,518,339 of OX388033.1, forward strand.
ACGACACTTAAACCAATATTTGCACTAAGCCATTAATTTGAAGAAACGATAAATAATTCAGTGTAAAACCGGCCAAGTGCGAGTCGGAATCTCACACGAAAGGTTCCGTACAATAAACCGAAAAAAAAAAACACGTTTCTTGAATTTGATTTTAAATTTATTTTTCAAATTTTATTATTTGTTATTATAGTGGCAGTAGAAATACAGAATCGGTGAAAATTTCGACTGTCTACCTATTACGGTTCTTGAGATAAGTACCCAGCTGACAGAAGGACGGACGGACGCACGGACGGACGGACGGACAGCGGAGGTTTAGTAATAGGGTTCCGTACTCAAAGGGTAACCAGCGGAACCCTTTTGAAATACTAATCTCCACTGCTTTTCCGTCCGTGCGTTTGTTTTTTTTTCCAGCGGCTTTGCCCGCGTGATAATCGAAATTTATCCCCGAAAACCATCCTGACGTACTTCCGGAATGAAGGTGGTCTACCTGTGAGCCAAGTTTCATCCAAATCCGTTCAGCCGTTATGATATGAAGAGATATCAAACAAAGAACAAACAAACAAACAGAGAGACAGAGTTACTTTAAGTATGGATTCCTCATCCATTCAGACGGACCTTTTTGGCCTCACACAGATTAATTTTTGGATGCCGCTTAGCTGTATAAACATATTTTTATAACGGTTAGTTTCACTTATCTTACTTTTATATGTCTTGTGCGAGTCCCAAATAAACATTTTTCTTTATTTATTTATTTTATTATTTATGTACACACAGAAAAACAGTAAAAATTAACATTATAAATATGAGTACAAAGGAACTGCTTATTTCTAGTGAAATTTCTTCCAGCAGACCTGCGACAGGAGAAATGAAAAAGAAATGTAGACAATAGTGTGTAACAACAAGAGAAGATTATGTAAAGTCTTAAAATTCTTTCTTTCTTTTATTAACTAGGCTCTACTAGAAATAGGCCACTTCTAGTTATTTCGTCACGTAACAAAATATCTTTCTTTCATTAACTAAGCTCTGCTAGAAATAGGCCTCTTCTAGTTATTTCGTCACGTAACAAAATATCTTTCTTTCATTAACTAAGCTCTGCTAGAAATAGGCCTCTTCTAGTAACTTCGTCACGTTACCAAAATATAAGTGTCACAGGAGCACAAACTCATGGCAATTTATTAACCCAAACTTTCGCTGGTTTCAACATCAGGGGGGCTACTCTCTAACGAAATCCGTAGTTTCGGGCTTAGATGCGGGCGGGCATTTTCTACTCCGTAACACCTAACCACTGAGAACTAATGATAACACGATTTGACAGTTACTGTGAAATCGTGTTGTCATTCATTCTCAGTTCGAGTTCGGGACTAATCGTAAGTCTGTAGGTGATACGGAGTAGAATACGCCCGCCCGCAACTAAGCCCGAAACTACGGATTTCGTTAGAGAGTAGCCCCCCAGAGTCAAGTAACCAACCATAACTGACGATATTCCGTTAAAGTTTAATGAAGACCCAGGCATGACAATTGAAATATTCATCCCTTGTTGCAGTAGGCCTCATGTCAGTGGTGGTAACAAAACCAGGCCTCTTATTCTGCATATCCATTACGCTAGGCCAACTGAAGGTCAAAGTGCTACCACTGACGTGCGGGTTACTGTCAAGTGAAAACTGTAATATGTAGTGAGATCTCTGTACTTCCACAGGTGGCCTCAAAGCCGGTGCGTCCCGCGTAGCACGGCTCGCTTACGGCGTCCTTTCCCGGCGTAAAGTCGCAGAGGAAGGCGCCGCTCGCCTGGCCCGAGTGCTCTCAGCCTTAGACCTCACCGCGCTAGGCGTAGGCAGCACCCTAGGCGTAGGAGTGTACGTCCTAGCTGGTGACGTCGCGAAGAACTATGCAGGTCCTGCCGTGATATTGTCGTTCCTGCTGGCGGCTGTTGCTAGTGTATTTGCTGGTGAGTTTGCAGTTTCTTTTTCTATTTACCTGAAATACCTTTCGTCTTTCATGGAGCGATAAAAATTATGTGATACTAAGAGTAAGAGTAGGTATAAATGTTCATGGATGGAGTGGGAAAAGAAGGCTAAAGAAAAACATGAATGGATTGGGCGATACAAATGAAAAAAAACCCCGACAAAAAGTAAAAAATAATTTCTATTGATCCTTTTCGTTTAATATGCGGTCCTGTGCGTCTCGCATCCATCGGCTACCCGCGCCCCTTATCAAGTCATCGGTCCACCTTGTGGGAGGCCGCGCCAACGCTTCGTCTGCCGGTACCCGGTGGTCATTCCTGAACCTTTCGACCCCATCGACTACCTGTTCGAGTAGTTGCGCGGTATCTTCTCGTCCCACATACCACAGAGTCTCAAGACGAAAGTCTATGACCAGTGCGTGTTGCCAGTGATGACATATGGAACTGAAACGTGGTCGCTCACAATGGGCCTCATCAGAAGGCTCAAAGTCACTCAAAGGGCAATGGAGACGGCAATGCTTGGAGTTTCCTTGCGTGATCGAATCAGGAATGATGATATCCGCAAGAGCATAGCGACATAGCCCGAAGGATCGCCAAACTAAAGTAGCAGTGGGCAGAGCACATTGCTCGCAGAACAGATGGTTGATGGGGCCGAAAAGTTCTGGAGTGGCGACCGCGTACCGGAAGACGTAACGTTGGAAGGCCTCCCACAAGGTGGACCGATGACCTGGTGAAGGTCGCGGGTAGCCGATGGATGCGAGACGCACAGGACCGGTCGTTGTGGCAACGTTTGGGGGAGGCCTATGTCCAGCAGTGGACGTCTTTCGGTGGATATGATGACTACCTGTTCTGCGAGCAATGTGCCCTGCCTACTGCTACTTAAGTTTTGCGATTGTACACATGGTCTTGTAGCGGCATAAATACCGCCACAAGAAAAACCATCGGAGCAAATCTATATCGCAACAAAAAGAACCGCGACGCCATCTATCCAACTAGCAGCGAACTACTAGGTTGTAATCCTGCATCGCGCAAGCAGAGTTTACCGTGCGATTTTGAATATATACATCAGTCCGAATATCAACTATCGGTCAGTCGCCCACACCGGACACTACAACCGTGTGGTCGGAGGATCCTCCCATTACAATTGTGGTGTGCGGGACTTTACTCTCTGTTCCGCATTCCTCCCAAGTCACACAGTCATGTAGAATATACGAAAATAACGTGTTACGCCGACGCCAGGTAATATCGGACAAGGGCGGGGTGACGGTAATGATATCTTGCCAGGTGGACCAATGGCCTGGTGCATGGATGTGGTGACGCTTAAAAGAGGCCAACAGTAGACTTCTTTCGACGGAAATGTTATTAGTGATGAATCTCGTCTAATGGAAAGAGACGGATGAGATCTAAGATGAAACAAGCAGTCTTGAAATCTGCTACGGACTCTTACATAGAAAGGTGACGAAAATCTAGTGATTAAAGAACATGTTCCACGTTTTGGATGTGCACATAATCGTGAAATGAAAGAACACTGACTTAATTAATTGTTAATTAAAAGTACGTAACAATCGGTAGTTTTATCGCTACAATGCAAGGAAACTATTAAGTGCAACTGACTTGGAAATTCTGAAGTGGTTTTGAGTGGGCTTAGTTTAGATAATATGCCAGTTGGCCGTGGACATCTAAAGAGAATATAATTTATATTCTGTGAAATTTTGATCGGATTTATTGTGTTGTGATTCCTCATCATATCAGCCGAAAGACGTCCACTGCTGTACATAGGCCTCCCCCAAGCGTCGTCACAACGACCGGTCCTGTGCGTCTCGCATCCATCGGCTATCCGCGTCTCTCACCAGGAAATTGGTTCACTTTGTGTTGTGATGTTCAGATTAAAAATAAAAATATCTTAATAAACGCGTTGGGCAGTTACTTTTATACAGAATGTGATACTGATCAAATTGTGGCCGAATAAGTTTTGGATTTGAATGAAAACCATGTCCAGAAAACGTTATTTAATTGTTGAAATAACATCGATAACACGACCAATTTTATGTTCAAACTCAAACCTTTGAAATCAGAAAACGATAAGGGTTTTTCACAGAGTAGGTATTGATATACCATGGCAATAAAGTATAATAGGCCATGTGCGTTGAACTGTGGGTTTCTTGGTTACTAACATGATTATCAAGCTAAAACGAGGTCGTACGTTCGTCGCTGGTCTTCGCTTGGGTTCTAGAGCCTTTTGCTCGGCTCTGTACCTCACCTGGGTGGGGGTAGGCAACTGTCTAGGGATGGGGGTGTATCTGTTGCCCGCTGACGTGTCTAAGAACCAAGCGGGGCCTGCCGTCGTGTTCTCTTTCTTGTTGGCTGCCATCGCTAGTATTTTTCCTGGTAAGCGTTTGCAGTTTGTGGTTTATTATTTTAAGAGTTTAGCTTGCTTGATCTCATCACCATCGTCATCTTCTTGTCCTTATCCCCTGTTACTTGGAGTCTGCGCAACACGTTTTTTTTTCTTCCATTCTGTCCTGCCAGTCGTCTATACTAACTCCGTTTTCCGTCATATCCCTCCTCACACAATTCATCCGTCTTTTCTTTGGTCTCCCTCTCCTCTCCATCCACATTTATACTCGATAACTCTTTTAGCTATATGCGTTTCATTCCTCCTCTTCACATGACCATACCAAGACATCCGGTTCCCTTTCAACTTTTCCTTAACTGGTGCCACTTTTAAACTACCTCTAATGTACTCATTTTTCATTTTAACCATACTCGTTATTCCACATATCCATCTCAACATTCTCATCTCCGCATGCAATCTTTTTACATCCGTCTTTTTCACAGCCTAACATTCTGATCCGTACTGTACGACAAGTCTTATCACGGACTTATAGATTTTTGCCTTCAACTTGCTTAAACTAAATTAGTCAACATTAAAGCGCTCTTCTTCTTTCCTACTTATTTAAATTGCTTTTAGGGTTCCGAACATCCGTAAATAACGGAACCCTTATAGGATCATTCGGGTGTCTGTCGGTCCGTCTGTCTGTCTGTCTGTCTATCTATCCGTCTGTCACAGCCAGTTTTCTCCCGATCTATTGAACCGATTCTGTTGAAATTTGGTATACATATGGACTTCTGTGACCCAAACACGGACACTTTACGTAAATAAATAAATTTTGAGTATGAGGGTTACTTTTGGGGGTCAAAACAGAAAATTTAAAAAAAAGTTTTTTGAACTGTATCGAGTGACATACCAAAATGAAAGGCTTACTGTGAGGGTTTTAAATATACTTTTTTCATAATTTTAAAATAAATAGTTTTGCAGTAATTCAAGAAATTAGACCAAAAATGACCATTCCCCTTATCTCCGAAACTACTGAACCTAAAATTTTGGAAAAAATTGCAGATAATAGTTCTATACTTACCTAAAGATTACAGAAAAACCTATAAGAAATCTATAGTGTTAAAATAACATGTTGAAAAAATTACATTGGTTCGGAACCCTTTGCACGCGAGTCCGACTCGCACTTGGCTTGTTTTTTTTATTAACATTAAGGATTGCAACATTTTGAGACTTAATATTTCGCTAAAAATAATATTTAGCTAGAAATAATGAGAATAGACGCCACGGGTTAGTGACAGCAGTGCAGTGGCTGTGGTGGTGAGTACTCTGTGACATCGTCTGGCCGGTGTTTCAGCCTATATATTTTTTTGGTTACTGTTCTGCGCGAGTTACTGAGGGCTTGGGCGAATTTTTTAACGTACTCGATCGCGTGAAATTAACGTTCGCTTAGGTCAAATTGTATGAAAAAAAAATGTTTTTTTAATTTATTTTATTATTTATGTACACACAGAAAAACAGTAAAAATTAACATTATAAATATGAGTACAAAGGAACTGCTTATTTCTAATGAAATTTCTTCCAGCGGACCTGCGACAGGAGAAATGAAAAAGAAATGTAGACAATAGTGTGTAACAACAAGAGAAGAGTATGTAAAGTCTTAAAATTAAAGTAACAGATAAAAATAAAATATACAAACAAAATATATACCTATACCGAATACTATATTATAAAATAAATAAATATATACATATATATATATATATATATATATATATATATATATATATATATAACTATCATAGTTGAGAGGAAAGGTAGTGCTCTTTAAGACGATTCTTAAAAAGAGAAATTGATAGTTTATTTAGGCTTCTCAACACCGAGTACACTATTTCTTTCTCATTAGAACAATGCTAACTTAAGTCTAAGCGCCTCATTACTTACAGAGAAGCACAGCATGCACTGCATTATGTGCAGATAATATACAATAATAAAACAAGTAATAAAATAACTAAAACAAGTAATACATAGTATGAAAAACAAAAAAAAAATACAATTAAAAGCTTTTACAATGAATTAAAATGAGAAAACACAGATTAAATTCAATTGCGATAGATTAAATTAAATTAGAATAGAATTAAACTAGAATCGAATAAATTAAATTTGAATTGAATAATTTTATAAAACTTGAATTGAGTAAATTAAATATAAAAATCTCTTGTCACGGTGTTTGTTACCGAACTCCTCCGAAACGGCTCGACCGATTTTCATGAACTTTTGTGTGTATATTCGGTAGGTATGAGAATAGGTGGTAGGGTATTTTTTTTGTGGCAAATCAACGTTTGCCTAGTCAGCTATTTTTTTATGTAAAGTAGCTTCTGCCAGCGGCTTCGCCCGCGTGATCCCTTGGGAACATACTCCCGGGATAAAAAGTAGCCTATGTCCTTTCTCAGGCTCTAGACTATCTGTGTACCAAATTTCATTTAAATCGGTTCAGTAGTTTTGGCGTGAAAGCGCGACAGACAGATAGACAGAGTTACTTTCGCATTTATAATATTAGTAAGGATTAGGTAAATATCTGATGACTAAATATAACAATTAATTAATTAATTGGCAGCAGGTTTTCCTTTATTGTCACCAGAGAGCGCTTAATCAGTTTTAATACAAATTGATGTTTACATTAATGCGATCGAGATCGTTGAAAAACTCTTACTTAGACCACTAGTAAGATAATATACTGCTACCGATGATACTAACTATGTAAGGTAATATACTGCTTGCCGATTATAATCAGCATGCGATGACACAGTCACTTGACATGGGAATTAAAGATGATTCTAAGAATTGATGTCGATTGTCTTTCGAAAATTGGTGAGGTTGAATTGAACTTAGAGGTCATTGGTCTAATAATGGCAAGTTTGAGACCTGAGCGCCAATTCCACTACTTTTACCCGACTGCCAAGGAAGTGTTATGTTTTCGCGCGTATCTTGTTTGTATGTATGTTGGTTTGTTCTTTATTACCTCGTAACTTCCCAACGGCTGTTTTTTTTAAAGATTGCGAATTAGATGCGAATGCGAACGTTTTTTATTTTATTCCTATAAGGGTTCCGAAAAAAAAGGAACCCTTATAGGATCACTCGGGTGTCTGTCTGTCTGTCTGTCCGTCTGTCTGTCTGTCTGTCTGTCTGTCTGTCCGTCTGTCACAGCCAGTTTTCTCCGGATCCACTGGACCAATTCTGTTGAAATTTGGTACACATATGGACTTCTGTGACCCAAACACGGACGCGTTACGTAAATGATTAAATTTTTAATATGGGGGTCAATTTTAGGGGTCAAATTAGAAAATAAAATAAAAAAGTTTTTTGAACAATATTGTGTGACATATCAAATGAAAGGGCTTACTGTGAGGGTTTTAATTATATTTTTTTCATAATTTTAAAATAAATGGTTTTGAAGTTATTTAAGAAATTAGACGACGAAAAATGACCATTCCCCCCCCCCTTATCTCCGAAACTACTGAGCCCAAAATTTTGAAAAAAAATGGAGATAATAGATCTTTACCTAAAGATTACAGGAAAACCTATTAGAAGTTTGTAGTGTTAAAATAACATGTTAAAAAAAATTCGTTCGGAACCCTTTGCACGCGAGTCCGACTCGCACTTGGCCAGTTTTTTGTGATGGGTTTGCTCTTGAGTCTAGTATAGGTCAGAGAAGACAGACGTTAAAAATTTGTAGAATTGGCACTTAAATCTGTTTTCGGTAGTTACTTCGAGCTAACCAAATAAAAATATCAACTCAATATGTAATGTAAACAGTGATAACAGCTACAATTATACGTTGTTTGTGGTCTATTATCAAGCAAGGACATTTTTGATGGACAAGATAAAATAATAGAGGATTGTGACATTGATAAGCAATCGCATATTAAATGTCTAAATAAGCCCTTCATAAAGTGGTGTGATAAAAATAAGGTCATTCAGATATCCGTACAGTTATGCATATTGAACTTTTCTGGAAAAGGAGTTTTAAGGATTCATAAGCGGGACATTGGTGGAAAAATAGAATGAGTAAATTGATTTTATGTTTGACGAAATGGGTATAATAGGGAAGATGCAAATACAGAATTTATGAGAATGTTGTTAATGAAATGGTAAAAAAGTATAAAATAAGAAAGAAAGAAAAATGTTTATTTGGGACTCGCACAAGACACATAAAATTAAAAAAAAAAAAGTAAAAATAACAGTTGTAAAATATATAAACACAGTTAAGCGGCATCCTTAAATTAATCTGTGCGAGGCCAAAAAGGTCCCTGTCTCAGCATATGCTGCGATATTTAAAAATAAATATCACAGCGCTAGTGTTATGACAGGGCCTGGCGTGATGTCACGGACACACATACGGAACAACACTAAGATATAAGTACAATAAAATACTAATTAATTAATTAAATAGTAAATAAAGGCTATTGCAACGTTTATAACAAAAATAATGAATTAAAGTAACGTGAAACGGAACGTATTTAAAAACAACAATCGGCGTTTAGTGACGTCACTGCTGTTATGACAGCGAAAAGGTAACCTTATGTCTTTGAGTTAAGAAGTTCTTGATCAGTGGCCGACAGGAGTGACGTCATCGTCCTTTTTCGCGCGAAAATTTAAACTGTCGGTTTAAAAACGCAATTTCGGAAAAAAATTAAAGCATTTTCATTTCTTATTTATGTGGTGGTCTATTCTACATGGAGTTCTTATTGCGAAGAAGTTATTGGGAAAATATAAAATATTTTTTTCCTTGAGACGTAACTAGAGTGACACGAGAGAGTGTGTGAGGGTGACCTGAATGTAACCAAATCAAGTAACCTGACGTAATCATGCTCCCATTTGGCTCGCGTTATCGGATTCTTATAATGTATCCCCTACTGTTATTATTATTTATTCATTTATCAGATTACATGATCCAGTATGGTTAGTAACAGTAGGAGCTTATAAACTATGTTAGTAGGAAAATATTTCTTACTAATCCTTACTTTTTTACTTATTATCTATACTAATATATAAAGCTTAAGAGTTTGTTTGTTTGCTTGAACGCGCTAATCTCAGGAACTCCTGGTCCGATTTGAAAACTTCTTTCAGTGTTAGATAGCCCATTTATCGACGAAGGCTATATATCATCACGCTAAAACCAAAAGGAGTGGACCAGACGAAGTTGCGCGGGTCAACCAGTAATATTATAAATGCGAAAGTAACGCTGTCTGTCTGTCGCGCTTTGACTCCAAAACTACTGAACCGATTGGTACACAGATAGTCTAGAGCCTGAGAAAGGACATAGGCTACTTTTTATCCCGGGAGTATGTTCCCTAGGGACCACGCGGGCGAAGCCGCTGGCAGAAGCTAGTTTGAATATAAATAACAATTAAATTAAAAATATACATGTATAAATATTATTTTACCGTGTTAATACTATGATGTATTACTGCCATTTTTCGTTGTCAAAGAGAGACGAAGCTATACGGGATAAATAGCACCATCTCTTTTTCACAATAGATTCATGATGGCAATGACACGTCGTAGTACTAATATTCTAAGTTCTAAGTATGGCTGCCGAAGATATTCGCTAAACCGTCGTATTCTCTTGTTGCAGGCTTATGTTACGCGGAGTTCGGCGCGCGCGTGCCTAAAGCGGGCTCGGCCTACGTCTACAGTTACGTCTGCGTCGGCGAGTTTATCGCCTTCATTATCGGATGGAATCTTATACTCGAGTATATTATAGGTAAGTTTTATCAAGAGCCAATTGTGTCCCACTGTTGGGCAAACGTCTCCCCCATAAACTTCCACTCTTCCTGGTGTGTTACCCTCTCATATCGTCATGAACGCGTCCAAGTCGTCACGCCAGCGTTTCCTAGGCCTTCCTCGGCGACGACGCTCGTCCTCTGGCTCCCACTGCGTAACGACTCTGGCCCATCTTTCATGATGCATCCTACATAGCCCGCCCTATCCCAGCCTTCTTCTTCAGCCTGGCAGTTTAGTTGCCTACATTGGCGATTCCTGTTTTGAAGTAAATTCTGGCATTACGCATTTGATCGGTGAACCTTACTTGGGTAGGTTCACCGACATGACAGCCGCACAGTGGCTTGATAATAGAATTTGTGTCTACTTAAGGCTGTTTTAGTTTTCTACTTAAGAGCTATATAGTTAGCTACGTAGACCTTGTACATCTCAAATGGGCCACAAATTAGCCAGCCATGAGCTGACATTGGCTGGTTAACAGAATCTTTGAAGCAGTTATACAAGGTCTGTACAATGGCTTAAACAGCTATTTTTAGTCCAAGATGGAGCTACTTTAATTTTCGGCCTGTTTTGTCCCACTGCAAGAAGGCAAAGGCTTATCTTTCTTCCTTCCTCCTGGCCCTGGGCAAGTGTGAGCAATAGATTGGCGTCAAGATCGTCTAGCCATCTTCGCCTCAGTCTGCCCGATGTCACCAGACATTTTCTGGGACCCACATTGTCACAAGAGCCTATTCTGAGATTCAAGCGCAGGTTCGATCATGTGTGGAGTACTGCTCTCATCTTTGGGACGGATCTGCCAGATACCAGCTTGATGCCCTTGAGTCAATTGAGAAACGAGCCAAGAGGATCATCGGCGATGATAGGCTCGTCGCGACGAAGCTCCAAAGTCTTGAGCATCGACGACGAGTTGCTAGCCTGACGGTTTTCTACCGGTTGCATTTTGGGGAATGTGCGACGGAATTGCATAATTTAATTCCGCCAAGCCCGTTCCATCATCGGACCACAAGACGAACGGCGATGCGCTACCGGTACATGGTGGACATCCCACCCACGCGCACAAAACGTTTTGGGAACAAATTCATAGTGCGTGCAGCTAAGGAGTGGAATTCCCTGCCGGAGTCTGTGTTTCCTGATAGCTATAACCTGGGAGTATTTAAGTCAAGAGTGAATAGGTTACTTCTAGGCAAGCGTGCTCCATCTTCGACCACATCATCGCTTACCATCAGGTGAGATAGTGGTCAAACGCGAGCCTATAAATAGTAAAAAAAAAGATTCCATCATTTAGTTTAGCCGGTTCCGGCAGTTCCGGTGTAGATTTTTAAGTCATTCATTAGGTACGAATTGTCAGAAGTCAGAATATCTGATACCCCACACACAGTCGTACCAAAGTATTTCGTGTTACCCAGTTACTGAGTCCTAGAGGTCAGATAGGCATTCGCTTCATGTAAAATACTGGTATTCAGCTGCATCCGATTTTACTTGAAGCTTTTTTTTTTTACTATATATAGGCATACGTTTGGCCACTAATAGTTGAACAATGGCAGACTTATTTTGAGTGTCAAACGGGTCTCTGCTAGTTGTTGGGGTGTTTGAAGTTTTAGTCCGTACTTCAGGCCTCGAGATACCTATACATATGTCTTAGACATTTAAAAAAGGATATTAAAAACTGGGTTAGCAAGGTGTTCTGTTATCTATGCAGGTTTTTTCAAGGCCGGCTGCCTTGAAATCCTTTCGATATGGTTTATCGTTTTATCTCTGCGGATCTGTCTTTGAAGACCTTAACTTTGTATTTGATAACAGGGTACAAGATAAGATATAAGTCTTGTGATTGTCTGGTTCCCTTGGCTGAGCCTGATAACAATTTTTGAATGAAAATACAACGTGTATTTTTTTTCGCGATTTCAGTGTTGGTCACATAGTGAAAGTTGTTCATAATGATGAGTACAATGACCCCTTAAGAGGCATTGCGTTTATTCTGTTACAGGTTGTATAGAATTTCTGTATTTAAATAAAGTTAAAAAAAAACGCAGCAAGGAACTAACAACACTTAAGAAATATTCTAGACTAGCTGACCCGCGCAAGTTCGTCTGTGTCACATTTTTCATTAATACCCCACTCCTTACTCCATACTTCAATTGATCGTAACGTAGGTCGTAACCTTCCTCGATAAATGGGCTATCCAACACTAAAAGGATTTTTCAATTCGAATCGTTTTGTCCTGAGATTAGCGTGGTCAACCAAACAAACTCTTCAGCTTTTATCTATACTTCTATACTAATATTATAAAGAAGAAAGATTTGTTTGTTTGTTTGTTTGAATTGAATAGGCTCCGAAACTACTGGACCGATTTGAAAAATTCTTTTAGCATTGGATAGCTACATTATCAGGGAGTAACATAGGCTATATATTATCCCCGTATTCCCACGGGAACGGGAACTACGCGGGTGAAACCGCGTGACGTCCACTAGTATTAGTATAAATTGAAGATAATAAAACCCGTCTTTTATCTAACTGCACCCAGCAGAAGAAATCTTTTAAAACAATCATATATATTCTCTTTTCTCTAATAACATAAAGTAACAACATAACATTACAACTTGCCTGCCAGGGTTGCAGAATTTGTTCGAAAAAGTCACCGCGGCCCTGGAACGCAAAGGGCACTAGGAGGAACACGGATGGGTTTTAGTCAGTAAGAGTCTGACACTCCCTTCTGCTCCGCCCAGAGCGGAAGAAGTCATTTGATGATTTCCCATTGTTTTTTGTTAGCCTGCTCTTGTGTCCCACTGCTGGGCAAAGGCCTCCCCTTCTCCTTCCAAATCTCTCGGTCTTGAGCAATCTCTGGCCAAGTTTGTCCCGCAAACATGATGAGATCGTAACACCACCTTCGCCGCGGTCGACCTCGACGACGACGTCCTTCTTCAGGCGTCCAGTGAGTGACCATCTTCGCCCACTTAAAAAATATCATTATAGTCCCGAAGAGTAGACAGAGGTTCCAAGTTGGCACACCCACATTCCCTAATTATGTTTCAGCCATTATTGTAGACGCGCCATAACAACAAATTCAGGTCTTTTGTGGTGCCGGTTCTACCCCGGAACCTAGAAATCTTTATGAAGGAAGATTACTGGTCGAAAGGTGGCGTTTCGGTACGATTTCGTGGAAGACGACGCGACACCACGCTGCGCAATGTGACGCCGACAGAGTCATCACTTTGTGTGCACTAGTTTATAAGTTTCTTCATTGTTGTTGTGTTATTATTGTACCTATATTTTGCAAATAAATAATTTGTATTTGTATTTTTTTGTATTTGTAAAAATAGTAGCTTTTGCCCGCGACTCCGTACGAGCATATCCCCTTTTTTCCCCGTTCCCGTAGGAATTTCGTGAAATGCTCTTTTAGTGCTCCCCTACACTTCCCAAGAAACCTACATGCCAATTTTCAGCTTTCTACTACAAGTCGTTAGTCACTCATCTGCGGAAGACTTATAAACAGTGTAGTCCTTTTAGTACGACTTCGCATATGACAACCAACCGTTTTTAACTTCGTAAGTATAGGCACAATGTTTGGTTTTAATATGAGCCACTATGAAATTGTCAGTTCGTTTAGTGTGACTTCCAGTAAGTACGACGTAATGTCACCGGTCCCTTGGACGTCGTTATAATCGGATTCTATTGTATTAGGATGCATTAAAGTGCCAATTCCCTTGAAATAAATCGTTTATGTTACCATAATTCTTTAGAGGGAAATTTTTGAGATGGTATAGTACTTAATTTCCCTTCTCCCCTAAAATCCCTTCCCCCCGGAGCTCTGTGTGGTACAGACGTGTTTTAAGTTGGCTGCTATATTGTTAATTTTTAATTTAAATAAATAAAATCAAATATAAAAATTTCGTGCCAGTACCAGGCGCGCATAAGCTACGAAGAAGCGACAGAAACCAAGTATAACAAGTGTCCGATGAACATCACCTACCTATACGAGCTATCTCTACGCCGCAACTGCGTGAGTAATCCACTAATTAGCCAATAAGTTACTACTAGCGCGCAACGGTTACCGCCCACCCACCGATCCAGTGCGCACGCACTGAGAGCGTAGTTGTCGCCGAGTAACAGGAGCGTAGTAGTTCAAACGTGCGCCGCTATAGTAAAGTAAATATGATTCGACGTTCTCCGCCGAAAGTAGCGACCTCCTCGGTAGCTTTGCTCTCCCCATACCACGGCGGGTCGGAACCGAGCATTCCTACTTGCGGTCGTGAAGAAGTAGCTGTTGATGACTACTCATCAAATGTAAGTACACGAGTACCGAAGCGTAAACACGATCAAGAATATAAAGTGGAGTGGCAGTCCTTCAAAACAGAGATTTTGAGTACACTACAAACTTGGTCTGATTCTCAAAATAAAAAGATCGACCAAATATTAACTAGCGTGAACGAGATCCGAGAAGAGTATCGTGAACTGCGTAAATCAGTTGAGTTTAACTCAGAAAAGTTTGACGACATAATTGCAAGTGTAGCGAAATTAGAGAATGAACGGCGCGATAACCAAAAATACATTGAGTCACTCGAAACTAAACTAGAATCTGTTGAGAGAAGTTTAAAAAGCTCATCTATTGAGATACGGAACATCCCTCCAAACGTTTCGAAAGAGACCACAGAAGATCTGATCAATGTGATTAAAAACGTGGGGAAAACCGTCAGTATAGACGTTGAATCAACAGCTATCCGTGATATTTTCCGAGTGCATACCAACACAGCCGGTTATAAACCTATAATTGTTGAGTTTACCAGTAAACTAACAAAAGAAGCCATGTTAACTGCCGTTAAAAAGTTCAATCAGGTCAATAAGGCCAGCAAACTAAACACTTCCCACCTACAGTTTAAAGGGCCGCAGACTCCGATATACATAACGGAAACTCTAACAGCAAACGCGAAGAAGATCTATTATTTGTGCAGACAATTTGCTAAGGAGTACAATTACACCTTTTGCTGGGTAACAAACGGACGGATATTTCTACGTAAAGCGGAAGGGATGAAACAAATAAGAGTAGATAGCGAATCTGATCTCACTAATCTAAAAAGGCAACAATGACTATCGACCATAATTATTATTGTCGAACTTGTCAAAATGTATTTGTCGGTATTTTTTGTTTTTACTTTTTTGAATTTTTGTTTACTTTGTATGTTCCCATTTACAACTAGTTTTTTCTTGATTTTTGTTTGTAGCTACACATGTTCCACTACACAGATCAACAAACTCTACACTTACCTATATATTAAAACACATAATATTACTTCCAAGGCTCATAACAACACATACTCACAAGGCTCTCATTCCCACTTAGCAGCTGTACCCATAAAAACTTTATATTTACATCAGAAACTAATAAAAGTAACACTTAATAATTTACGTAACATTCGATCATAATTCGCAATTATCAATTTGTAGTGATTTGGATGAGTTGACTGTCGCTGATTCCAGCTCTTGTGATATTGATAACTGCTCCAGTTTAATTTATAGCGAGAATTCCCCCTTGAATATTATTGTACAAAATATAAGAAGTGTCAACCGTAATTTTTCGGGATTCCAAACCCTCATCGAGCGATCTCGAGTTGACTGGGATTTGATCATTCTAACGGAATGTTGGATATCTCGGACACCGTTTATCCCGCTCATTGATGGTTACCAGTTCGCAAACACACAAACTAACAGGACACAAAACGAGGGCGTTATTGTTTACTATAAATCTTCCCTTACCTTTAAGATATTGGAGGCAGCGCTTGTGGATGGAAATTGTCTGATCATAATTATCAGTTCCCAGACTGTAGTTCTCTGTATTTATCGTCCCCCGGGGGAAAGAAATGTCTCAAAATTTCTGGAATCACTGAACAATACTTTACTAACACTATCTTCATACAATAACATTTTCCTTACAGGCGACATTAATATAGATATATCGCCATCCACTTCAGATGTAAGAGCGGACATGTACCTTAATTTGTTAGCCTCTCATGGTATGTTGCCTGCGTACTATATCCCCACCCATTCTCAAACATGCCTTGACCACGTAATTGTCAAAACGATACTTTCGGTAAAATGTTTTGTTGCCCATACAACCCTAACCGACCACTATAGTGTCATTATAAGCCTTTCTCACATGAGCTCTTCTCACCGTCTTTCAAAAACTATTAAACGCATTGATTATCCATGCCTAGACGAAAAAATTAAAACTATCGACTTTGACAGTGTTTATTGTTTAGATAGAGCTAACGGAGCTGTATCTCTCTTCCTTAAGACTCTAACCACTTTGATGAGTACGTGCACTAAAAATATCACTGTTCCGAGACGCAAGCGATTGATTAAGCCATGGATCACTCCTGGTCTACTACGATGCATGCGAAATCGAGACAATCTTCACCTTAAAACTAAAAAGCATCGTAATGACGAAGTTGCAAAATTAACGTACACACGCTATCGTAATTTTTGTAATGGCATTCTAAAAAAAGTTAAGCAAGAGTATGATAGGGATGAACTGTCGAAATGTCAAGGCAACACTAAAAAATTGTGGAACACCATCAAATCAATCACCTACACCACTAAACAGAATAGTCCACCTATGGACTTGATTGATCCAGATCACCCCAAACATTCAGTGAATGAGATTAATCATTTTTTTGTAGGAGTCGGTAAATCTTTAGCGGGATCTTTCACAGGGTTTGACCCTACTTTACACCAGACTTCTTCTCTGCCATCGTGTCCCTTTTCTTTAGTCCTTCTGCCCACTGATGTGGATGAGATCAAAATCATCATAGCATCTCTAAAAACCACTTATGTCGTAAAGAGTAACGATATTCCCAGTGAATTAATAAAAAGATACGTTAACTCATTATCGGATCCTATCGCATTTATTTGTAACCTCTGCCTTTTCACTGGTGAATTTCCATCAGATCTCAAGAAATCCCTAGTTCATCCAATTCATAAGTCTGGTAGCAGGGATTGTGTCAATAACTACCGTCCAATATCCATTTTGCCTACACTATCCAAAATTCTCGAGAAAGTTATAAATAAGCAACTTATCAATTACTTAGAAACAAACAAACTTTTATCGGACAATCAATATGGTTTTCGTCAAGGTAGATCAACCTGTGATGCCGTACATCAACTAACTGATACCATAGTTTCTAGGTTAGATGAGAAAAAGAAAGTTCTTACAATTTTCCTCGACTTGGCTAAGGCTTTTGACACAGTCTCTGCGCCACTCTTATTGAAGAAGCTTGAGCACCTCGGAGTTCGTGGCGATCAGTTAAAATTGTTCGAAAGTTACCTGAATGGGAGAACACAGCGTGTGGTGATCGATGAGTGGTTGAGTGATGACTGCGAAGTCAATATCGGTATTCCTCAGGGAAGTATTTTAGGGCCTACCCTCTTTTTAATTTTTATTAATGACCTCTGTCAGCTGAACCTTACTAACGGTAAGATTATTACATTCGCGGACGATACGGCTCTTCTATTCTTTGGAGATACTTGGGAGGAGGTGTATCACTTTGCTCAAATGGGTTTTTCACTCGTTATGACCTGGCTACACGACAACTCACTCTCACTAAATACGGACAAAACTAAATATATAACTTTTACACTTACAAACAGTCACCCCACGCAAGACGCCTTATTAAACATCACGGCCCACTCATGTAACAACAGCTCTTCCTGCTCATGCCCTAAACTTGAAAAAGTGGATTCTCTCAAGTACCTCGGGATAACAATAGACAAAAATCTCAACTTTAGTTCCCATATCGATCTGTTATCCAAGAGAACTAGGAAGCTCATCTTCATTTTTAAAAACCTACGAAGTGTTGCAGATGCAAAAGTTCTTAAAACAGTGTACTTTGCACTCTGTCAATCTGTACTGAGCTATTGTATTACTGTCTGGGGTGGTGCTCCTAAATCTTTTATGATTAAAATCGAGCGGGCACAAAGAGCAGTGCTTAAGGTAGCCCATGCTTTACCGTTTTTTCACCCTACCACTGAACTCTACGACAAGTGCAAGGTTCTTACTGTTCGACAACTGTTTATCATACAAACAATCTTGCGCAAACATTCTTCGTTGAACTACAACTCATCCTTGCACGCTCATAAACGCATTAAGACAAATGTATGTTGTACTCAAGTGTGTAGAAATAGTCTTTCGCGCCGAAACTTTTCTTTCCTTGGCAGTTATTTATATAATAAACTAAACTCTCAACTAAATATATACCCTCTTACCAAGACAAAATGTAAGCAACTACTCACCACATATCTATTGGACCTTGATTACGATAGCACTGAAAATCTCTTACTTGTTTTAAGATAAATGTGTTTTCAGCCTACGTATCACATCCCCACATCACACCACACTACACCACACCGCACCGCACCACACCATACCACACCACACCTCACCATACCACACCATACCACACCACACCACACCACACCACACCACACCACACCACACCACACCACACCACACCACACCACACCAAACCACACCACACCACACCACACCACACCACACCACACCCCATCACACCACACCACACTACACTTTATATATACTTTACTAGTTCACTTTCAATTTATTAGTTCAATTATGTAAACTTCGTTTTTCCCTTTTTGTTTACTGTGTTCTTCTACCAAAGGTTACAGTACTTTTTTTAACATTTAAGATAGAATACTAAAACACTGTTTTGGGGGGGCCTGGTAATCTGTGTGACAGGGTTTTTCCTAGTGCAGATACCAGTCTCCCACAAAGGATTTATCTGAAGTATTATGTACATATTTATAAGGCGCCTTTGTGGAAGAGAAATAAAAAAATGTTTATTATTATTATTATTATTATTATTATTATTAATTTAATATTTATTACAGGCGCAGCGTCCGTAGTGAAGGCTCTCAGCGAGTACCTGGACTCGCTGCTGAACAAGGCCATATCCACGCACCTGGAGGCGGCCATGCCCATCGACACGCCGCACCTCGCCGCCTACCCTGATGTGTTCGCCTTCTCCGTCATCATGGCGTTTTCTGGTTGGTCAAGATTATCACTAATTAGTCAAGAGCTGTATCTTGTCGAAGTAGACAACTAGTTTTTAAGAAGAAGCTAGTTCCTCTCTAGATTCTAAAATGTGGGCCCGAATGTCTCCTATATACGTCATAGTCAATGTACGGAGTTTCAAAAGTACCTTGGTCGGAAAAACTACGTCGCCTTAGTAAAAAGCGACTGGACTGGCTTTGAAATCGAAATAGACAGACAAAACAATTCCATACAAAATATATATATATATATATATATATCTTTGAGCGTTACACTGACATAATGATTCTTATTTTCAGTGGCACTTGCATTCGGCGTCAAAGAGTCGACGAAGTTCAACAACTTCTGCACGGGAGTCAACCTGTGTGTCGTGTTGTTTGTCATCATATCCGGATCCTTTAAAGGTAATGTGATTAATTTTAACATTGTGTAATACAAATTTGAAACGTGATCGCTCACAATGGGCCTCATCACAAGGCTTAAGGTCACCCAAAAGGTAATGGCAATGGCTAAACTCTGCTTCCATGCGTGTGAATCAGAAATGAACATATTCGCAAGACAACCGAGGTTACCGATATACACTTAGCAGAAAAGAACATCTTACGCTCAGTCATGACGGCACTTGCATCGTGAACATAACTCGCTGACGACGGATCCAGAGACGACGGGATTGTAAACTTTTTTGAATCATGTCAGCATTAGTTTTGTGATCGCTCACGCCGTCGACGTTCACCGGGAGGCTTGTTTTCACATTTGATCGGTTAACATTTTTCCAAAAATCTTTATATTTTTTAACCGAATGTTTAGAGGTTAGAATATTTATTTTTAATTGTTCTTGTCGGGCTTGGCATGATTTTAATTTGGAATTAAGTCTGTCATTTCGTCATACACTGTACCACTTGTGAGCTTACCGGCTAGTACCCATATAGACCGAAGAGTCGCCAAACTTAAGTGGCAGTGGGCACATTGTTCGTAGAAGAGATAGTCAACGGGGTCGAAAGGTTGGAGTTGCGACGAAGTACCAGTAGTTGCAGCATTGGGAGACCTCCAACAACGTGGATCGATGACCTGGTGACGGCTGCGGGTATCCAACTGGTTGCGAGACGCACCAGACCGCCAGATGTGGCGACACTTTGGGGAGGCCCATGTCCAGCAGTGGACGTCTTTCGACTGATATGATTATGATGTTAACAACTTGGTTTATGGTGACAGAAGGTTGCATAACATGGGATGTTATTTGGAAATGATGTCGTATTAACAGTCTTATCAATATGTTTCCGTGTTACAGCGGACACAAAGAACTGGCGCATCCCGGCGGAGGACGTCCCGAAGTCCCCGCACAAAGACTTCGGGACGGGCGGCTTCGCGCCTTACGGACTGGCTGGCATCATCAAGGGAGCTGCCGTCTGCTTCTACGGGTTCATTGGTAAGATATCACTGTTAGAATACATCCAGTTCTTCCGTTTTTTTTCTTAAGTTAGTTAAGAGAAAGGAATGGGAATAATATGTGAATCTTCAGCTAGTATTATTTATCAAGATCATCTCTTAAAGAATTTGAAAAGGAATTACGATAAAAATGAATTAAACAGAGCAGGAAACAATTGCAAGCAACTTTGGAAACATATTAAAAACGTCACTTATATGTCAAAACAGCGTGAATCAAATTCGAGTTTATTGTTAACGAATAGTTCACCCCTTTCATCAGCCAATCATGTCAACAACTTTTTCGTGAATGTTGGGAAAACTCTTGCCGAGCAGATTCCTCAGCATTACAGTGATCAACCATCTTCCCAAGAATTGAATAGTAGGCGCGCACTACAATCTTTCGGATTCCTGGACACTGACGAAGACGAAATAACACGAATTATTAGTGGACTAAAAGATGATTGTGCTGTTGGATGGGATAACATTAGCAGTAAGATCCTTAAACAATTCAAGCATATCCTGGTACCTCCCTTAGCCCACATATTTCGTATCTGTTTTTCTGAAGGCATTTTTCCTAAATGCCTAAAAAAAGCAGTTATAATCCCTATATTTAAATCTGGGAACAAATACTTAGTTAATAACTATAGGCCAATATCGTTACTCTCCTCAATCTCTAAAATACTTGAGAAAATTGTAAACAGCAGGCTAGTTAACTATTTAGAAAAAAATAATTTACTATCATCTACGCAATTTGGTTTTAGAGCCAAATTATCCACAGCCGATGCGGTGCACCACCTGACCAATTATGTCTCAGAGGAACTTGGCAAAGGAAACCAGACTATGGGGGTCTTCCTTGATCTAGCGAAAGCTTTTGACACAGTGTCCGTTTCTATGCTCCTAAACAAATTAGAGACCATGGGAATAAGGGGAACCCCGCTGAAACTCTTTGCTGACTACTTAGACGACAGATATCAGTGTGTTAGAATAGACAATATCACGAGCAATGAACAAAAAACTACTGGTTTTGGTGTTCCCCAGGGCAGCATTTTGGCCCCAACCCTTTTCCTCGTTTATATTAATGATTTGTGCAATTTGAACATACAACATGGCAAAATTGTGTCATATGCTGACGACACGGCCTTAGTATTTACCGCTAAAACCAGTAAAGAATTGTACGAATACGCTCAATTAGGTTTCAATACTGTGACTAACTGGCTTCAACGAAATTTACTAACGTTAAATGCTGACAAGACAAAATATATTCAGTTCTCCATGCGCAAGCCTCAATCTAACATTACTCATCCTCATCTGTTTGCTCATAAATGTGCACTCCACCCAATCAGTTCATGTGACTGTCCATTTATTCTCCAAACATGCAACATTAAATATCTAGGAGTAATAATAGACGATACTCTCTCTTTTAGACCACATATTGAGAGTCTGGTTAAAAGAGTGCGCAAATTAATCTATGTGTTCAAAAAACTGCGAGCTATTGCGGATCCAAAAGTAATCACACAAGTTTATTTGGCCCTAGGGCAATCCGTAATCCAGTACTGTATCACTTCATGGGGTGGAGCACCCAAAACTCACTTACTCCCTCTTGAAAGAGCTCAGAGAGCCATTTTATAAGTAGCCAATTTCCATCCCTTTGTGTATCCCACAGATCTCCTATATAAATCCTGCAACGTACTGACTGTTCGCCAGGTTTTCATTATGCAATTGATACTAAAACAGCACACCATGCTTACTTACAACACCGAAAATACTAATAAGAGACGGAATGATATTGTCTGCGATTCTAATTCATTTTCAAAATATGTTTTTGTAAAAAGATTTTTTACATTTTTAGGTCCATTTCTATACAATAGACTAAATAAGAAAATAAGTATCTATAAGTTAAATTATTATAACTGTAAAAAGACAATTGTGCAATATTTATTAAGCATCTCGTACGTAGAGACAGAAGACCTTCTTTTTGTATGTAAATAAAACATGATGTGTCCTTTAATTTTAAGTTTTATTATAGGTAATTGATAAATTGTTATTTTATTATTGATGTTTACATAAGCACTATCTAGCCTGAAGCACAGGTTTCAACCTAGCTCAGGCAAATCAGCAACTGTGTTCTTTAAAAAAAAATGTAAATTATTTTACTGTAAATGTGCCCTGTTTTGTAAATAAACGATATTATTATTATTATTATCAAAGTAATACCTAAGAGAACTAAGGTTTTTGGGATGAAAAATGGTCGAGAACCTAACCGATAAGTTTGGGGGAGGGTGGGGGCCCGATAAATTCCCTTAATCCTTTGATCAAGCGATCAGCAAGGGAAGTTCCTGAGTTAAAAAAAATGATTCTATTAATTCCGTCAGTTATATTATCGAAAAATGTTAGACTTGAATTTTTTGCTTTATTAATAAAAATTGACGAAGATAAAACGCATCAAAGATCAGGAGTGGTTGCTTGTGACGTCACCATTCTGTAAAAGGAGTACTTATATGAAATTTCACAAGAATTTTCAACGCACTGTATCGTCTTATTTTTTTTTTTCAAACTTGAAAAAAGAAAAAAAATGTCCAATATTTTTTTGGAAATTTATCGGATCAATTTTTTATTTATTTAAAAAACGTTATTTAAAAATTAGATTTGATTTAGTCATCTAGCTTATTTTGCATCAATTTCAAACTTTAGTATAGTAATAATGATGTAATGTGTGGTTGCAGGTTTCGACTGCGTGGCCACCGCTGGTGAGGAGGCGCGGCGTCCCCAGAAGACGATCCCCTTCGCCGTGGTGGCGTCGCTGCTGGTGGTGTTCCTGGCTTACTGCGGGGTTTCCTCGGTGCTGACTCTTATGGTGCCCTACTATATGCAGGTACGTAGTCGCCATTAAAGCCGCAGGCACGAAGTCAGCGGGCGCGGAGCGGCGGCGCAGACCTGAGTGTTGTGTTAAGAGAAATTAGTGTCTTGTTCGCGAACAAAATGTCACAGCGACGATAACATCTTTTTGATACAAATTTTGAAACGCATTTAGGTACGTCGATCGTTAAAAAACAAAAACTTTTTACAAAAAAAAATATAACCGGCTTCTAAACAAAACACTACAAAGAATAAAATAACCTTAATTTCGGAAGTCGGTGTTTTTGGTTTTTCTTCTTACTTTTAAGTGGTGATATTTGGAGGACGTCTTCATTAACGCAGAAATGTAAATAAGCAAAAATGCTCATAACATAAAAACTACCTACTGAACCAAACTGAATCAAATTTTTATGGGACCAAATGGCAAGTATACTGCATCGAACTAAAAAAGAATCACAGAAATCGGAGTAATCGGTGTACATACATAAAAAAAATACCCACCGTTTGAGAACCTGCTCCTTTTTCGGAAGTCGGTTAAAAATGCACAACACTACGTGACTGCAGACGCGCGGGCACCGCTAGACGCCGCTCGTCGCACGTACGCCGCCGCGCCGCTCCCCACGGCGCTGCCTTTTTGGCCAGTTCCACATAAACGTATGCATTGGAACGCGCTGCCGGCACCGCCGCCGCCCCGCGCCCGCTTACTTCATGGCCGCAGCCTAAACATAGCTAACGGTAAACACATAGCAAACCTTTGCACCGCAACATGCAATGCAACACAGATAAAAAGTGGACGGCTTCCGCGTATGCTGCGCGTTTCCACAGCGAACGTTTGTACCCGGTAGTCCTTACTGCGCACGCTATGGAGCCGCTCAGTTTTGAAGTATTCATGACTATTATTGGTATTTCAATTATTTTATTTAACCAGTGCACACAAAAAGACCGCAAACTCTGTCGTTGGTAGAGAATTAAACAAAATTCAACTTTTTATGAACATATCCTAATATATAAGAATCTTCCGTTACTGAGTGACTGACAGACAACGCACAGCCAAAACTACTAGTCGCAGAAAGCTGAAATTTGGCATGTAGGTTCCTTGTGGAGCGTAAGGGAGCACTAATAGAGGATTTCCCAAAATTCCTACGGGAACGGGAAAAAATGCGATATGCGCGTACGAAGTCACGGGCAAAAGCTAGTGTAATACTACCGACTTCCAAATGAAAAAACACTACTTAGTATAAAATAACTTTAATTTCGTAAGTCGATGTTTTTGGTCGTGTCTTCGTATTTTAACACCGACTTCCAAAATTTTTAGTGTACCCCACATATAAGAACACCACTGGAAGTCGCAAGAGGGCAAAATACGCAATTTCGTTCACTTGGATGACAAGATACGTCATCCAAGTAAACGAATTCCAGCTATTTTGATTTAAAAGTTAAACCGATTTTGATGAAATTTATATGAGACATCAAAATCGATTCATAATAATTGACGGAATGATTGCGTAACAACACTCCTATTTTTTATGTCGGTTTAAAAAAGAAACCATCCCAGTCATCATTGCAACCATTGATGTATAAAAAACCCAAGATATACACTCAGCATCTCAAAAACGTCCGCAAAAAACAAGCGCACAATGTATAATTGTGCGCTAGTTTCAAACAGTCTCGCATCGCTCGCTTTGTACAACTTTAAGCGATCCGTGTAAGGTGGAATTTGCAAAAAAAATTGCGCATCACTCGCCTTACTGCACTGCTTTGTAAAAACAACTTTAAGCGATCCGTGTAATGTTGAATTTGCAAAAAAAATTGCGCATCACTCGCCATACTGCACTGCTTTGTAAAAACAACTTTAAGCGATCCGTGTAAGGTTGAATTTACACACAACTCACACATGACACTTGATACATGTCAGTTTTTGACGAGTGTTGCATTTGTTCGAGACTGTGCATCTTGGGTTTTTTATATATCAATGATTGCAAGCCATTTCTAGTTTCTCCTCGCTTGTTCGCGGCGCGCAGAACTGTCGCGAATGACCGTCCAAATAACACTCCGCGCACTCAAAGCGTTCGTCGAAAAAACCGACAATCGGCGGAAACCAACGAGCGCGTTACGAACGCGCGCAACGTACGTACAGCGGGCGCGTAGAGCGCTCGCGAACACATTCAAATGTATGGTAAATGTTGCATTGCATGTTACCTTACATGTTGTGTTGCAAATAATGTTCGGGCTTTAGGTTAAGTATAGACTCACAGAAGACTTTTGTCTCACTTTAACTTTTAGGTTCTGACTTCTAGTAACGACGTTCAAAGATCTAAAACTGACAGGTAAGACAACAGCTTGACGTGCTTTCAGAAGCACGCTGGAATCTCGGTAAGTCTAATCGGTATGTTAAGATGGTCACCCATCCACGAATCGACCTCGGCAGGCGTTGCTTAATTTCAATATATGCCGTAACCGTATGACTGATGTTAGTCACGAGTATGCAAAGTTATATTTTGTTCACAGGACGAGAAGGCCCCGTTTCCGTTCGTGTACGACCACCTGGGCTGGCCCTGGGCCAAGTACGCCGTCAGCGTGGGCGCCATCTGCGCGCTCTGCTCCAGGTACAGTGCGGGATGATAAGTGTGCCAGATTTTAGTGATTCGTAGACATTAGAAGGACTCAAAGACCGTAAAATTACTGTACAGTTGAGGAATATGAAATCACCAAATGACTCCTTCCATTCTGAACGGAGCGGGAGTGTCAGACTCTTACTGACTAAAACCCATCCGTGTGCCTCCTAATGCCCTTGCGTTCCAGGTTCGCGGTGACGCTTGTGGCAGGCACTACCCGCTAAATACGCTGACATCTCCTTGCGGCGCGCGTGGAACACACCGCGCCGTCGACCCGTAGCTCGGCGTCCGGTCAGGACCAGGCCCGCTCCTGATCGGACGCCGAGCTTCCCAACGTGAGCCGTCCGCAGGCCCGCGTTCGATATTACCGAGTAAGTTTGTGGTACTAATTCCGACTTGTCTATATCTCCTTCTCTTTCTGCCCCCCAGCTTGCTTGGCGCAGTGTTCCCGCTGCCCCGCATCATCTACGCAATGTCGTCGGACGGGCTGCTGTTCCGCTTCATGGGGCAGGTCAGCGAGAAGTACCAGACGCCGCTCATCGGCACCATGATCGCTGGCCTCTTCACAGGTAATACAGATGTGATAAATTAACTAAAAATCTTACCCAAACTAGCACGAATAAAATGTAAATTTATGTATGCAGTCAGTTTAATATTCACAAGTTTTAATTTAATCAAAAAGCACTGCTTATGGCCTTATTTAAACGTCAAAAAGCATCGCTTATGGCCTTAGTCAAACGTCAAAAAACAGTGCTTATGGTCTTATTTAAACGTCAAAAAGCATCGCTTATGGCCTTAGTCAAACGTCAAAAAACAGTGCTTATGGTCTTAGTCAAACCTTAAAAAGCACTGCTTATGGCGTTAGTGGCGACAACGACGAGCGGTACCGAGCAAGTTTCGGCAATGTCTAACGTTCCTATCCGCTCGTCGCACGCACAGTGACGGCCCTAGTAATACTGAATTTCAGAAAGCCTATATACACATACTAGCTGACCCGCGCAACTTCGTCTGCGTCATAAAATGTAATTATTTACGACATCACATTAGAAACCTCAAAAATAACAGTATTTCTCCACTATTTAATGGATGTTATTATACATATAAACCTTCCTCTTCAATCACTCTATCTATTAAAAAAAACCGCATCAAAATCCGTTGCGTAGTTTTAAAGATTTAAGCATACATAGGGATATAGGGACAGAGAAAGCGACTTTGTTTTATACTATGTAGTGATAAACATATTTTATTGTTCAAGAGTTGTGATATGATGTTTGTTTGTAGGCACATTGGCGATGATCTTCCGGCTAGAGCAGTTGATCCACATGATGTCTATCGGCACCCTGTTAGCCTATTCTATGGTGGCTTCCTGTGTACTCCTGCTTAGGTAAGTGGCCGCACTGAATATTATTAGCTAAATGACGTTTATAAGTAACCACTCTATATGCTTCGCCGTAGTCGGGTAAAAAGCAAACTAGTGTTTTAAGGGTTCCCAACATCCGTAAAAAAACGGAACCCTTATAGGATCACTCGGGTCTGTCTGTTCGTCTGTCACAGCCAGTTTTCTCCGGATCTACTCGACCGATTCTGTTGAAATTTGGTATACATATGGACTTCCATGACCCAAACATGGACGCGTTACGTAAATAAATATTTTTTAGTATGGGGGTCACTTTGGGGGGGGGGGGCAAACTAGATATTTAAAAAAAAAGTTTTGCAATCTGTATCGTGTGACATATCAAATGAAAAGGCTTACTGTGAGGGCTTTAATTATAATCATAATTTTAAAATAAACAGTTTTGAAGTTATTCAAGAAATTAGGGCTAAAATCTCCGAAACTACTGAGCCTAAAATTTTGTTAAAAAATGCAGATAATAGTTCTATACCTAAAGATTACAGGAAAACCTATAAGAAGTCTGTAGTGTTAAAATAACGTTTAAAAAAATGAAATTGGGTCGGATCCCTTTGCACGCGAGTCCGACTCGCACTTAGCCAGTTTTTTTTATAATTGCTAGGCACGCGTTTGACCCCAATCTCGCCTTATAGAAAGCGATGGTGTGATCATCAATAGAGCACACTTGCTTAGAAGCAAACTATTCACTCTTGACTTGAATACTCCCAGGTGGTCGCTGTCAGGAAACATAGACTCCGGCAGGGAATTTCACCCCATATCTGTACCTATGCACAATGAAACTATTTCCAAAACTGTGCTATTCAAATTCAAATTCAAAAATTTTATTTCAGACCAAGAGATCCATATAGTGTTAGTATGAACTTAGTCTATGTTAGTAAAAAACAAAATAATAAAAATACATTAATTGGCTGCATGCACATGTGCACGCACATGCCTGCCAGCCCAGAGCCTGATAAACAGTCCATCTATCTTGTCCGCCAGTGTAGCTAAAATACTGTTACGGCTGCCCATGAATCGCCGCAACATCGATGCACACCGTTTGCGCATGATGACATGAAAGTCATCCACTCGCGCTACCGCAAACATGCCCGATGCACTGCAAAACCGAGGCAGCCCCAACAATATCCTCAGCGCATTATTGTACTGGATGCGCAGAGCGTTGTAAGCCTTCTGCGTATACCTAACACATGGCATGAATTATTATTCAGTAATTCTTTTGCCCATGACGCTCGACATTCCTAAATATTTCTCAACATAAATATGTCCCAACATAAATATTGGTAAGACTCATGGCGTTTAGCAGTAGTCGTGAAAAGTTACAAATATGGGTTGTGGGGAAGTAGTGTACGAGAAAGTGGAACTACTTCTCTTAGGAGTTAAGAGATATTCTTCCCCTGTTTAATGTAGTACGTAGAAAACCTTTTACTACCATATTAATCCTCACTAAAGAGGCACTCGTGGCTTAAAACAGCTGCACGGGTTGATCGTCCAGGTTAAGCAATGTTTGCCGAGTTCGGTCTGTGGACGGGTGACCAATCATTACTTACCGAGACTTCTCCGTTCCCCGAAAAGCTCGTTAGGGACCTATTCACACTTATTCAGCTTCATCATCATCTGCCTAGCCTTTTCCCAACTACATTGGAGTCGGCTTCCAGTCAAGCCGGATTTAGCTGAATACCAGTATTTTACGTGGAGCGGCTGCCTACCAGACCTTCACAACCCATTAACTGGGTAACACGGTCTTCATGGCAAGACTGGAGTCAGATTTACTGGCTTCTGACTATCCGTAACGACTGCCAAAGATCTATAAATGACAGCCGGGACCAACGGCTTAACGTGCTTTCCGAAGCACGGAGGAAACTCGGTATGTTAAGATGGTCACCCATCCACAGACCAACCTTGGCAAGCGTTGCTTAACCTTGAAGATCGACCCGTGCGGCTGTTATTATCTAGCCACGAGCACACTTATTCAGCTTATGCCCATAGAAAACAACGATTTTGTATGGAATCGCGTACGTTTTCGAAAGCTGAACGGATGCGTACGCTCTCCATACTAAATAGTCCCTAAGTCGGCGTTGGTCCCGGCCGTCGTATCATTGACATTCTTTAGCTGTCAGAAGCTAGGAAAGAAATCGGGGAAAGGGAGCCGACCTAATCAAAGGCAAAGTCTAAGCATTTTTTAGGGTTTCGAAAAAAAAAACGGAGCCCTAAAAAATGCTAAATAGGGTCAGGGCTTACTCGGGTGTCTGTCTGTCTGTCCGTCCGTCTGTCACAGCCAGTTTTCTCCGGATCCACTGAACCGATTCTGTTGAAATTTGGTACACATATGTACTTCTGTGGCCCAAACACGGACGCGTTACGTAAATCTTTAGTACGGGGGTCACTTTTAGGGGTCTAATTAGAAATTAAAAAAAAAAAGTTTTTTGAACTATATCGTGTGACATATCAAATGAAAGGGCTTACTGTGCGGATTTTAATTTTACTTTTTCATAATTTTAAAATAAATGGTTTTGAAGTTATTCAAGAAATTAGACGAAAAATTACCATTCCCCCCTTATCTCCGAAACTACTGAGCCTAAAATTTTGAAAAAAAAAATGGAGATAATAGATCTTTACCTAAACTTTACAAGAATACCTATTAGAAGTCTGTAGTGCTAATATAATATGTTAAAAAAAATAATTCGTTCGGAACCCTTTGCACGCGAGTCCGAGTCGCACTTGGCCAGTTTTTTTTATTAATTGTCACCCTTCTCTCACCTAGGTACGAGTACAGTCAGCCGGCGCACCGCACGCAAGAGCCGCTGAACTTCTCGTACCGCAACGCGCTTCGGCAGATTGTCAACGCCGACGGACACACGCTGCCCACCAAGCTCAGCTCCCTGACTGTGTCCGTGCTTGTCACCTTGTATGGTAAGTCATTTAGCTTATTTCCTTATGGAAAATAATTATTAGTTCGAACTGTATGGATGAAAGATATTGGGAAGTGCACAAGTGAATTTAAGCCCTATGCCAGAGTGAACAAATTCCAATTTAAATTGTTTACACATGACTAACTTTTTCTTGAAAGTGTGTTCTTCTATGGAAAGTGCGAGAAGTATTTTCTACAACTTGTATGTTTCTTTTTAACTGCGGCGATCAGCGACAGTTAAAAAAAACTCGTAGTACACATATACATAAAATGGCGTGGCGTGCGTTAAATAGAAAAACAAATTTTGTCACGATAAATAAGTAGAAAACAATATCACTATGAACAATGTGCCTACTTAAAACGTAAGGGTAACAATTTAAACACTTGGTGGGAGCAAGCGAGACGCGAGAGAAATGAACACGTGACGTGCATGCGTTGTGGCGTGCGTTGTAGCGTCCGTTGTAGCGTGCGTTGTAGCGAGCGTTGTAGCGAGCGTTGTAGCGTGCATTGTAGCGTGCATTGTGGCGTGTGTTGTGGCGTGTGTTGTAGCCTGCGTTGTAGCGTGCGTTGTGGCGTACGTTGTAGCGTGCATTGTGGCGTGTGTTGTGGCGTGTGTTGTAGCGTGCGTTGTAGCGTGCGTTGTAGCGTGCGTTGTAGCGTGCGTTGTGGCGTACTTTGTAGCGTGCATTGTGGCGTGTGTTGTGGCGTGTGTTGTAGCGTGCATTGTAGCGTGTGTTGTGGCGTGTGTTGTAGCGTGCGTTGTGGCGTACGTTGTAGCGTGCATTGTGGCGTGTGTTGTGGCGTGTGTTGTAGCCTGCGTTGTAGCGTGCGTTGTGGCGTACGTTGTAGCGTGCATTGAGGCGTGTGTTGTGGCGTACGTTGTAGCGTGCATTGTGGCGTGTGTTGTGGCGTGTGTTGTAGCGTGCGTTATAGCGTGCGTTGTGGCGTACGTTTTAGCGTGCGTGCGACTGCGAGCGGGAGTGGGGAGCGCGGCGCGGGTTAGTCATGCGGCGCGCTCGGTGTTGCTTCCTATGGCGTCAGATAAATGTTCAATAACGATCATTGACCCACATACTCGTACATTTATTGACTTTCTTAATATCAAAAATGGAAATAAAAACATAAAGCTGTCCTGAATCGACTTCTATCGAGATCCTTTACGTTCTCTAGTAATGAACAACAGTTCATAATTTATTGTTCAGTTATCTACGAAGGGATATTACTTGACTTAAGATCCTATGTCTCCTAGCTGGGGCAGAGGGCGTCCACAGTAGACTTCCATCGCGAACGTTGAGGTTTACGCTTCACCTCGCTCCACGCCATTCCGATGCTCGTCGCTTCTGCCAAAACGGTGCGTCGCCAGGTTTGACGGGGACGGCCATGTTTCCTTTTCCCTTGAGGATTCCAGTCCATAGCCTGTTTGGGAATGTGATCGGGATCCCTCCGGAGCGTGTGACCAATCCACCACTCCACTTACGGCACTTGAGAGAGAGATGGTCTCAGGCCAGTAAATTCCGAGTATGCGATGAAGACATCGGTTGATAAAGACCTGGATTTGGCTTGATATTTCCTGTGTCACCTTCCACGTTTCACACCCGTAGAGCAGCACGGATTTGACATTAGACCCGAAAATTTGGAGTTTAATTCTTCGGGTCAGTTTCCGTGACTGCCAAACAGGTCTTAGCTGCGCGAAGGTAGCTCGGGCTTTGGCAATCCGTGAAGTAATATCCTCTTCAGTCCCTCCAGTCTCCGACACGACGCTTCCGAGGTAAGTAAATTTGTGGACGCGTTCCACTGCCTCTGTGCCAATTAGCAGCGGTGTTGAGTTCTTCGCTCCTGTACGCATCTCCTGGGTCTTCCGGGTGTTGATTTTAAGTCTAGTTTCGCCGCCTTCTGGCGCAGGTCGATCAGATTTGCTTACATCGGCGTGTGTATGACTCAGCAGGCACAGGTCATCGGCGTAGTCCAGGTCTTCCAAGACATTGGATAATCCCCACTCTATCCCGCGCTGCCTGTTGTATATGCAAAGCATAATTCCGTCGAGGACAATTATAAAGATGAGAGGCGAAAATAGGCATCCTTGGCGTCGTCTTGTCGTCCGAGATGAGGCCGTCGTGAGTCACCTTGCAAGAATATTTCCTGTAGACGCTCTGTAATAGGCGGACCATTTTTGGCGGCACTCCAATATTCAGCAGACGTGACCAGATGCTGGACCACTGCAACGTATCAAAGGCCTTTTCGAAGTCGACAAAGGTAAGATAAATCTCCCTTTGCCATTCTGATGACTGCTCCAGTATGATACGGAGAGTGTTGATCTGGTCCGTACACGAGCGGCTTGAACGGAAACCAGCCTGCTCCTTACGCAGTAGGGGTTCCACGGCCTTCGACAACCTGTTAAACGAAGGGATATTAAGGAAAAGTCAATGTATTTTATTTTAAGTCTATCTGGTGCCTACCATAACACTACACTGCGTGTTACACATATCAGTTTGCATTATAAACACTTCTTTTCTAGTTTCTAACAATATTTTCTTTTACGACACAGGAGTATGGTGCTTCATAATGATGTCCAGCATCAACCAGTACGGTGAGCAGATCCTGGCGGGGCACGCGGGCGCGATAGCCATGCTGGGTGCGGGCTCGCTGCTCGTCGTCGTCACGCTCGTGGCCATTTCCAGGCAGCCGGTATCTGACAAGAAGCTCGCCTTCTCTGTGAGTAACTCTTGAGCATCCTTTTCCTTTTTTACTATTAATAGTGTAGGTATTAGTCCGCCAAATAAAAGTCTAAAGTCACTGAGAACGGTTGTATTTTCCAAATGTCAGTTTAAAACGGTACACAAGAGTAGGAAGTATGATACACATTAAGCAACAGTTAGGAAGATAATTTAGACAACGATAGAAAACAAGCAAGCTAATTTGGCAACAAAAGAAGAGATTAGATTTTACGAGCGGGTGCGCGGTAAGCTAGTGCGGAGGCAAGCGAGCGCGTGAGTGCCCAGCGCAGCGGCGAACAATGGACTGCGGTGTGCGCAGGCGACGAAACCGACGGCGCGCGAAGTGCAGCGGAGACACCCGATGCGGCGCCTGTGACTCGGGTCGCTTCGTCGTGTGGCGGTGAAACCGCTACAGTAGCCCCCTGGCGAGACCGTGACTACGGTCGATAGAAGTCTGGGAAGCGAACTCTTCTTCCACTGCGAGTGTGTGTCTCTGGCTCATCGGTCGATGGTAGTGACGAAGTGCTTGAAGGTGCGTTGGTTGGGATTGTGGTTGAGCTATCTCTGTGATTGTCTTGAGTTACATAAGCTGGTTTCATGCGGTCTAGCGATATGTTGGTGTTCTTGCCTCGCACCACAACCTCAAAGTACTTTGGTGTCTTCTTGAGTACCTTATAGGGACCTGCATACGGTGGCTCTAATGACTTTCGCACGTAGTCTTGCCTCACGAAAACATGGGTACAGTGCTGCATGTCTTTGGGTATGTAGAAGGTATGGTTTCCGTGCCACTTAGTTGGCCTCGGAGACAGGCTAGCCATGTGTTTTGACA
The DNA here is from genome assembly GCA_947578705.1 of Lacanobia wlatinum. Taxonomy (NCBI): domain Eukaryota; kingdom Metazoa; phylum Arthropoda; class Insecta; order Lepidoptera; family Noctuidae; genus Lacanobia; species Lacanobia wlatinum. The sequence goes on from OX388033.1 coordinate 26,552,237, forward strand.
GGCGTGTCGCGAAGCTGGTGATGTCTTCGACTGTGTGGCTGCCTGATGGCGACAGGAACTGGCCCGGCAAGCGTAGAGGCTCGCCGTAAACCAACTCAGCTGAGGATGCTTGGACGTCATCTTTCCAGGAGCTGCGTATGCCGAGCAGAACGATGGGTAAGACCTCTGTCCATTGTGTGTTGTTGTGACACATGATGCCTGCTTTGAGTTGTCGATGCAACCTCTCAACCATCCCATTTGATGCGGGATGATAGGCTGTAGTACGGTAGTGACGTGCGCCGAGTAGTGATGCCAGAGCTTTGAACAAGCCGGACTCGAACTGCCGGCCGCGATCTGTGGTGATCTGCGAGGGGCAACCGAACCTCGATATCCACCCGGATACCAAGGCGGCCGCGCAGGTTTCGGCAGTGATGTCTCTGAGCGGTATGGCCTCAGGCCATCGTGTGAACCGGTCAACGATGGTGAGGCAATATCTGTAATCAGAAGATGGTATTAGAGGCCCTACTATGTCGAGATGGATGTGGAAGAATCTCGACGAGGTTGAAGGGAAATGGGATAGAGGAGCGGATGTATGACGGGTAACTTTACAGCGCTGGCATTGAAGACAGCGTCTGCACCACTCTCTACAGTCCTTACGAATCCCTGGCCACACAAATCTTTGCGTGACCAGTCGCACGGTAGCTGTACATCCTGGGTGGCTCAGACCGTGAAGAGTATCGAACACCTGATTGCGCAGCTCTGGTGTGACGTAGGGTCTTGGTGGTTGCGTAGAGACGTCACAGTAGAGATTGGTGTCTGAGCCAGGCAGGGTTATCTTTCTGAGTTCTAGCGATGATCCCTCTTCTAAAAGCGTCTGGAGTTCGGAGTCTGTCTCTTGAGATTGGGCTAAGGCGCTGTAATCAATCGTCGTCGCGACCTCTTCGATACGTGACAACGCATCAGCTACGACATTTTCAGCACCTGGTATGTAGCGTATGTCTGTAGTAAACTGAGCGATGTAATCAAAGTACCTGAATTGTCGGGGCGAGCAATTCTCTCTTGTGTTCTTGTAGGCGTATGTAAGTGGGCGGTGATCGGTGAATATGACAAATTCTCGAGCTTCCACCATATGCCGGAAATATTTGATTGCTTCATAGATGGCTAGCAGCTCGCGGTCGTAGGGGCTGTATTTGCATTGAGCTTTGTTCAATTTCTTTGAGAAGAACGCGAGTGGTTCCCACTGCGTTCCGACACGTTGTTGAAGAGCTGCTCCTATGGAAACATCAGAAGCGTCAGTAAGAATAGAGAGCTCTGCCTGTTCCCTTGGGTGTACAAGAAGCGTAGCGTTTGACAGCGTTCTTTTGCATTCTTCAAATGCGTCCAGTTGGAGCTGCGACATCTGAACCGGGTCTGAACCCTTGACCTTTTCTCCACCCAACATCGAGTTTAGCGGTGCTTGACTTTTTGCAGCATTGGGTACGAACCTTCTATAAAAGTTTAGCATGCCTAAGAATCTCCGTAACTCTTTCACCGTGCGCGGAACCGGAAAGTCCTGTATCGCCTGGACCTTAGTGCTGAGAGGTTTAGTACCATAAGCCGATACCTGGTATCCAAGGAAAGTCACCTCAGGCTGGCCCCACACACATTTTGCTGCGTTGATGAGAACGCCGTATTCTCGCAGGCGTGACAGCAGCTGGCGCAGGTGAAGTTTGTGCTGATCTGGAGAAGTAGAATAAATTAAAATGTCGTCGAGAAATCCGAAGCAGAAGTCGTCAAAGCCGGTAAGTACTTCATCTATAAAACGTTGAAAGGTTTGAGCTGCATTCCTAAGGCCAAACGTCATAAATGGAAACTCAAACAATCCAAATGGTGTCGTTATGGCCGTCTTTGGTATATCCGCTTCATTTACTGGTATTTGATTATATGCTTTAATTAAATCAATTTTTGTGAAAATAGTGGAGCCGGAAAGCCGCTGTGAGAAGTCCTGGATGTGGCGTATGGGGTAGCGATCGGGCACAGTACGTGCATTTAGTGCACGGTAGTCGCCACACGGGCGCCACCCATCATCTTTCTTCCTCACCAGGTGCAGGGCTGAAGACCACGGGCTTTCGGAGCGCCTTGCAGTTCCGCTGGCTATCATGTCATCAAACTCCTTCTTTGCGATCTTAAACCTTTCTGGATCCAAGCGCCTAGGTCTGTTTGCCACGGGTGGCCCAGGCGTGGTCTTAATAAAGTGCACGGTTTTATGATTAGGTTTGTATTGATTCACAGTACCTGCAGGGCCTGTAACCTCTGGGAACTCACGCAGCAGCTGGTGAAACTCAGTCTCTCCGGTTACAGTTTTAACAGATGCCACATCATCAGGAACCCGCGTTGAGGACGCTGCCACGAAGAGTGAAGTGGTGCCATCAATGAGCCTGTGGTTGCGGCAATCTATAAGCAGATTATAAAAACTTAAAAAATCTACGCCTATAATTGGCTTTGACACGTCGGCTATGGTAAATTTCCAAGCAAATGAACGGCGAAGTCCTAGGTTGAGGTTAAGCTGCACTGGTCCATATGTATTGATATTACTTCCATTGGCTGCCGTTAAACTAAACTTCGTAATATTGCAGGGCGTTTTGATTGCTGACCGGGGGTAGACGCACAAATCTGAGCCTGTGTCGATAAGAAATAACATTTTTGAATAACGGTCAGTTACAAAAAGTCGGCCTGATGCTAATGGGCAGTCGTAGGCCGCTAATTCGGGCTGCCTTTCGTGTTTTCCGACCTCCATGTACAAGGCTGTGTGCATTTCTTTGCACGGGCGCCGTATGTGAAATGATAAAAACAATGAGGGTGGTTTTCTGGTGGCTGGCGTGACCTGGATTTGGACCCGCTTCGCCAGTTACCACCTCTAGAGTGTGAACGAGAGCGACCACGTACCTGCCTTCGGTTATCCACTTTAGTTGACAGTGCACTCACTTGTTTAGTTAATTCCTCTATCCGACACGCCATCTCTTTAATAAGGGTAGATGTACCCGCCTCTGCTTCGCTCGCTACTTGCAAGGGCCCCGCCGGCGCTATTTCATTAACTGTGTCCGCCAGATCTGCTAATTTATCCAACAGAAGGTCAGGTTGTGACGCTATAACCGTCTGGAGGTTGGTCGGTAACCTACTCGACCACAATGTCCTAAGAAAATCTTCCGGTACTGACGGCCCTGCTAGATGCCTTAAATGACGTAAAAACTGTGATGGTTTACGGTCACCAAGCTCCTCATGCATAAGTAATTGCTTAACTTTCCGTTCCTGCGAGGCTGACAACCGCTTGATAAGCTCCGTCTTAATTTTATCATATTTGTTCGTCGCCGGTGGGTTGGTGATTATATCCTTCACCTCGGTGGCGTAGCGGTAGTCCAGCGTCGACACGATGTGGTAAAATTTCGTAAGGTCGACAGTAATGTTCGCCATCGCGAACTGACATTCCATCTGCGCGAACCACATATCAGGGTCATCTGGCCAAAATGGTGGCGGACGAACGCCTACACGCGACGTTTCTGCAGTCGAACAATCTTCTTTAGGCGTTTCCATGTCGGGGTCACCAATATGTAGGTATTAGTCCGCCAAATAAAAGTCTAAAGTCACTGAGAACGGTTGTATTTTCCAAATGTCAGTTTAAAACGGTACACAAGAGTAGGAAGTATGATACACATTAAGCAACAGTTAGGAAGATAATTTAGACAACGATAGAAAACAAGCAAGCTAATTTGGCAACAAAAGAAGAGATTAGATTTTACGAGCGGGTGCGCGGTAAGCTAGTGCGGAGGCAAGCGAGCGCGTGAGTGCCCAGCGCAGCGGCGAACAATGGACTGCGGTGTGCGCAGGCGACGAAACCGACGGCGCGCGAAGTGCAGCGGAGACACCCGATGCGGCGCCTGTGACTCGGGTCGCTTCGTCGTGTGGCGGTGAAACCGCTACAATAGGCACGCGTTTGACCTCTATCTCACCTGATGGTAAATGATGACGTGGTCGAAGATAGAGCACGCTTGCCTAGAAGTAACCTATTCACTCTTGACTTAAAGACTCCCAGGTTGTAGCTATCAGGAAACAAATACTTTGGCAGGGAATTCTACTCCTTAGCTGTACGCACAATGAATGTGTTCCCAAAACATTTTGTGCGTGTGGGTGGGATGTTCACCATGTACCGGTGGCGCATCGCCGTTCGTCTTGTAATAATAATAATAATAATCTTTATTAGACTAGAAAGGTATACATATTATGTTCACACAATTTGTTAACAAGCTTTTAAAATAATCTTAAAATTATAATTACATAATTGTGTCTATTTTTAGCATCTGCTACCGAACTAGGTTTATAGCCTGTGTTTCAGTACGCAGCGCCTCAAGCCCTCAAAGTAATATGCAAGTATGAGCTCACAAACAAAATGGTCCGATGATGCTGAAGACTTTGGAGTTTAGACTCGACGAGCTATCTATCATTACCGATGATCCTCTTGTCTCGTTTCTCAATTGACTCAAGAGCATCAAGCTGGTATCTGGCAGATCCGTCCCAAAGATGAGAACAGTACTCTATACACGATCGAACTTGCGCTTGATAGAGTTTGAGCAGCTGTTCCGACGTGAAGTACCGTCTCACCTTTGCTAGGATTCCCCATGTTCTTCCCTTATCCCGTTTTACTTGGGTTGGTATAGAAGTATGCGGAACTGGGTGTGTAAAGTCCCGCAAACCTCCATTGGAAAGGGAGGATCCTTTGACCTCCGACAGTGTTGCGTCTGGTGGGCAACTGCCCAATGGTTGATATTTAGGCTGTTCTGAATATTCAAATCCCTCGGAATATTTGAGGGATCAAATCTGCAATAAATTGATCCGACAGAGAATCAAAGTTGTCGACATAGCTCACAGAATAAGCAAGCTGAAGTGGCAATGGGCCGGCCATATTAGCCGTAGAAACGATGACCGTTGGGGTTGACGAGTTCTTGAGTGGAGACCGCGAATCGACAAACGTAAGGTATGACGCCCTCAGGCTAGGTGGAGCGACGATCTTCGCAGGGTGGCTGGTAGCAGCTGGATGAGAGTTGACGGAAATAGAGTGAAATGGCGTGCACTAGGAGAGACCTATTTCCAGCAGTGGATTGTTATAGGCTGATGATGATGATGATGAAATCGCACGGAAAACTTTGGTACCGCGATGCAGGATTTGTGTGACGTCAGGTCTTTAGTTCGTATGTGGCGCTATAGATGCCGCTATACCATGTTACTTGAGGTTGGCGCAACACGTCTATTTTCTCCACTGTGTCCAATCAACTGTCACGATATTTATTTTTTAAATTACTGTACTGAGGAGCTCGTGGCTAAACAATAAAACCGCACCGGTCGATTTTCAAAGTTAGCAACGCTTGGCAGACCGAGGGCGGACTGTAGACGGCTGTCATTTGAAGATTTGTGACAGTTGTTGCTGTCAAAATCATCAAATGACATACCGGCACAGAGGAATCTCGGTATGTCATTTGAAGGTTTTGACTGCAACAACTGTTAAATAAAAATCTTCAAATGACAGCCGGGACCATGCGTTTCGAGGCCTCGCCGTGGCCATGTTAACACAGATTAATATAATTTTCCTTCATAACAGGTCCCCTTAGTCCCCTGGCTGCCTGGTATCAGCATCCTGATCAACGTGTACCTCATGCTGAATCTCGACTATATGACTTGGCTCCGATTCGCCGTGTGGATCGCTGCTGGTAAGTGAAAGTATACCTTATTCATATAAAGACAGAGTGGAATATCATGTAGTCATAGGCTGTGTTACGAAATATAAAACAGTATACTGGCCAGTGCTCATGACGTCATAAATCGACGCCATATTGCAAAATCCTCAAAGTCTGATGCACACACGCCCGTTTGACGCTTGATATACTGCTAATACGTCACTTTTGACATTTGTCTTACCTGTACACTATGGTGGCACACCAGTGCAATATGGCGTCCAATTCATGACGTCATGAGCACTGGCCAGTATACTGTTTTAGATTTCGAAACACAACCATAAATTGTCCAAATATTTTAGAGTAGTGTCGATAACCGTCATTGACCCTAAAATTCATAAAGAGAACATCACGCTGACGTCGACGGTTTTTATCGAATATATAAATTAATTCCATCGTGACCTCCATTTATAATTCATTGCCAATTTATTGGCTATGTTTCGTGGTATTCTTGTTTTCTTCCGTATTTTTTTTCACACTCACGTGGCGAAAATGTGGTATAAAGTTAATAATTTCCGTTGAGTTTGAGTAGTTTATGCGAAGATAAACATTAGGAGCTGTCAATCATATCCGGCAATAGGCCGCGCCATATTGTTTTATTTTTGTTGAAGTCGTTTCATTATCATAATTTGATTAGTTCAAATTTCCTTATTGCTGAATCTGTGATGCAAAATTATATTAAATACTAGCTGACCCGCGCAACTTCGTCTGCATCACAATTTTCATTACTGCTCCGCTCCTATTGGTCTTAGCGTGATGATATATAGCCTATAGCCTTCCTCGATAAATGGGCTATCTAACACTGAAAGATTTTTTTTTTATTTTTTTCTGAGAGATTAGCGCGTTCAAGCAAACAAACAAACTCTTCAGCTTTATATATTAGTATAGATATAGATTTAATAGTCGAATCAGGTGTATTGAACCACAAATGACAGCCCTATTCCATGTCCAGGCTATTACAGTTAATTCTAGGTTGCCTGGAAGAGATGGCGGATTATTATTATTATCATATTTGAATACTAGCAGACCCGCGCAACTTCGTCTGCATCACAATTTTCATTACTGCTCCGCTCCTATTGGTCTTAGCGTGATGATATATAGCCTATAGCCTTCCTCGATAAATGGGCTATCTAACGCTGAAATATTTTTTTTTCAAATCGGACCAGTAGTTCCTGAGATTAGCGCGTTCAACCAAACAAACAAAATCCTCAGCTTTATAATATTCGTATAGATTCCTCACCAGTTTATTTCAATCATTTATCTTCTTGATTTATATTTATATACATTATAATTGCATTAATTTAACATCATTTTGTAGTATCACGTTAAAGATGACGAACTGGATAAATTGTAACAAAAATACCAAATAAACAGGTTATTTAAATTAACATGAGTACTTAGTAATAAACACTTTTAAATTATGTATAAACGTGAATGATAATTTTGATGTTAAATTGTCATTCAAGACAAAGCAAACTTTAATGAGAAGAATTTAAATGGAATTTACGTAAATTTTATTGTTGACTGTATTTAAATTCGAGATCATTAAACAATTTTGGACATAAATTGAAAAAAACTTTATGTAATTGATTACAAAGTTCAACTTCTATTGTAACCCATACTTCTTTTTAGAGCATTCTTAATTAAGAAGTTCACAAGAAAATCAACTTAAATAATCTTAAATTATATTTCGAATTATAAATTGAAAAACAACAGCTAAAGTTCAGTTAAAGTATTTTCATTGGCTAATTCGCAAAGCTGGATGTAGTTCTGATTTTATATGTTGTATGGACCAGTTAGAATAGTGAAAATCGAAATTTGCAACTTCAAAAAACTTGTGCTCGCTGCGCACCACGCGATAAACTGCGGAATTTTGGGGCTTTGCACTTTTTGCCCTAAAAGTCAAAAACGATGCATTTTCAACCAATAAACATTCAGTAACCATATAAAGACACCTAAATTTGCAACAGTCTAAGCCCAACCGCAGCTCTATGAACCTTATAGGGACCAAGATATATCCCAGCAAAGATGCTATTTTTTCTCGAAAATTGTTAATACTAGGTTTTGCTCCCATCTGAAGCAAAATATTGGCAAATCACTCGTCCTATGACAAAAGTTATCAATGAAAAAGTTGTAATACATTTAATTCTCTTTTATGTAAGCATAGAACGAAGTATGTAAGACTAATCAGTAGCGTAGCTAGCGTGGGTGACACCTGGGGTGGCAAATTTTGGAATCCCCACCTCGGATAGTAACTTTATGGACTGATGCTCATTAATTGAGAGAGAGCAGAACACAAGAGCGACCGAAGATAGCTCAAATATTTTGCATCCCACCTGGCATAGGTTTTGTTTTCTTTCGATCATTCATACTTAAAAAGAAGTTACTGTATGGATGTAGAGATAGCAGAACACAAGAGTGAGTGAAGCGAGCTCGAAAATTCATGGACCCCAGAAAATATATTTTGATCATTCATATTATACTGAAATAGAAGAAACAAGAAAGCTTATCAACTGAGAGAGGACAGAACACAAGAGCGAGCGAAGCGAGCTCGAAAATACATGCACCCCAACTCGGAAAGGTTTTGTTTTCTTTGATAATTTCATACAAACGGTAATTTCGTTGAGTTATACAAAAACGCCCGAAAAAAAAGAGTGCAGCATGTAAGAGCGAGCGAAGCGAGCTCGAAATTTTTTACACTCCACCACGGACGGGTTTCATTACGTCGCCCGTTAAGGGCCCGACCGTGACAAAAAGTTAACGAACGAGTGTCACCCCTAAATGCAGAAAACCTGAAGGACTACAAAAATTTTGATAATTCATACTTAAATTGAAGATTTTTGTTGATTTACACAGAAAAGCTCAGGAAGCTAGAAAGTGCAAAATGCAAGAGCGAGCCAAGAGCGCTCAAAAATTTTTGCACCCTACTTCCGACAGGTTTCATTGCGTCAAACGTTGAGGGCGGCCACCCGATAGTGACAAAAACCAGTCAACGAGCGGTCGGGTGTCACCACTAAACGGGTGTCACCCGTTTACTACTGAGACTAATAGTTTACTCACAATCTCGAAAAAAACGAAAAGATGGTAAATTTTCTCAGTGTTAATTCATTAAAATCGCGGAGCGCGATGTAGTTCTGCATTTTTGATGTTGTATAGATCTGTTAGGATGATGTGAATCCAAAGTCAAGGTCAAATTTGCAACTTCAAAAAATTCGCCTTTTTTAGCGTCGATTTCTACTAGGCTATTAGTATATCCGATATTGAAACAAAGCATTGATTTCATTGAGCTTCAAAACCAGTGGCGTAATATTTATAAAACCGGCCAAGTGCGAGTCCGACACGCGCGTGAGGGGTTTCGTGCCATGAATGAAAAAAGTACGTTTTTTATTATTTGAGATGGGTTTGCTCTTGATTTTAGTTCAGAGATGACAGAGACAAAGTCTACGATGGAGCGAGCTTACCCAGAAGGAGCCTGTTCATTCTGACTTTAAAGAGATGGGGGTTGAGGTTTCTTGTATAGAAGCCCCCTTGAATTTTTAATTTAATTTATTTTTTTGTTCATATTTGTTTTTATTATTTGTTGATAGCGGCAACTGTCTACCTATTATGGTTCTTGAGATACAGCCCGCTGACAGACAGACAAAGGAGGCTTAGTAATAGGGTTCCGTTGGCCTTTGGGTACGGAACCCTATGTGAATGTTTATGTTTTATTACATTTTAATTCGTCATTGTTCGCTTCTCTGAGAAATTTTTCATGGCACGTTACACTAAAGGTCAAGAATAAATCTATAAATAATAATTAACACGGAAATTAATTTAGTACGGAAGCCACAGTCGCACGCAAACATGCGTTAATAACAATTATAAGCTAATGATTAGATGTTATTTAGATACAACACAAACATATTGTTAGTAACGTTGTACTATCGTTAATTGTTTTAACATTTTCACAAGCTAGTGGACTGATTGACCTTCAAAAATATGTTTATTTTATAAATAACTTTGCTTTAAAAACAATGCAAATACGTTTACGCGAGCGGAAATATTAAGATCAGAATGATTTGTACGATAAGTAATGTAATTAATCTTTTTTAACAATACAAATAAATAAATAAATAATATGTCATTAAAATGTCACACCTACTTTTTGTGTCTAACTCTTTGAAACACAAATCTTCATGTACACTCAATTATCACTTTACATTTTCTGACAAAATTGATCTTTAGTCACTTGTTTTGTTTGAATCACAACTATTGAGAACCACGTAATGTTTGCCTAAGAAGGTACTACTTTTCGATGCACCAACACCAGTTCCCGAAATATGTATACCAGTTTCGATAGACTTGAACATTCATATATTATACTTATTCAAAATCCTGAATATATGCGGAAACAATGTCTTGTGGGTACTCTTCCCCCAAGCATAATCTACATGATTGAAGGCATCATTCTTCATCACTCTGTATTCGACCACATTTGGCAGTCGCTTCCTTAGTTTTTCGACATCTTTGATCGTAGAAATCTTATCATTCTTCGCGACAATCAACGCGATCTTCATTGTCACTTTGTTCAAGTCGTAGTCTGGTGGAGTTGGCCTCTTGTATCTGGCCATATTTTGAGCCAGGCCATAGTCGTAGTTCGAAAATCTCCCTCTCTGACTTATCTGCACTAGGTGGTACAAATTCTTCCTTGAAGTCCCGGCTGGGAAGTGTCCCAGTATGATAGGAAAGAACTCGGGTTCAATTTCATTGGGGTTCGAACCCGTTACAAGGAACAAGCCGTTCAAAAGGCATGTTTGGTAACCTGAATATTTTTGGCTGCACACTTCCTCTAGAATGGCTTTGGTGGTGGAGTTTTGTCCGATAAATTCTTCTCTATTTAAGGCTTCCAGGCCAATGTTTAATATCGGTGCCATTTGTAAAACAAGTGTCATAAACAGTCCAGTGTTTTGTATGAAACATATCGGCGCCAAAGATATTAGAACCTTAACTTTGTCGTTGTATTCCGGCCTCGTTGCTCCTAGGACGTACATTGCCATCGTTCCTTGTGAATATCCGATGACACTTAATCTTTGTTCGCCTGTTTTCTTCAATATGAAGTCGATGTTCGCTGGTACGTCATAGTATCCTATCTCGTGTGCGCTAAAGTTCCAAAATTCTTGATCCAAATCTGGGTTTAATTTGTTGTGTCGTCGGGAGTATTTGTTCCCTCGGTAGTTCATCGCCCAGACGTCGTAGTTGTCTCTGGCTAGAGCGACGGCCAGTGACGTATTTCCTCTCATGACGAAGCTATCTGCGGAGTCTACGGCGCCGTGTATACAGAGTAACGGTTTTGTTCTGTCTCCGGGAATGTGGAACAGTTTCAGAATGTATCCACCTTTCGACATGACGTCAAATTCTTCAGTTTTCTGACCATATTTGTTCGCGATTTCGCTGAAGGACATTCGGGCTTCTTCTGGTATTTTCATTTGTGTTGAGATCTGGCTTAAAACTCCACTGGCGAAGATCACGAGGCTCAAAAATGCGCGGTTCATTTTGACGTTTCAAGTTAATGTTTATTTACTGAGCGAGTTTCTTCGCGCTCGCTTAGTTCGAACGAAATAGAAGCGAGCTTGAGTGTTCCTCGTCTTATATACTATGCGACCTATTTTATACTAATACATAGATAAGTTACACGTTTTTTCTTGCAGCTGCGTCAATTTTGGTAAAAAAAAAATCAGCTAAATCTGTCGTTTATTTAAAAACCTCGTCTTTTTTATTTACATTAAGTGCACTATTATCAGTTTTGATGAATGGTTCAGGAACTTAAATTGTAGTTCCTGTTTGATGAAGATTTACAATTTAAAATAATGCACTTAAAATGTTGCATAAAAGTTTTAGCATGCATTTAAATAGTAGCGATGCGCTTAGATCCTGAAAGGAAGAAATGCACTAAAAGTTTTCTTAAAACTTAAGTATTTAATATTCCTATCTAGACTATTCTGTGTAGGAATTAAAATAAATTATAATAATTAAACAATATACACTAGAGTACTAGAATATAAATGAGTATTAAAACTGATTATTAAAATAATTAGCATTTATGATAAATAATGTAAATAATGCCAAAAAACCAGCCGTAAACGTGATATTTACTGTATTTTAAAAAGCTTTGTCTAGTCTGTGTCTAAACCTGATACCTAGGGTGTGAGAAATTTAAAAAAATCTTATGTCTTTGTAAGTAGACAACCTCTATCCTTCGGTAGCCACGTCCTTTCAGAAACTAGGCCTCGTCTCCTTGGAAACCTAAAAGTGTAATTTGTTTTTAAATCCATTCGTCGTTGTCCCTGCCTACTGCTGGGCAAAGAGTTTCCCCAAATTCTTCCTGACATTCTTTCCCCGCGCAGTCTGGAACCAGCCCTCATGGTACGCGTCCAAATTATATCGCCACCTCTTTTTGCGTTGACTTAGATGGCGCTTTCTATTTTCAGAAACCCACTGCGGGCGGTTATTGTGCGGCTGGCGTGACAGCTGGCAGTTTCTTAGCCTTGATTCTTTATTGCTAAACATGTTTTTAGGGTTCCGAATAAAAAACGGAACCCATAAAGGATCACTCGGGTGTCTGTCTGTTCGTCTGTCACAGCCAGTTATCTCCGGATCTACTGGACCGATTCTGTTGAAATTTGGTACACATAAAGACTTCTGTGACCCAAACATGGACGCGTTACGTCATTATTTTTAGTGTGGGGGTCACTTTTGGGGGTCAAACCAGAAAATTAAAAAAAAAAGTTTTTTGAACAATATCGTTTGACATATCAAATGAAAGGGCTTACTGTGAGGGTTTTAATTATATTTTTTCATAATTTTAAAATAAATGGTTTTGAAGTTATTCAAGAAATTAAACGAAATGTGACCATTCCCCCCCTTATCTCCGAAACTACTGAGCCTAAAATAGAACCTAGAATAGATCTTTTACTATAGATTACAGGAAAACCTATAAGAAGTTTATAGTGTTAAAATAACATGTTAAAAAAAAATAAGTTCGTTCGGAACCCTTCGCACGCGAGTCCGACTCGCACTTGGCCAGTTTTTTGTCGAGATTCGTCTCTCTTTGCCATACAGTGGGACCGCTCAGATAAAAAAAATATAATACACAATTATTACTGTGTCGAATTAAATTGATTGGCGGAATATATATACCTTTTTAATCGACTTCAAAAGGAGAGATGAGGTTTTTCGGCCTCGTAGAAGACCTTCATCTTGAATAGTTTTATTTTATTTTTTGTTAGCCCTGTGTGAGTGCCAAAAATAATTATTTCTATCTTTCTCAGCTTAGCACTTCGGTATCGTCATTAGATATCGATCCATCTGGTTTGCGTTTCTTTTTTTTAACTATTTTACATTAGCTATTGCCAGCGGCTTCGCCCGCGTGGTCCCTAGAGAACATACTCCCGGGATAAAAAGTAGCCTATGTCCTTTCTCAGGCTCTAGACTATCTCTGTACCAAATTTCATTTACATCGGTTCAGTAGTTTTGGCGTGAAAGCGAGACAGACAGACAGACAGAGTTACTTTCGCATTTATAATATTATATATATATAATAATATATATAAGTAAGGAAGTAAGGATTGACACTGATTTATTATTTTATCAGTTCATCGGAAAATTAAACCAAGAATTTTAAGATAATTTGATTTTTCTGCGCCCTTTGGTTTATGCAACTGTTGACATGCATGACCTACAACACGGCCAGTAATTATTATCATTGTACCGATATTGTACCAGAGCGTCATTTACCTGCATACTTTATTAACCCGTGCTGGATCCTGGCGACCTTGTCCATGTAACCTAGAATAACCACAAAGTATATGGCTGTAACATACCACTTTTAATATTTATTATCAATTTTTGGGATTCCCTTAGATTTTAATATTAATAACCTCGAGAATTTGCGGAACTGTAGGTTATGTTGCGGTTGCTTCCGCCAATCAGTGAGGTGACAATCGAGGGTTTTTTATGTTCATTGATCCGAAGGAGTTTGTGGCTGAATAATAACAGCCGCAAGAGTCGATCTTCCAGGTTAAGCAACGCTTTCCGAGGTCGGTCTGTGGATGGGTGACCAATTGACCATCTTAACATACTGAGATTCTTTTCTGCCTCGGAAAGCTCTTTAACCTGTTGGTCCTGACTGTCATTGTAGATTTTTAACAGCCGTTACGGGAAATCTGACACCAGTCTTGCCGTTGTAACCCAGTTTAGGCGTTTAGGTCGAGTGGTTTAGGCGTTAGCCTTGTGACCCGGTGGTCGTGGGTTCGATTACACGGGAAGCATACTTTGTATAGTTGTTTACCAGTTTGGCTAGGACATTGTAGTCTGGAATCAACTGATTGTCTGACAAAAAGATGATTCCGTGTTTTGGAAGGCACGTATAAGCCGGTGGTCCTGGCTGCCAAATGGCGGTCGACAAATAAACCTTGTCAGAGTCCTTTGAGGCAGTTTAGAAACTCTGTCACTAGGGTGTGTGGGGTCATTAGACCTTACTGCCCACACGATAAGAAGAAGAAGAAGGCAGTCGCTATTCATCATCATCATCCACAGATCCAGGTTCTACCTGCGATGGCATCAATGTCGCCAATACTTCTTCCAGTCCTCGTATGCAACTAGGTCACTGCCTTACTCCACCTATCATCACTGCGCCTTGCCAGGTGTCCTGCCCAGCTCCATTTTAGTTCTGCAATTCGTTTTCCGCTGTCAAAGACCTTCGTACGTCTTCGGATCTCGTCGTTTAGAACTCGATACTCAGCCGCATGCAGTTAGACTAGAAGCCGACTCAGAATATTTGGGAAAAGGCAGATTAATTGTCGATCCGTAGGTATGTCACATGATATGGGCATACAATGCGGAGGAATGAAAAAAATGTCTTTTAATTATTTTTATTTTATTTGGGAAAACAAACAATCGTACATTGTATTTTTTTTTTTATTTGTGATGGGTTTGCTCTTGACTCTAGTCTAGGTCAGAGATGACAGAGACAAAGTCTACGATGGAGCGAGCTTACCCAGAAGGAGCCTGTGCACTCTAACTTTGAAGAGATTAGGGTTGTAAGCGTTTGGAAACACGGACGCAGGCAGAGAGTTCCACTCCTTTGCTGTGCGCATTATAAAAGACGTTCGGAAACGCTTATAATAATATATAGATAATACATCGAGATGGTTTAAACTACAGATAAATGTACAATCCATGACGTTTCCACATCTTACTATTGTAGGATACAATGCAGATACAAGCAATTAATATATTTATGTACATTTAACAAAAAATAAAAACTATTGTTCCAAGTCGTATGAGGTAAGAAATATAAATAAACTAGCCTATTTAAAATAAACTAGCTGAGCCGGCAAACGTTGTAAGGCCATATAAATAAAAAATAGCCTACGACCTCAAAAAAAAAAAAAAACTAAACTCGACAAAAATATAAGCTGTTTCATACATTTTCATTGTCTAAATATTGTATTTTGTATGGAACAGCTGATATTTTTTTCGAGTTTTCGGGGTTGTTCTCAAAGTAAAAGTTGTTTATAATCATGTGTATTTTCACTGCTTAAGAGGTTGTTGGTGTTTTACAAATAACCTTCGCACGCACGTACGTTACGCATATCCCGTTTTTCCCATACCCGTAGGAATTTCGGGAAATCCTCTCTCAATGCTCCCCTACACTTCCCAAGGAATTTACATGCCAAATTTCAGCTATCTACAACCAGTAGTTTCGGCTGTGCGGTGTCTGTCAGTAACTTAATCAGTCGGTAACGGAAGAGATTTTTAAATATTGATCGATTGATGATTTATAAAATTTCTTTATTCAATTAAACTATACTAAATATATACACTTAAAATAAAATATCTTAACTAAAATAAGGCGTCAAAAAATTCGTCCGCATCGCTGTCCACTGGAAGTGAGCCCAAAAGACTGGCGGCATTGCCACGTTGTATGGCAATGCTTATCCTCTGTCCGATGTAAAAGCCAGACCTTGGGTCACGCGAAGTGTCAACTAAGCGTTTAGAAAGATCTTTAAATAAGGCATTTATAAATGAAACACCTGTACCAATTACCCATGTTTGTAAATGAATAAATGGTTATGATTACGGAAATTTCATAAATAAAATCCAATATTGTCCAGAAATGCGCTGGTTTAAAATAAAAAAAACTATAAGGACAAGTTAATGATGATTCTAAAAGTTAAATAAGTTTTTTCTATTTTTTTTTTGTGTATTTTTATTATTTTGTTTTGTTACTAACATAGGCTAAGTTCATACTAACACTATATGGATCTCTTGGTCTGAATTAAAAGTTTTGAATTTGAATTTTAACCGACTTTCATGTTTGTAAATGAATAAATGGTTATGATTACGGAAATTTCATAAATAAAATCCAATATTGTCCAGAAATGCGCTGGTTTAAAAAAAAAAAAAATTATAAGGACAAGTTAATGATGATTCTAAAAGTTAAATAAGTTTTTTCTATTTTTTTTTGTGTATTTTTATTATTTTGTTTTGTTACTAACATAGGCTAAGTTCATACTAACACTATATGAATCTCTTGGTCTGAATTAATTGAATTTGAATTTAACCGACTTCCAAAAAAGGAGGAGGTTCTCAATTCGGTGGGTATTTTTCTTTGTGTTTTTTTTATATATGTACACTGATTACTCCGAGGTTTCTGATCAGATTTCTGTGATTCATTTTTAGTTCGATGCGGTATTGGTCCCGTAAAATTTGTTTCAGTTTGGTTCAGAAGTTTTAAGTTTTGAGCATTTTTGTTTATTTCAATTTCTGCGTAGACGAAGACTTCGTCCAAGTATCACCACTTAAAAGTGAAAAATAAAAATTATTTAGTTTGTTTCATGTTTGCATAGCAACATAAGCTAGAATTCTTCCCGTTCCTTTATTTTTTTTTAACATACCTAATTAAAAGCATGGGATATCCGCTTAGCCGATAATTCAATGGTAACCAGTCTTAAACGATGTTTTGAATACTAATTTATTGATCGCTAGTTATTTTCATAGCCCGTAACTTCCTCAAGATGTAAATAGTTAGTTGATTACTATTTAATCAGTTTTATGTTCCTCAATAGGTATAAGGTTCGGTAAGTGGAGTTAAAGTTTCAAGGTGCTCGTAAAAATACAGGGTGTTTTAGAAGTGCGAAAACGACTGTTTTACATTATTTAAATGATTACATATTATTATTATTTTAAGGATGGCGTTCTGTATCCGATGTACAGTCTCAAGTATCCAAACGCTACAATAAAAGCAATTTATTTTTGAGGGTGCAGTGCGATACTGCTGGTCTATTCTGTCAACGTCTCACCGTGTTCACTTAGGTGGAGTGAACGACAAGTGAGCTGTCATTCCATCTTGTTTGTATGGTTTGACAGCTCACTTGTCGTTCACTTCGCATAAGTTTTCACTTCGACATGTTTACAGAATCGCACTACTGTAAACATATCGAAGTGAAGGCGTGGGTGAAGTGATCACGAAGGGAGCTGTCATCTATACTTCTATATCTATACTAATATTATTAAGAGGAACCATTTGTATTTTTGTATGTAACGAATAAACTTAAA
This sequence comes from Lacanobia wlatinum, assembly GCA_947578705.1. Classification (NCBI taxonomy): domain Eukaryota; kingdom Metazoa; phylum Arthropoda; class Insecta; order Lepidoptera; family Noctuidae; genus Lacanobia; species Lacanobia wlatinum. The sequence continues at coordinate 26,569,579 of OX388033.1, forward strand.
AACTACTGAACCGAATTGAAAAATTCTTTCAGCAAAGGATAGGTACATTATCAGCGAGTAACATCCTTACTATATAATATTATAAATGCGAAAGTAACTCTGTCTGTCTGTCTGTCGCGCTTTCACGCCAAAAGGACTGAACCGATTTAAATGAAATTTGGTACAGAGATAGTCTAGAGCCTGAGAAAGGACATAGGCTACTTTTTATCCCGGGAGTATGTTCCCTAGGGAACACGCGGGCGAAGCCGCTGGCAGAAGTTAGTAGGCTATATAAGTACTCCCACGGGAACGGAACTACGCGGGTGAAATTCCAAATAATCAAGATCACTTCACGTTCGGCTGGTAGAGAATGCCTTGTTACATTAAGTCCGCCCATGTACACTAGTGTACATAAAGTTTTTTTTTTTGCAATTTGTTATTGCTTCTTTACTATTTATCAGATCCATGTACACTCCCGCTGGAATAAGGCCAGCGGGCCTGGCGGCATTCCAGCGAGAGTGCTGAGGCAATGTGCACCTGAACTGTCTCCTGCGCTGGCACGCCTGTACCGCCTCTCTCTTGAAAAAAGAACGGTGCCGAAATCATGGAAGCTTGCGAATGTGCAACCGGTGCCCAAAAAGGGAGACCGTGCTGACCCTGCCCATTACCGTCCGATCGCCATTACCTCCATCCTTTGCAAGGTTATGGAAAGGGTTCTTAACAGTAAGCTGCTGACCTACCTTGAAGACAATGATCTCCTCAGTGACCGTCAATATGGCTTTCGCCGGGGACGGTCAACTGGCGATCTTCTTGTGTATGTCGCGCACTGCTGGGGCGAGAACATCGAGAGACACGGCGAAGCACTTGCCGTGTCGCTCCACATCTCGAAAGCCTTTGACAGGGTTTGGCACGCAGGTCTACTGAGCAAGCTTCCTGCTTATGGCATCCCAGCTGGTTTTTGTAGCTGGATATCAGACTTCCTGAGTGAACGGTCGATCCGAGTAGTCGTTGACGGCTGCTCCTCTGACCTCATGGCTATTGATGCTGGAGTTCCTCAGGGGTCTGTTCTCTCTGCAACTCTTTTCCTGCTGCACATCAATGACCTACTTCAGCTTGGTCTTGTTGGGTACGCAGATGACAGTACGGTTTCAGAGAGATACTTGTCCAGCGCAACAACCGGCGGGGATGAAGTTCGTTCCTTGAGAGAGGCCATGGTAGAGTGGACAAATTTGACCTTAAGCCTTGTCTCCCAGTGGGGTGATGACAATGTGGTCACTTTTAACGCCACCAAAACACAGGTGTGTCTTTTTACCGCAAAAAGGAGTCGTTTTGACCAAACTCCTACTTTTCGGGGTACATCTGTTCAGTGGCGTGCCTAGGGTTTCAAAATAAGGCAAGCCCAATAAAATTTTAACCGATTTCAAAAAAATAAAGTTCAGATTTCGACTGAGTATGTAGGTACCTACGTATGTATCATCGCAATTTTCTCATAAACTACTGGTTAGGTACAATAAATTAAGTGAATTCATCCATCTTCTTCTTTCCTAAAGAGACCAGTTCTAAAAAATTGCCTTTATTTAATGAAGTTTTGGACTCATCATGTCCTCTTAAAGGAAGTTCCTGTTGTGCTAAATGACAAACAATATCGACTAATCTTCGAAATATACTTTTTTTTTTTTTTATGGATGGGAAATCATCAAATGACCCCTCTCGCTCTGGGTGAAGCAGAAGGGAGTGTCAGACTCTTACTGACTAAAACCCATCCGTGCTCCTCCTAATGCTCTTTGTGTTCCAGGGCCGCGGCGGCTCTTTCGAACAGATTCCGCAACCCCGGCAGGCACTGGCCCTACCGGGCCCCGTCTACTTTGCTGACATCTCTTTGAGGTGCGCGTGGAACACAGCGCGCCGTCGACCTGGGCGTGGTCCTGATCGGATGACGAGCCACCCAACGCTCGCCGTCCGCAGACCTGCGCCTACGGTGGCCGGGAATCACTCTGCGATTCCCGACGCCCGGGACGTCTTCTTCTGTTGCGGCGGCTGGGGCGTTCCCTCTCTCGCACGCGTTCAGCCTCCTCCTTCGCTAGCATCACTGCTTCGCAGAAGGAGGTGACCGCTTCCCATGCCTCCTCGCTCCGGACCATGGATTGAACCAGGGCCGGACGCGAGAGGTCGCCGCCGCCGATCGCCTCGACGAGGACACGACGGTGTTCCACCCAAGCAGGGCAGACCACCACCGTATGCTCCACCGTGTCCTCCGGCCGAATCTTCGAAATCTACTACGGTTGTTATCAACGCGCGTGTTATATTTTAAAATTTCCTCAGATAACTGGCGTGATATAGATGTCTCAATTCGTTGTTTACCAAAATTACCGAAAGAAACCATTGCACACAGTGTGTTTATGGGAATTTGCGTGCCTTTTAATGGCGCCAGATGTGTCATTTAAATCATTATAACCAGATCTATTCCAAACGGAATCCAACTTATTAGTGTGCGAACAGCCAACAATCCAACTAGTTTTATACTGATGTATTAAATTTTCGTTTATGCGATTTACTAGTCTGAGAAATACACAGATTAGGCGTCGGTTTTAATGAAGAAATTAACTATTTTTTTCTGAGCAAAGTTTAAAGATTTTACCTTATCTTCGCCAATCAAAACTTGAACGCATTTTAAATCCTCACAAGGTACAATTACCTCCATTGTTGTAGGTAAGTCACCAAAACAATTGTATCACTGAGAAAATCTAAGAAAACACACAAAAAACTTTAACAACATAACTTTTCAACTCTCAAGCAAATTAAACTGAAGTGAGTTGCACTCGGGTGTCGAGAACTACTTACGCAGAGTTGCAGTGTTGTCATTTAGGCAAAAAAAGTCGCCAGGTATATGAAAAATCTAGCTAGATGTCGCAAATTTTTTATTTTTAAGATATTGCTTGAATATTTAATTTCGTTATTTCAAAAAGTCGCTAGTTTTTATTGTTGCTAAATCTTAAAAAAAGTCTCCAAACTCGTTAAAAATCTCCAAGATCTCACAACGTCGCTAAAACGGCAACACTGCAGAGTTGGCAAGGTGACAAGGTCACGCATACGCGTGCAACTTCATACGCATGCACGGCTTAATCGTCAATACTGATCGATTTGTAGACGCACAAGGTTTAGAACTCGTTATACGGCACATCGCTATAAGTGCGAAAGTGACGGAGATAGTATTTGAAAGCCCGGTAAAAGCCAGTACGTGTAAGCGAGATAGCTATATGTAGATGCTGCAAATGCGAAACTCTGCGCGCGAACAATCGCGATGTGTAGTGTGGCATAGGTAGAAACTTTGTGTTATTTTGATAAGAATTAAGCGCGCGAACTTTTAAATAGTTCGGGTTTGATATTGATTCTCTATCGAGCATTTTAGTAAGGCATGCCAGGCTTTTGGGCTTATATGAAGGTACCGCCACTGCATCTGTTCCTGTGACTGATCGGCTCGAGCTCCTAGGCATGGAGTTGACATCCAGTCTCAACTTCGGCGCCACCATCGAGTACAAAGCCCAAACCGCGGACAAAAAGCTGGGCATCCTAAATAGGGTGAAGCGATACTTCAGGCCTGGACAGCTTTTAACCCTATATAAAGCGCAAGTCCGATCCTGCATGGAGTATTGTAGCCACCTTTGGGATGGCTCAGCTAAGTCTCAGCTTGCCGCGCTTGACTCGGTGGAACGCAGAGCTAAGAGGCTCATCGGTGACGTAAAACTGGTGGATGCCAAGCTGCATAGCTTGGCTCATCGCCGTAAGGTTGCCTGCTTGTCGGTCTTCTACAGATTGTACTTCGGTGAGTGTGCCCAAGAACTCCACGACCTCATCCCACCGGCCCCCTTCTACCATCGGACATCCAGACGCACTGCATCTTACCATCCCTACCTTGTTGCTATTCCACCAACTCGCACTAAGCGTTTCCAAACGTCTTTTATAATGCGCACAGCAAAGGAGTGGAACTCTCTGCCTGCGTCCGTGTTTCCAAACGCTTACAACCCTAATCTCTTCAAAGTTAGAGTGAACAGGCTCCTTCTGGGTAAGCTCGCTCTATCGTAGACTTTGTCTCGGTCATCTCTGACCTAGACTGGAGTCAAGAGCAAACCCATCACAAATAAAAAAAAAATATTATTCTAGTGTACATAAAGTTTTTTTTTTGCAATTTGTTATTGCTTCTTTACTATTTATCAGATACTTAACATCACCCTTAAAGTCACTCACTGCAGAAACACCCTGTATGCAGAACGAAGTTAAAGCGACAATTTAAATAAACTTTTTGTTGTGGTATTTAACTGTTGAGTTAACCTAATGAATGAAAATGTTATACAGGATGAAAAAAGCGTTAGCGTTTATTTTCATGAAAAAAAGAAAATCGTACTGAATGTAAAAGCAGCCAACTGATTCGGTGTGCATCCGCAAACGAGTTAAAATCGTTGGGCTTGACAATTGATATATTCAGAGGAATCCTAGTAATGCAAGTTTTTATAGAAAATTGCGGCCGCACTTTGTCTTTATTGTTTCACATTTTTATTGTTCATGGAAATTTTCACCTCTGAGATATTTTCCATGAATTTCACGTCACCATATATATATATTGAAAAATAAAGTTTGAATGAAAAAAAAAACAATATATTTTTTTTTTGTTTCATTCAAACTATGTCATACAAATAAAGTTTTTAAATTTCATTGCAACCTATACTTTTTGGTCAAATACTCAATTACAAATCAACTTAAAATAACATCACTAAGCGTTTGCTTAGTATTTACTTTGTATGTTATTAGTGCATCATAAAACTATTTATTATTATTTTTTAGTCACTGATAAGACCCTGGAATAACACATAGGGCTATATATATCCCGAGAGTATATTCTTGTGTAAGCATAATGCCTATACGCTTATAATTATTACGATTATAATAAAGCTGAAGAGTTTGTTTGTTTGTTCAAACGCGCCATCTCTGTATTTAACAGCCCGATTTGAAAATTCTTTTAGTTTAATATTATGATAGCCACATTCTTGGTGGAGGCTATATATAAGTTGATTATAAATGGCGAAAAACTAACTAACCTACATTTCTGTCCGCATATCTCGATAAAATGAACAGAACAGCTGAATTTTTATTCGCGATTTTAGTGTTGGTCCCATAGTAAAAGTTGTTCATAATGATGAGTTGAATTACCCCTTTGCAGATATTGTGTTAATTCTGTTACACGTTGTATATTGATTGATAGATAAAACGTTAAATCAAACTATTTATCCCCAGGCCTACTGATCTACGCGACATACGGCGCTTGGCACAGCTCGGAGCGCAAGCGCAAGATTGACACGGTCCAGATGGCCGACCTCCACAGCGACAGCCAGACGGCCCTGCTCAACAACGGACTGACCCACGCCCTCGGCTGACAGTTACCCAAGGAGACCAAGCCTGACAGTGAGGACCGGGTCGTCAGCCCCACTAGTACTGTTGTGTCGTTTATTTCTAGTATTTAGTGCGGTTAGAAGTTTTGGTGGCCCAGTATTTATGCTGATAATGTAGATAGAGGCTAGGAGAAGTTTGAGCGGAAAAGCGTGGCACAATTTTGTGCACGTTGTTCTAAACTAAACGCTAAACCGAGGCATTTTTCAATCCAGATATTTTTTATGTTCCGGTGTCTGTTGCATAGTCGCAGGCTCTCTGGTTACTCTGCCAAGACTTTTATGAAACATTATAACATGCTATGATGGAGTTGAATAACGCACGTGAAATTCCGCCGCGTGTCACCGCTCAGATCTGGTCCTAGCCTTGGAGTATTTTAGAGTATTAAGATGAAGATGTTTATTGTTATTAACTTAAAATCTACCAATTAATTCTCGTACTTAAGTGAAAAATTACTTATAAGCAAGCATGCTTCATCATCTATCACGTCGCTTACCATAATATTTAAAAAGTGTCTTTCATACTGACTTAGACTTTAGGTTGATATTTAATAATATTTAAAAATAAATAATGAAATAACCTTACTCATTATATGAGGAAGGTATCCAGCCACTGTAATATCGCGCTAGCTATGAAGCTGCATTTAGTGTAGGTCGAACCTTATATCCCAAGGTCAAGGTCATCTTAGATGGGTGTTCGGGTTTAACGTCTTTATTAATCATCTAGATTAAGGATTACATATTTAATCAAATAATAAACAGAACATGCACTCGTCTGAGTACCAATTCTACTATTTTTTAAGCAAAGTACGCATTCGCATGTCAGTCGCAATCTGTCAACAATGTAGGGAAATTGAGGCTTTTCTACAGATAACGATAAACACGCGAATGTGATCACTGCTTAATTTTTTTTTGAATTGGCCTACAGTACTCTTTACATACGCGGTTTAATATTTAGTATATAAGTCATATCCGACAAAAATAAACATATTTGACATTTTATCACATTTCTCAAAACCCAGAGACAAGATGAATTAACAATTTTTTTTTAGAAATCTCAAAAAATTACGAAGTGTCAGATTCACTAATTGAGTGTGATGTCGCATGTCACGCTATAGTGAACTTGCGCCATCCTATACAAACGACGTTTCGCGTATCATTAATATAATATTAACTTCAAAAAAATTTCAACCGATTTTTTGTATCGTACTATTTTAGTAACATTAAAAAAAAGTATTCATTAATTGGTCTAATTGAATAAACATAAGGTTTACTTTAATTATTAATCTGTTATATGTAAACGAGCCTCTAAAACGTTTCGGTAGACTAAAGTTTAGTTGATCGTGTTCAAACCTGATATTAATATGACGATACGATAGTAAAATTAATTCAGTAGTTTTTAGTAACTGTTGAATTTTAATATAAACCTGTTTTGTGTGATATTGTGACATTTAAATTATTCACGTGTCTATGAGGAAATTCAAAGTGCGAGTTAGTGTTTTGTCGAATAAAGACCATTCAATCATAACAAGAAGTAAAAAAAGATAAACTAAAATTAATTTGGAATAGGAGGGTCACTTTAGCGGTGCAATATGGAAAACAAAATAAGAGTATCTGAATATGTAACTTATCAAACGAAAGGTCTCGTTATGAGGGTTTCAAATATATTTGATTGCAGTTACAAAATGCAATGTTTTTCAACTAATATTTTTGAAAAAAAAAAACATGGTAATAACATATTCGTTGGTGTCGTACGGAACTCTTTTCTCGTGAGTCCGACTCGGACTTGACCTGTTTATTGATGTTTTTCATTTTATTTCCATATAAGAAAAAACTAATAAAATAATCCTTTTGAAGAGGAAAGATTAAAACGTATACAAATATTTATTTGTAAAGGTCAAGGTCAACCTCCAGATTTTTTCGCGTGTATCATATAGAATGCAACTCAAAGACATGTTTCCTTAAAATTATAAATATATAGTGACACTTAAACATTTGTTTAAACTTATCTGATGGGCTTGTATGCATAAATAACAAAAACATATTTGAACATGTCGGCTGATAAAAATTATAATCTTTGCCTCGCCTTTTTGTGTGTCACTGCGGGCAAAGTCACGCCGCTCATTTTTCTACACATTTCTGTCCTCTGTCATTGCGGGCCAGTCCTTCCGGTAAGAGTTCATCACACCATACTCTTCTTGATCTGCCGCGGTGTTGTCCAGCTTTTAATGGGACCCAATTAGTTGTATTTAAGCCCACAGCTCATTTATACCTACATTTTTTAAACTTTATTGCCTGGCAATGTATGTCTGAAGCTTTATTTCAGTTTGAAAATCTTTGCCTTATATGAAATCGAATAATGAATTGATATTGAGTGATTGGTGTAAGTAATTAATTTTAAAATGTATTTATTGTGTATTTTATTTAGAGTAGTGTCTATGGTGTAGTTCATTAAGACCACTACTAAGTATTATATTTAGATTTAGTGGAAGCTTAGTAATACTATGTAGCTAGTTTAAGCTTGATAAGCGGTTTTACACTAAAGCATTATATTTATCATCAAAAGGACAGTCAGCGAAAGAGATAGTATCCAAGTTATTCTGAGAAAAGTGCTTATTAAAAGCAAGGAGTGGAATTCCCTACACGAGTCGTTTTCTGATAGCTGCGACATGGGCTCTTTAAGTCAAGAGTGAATAGGTTACTTCTAGCAAGCGTGCTCAATCGTCTACCACATCATCGCTTTTCCTCAGGTGTGATTGTGGTCAAACACAAGTCTATCAATAGTAATAAAAAAAAACATTTTGTATGAGCTGACTTGTCATTCCTATGATATTCGTAGCGTTCCTTATCGTGGGTACACAAGAGCACAATTTGTGAAATTTTATAGAAAATTCCCCGCCACAAGAAGCTATAAATTTTATAAACACAAATTCAATTGTTTCAAATGTTTGTTCCACGAGTTGGACGCGTTCCAGTACCATAAAACATAAGACGGCAGCGCTTAATATCGATAAAATATAACCCGATCAAGTAAAATTGCTCGTTAATCTTGCACACTAATGTCACTTTGACTTGATTGAATTTGGCATTATTTGTTTTCGCTACGTAACTTATTAGTAGAAGTTCTTTGTTTGCAAAATTTATAGTTTCTCGAGACGGAGACTATAACAAATAGTATGCCCTCGTTCTTCCGAAGGTGCAGAATGTTATAAAAAATGGACTGCTTTCTAGTGACCTTTGTTGATTATCCTCGGTTAATACTTTCAGATTGTTAGCGATTAAATACTCCTTGGTTTATGACTAAAAAATAGTAGTATACAAAACATTCTAGATTCAAAAAGTTAAGGTGCGCTGGCATAAGATTATGATCAGTAAATTGCTTTATAAATGTCTGGAAAAATAAGAATGATATATTTGTTTGTATGCGCTTTACTTTTATGTTATCTAATAACAGTGGCTATAAGTAACGGAGACACGCATTTTTTGTAATTACTGACTGTGCCCAATTATTAGGAGCCTGTTTTAATTACCCGTAATGCTTCTGTAGGTACTTACTCTTGCTTACGTTTAGTAACGCCCGATGTTCGGCTGATAAATTTTATTGCGCAAGTAGAATTCTGCAAGTTTTTTGACAACTAATCTACTTGCTATGAATGTTTACACTCTGCAAGTGTACTTGCTGTGAATGTTTACAATGTGCAAGTTTCTTACATTGATTCAAGTCAACTTGCGTGCAATGTTTACATTCTGCGAGTCAGTTGCGGTTATCAACTTGCGCAAGTATTCATCAAACACATCGTGCATATTATATTAATGTAGACATTTAAGCATTTTTTTTAATAGATAGAATCTCGATGTTAAGGTTCCTATAACGTATTGCGCCAAAGTATTTTGTATGTTTTTTCGTTGTTAGTATTTTTTGGTACTTAGTACTGTAGCTGTGTTTAAATTATATTTGTGTATTATAGTAATATTGCTTTACTATCTTCATTGTGGCGTACATTTAATTATACATAAATCATTGTTTTAGAAATAATTTTGAATCTTATAAATTGCGTTGTAATTTCTAGCATTTATGGCTTGTGCATTTTATCTTCTATACTTAGTTAAGAATTTAATTTTGTCTATCTTAAAATCTCATCTATAACCGTCATAAAGTTGTTACTTGCTTTCAAGGCCAAGGTCATCAGGATATTATCGCTGTATCAAATATGTTTTGTAAAAATATTAGTTTGGAGATAGTTTTAGGTACTTAAGGGCTTATTGGCTGTGAAACAGCGAGGTGGAAAATGTATCAGTAAAATTTTAAAAATAAAATATGCATTGAAATAAATATTTTGTTTTGTTTCTCGTAATTCGACATAGCATACATTACGCCTGCATTCCGTAGAGGTGTACTACGGTAAACCTAGTATTTCTAAGGATCAAATTTTCAAGTTTTAGGATTTAGGCTTTTTTTAGGATCAAGCTTTAACGCTCTAACACTACCTGACGAAGAAAATGAACCCAGAGCCTTGCTCAGCAGCTGCAATATACTTTCAACTTCGATAAATGAATAAAATAAAATATCTTAATATATGATGGGGTTTAAATGTTGATGACCTGATTCTTAATTCAAATTCTCTATAGAAAGTTGAATTAAGAACCCGTAAGTTGATTAGAAGAGAATGCCAAGGCCCCTAGGCATTCTCTGCCAATCGACGTTTGGGTTTCTGCTACACAAATTCATCGTCATCATCAGTTTATGAAACACAAGCTTTTGCCGGCTTCGCTCGCGTTAAGAAGTTTAAAATTGACAAAGTTTCATACAAACTTTCATCCCCTATTTTATCCCTTTGGGGGTAGAATTGATCAAAATCCTTTCTTAGCGGATGCCTACGTCATAACATCTACCTGCATGCCAAATTTCAGCCAGATCCGTCTAGTGGTTTGGGCTGTGCGTTGATAGATCACTATGTCAGTCAGTCAGTCACCTTTGAGTTATATATATTTAGATATCGGACCAATATTGGAGGAGGAAACAGGCGGGAGGCAAACCTCGAATTACGACTTTTTACATACTAAGATTCTCCGGCCGCGTTAACTCTTAATTCTTGAGCAGAAAGCGGCCTACCGGCTCGCGCGTCGAACATGCACATCAATTGTTTAGGTAAATAAGAAAACCAAGTAGGCAAGTTGTAATCATTTAATCGTTCTCTCAAATAATAATTAAGTCGACTCATTTAATAAATCACAGTTTGTTAATGCTTAAAACTAAGTATTAAATTAATATCTAATAAGTTAATTTTATACATTGGTCACTTGTAACCATTGTAGTATTCATTAAAATAAGAGCATATGTTTTGAAAATGAAATCTAGGTAACATGTATATCGCAAGGCTGTAACGGACCCATCTATACCTACTTGAATTCAGAATTCGTGATTATTTGAATGCATCGTCATCAACACTAGTATCAACTCAGCTTTTTGTATTTTAAGTAGATTTTTAAATGAACATCTTTATTAATTTTGAAATGCCCTAAATAATATGTGTAGCAATGGAATATCAACATTGCCTCGTATAACTGAGTTCGTTGCGATAAAATTTATCAGACATTTTTATTTTAAAAAACGGAACAAAAATACTTGAAACAGTCCTGAAGTGACATTTACCTAAGTAAGTGATTCTAAAACCATTTTTACAGTACAGAAAGTAAAGGATATAGAGTTCTAAAGGATGGGTATTGCCAAATGTATGACAGTGTAAGAAATTTAAAAAACAATGCTTATAAATGACCAAGTCCCTAACCTAACGCTTGTCGATCACACGTCTATCACAAAATAGTTCATCTAATTATTGTCTAAAGTACACAACAATCATAAACAACAACATATTTGAACTTTTTTTTACATCCAAAGATATTTTTTCTAACTTAACTACATTTTTAAGCCATACAAGGCAAAGGTATCTTTAAGAAAACGCCTTTCATTCAAAGCAATGATGTTCTTACAACTAATTAAAACAATTTATATTATATAGTGTAGTATATGTAAAATAAATGGAATGTCAATGTATTTTCAAGTCAAAATGGTTCTCTGGCCCTCTTAAGTTTAGGTAACGAAGCGAAACCCAATTCTGATATTATGTCGCAGCCAACTGACTTAAGGCTGCCTTAAATTAAAATTTCATATATTTTCGTCACACGGTAACCCTATTCTATGAACGGCCTTAGTATCTGCCAGTGCGTTCATTAGTACATGTTGTATATTTAGACGCATTAGCTGGATGTCATTTAGGCCGCTGATTAAACGGCGGAAAAGGCTAGGCACCCAATTAAACGGCTGATTAAGCTAGTTAGCTGCGACATTTAGTTGGTAAATGCAATATTTTATTGTTAATAAATACATTCTAGTTATCTTATTATAATGAAGCCAAAAGTGTAGTGTTCGTTTTTAAATTTCATTTGGTCTCTAAAACACTAAAATGTCGGTACCTGCCTAAGTAACAAAACAGGATAGGTATTGACTGAATCATAACCGTACCTAACTATTTATTTAATATCTTCTTAGTAACTGGGCAAATCTTTAATATTATAAAATCTAACAGGCTGCCAAAACCCCATAAAGGTAACTTATTTATAAAATAAGTAACAGTTGCCTTTAAAAATAACTGCTGTGATTTTTATCATTTTCATCTAGTCTGAACTCAAATTGTTTACCTAAAGTTATAATTTAAGCCTAAAGTTAACAATTATTATAACCTGTCCTATCAAAACCCTGTAAGAAGAACTATCAATCCATATAAAATATTAACATGCCTAGTCTTTTAAGGATGGTTAAATATTAATTTCAATTCATTGGTCTGACAGTTAGTCAAAAAGAGCATTCATGTATTTAACAAAAAAAAAACAGTCTGTATCAATCAACATGTGCATTCTAATGTTTGAAACCTAGCATTTTTTCAAAAGATTATTGCGTAAAGGTTATTCATGACCCTGTCACGTTTTAAATTACTACTACTACAAGCGATAATTATCTAATTCCACCGTTCTGCCTTTTAAGACTTACCAATTCAATTCATATTTTCTGATTTCCACAAAATAACGGGGGATATCTGATTTGCCATAGAAAAACGATACACGATCGAATCGGACGTTAGCCAAAAATGCATAGTATATCCAAAAATGTCAGAAGCAAAATCGCCAACATCTATCTATCAGCACATAACACTACCAAATCAGAGATAACCCCGCATTGCTTTTCCAAATGACCACACAGTCTAAGTTTACACTAATATGGCTAAACAATACGTAGATCTGTCAGTCAGCGTTAGAACTTGGTGGTGACCACTTGTCGTTTCTCCTCGAGGACTCCATTGCCGTTGGAGGTCGGTTCGCTCTTGATGCGCAGTGAGCTGTTCCTTATGCCGTAGAAGAAGTAGATCAGGTAACCTGGAATAGACAGAGGGAGATTGGTTAAATGAGTCGCATGATAAGTTACTGTAGGTCTGGTTGAAATTGGGATTATAATACGAAAAACCGGCGTCTTCATAAGACTGCAGAAGTTTTTCCTCGAGGTATTTTTAACCATATTAACCTTTTTCTTGATCCAAATATATAATTGTGGGGTCACAACTTCAATATTAGATCATCATCCCAGTGTAATCTGTAATACGGCACAGCATGTCTTTTTCTTCCATTCGTCAACTTCAACGATTGATGTCCTTCGACAAAATCGAACAAATTCATAGATCTTTTGTAATCATCTTTTGTCATCATTTAAATACTATCCCTGAAAGTTGATCTTCGCGATACAAACAATCAATGTAATTCATCGAGAGTTCGTAACTTACCAATGACGAGCCAGATGATGAACCGCACCCAGGTCTGGTAGTCCAGCTGCACCATCAGGTAAACGTTCATGCACACGCTCAGGTACGGCACTAAAGGCACTAGCGGCACCTGCAAACATATTAAATGGTTTAGCTGTAAGTGTCGTGAATCCAGTATCAGGCTTGTGAAGGAAAGATAGGCTTTGTGAAAAATACCTGGATTCCCAGCCGACGCTGACATAGGTACTGGGCCCTTTTTGCTACAAGATTAGCGAAGTCTATACTTATAGGTGGCCCTTTCATTGAAACCTGTTTTCCGTTGGTTTATTCGGTCATAATCATAATCATTTACGCCAAAGACGTCCACTGCTGGACATACGCCTCTCTCAAATGTCGTTACATCGACCGCCGGTCCTGTGCCTCTAACATCCAATAGTGGCAATTATGAATTGGAAGTAGGCTCGAACGTGTCGCGTTCTAATGGCGGAAAATCTCTTGTTTACCACAGACGTTCTTTGCATGCTAACCAACCTACCGTGAAGGAGAGGTTCTCGACGCTGTTCCTGGGCTGGCGGTACAGTACGACCAGCAGCACTATAAGCGCCGCGCCCAATACGCCCAGTGCCGGCGCCGCTTGGTCCCAGCGCATCAGCGAGCACGTCACTAGCGCCACTAGGACTGGAAACATAAGGAAAGTTCATTAGTTTTCACCTTCGAGTGTCATCCTATTGGTATTTTCCGGATTAAAAAAAAATACGACGATTCGTTTCTCCTATGCTACGAGAAAGAAGGAAGATATTAAAATTAGCATTTGAATGTTACAAGACAGGTAGTATTTTAAAGAAAACAGTCAACGATGGTTGCGACCAAGTAGTGGCCACTACTTGGTCGCAACCATCATTGCCAACTTAGATACTGCTCAAACACCAAGAGCGGTTTTTCAGAGAAAGCTCTAGGAAAAGATAAAAGTTATTGATCTATTATTTTCTAAAAGGGAAAAATCTATTTTCTTACGGTTATACAGACGGATGGCGATATCACAATCATAGAAATCTGACATATCAAAATACTCACAGAATACAAAGATGGTGCACTTGGCAATGGTGTAGGACAGTTGCGTGGGGTACTTCAGTCCCAGCAGGTTGAACAGCTGCTTGAACACGCTGAAGGTAGTCTCCGGCGGTGGTTTAGTGGCGTGCAGCTGGATGGTCGACTCTTCTTCATATCTAGAAGATGAGAAGGTGATTCTACACAGGTGGTCACAACCTTGACTAGAGCTCATGAAGGTATTTAAACAGCAGGTTTACTAATGCCTTTATACATTGGCTTTTATTTCAGTAGACTGCAAATTAGGTAGATGGAAATTGCTACTTCAACAGTGTCTTTGCCTTCTTTTCTGAAGGCATATTTATGTCAGACAAAAAGTTTGATTGTGATGAATTTTTTTAGAGCTAAAGGTTTTCTGATTTAAGGGCCCCTTTTTCGAAATTTACGTTTCTAGATCGAGTTGTTTTCAGAGAAATCATCATATTTAAATCCGTAAAAAAATATATAGTACAGATACATCTTTGATCTAGTGACTTTTTTGGTTAAAAACACATTATTTAACATTTTGCTCGATAAAAAAAAAATCTGAAGTAAAGTCGATTTTGAAAGTATTTTAAGTTTTATGAGACTTGAGGGAACGCAACTTTTATGAAAATTTAACATTTCATTTACTAATCAGGTTTGACAGGGATATTTTTGGATAAATTTATAATATGGCACTTATTTTTTTTAAAATAAAATAAATACGTGAAAACGGCACGCGCGCACCGCGCCATTGTCCTGCCGGACGTCATCGAGGGAGGACCTATGCAACTTTTGCTCGCGACCACAAATTATCGTTGCCGCGCGCGTAAATAAACGTGTGTATTATAAGTAATTGAAATGGCGAATAGAAAAAACAAAATTAAGAAAAAAAGGGTATCTGAAGTGAAGAAAATCCGAAAGTGTATTGCGTAAGTACTTATTCTATAAATACGTCACAATATAATTAAGTACTCCTCTACACAGACCAGCGAAGTCAGTATGACTAGAATTTTAAATCTATAATGGAAACATTCTTATACCTTTACAAAGTGCAAATCAAATCAAATCAAATCAAATCGTATATTTCAAATAAACCATTTACAGGCACTTTTGAATTGTCAAAGTCGGTCAGTCAAAAACATGAAGCTATTTGCACGTTCCAAAGCGTAGATCTCTATGGAGAAGAACGTGCAAGAAACTCCACGGACACTCTTTTAAACCATGTGATGTGTTACAAAAATCTTGTTAACATTAACATTGATTGCTTCTATATGTGAGGACAATGCAAAGAACAAGAAAAACATATAAACAATTCAAAATGCAGGTACAGATTAAAAAAAGCCAGTGGCAGGTAAGAGATGACCAGTTTCAACTGACGGCGCCCGTTCATGAACATGACGCGTGCATCAGCACCATCTAACTCAACCATTTTGAAGGGAATCAAATGATCCAAAACACGCGCCACCATCAGCAAAACATTTGTGTGAGCATGACAAGCTCTCAACTGCCACGCTCGTTCATGTCAAACTAATTTAATAACGAAATCTATAATTACATATGTAAATGGCTCCATAGTGCTCACATTTACAAAAAATTGAAAATATGCTTCTACGTTCTACAAAACTATGGTTTCAAGTAAATAAGAAAAGAAAAAAAAAAGAAGGCTGCTTTATTGTGTATACTTTGCTAATACAATAATGCAAAGAAATGATAAATAAATGATTGTATAGGAGAACAAAAAAAGGGTAAGCATTTCTTCCAATTATCGAAAACCTAACAAGTGGACCCATGCTGCTGTGGCTGTGGAGCAGGACCGGCATTTAGCCAAGCATTTTTATCAAGGACATAATCTTCCAGTTTATAATATGCTTGTCTACATAATGTGCGTTTTATACATGTTTTAAATTTTCTCTCATTCAGTTCGAGAATATTAAGTGGTATTTTATTATAAAATTTAACACAGTACCCCATAAAAGAAGTGTGTACTTTAGCTAATCTGAATCGGGGTTGATCTAATTTGTTCCGATTTCTAGTATTAAAATTATGCCTATCACTAATTTTACTAAAAAGATGAAGATTTTTCCGAACATACATAATGTTTTCATATATGTATTGACAAGGTACCGTCATGATGTTAATATCCTTAAACAATTCCCTTAGGGAATCGCGCCGGCGGAGATTGTAAATGGCTCTGATAGCTCTTTTCTGCAGAATAAATATAGACTCGATGTCTGCAGCACGTCCCCATAATAAGATACCGTAAGACATGATACTATGAAAGTAACTAAAATAGACCAGCCTCGCGGTATCTATATCAGTAAATTGACGGATTTTTCTGACAGCATATGCTGCTGAACTTAGCCGTCCCGCAAGAGATGTTAAATGAGGACCCCATTGTAGCCTTGAGTCAAGCGTGATCCCCAAGAAAACTGTGTCATCGACGAATTCAAGTTTCTCTTGGTTCAATACTATGTCACAATTAATACTTTTAACGTTCGGTAATGCAAATCTGATACACTTTGTTTTTTTCTCATTTAAAACTAAATTATTAGCAGTAAACCAATTTTGGACCTGCTGAAGGGCGTTATTTACATCGTCAAGACTTGTGGCACGCCTATCTATCTTAAAAATTAAGGACGTATCGTCTGCAAATAACACCATTTGAGTTTGATTTTTTAAAAGATGGGGAAGATCATTAATATATACCAGAAAGAGGAACGGACCCAATATTGAGCCTTGTGGTACCCCCATTTTAACTTTCAGACCCCGTGAATTGACACCATTTATTTGAACTTGCTGCTGTCTGTCATTTAAATAAGACCTCACTAAACTGAGTGCAAGTTTACCCAGTCCGTAATGTTCTAGTTTTAGGAGCAAGGTTTCGTGATTTACACAATCAAATGCCTTGGAGAGGTCACAAAAAATTCCTATGGCATCTTGCGCCTCTTCCCACGCTGTATAAATGTGTTTTAACAACGTGACTCCAGCGTCAGTCGTACAACGACCTTTGGTAAAACCATACTGTTGTATGGTAAAACCATGCAGTTTTGCATCCCGGTCAAATTCAAGGAGATGTAAGTACCTAGGTATGTTGTGTTTTGTTTTTATTATTACATTCTTTTATTATGTTTATGAAGATTTGAAACAAATTGAACAATGGCTATCGGTCACTACTTGTACTCACTAGGTAAGTACCTAGAGCACGGGTTATGGTCGCGCTGCGTTTAGTAGGTAGAAATCGGGTGGCCGCGCGGCGCCTCGCACAGACCGTCGACACTCACGCATACAGCGACATGTCGCACGATGGGTGATTCTGTTTATTAGGTACTTTCGTATTATTCTGAAATACTGTCAAAACATTTTAAAATAGAAGCTTTTTATACACCGTGACTTTTTAGTCGTCTTACAACGGCAGCCCACTTCATGTATCCAATGAGTAGAACACGAATAAAAAAAATAGGTATTTATGAGATTTGAATAATTTAAAAATAAAAATTACGCACCTTGACGGTCCGAACCTTGTAGGCCTTGCGCGCACTGCCTTGCGTTTTTCTAACGCATAATCTGTGAAGTATGGAGTATCATAGAAGTGCGCGCACTGCGGTGAAATAAACGCATGCGGTAAAATCGCCGTTGGCCTCTCGCTGCAAATTTGCGTTGAATCTACCGCAAATATTTTTGTATCGCATAGAGATCTAGGAAGCGCCGCGCACTGCGGTGAAATAAACGCACGTTTTAACCGACTTCAAAAAAAGGTTTTCAATTCGGTTGTATTTTTTTTTATCATTTTTTTTTATGTTTGTTAAGTACCTCAGAACTCCGTTGTTTATGGACCGATTTGCAATTTTTTTTTTCCCATGAAGGAAAAATCTAAAATTTTATTTTTATTGGTGTATGTGAGTATGAAGTTCCGTTGACCATTTCTGGTCTTCTTCATCAGTTCCACTTCATCAAATGTTACTTTTTGACTGTAAATGCTTAAGTTCTCGATTAAAATTCCAATATCACTATAAGGTGGCCTATAATTTTTGAGGAGTAAGTACCCTCGATTCCTCATGGATCCCATCATCAGAACTGAATTTTTCCTATAAGGGGAAAAAAAATTGCAAATCAGTCCATAAACGAAGGAGTTCTGAGGTAACAAACATAAAAAAAATGATGATAAAAATACAACCGAATTGATAACCTCCTCCTTTTTTTTGAAGTCGGTTAAAACGTGCGTTAGTTTCGCCGCAGTGCGCGGCTCTGTGAATGCGTTTATTCTACCGCACGGTAGAATAAACGCACCGCATTCCACCGCAAGGCAGTGCGCGCAAGGCCGTATCAATGAAGCGGCTCTGGCGGCGGCGCGCGGCTCGGCTCCATTGATACAAGGCTCGGACCGCGCTCGCAACGGGGTGTGTTAACTACGTCATGCTACGTCATGTTATAACTCTAGTAATAATAAGTGTTTGTTAATTTGATTCTTTTGAAAATATGTAATGAAATTTATTCCATTCCAGTGCTCTGAGACCACGTACCGGAAAAGGTACTTTGATGTCCAAAAAAAGTACCGATGGGCACTCTAAAGAGGGACAGTATGCGTAAGTACATTATGTACATATTACATAATATAGGTACTATGGCGGAGCAGTTTTATCCATCCGCTACAAGTTTGACGTTATCTCCCGTCGCGCTTTAGTTTTCTTACTTATCACATGTCTTATGTATCCTATTATGGGATGTAACATGGCAGTAAATGAATTTTTGTTAAAGTTTATTTCGGTGACTTTGAAACCAAATCCGTTTCATTACGTTAATGACATTCCATTGTTGCAGAAAAACTAGGGATGACGAAGATAATTCCTTTATTGTTGAAGCTGAAAATCAAGAAGACAAATTTCAAAGGACAACTGGAAAAGACAAAGATGCTTCCATTATTGTTGAAACTGAAAACCATGAAGACAAACTTCAAAGGACAACTAGAAAAGATAAAGATGATTCCATTATTATTGAAGCTGAAAATCAAGAAGAGGAGGATGATTATTATAACGTTGAACCTGAAATTCAAGAAGACCAGTTCCAAACAGTGACAGGACGACGCGTTATTGATATCAATTACTTATTTAGTCAATTACAAGAAAAAGCACGTCACAACAACTTGTTCGACTGCAAAGCAGGAAATTTTCAGCTAATTAGTGAAAAAAGAATTGGCTTAATTTCAGTATTTAAATTTGAATGTAATATTTGTAAACAACTTTGCTTTATAAATTCCGAAAAGACTGAGTCAAAAGTTAATGTAAATATTGCAGCCACCACTGGCATGGTAGCAACAGGGATTGGCTACTCACAATTCGAAGAGCTTTTTTCTGCTATGAACATTCCTGTATTTTCTACAAATTATTACAATCAACTCCAGGATAAAGTGTACGAATGTTGTGAAAAAACAGCAGCCGCATCGATGCAAGATGCTGCAGAAGAAGAAAAGAAATTGGCTATCGCAGAAGGTCGCACCAAAAATGGCATACCAGTAATTGATGTTTACGTGGACGCTTCTTGGTGTGCTAGATCGTATGGATCGAATTATAAAGCTGCATCTGGAACTGCAGCAATTATCGGTAGAAGAACCGGTAAAATAATTTTTCTGGCTGTAAAAAATAAATACTGCCTCGTGTGCGCCCGCGCAGAAAACAAAAATGTCGCTCCTAACGAGCACAAATGTTTTAAAAATTTCCATGGTTCGTCGTGTTCAATGGAGGGCCAAATAATTGCAGAGGGTTTCAAACTTTCCATTTCCATGTATGGAATAATTTATAAAAGAATGATTGCAGACGGAGACGCCTCGACATACGCAAAAGTACTAAAAGAAAATCCATATAAAGACCAAAATATTACAGTAGAGAAAATTGAATGCAGAAATCACATTTTGAGAAATTTATGCAAAAAATTACGTAGTCTAGTTTCAGAAACAAAATACCTTTTAGCTCACCGAAAAACTTTGACAGATGTGAAAATTATGTCCATGAGGAAAGCAATAGTAAGGTCAGTTATACACCATAATAAAAATCTAAAGGACGATGCTGTAACTATTCTTCACAGTGATATAATCAATTCTGTAGCGCATGCATACGGCGATCACAGGATGTGTCAGGATTATAACTGTGACAAAGAAAAAGTTTATAGCGACGGACTGAAAGCCATTCAAAATTCAACATTTCTGTTCCGGATAAATTCGATTATTTCTAATGTGGCAGTAAAATCACGAAGTTTAATAGAGAACGTAAATACAAATCTTGTCGAATGTTTCAACAACGTCATTGCGAAGTTTATAGGAGGAAAGCGAATAAATTTTTCCTTGAAACGAGGTTATCAAGGAAGGTGTAATGCTGCGGTGGTAAAATTTAATGAAAAGTCAGCAATATCGTACATGCAAAACACATTAACAAATAAAAATCGACCAGAAGAGGGATTAGCTGAAGTTGTGGAAAGGAAAAGAGAAGAAGCCCAGAAAAGAAAAAACAACTCGGAACATCCAGCTAAAAGGAAAATCAGGAAATTGGCAGACACAAAACAAAAACAAAATGACTATGGCCCCGCTAGTTTAGACCCGGATATGTCCCTGTCTGAACTAGAAGTAGCTAAAGAAGAATTTCTAAAAAATTTAGAAATTCTTACTGCTGACAAGGACGCGATTGAGCGTAATACAATATTACAAAGAGACAGTAGCGAATGGCTAGAAATTCGAAAAAATCTTATTACTGCCTCTAATTTCGGTCCTATTTGCAAAAGGCAAGTATCAAAAGATACCGCACCATTAGTAAAAAATATATTATATAAAACAAATTTAGGCCGTGTTGCATCCATTGCTTACGGTATTGAAAATGAGCAGCAAGCTTTGCACAAGATACAACAACAAGAAAACGTATCTATTGAGCCCTGTGGTCTGTTTATAGATAAAGATTTCCCATTCATTGGTGCTACGCCAGATGGGCTCATTGGAAATGACATCCTGGTAGAAGTCAAATGTCCTTTTTCAGCATCAAAAATTGGCATGAAAAAAGCTATTGAAGAAAATAAAATACAAATATTAAAATTTAATAAAAAAACGCGCACTACAACAATTAATAAAAATAGTAATTGGTTTTACCAAATACAGGGACAGTTGCATGTGGCAAGACGACGGCAATGTCTACTTGGAATTTGGGCCGGAGAAAAAGAGCCAGTCCACATCGAAATAATTGAAAAAGATGACGTATTTTGGAAATCGAAAATGGAGTCCAAATTAATACGGTTTTACCATAAATGCCTACTTCCTGAAATCGTGAACCCCAGACATACGCGTGGTATGGGCATAAGAAATCTGACACTTGAAGAGAACAAATCATCCGAAAATAAGGAAAATGAGGAATCTCTAACGCAAAACAATCCTGATTTGCTATCAGGTCCTAGTTCCCAACTCGGAGGGGAGTGCCATGAGGACTGTGGCTTTGACCCTCTTAGAGGAGACTCGCGCCCAGCATTGAGGAATATAGCGGTCGATGAAAATGAACCTGGACCTAGCACACGACCACTAAATTTTTATGAATTTTAATTTTTATGAATATTAATTTTTATGCTGGTACCTATATATTTTTTTTTTATTTTATTATATTATAATTAATCATATTTGTCTTTCATTATATTACTCACCAAATCTTCTACAACCATACTTTAAGTTCTACAGGATGATATCGCCTACCTTTTCATTCACGAGACTGTCTTATCAGAATACCGTGGCCCTGGAACGCAAAGGGCAACCGAAGGAACAGGGTGGATTTTAGTCAGTACAATTCTGACAGTCCCTTCCGCTCCACCCAGAGCGGCAGGACTCATTTGATGATTTTACCAAGCAATAAAAAAAAGTCATACATTTATAACGATATACCTAAGTGTATTATTGTTTACAGTCAATAGTGCAGTGGACATCACATCAAGCTATACGTTTTTGTTGCAAAAAAGCTATTATTACCAGCACGCCAATAATATTTGAAGTACTGATTTATTTATCTATACTGTGGCGTGCTCGCCCGCCGCCATAGGTCACCGGAGTTCATATCGCGACGGCTCCTGTGCAACGCGGACGCAAGCCGTCTCGGTGCGTAAAATGCCTAAACTTTCGGAATAAGGGGCCCTTAATTCTTATCATAAGTTTGGTTGTCAAAGGTGTTTTGGGTTGGTTGGTAGTAGGTACCTGAGAATAAGCACACTAGTAGCGACGATAGTGTACGCCAGGAGCGTTCCAATGGACATCATGTCGATCAGCTGATTCAAGTTGAACAGGGCTGCCATGATAGCTAGGAAACAAATAAAATACTTAATTAAATGACGATGTCTAAATTATTGTCTGTTGTTCTTGCGTTTACATTGTGAGTTATCTTAAAATGTAGCAAATCCATTGTGTTTGCTTATTAACCTTGAAAGAATAACGGAGGTAAGGCAGGTAGGTAAGTTAAAAACACGTTTAGTATACAAAATATCTGGTAGATAGGTACATAGTTGCCTAACAACTCGTTTTAATGGATATTTTTATTATTATCGCAGATTACCGTTATATAAACTGATATTTACTTCTGTAATGCACAACACATTGAAGGTGCTTAGATAATAAACTTGAAGTATTCAAACATTCTATTGTCTTTACTAATATCACGAAGATAATATCTAGTGGATATTGTAAATAGTTGCTACATTAAAAAAAAAATATTTGTAATTACTATACGACGACTAGATTGCAGTCAATCGATGATATCGATCGCTCGTATCATTGTTTTTATCAATATGGGAAAAAAAATATGATGGATTTCCCAGCCATACACACGATACGTTTTGGGAAAACTTTAATTGTGCGTAGGTACAGTTAAGGAGTGGAATTCCTTGCCAGTCTGTGATTATAACAAGAGTACCTAGGTTGAGTCATGGCAAGCTTGCTCCATTGTCAACGACAAGTATCGCTTTTTTTCAGCTAAGATTGGATCACACGCGAGCCGATCAATAATAGTAATTTAAAAAAAAAGATTGCAATAAATCAATGACATCGACCCTTTAGATAATTTTGATGTGATAAATCGATGAACACGAAAAAGTGTCACGTTCCGAGAGCGAGAGCGCGGAACAAGCGATAGAGAGGCACGATCGGCCTAAGCGTTCGGCTTGTTTGTTATGAATTCAATTGTTTTCTTAAGACGTTATCCCTTAAAATTATCGTGCGTAAATCGACTTTACACAACACTTTAGCAATTTTTTTTTATCCATGTGGGGAAACTAAGAAACCAACAAAGGCAGAACCTAAACTCACCAGCTAATAGCCCACTCAGTATAGTCGCGATCACCGGCGTCTGAGTCTTCTTATTAATGGCCGCCAACGGTCTGAACAGCACCCCGTCGCTGCCCATGGCGTACAGCACCCTGGGCAAAGGGAACATGGCGCCGAGGAGGCTGGTGCACAGGGCGAAAATGGCACCGATGGTCACGATCCACTTGATGACGGGCAGGTTCGCTTGCGTGAAGACGTGGGGGAATGGAGCGTCGGCATCCTGGAAAGGGAAAATTTGGTTATTAGATTAACCACATCCGACTAAGGAGACTATGAGGTACGCTGTTTTATCAATATAGGTACATTTGTCCAGTTATGCTTAAATTCCATTTATTGCGGAGGGCGAGTGTTATTTCCAGTAAATGGGCGTAAATCCATAGTGCTACTAGAAAATTCCTGATAGAAACCCTATAACACTATTGTCGTCCTGAGTCCAAGTGAACTCAGATCAGCAGTCATTCTTGCAATTACAAGAACAACGAGTTAACGTAGCTGTAACACATCACATGGTTTAAAAGAGTGTCCGTGGAGTTTCTTGCACGTTCTTCTCCATAGAGATCTACGCTTTGGAACGTGCAAATAGCTTCATGTTTTTGACTGACCGACTTTGACAATTCAAAAGTGCCTGTAAATGGTTTATTTGAAATATACGATTTGATTTGATTTGTCTACCGAGGGTGTACCCGGTACATCCTGACTCCTGTGGCTTAAGGCAACCAAGAATGGCATGCAAACTAGGTCTGCTTGACGAAACAAGAATATCATAGTCAACTGACCTGTAAATAATACGGCAGCATCATAGTCAACACCGTCGCAATACTGAAGTACGAAACAAAAATGATAACTAAAGACAACACGATGGACAGGGGGATGTCTCTCTTGGGGTTCTTGGCCTCCTCCCCGGTGGTAGCCACGCAGTCGAAGCCAACGAAACCGAAGAAGCACTTGGCGGCTCCGGCCATGATGCCTGCCACCCCCCAGGGGGCGAAGCCACCAGCTCCGGCCTGGCTCTTGTATTCTTCTGGCACGTCCTCGATTGCTATTTTCCAGTTGGCGGGGTTACCTGGGAAAAAAAGATGGGTTTCTTTAGTGTACTTTTAGAGGAAGGGACATTAAGGGAAACATAAATTTGCAGAGTTGGTTGTTGAACTAAGAAGTTTGTTGGTTATAGAGAAAGAACAGACAAGGTTCCAGTATGAATTGTGATGGCCTTACAATAGATATTGTTTCTGTAAAATATATGTACCTTGATAGAGAATTAAAAACTATACTGATATTTCCTGGGTGAAATATATAGTTATAATTAGTTCGTTTCGACGTCATGCGAAACTTCAATCTTGTACTTTAACGACTATGTAAAGATGAATGATGAGATTTTTTTACAATAACGAGTGAATTAGTTAATTCTGCAGCCGCAGCAGAAAAATCTTTAAGCCTAACGTACAAACTTGCGCTAGCTCGTAAGAGCCTGGTAGGATTCCTTGTTGACAAGTCGGTAATAGTGAAAGTACCTAACTAACGAGGAATGCAGCGAAAGCCAGTGTGAGCTTCTTACTAACGAGAACACTACCTATGTTAGCAATATTGTGATGGTTGACATAGTGCTCTATGGTCGGCTGATAATGTTACTATTACTTCATCATATCGCACATGAACCTCTAGATCTAAACAGGTATTCTCAAAACTATTTTCAGAAATGGCGAAAAACTGATTACTGTGTTCCTGTGCACTACAGGAGTTTACTGTAAACAACGTGTAACAGAATAAACGCAATACCTCTTAAGGGGTCATTGTACTCATCATTATGAACAACTTTTACTATGGGACTAACACTGAAATCGTGAAAAAAAATCGACTGCCCCATAATTCTACAAAATTTACTGAACAGCTGATTTTTTATCCGCGATTTCGGGATTGGTTGGTTGGAGATTTAAGCCTTAATGCAGCTAGAAATGTATTTTAGGAATCTTGTGTTCTTATGTTTTAATCATGTTTTGGGGCAGAAATTGTATACAGTACTTATGATTATTTTATTATTTTGTGTTGAGCCTGTGTTGGTTATTTTATCCATGTAGCGTCGAGTAGGAGATATTTTTAAAAATGTTTTATTTGCTGTAATGTGACGATGAGTGTGGAAGATGTAGGAAAAAGAAACTTTAATACTATAGACTTCTTATAGGTTTTCCTGTAATCTATAGGTAAAGATCTATTATCTACATTTTTTTTCAAAATTTTAGGCTGAGTAGTTTCGGAGATAATGGTCATTTTTAGTCTTAATTTCTTGAATAACTTCAAAACCATTTATTTTAAAATTGTGAAAAAAAAAATACAACTAAAACCCTTACACTTTCATTTAATATATCACTCGATATTGTTGAAAAAACTTTTTTTTTTTAATTTTCTAGTTTGACCCCCAAAAGTGACGCCAATACTAAAAAAATAATAATTTACGTAACGCGTCCGTGTTTGGGTCACAAAAGTCCATATGTGTACAACAGAATCGATTTAGTGGATCCCGAGAAAACTGGCTGTGACAGACGGACAGTCAGACAGATAGACACCCGAGTTATCCTATAAGGGTTCCGTTTTTTGTTCGGAACCCTAAAAACATGCCACTGAAGTCCTATTGACCCCTGCGAAACCGGAGTGGGTTATCTACATCTACACTAATATTATAAAGAGGAAAGATTTGTTTGTTTGTTTGCTTGATAGAATAGACTCCGAAACTACCGGACTAATTTGAAAAAT
Organism: Lacanobia wlatinum; assembly: GCA_947578705.1. Taxonomy (NCBI): domain Eukaryota; kingdom Metazoa; phylum Arthropoda; class Insecta; order Lepidoptera; family Noctuidae; genus Lacanobia; species Lacanobia wlatinum. Next base: position 26,595,960 of record OX388033.1, read on the forward strand.
TCTTACATCATTGGAATCCTACATTATCCCTGATGAACATAGGCTATATTAATATAATTAGAGATCCTTAAGAAAATTGCAACAATGTAACCCAAAGTAGCAAAATTTTGTTTATAAATCATTATTTGGCGTGCGCTGAGAAAACTATTGATGATACATACAAATAATGTACTACATACTTGAAGTACTTATTATTACCTATAAAAAAGTCTGCGAAGGTATATGTCTAACTATTATAGTTATGTCGCAATGACCGCTTTTTGTTCAAATAAAAGAATCAAAACCCGGGCGGAATGGAATAGTGGTGATTTTGGTATCATTATATTAATTCTTATCCATTTAAATGGTTTGATAATTAAGGTTGATTATGTACATGTAAATTAGGTACACTTTAAATAATTAAAATTTGACCTTTCGTATAAAAGTAACGATGGGTATAAAATGCTCTAAGTAAGAAAAATGTTACGGTTAGAGCGAACTGCCCCACGTTGAATCTATTAATAAGAAATTTACACATCTATATATCTATACACATATATAAAGCTGAAGAGTTTGTTTGTTTGTTTGTTTGCTTGAACGCGCTAATCTCAGGAAATACTGGTCCGATTTGAAAAATTCTTTCAGTGTTAGATAGCCCATTTATCGAGGAAGGCTATAGGCTATGTATCATCACGCTTAGACCAAAAGGAGCGGAGCAGTAATGAAAATTGTGACGCAGACGAAGTTGCGCGGGTCAGCTAGTTATTAATATATAAAGCTGAAGAGTTTGTTTGTTTGTTTGCTTGAACGCGACAATCTCAGGAACTACTGGTCCGATTTGAAAAATTATTTCAGTGTTAGATAGCCCATTTATCGAGGAAGGCTATAGACTATATATCATCACGCTAAGATCAATAGGAGCGGAACAGACGAAGTTGCGCGTGTCAATTAGTTACCCTATAAAGAGGGAGGTATAGGAGATGAAGTTCGTGGAGGACCCACTAAACCCGCGCGACCGAAGTCACGGGCGAAGTGATGGTTTTTAGATAAAGAACAGACTGCATACCGAACCTACACGACACGTGTTGCTTGTCTACACAGTTACTTAGCTGTCGTTGTTACCATCACAATTGTATCTCTAATCCTACACTCCGATGCTATCTAATCAACCGGCACTCGAATTAGATCCAATGCACCGAAGCTATTGCTTGAGCTCAGTTGGAGTGGTAAAAGAGCATTGTTTTATAAGTGGCGAATCCCTGTCACAAATCACTGTTATTAACCCATTGATAAATAAGTAAAGTGCTTAAATAACCGTGTATTGTCTAGACGTCGCGATATATAAAAAGGTAATGACTGACTGTCATATCAACACACAGCCGAAATTACTGAGACTATGGTAGGAGCTAGATAAATTTTCAAAAAAGTACATTGACCTTTCCCTAACATCTCTTCATAGGTACCCAGAAAATAAATTAGGAATCGTTTTTCACTACTGGAAAATGTAAAGGATCACGATAAATGTCGGTTAAGAACTGCGTTATGTCTTGATTTCCGTTTTTGAAATAAATAACGTCAATAAACGTTGGTGGGTTAATGACCGTTATTGCAAACTTATTCGGCGCCCGCCATAGGAACATGTTTTCTACATAGGCCACTGAGAAGGGAAAAGTTGGAAAAATCTTTGTGCTAAATCTGCGCAGACGAAGTCGCGGGCGAAGCGCTTGTCTATTTAAATGAATATTATTTCCACTGGCAGACAGCTTACAACCTTAACTACTAGGTCTTAAAACGACACGACTTAATAATGAAGATGAGCACAAATAAAAGTTTTTTGATTTATCTCGTTACGGTGTTAAATAGGAGTTCTGCCGGGGTTGCGGAATTTGTTCGAAAGAGTCACCATGGCCCTGGAACGCCAAGGGCACTAGGAGTAACACGGATGGGGTTTAGTCGGTAAGAGTCTGACACTCCCTTCTGCTTCACCCAGAGAGGGAGGAGTAATTTAATGATTTCCCACCATAAAAAATAGGAGTTGAAAGTTAATATAGAAGTTTGTGATTTCCTACGATGGAAATCCTATCCAGTCACGGCTTGTTATCATTACAATTTTATATATATGCTTCCCGGTCCTTACTCCCTTAGAACTGTAGTGACTACTACAAACAATTCCAATCTATTCATAAGAGACACGGGCAGTGATCCATTTTTCTCAATTGAGCTAGGGCGGTGGGAGCCGACCAGCTGGTATAAATAGCTGATAGTTATCAGGGTCTGCAACTCGGCATCTACACAGGAATCGTCTAATAGCCACACGTGGATGTCCCGTTTAAGGAGTTCATTCTACGGTACGATCAACAGCATATTGGAACTGCGAAAACCGACCTTGTTGCTACGAAATAGAGGGGCATAGTTATTAGGGATATGTGGCTGAATTTACATGCTGCTTGCAAGGAATTTGTGTGAATTACACTTAAGTGGGATAGTGTAACTTACTATTCACAGACAAAGATAGGAGATGGATAAATATGTAGTAGGTAGGACAAGTCTGAGATCTAAATTCAAAAGATATAAAGTCAAAAGTGAATAAGGTTACTTCTAGGCAAACGTGCTCCATCTTCAACTACATCATCGCTTTCAATCAAGTAAGATTGCGATCAAACTTGAGCCTCAATAATATAAAAGATACTTTTCATGAAATCTACACAACACAACCTTTAAACGATTCTATTAATATTTTGGGGACATTAGAGACATAAATCACACTTCAAAACGACTTAAACCAAAACAATACACGGAACAAAACAATAAAATAAAGGCCAAAATAACAAATCGGAAGCCATTTTTTCCTAAAACAATTGCTAGCAATTTTAACTAATTTGCCAGGCCAGTGAACGGAGATGTTCAATCTTTTAGCGTGCAAAAAGTAATTTGTAATCGTGAATCATCGCTTGAGGACTGCAGTAATTTATATTAATTAGTGAGCAGTAAACGTACACTATTTTACTGATATAGTCTCCGTAAGGCTCTAGATAGACGACTGCATTTCAACTGCACTCCAACTGCAAATTTGCAGTTAGAACGACTACATTAAAAATGCACACCGATTGCAATCGTGCAATCGGTGTGCAGTTGGCGTGCAGTTCCAACGACTCCACGCTGCCTGCAATAGAACTGCATCACTACGGAGACCGCATGCTAGGATGTACCTACCCCGCCCGCCCGCTCCTGTCCCGCTCCACCTGCGCATCTACCACCAGTGTCAGAGAGATCATTAGACAGTGCGCACGCGCCGTTTCTTCGTTAGTAAAATAAATATGGCTCGCGACGAGGAGGACACCATGAACTGGTGGGTAAATTAAAAAGAAAATGTACTCACTTTTAACGGCCCCAGCGATGACAACTATCATGACAGTGACCAGGTTGAGCGCCGTGAACACGTTATTGAGCTTCGTCGACTCGCTCACTCCGATGCCCAGAAGCACTAGAATAAAGAAAACATTTTTATTATTCAATTTCTTATGATGACTCTTCAATGTCTTATGATGTAGGCCTCAATGGCTTACTAGAGCTTTAAAAACTTGGATCAATATAATGTACAAGTGTAGATTCCGATTAAATTGTAGCCTTTTCAAAAAAACAGTCAGTGTAGTTAGTATGTACCTAAGTGTAAATAAAAAAAGCCGGGTTTAAAAACGCTGTCCCAGGACTTTGCCACATGGAGGGAAAATACCTTAAACACTAGATAGAAAAAGATACTGAATGAAGACTTCATTTTTATTTTTAAAACAATACGAACTGCATTCAACGAATCGAAACTTCTAAAACTGAAAAAAAAAAACCAGTAATTTTATTGTACCTATCGAAACGCTCAGTCAAATACATTTATTTCATCTAAATAATATAACATCCAAAATAAAAGGAAGACCATGAAAAAAATCTTTGAATGGAGATCGAATCGTTTTTAAAATAAAAAAAATAAAAATCTTCATTCAGTATTTTTTCCTTTCTACCTACAGTATCTAAAGCATTCCCTACATGTGGGAAAGTCACCCTGCGTATTCAGCAGATATTGCAAAGACTTTTCCTAGACTTTCATTCAGTAATAGATGTGATAAATGGCTGAATCCTATACTAAAATATCACACTCACCAGTTATACACAAGACCAGCGCAAACGCTAAGAAGTCCGGATAGTCAGCCATAAAGCCTATATTGATAGGGGCGATCTCCGTCATAGTCTTTGCCATGGAGTTGTTGCAGAGGCTGTCGATGTACTGGGCCATGCCTTTGGCCACGCTGGCAGTGCCGATGACGTACTCCAGGATGAGGTTCCAGCCGATGGTGAAGGCGATAAACTCGCCGACACTGACGTAGCTGTAGACGTACGCTGAGCCGGCTTTGGGGACACGGGCCGCAAATTCAGCGTAGCAGAGTCCTAAAAGATGGAAGGAAGAGCGAGCTTAGAAGATTGTTTTTAAAAGCTTAATATGGAGTAATGATATTTAGGTGAACTTATTGCAACAAGATATTCCTTACCAGTCCAAGAAACTAATGGAAACATTTGGCGAGCTCGCTAGATATAATACTTAAAGGAACAAAAATAAGGAGACTTTAATTTAAATTGTGCGCGTCATATCTGTACTAAATAAGTCCAGTCCAGTAAAAGCCAGACAGCTAGTTTTCTAACGCTGGTTTTCATTTGAACCGTACGGTTAAAGGTTACGGTACGGTACGGTACTGTACCGTAGTACTGCCGGTCGATTCTGTAAACATGGTGAAGTGTGATCATGAAGTGAGCTGTCAATCCAAGTAATCAAGATGGAATGACAACTCACTTCGTGATCAGTGAACAAAGAGAAATTAACAGGTTTCGATGATTTATCTTGTACCTATTTAATTGACAACTTTATTTTATAGCTCGTAAAATTCACTTTTTAGATCGTGTTGGGTTCCATTTATTGGGTCCATAACATTCTAGTAGTTGTGTGGTAAGTTTTTAAATTCTACCTGCTTAGCTAGTTTTACTCCAATCTAGTTTTAAGACATAAAAAAATCTGCATGAGATGAGAAGTACCACGTGGCGTTCAACGTTTGTTGCCGAATTCTAGACAAGTTATAGCTGTTCAAGTTTTTTGCACGCAACACAAAATTTCTTGGCTTTATCTGTAAGTGTAGTCTACTTAGCTATAAATAAATGTCTACGTGTTTTGTCGGTAAGAATAATATATATGTATGTTACACGCTTCAACTATGTTTCATTGTCTCTGGCACTCGAGTTTTTCATGATCATAAAAAATATTATGATTTATCTACGTTCATTGTCTATGGAGTATATTAATATGTATTTAGTACTCGATACTTCTTCGAGTACTCGAGCTCGTGGCTAAATAATAACAGCTACACAAATCGATCTTCAAGGTTAAGCAACGCTTGCCGAGGTTGGTCTGTGGATGGGTGACCATCTTAACATACCAAGTTTCCTCCGTGCTTCGGAAAGCACGTTAAGCTGTTGGTCCCGGCTGTCATTTTGAGATCTTTGGCACTTGGCAGTCGTTACGGATATTCAGAAGCCATAAAATCTGACGCCAGTCTTGCCAAAGAGTCAAATCAAATCAAATCAAATCGTATATTTGAAATAAACCATTTACAGGCACTTTTGAATTGTCAAGGTCGGTCAGTCCAACAAGATGAAGCTATTTGCACGTTCCAAAGCGTAGATCTCTATGGAGAAGAACGTGCAAGAAACTCCACGGACACTCTTTTAAAAATAATAAATTGTTACAAAGTTTTGTTTACATCAAGTTAAAATTATACAAACATGTGAGAACGATGTAAAAGACGAACAGGATAAAAGCGTCCGGGAAAAAAGGAACAATTCAAAGAAATATTTAAAATAAACCATGGCAACTGAGAAATGACCAGTCCCAACTGACAGCGTCCGTTCACGAACATGACGCATGCGCTAGCACCATTCGGCTCAACCATTTTGAAGGGAGCCAAATGATCCAACGCATACGCCACCATCAGCAAGACTTTTGAGTGAGCATGACACTCCCAACCGCCAGGGTACATTCAAGTCAAAAACAAACCTAAAACTGATAGCTATAGCTTAAGTTTAAGGTACACAGAACTCACACATGTGCCGTTAAAATGGTTGAAATTATACATTGCTAAATAAATTGAGTCTATACAATGCAAATATTGTTTTTTTCAATCCTCAGCCGGTCTAACAATGTTTCCAAATGCTAACAGATTATTTTGTGCGCCCTAGTGGCTGTGGAGCAGGACCAGCATTCAGCCAAGCATTTTTATCTTCAATATAATCCCCCAACTTATAATATGCTTGCCTGCATAGTGTGCGTTTAATACAAGATTTAAATTTTGTCTCATTAAGTTCTAATATATGGGGAGGTATCTTATTATAACATTTTAAACAGTACCCCATAAAAGATGAGGCAACTTTAGCCAGTCTGAAACCTGGTTGAACTAATTGATCCCTATTTCTAGTACCATAATTATGTCTGTCGCCTCTTTTACTAAAAATATGTAAATTCTTTCTGACATACATGATGTTTTCGTAAATGTATTGATAAGGTACCGTCATGATGTTAATATTCTTAAACAGTTCCCTTAGAGAATCGTGCCGGCGGAGTTTGTATATCGCTTTGATGGCTCTTTTCTGCAGAATAAAAATAGACTCAATGTCTGCAGCCCGTCCCCATAGTAAAATACCGTAAGACATGATACTGTGAAAGTAACTAAAATAGACCAGTCTCGCGGTATCGACATCCGTTAACTGGCGAATTTTCCTAACAGCATAAGCTGCTGAACTTAGCCGTCCAGAAAGAGATGTTATATGAGGGCCCCATTGTAGCCTTGGGTCAAGCGTAATTCCCAGGAAAACCGTTTTATCGACAAATTCTAGTTTTTCCCTGTTCAATGCCGTGTTAACGGGTTGTGGAGGTATGGAAGTTCCACGTAAAATACTAACTAGTATTCAGCTGAATCCGGTTTGACTGGAAGCCGACCCCAATATTGACGGGAAAATGACTAGGCAGATGATAATAACTATCGAGCCAAAGATTTGCATCCATTTAAAAGTATTTACTTAGTTATTAATACTGAAGAAGTATCGACTTTTTCAGTATTAATAACTAAGTAAGTACTTGTAAATTGATGCAAATCTTTGAAATTGGCTCTATGATTATTTCTTATCTGAGGGTTTGTATTCATTGTTTGTTGATATCATTGCTTATCATAGAAATAATATCTTGGCTGCATCAGAATTTCAAGTATAGTCTACGTTTATACATATTATTACTTATATCTATTGATGGACGTAGGTAATGTAACGGCATCAATGCCGCCACAAGAAAAACTAACGAAGCGAAATGAATGAAATCTATCCCACTAGCAGCGAACTACTAACGAAATCCTGCATCGCGGTTCCAGAGTTTTCCGTGGATTTAAACATATACAATAGTCCGAATATCAACTATCGCGCAGTTGCCCACCGGACACCATAACCGTCCGGTCGGAGGATCCTCCCTTTTCATTGGAGGTTTGAGGGACCTCTCTGTTCCGCATACCTCTATAATAGAAATACGCTAAGGTAAGTAGTGTAGGTAAATTACGATAATGATCTAGCTTGGCAGACGAATAGGTGAGGTACTAGATACCAATGTTTGAGAATTGACAGTTCTAGATCAACTGGAAGGTGGGATTCGTAGATATTTTCAATCTGGTGCTGTTTAGAATTTATGGGGGCACTGATAGAGGTTAACGGTGTAGGGACGCTGGCTCTACGTGCAGGTTACAGGAAATATAATGTATTCGAATCGGGCAGCTCAGTGTTGGCCGATACAATTGAGATTTCCATCAACATGCTAAGAATAAGACTTGTAACTACACAAATTGTCACAGATAGAATCAAAACTAATGGCTGCTCGGTATTCTGCTCAGCAGCAAATTCATGTGACAAGGTTGTGAGGGGTGAGGTAGGTACTCGAAATTCACAGGAGTCATTAAGTTTTAATCGGTCTATATTAAGTTATCATTAGATATGAATGAACCACAACACCGGACCGATACACAAAATCGATTTTAAATTACTTGCAAATTGAAATAAAATCGTCAGCTATGAGGAAGCGGATGAATTCCCAAATCTACCTACGTCACAAGACATTCGACCATGTTCAAGTGTGGCCAGCCAATCATATACAATGAACGACCTTGTAAAGGGACCGTTCTCAAGCCGTTCACTCTTGCGCAGGGCAAATTACGAGTTTATAATGATTTTAATAGGCGTTGAGAAATAATCATTCATGTGTACTTTATTAAACCTATTCATGGATATATTTGGGGAATTTAATTTGTTCATCATCATTGGCCTTTTTTTGCGTTGGGAAAAAATGCATTACGCATTACTCATACCCTCCCATTGGGGAAATGGGGGGGATATGTGGGACTCCTCGGGCTGACCCGGTATACCCACTAAAACGACAGTGGCATTACCGCATCGTCTGAGTGGAGGGGGACTGGGAGATCGGCACAGCCTTTACGTCCAGTCCTCCTCCGACGTCCTTAACGGCGGGCCCTTCACGCCCTCCCCGTTGGGGGAGAGCCGGGAATGACCGACGAAGGTGGATCATCATTGGCCTAGCCTTTTCCCAACTATATTTGGGTCGGCTTCCAGTCAAACCGGTTTCAGCTGAATACCAGTATTTTACGTGGAGCGGCTGCCTACCAGACATCCACAACTCATTAACTGGGTAACACGGTAGTTCTTGCGCACGACAACATACGACTTTGTTAAGATTTTAATACGAGTTAACAAATAAAGTAATTAATGGGTAGGAACTCTATTATACTTAATTATGGATATATTTGGGGAACTTAATTTGATAATAATAGACGCAATTTGCGACTGTAACAATGTGATAGGTTTGGAAAATGAATAAAACGTAACTACTGCGTTTTATTCATTTTCCAAACCTGCGTAGTACTTGCTAACGCAGCTTAAAAATTAAGAGGTTCTAGCGGAACTAAAGCCTTGTTTCCCACGGATGAACCTTAAGCACCGTGACCTCTTGTTAAGAAATCTTAATTTTACATTATTTTGGTGTAGAGTTTCTGAAGGAGATCATTCAGAGAACTCCCGGGCTACTGGTTGCCGGAGTTTATTTTATTTTATTTATTTGGGAAAACAAACAATTACACATGAAGAATTACAAAAAGGTATCGAACAGAAATGATACAAATGTGAAATCAACTACGCGTTATGATCAACATGTGACACATTTTAGATTTCTCTATGAGACCAAAGGGATTTCAATGCCTCTGATTTTGCAGATGTCCTCAGTCGCTGGCAATGTTTTTCAACAAAAATAGTAACACAACTTTACGTTTGTTATTCAATGGGTGTTGTGATAGTTCATCACGTAAACTTACCAGCGAAAGCAGACGCAATAGCAGCCACCAGGAAACTGATGCACACTGCAGGCCCAGCCACGGTCTTGGCAACGGCCCCTGCTAGCACGTAGACCCCCAGCCCCAGCGTGCTGCCGACTCCCAGTGCCGTGAGGTCCACCAGACCCAGGCATCGGTCCAGCTGCGTGGACGTGTCCCCGTCTTCCAGCTGCTTGCAGCGACGGAGAGCGTTGAATAGCCGGCTGCAGCCCATCTGGAAAGAGGAGAGTTGGTTTGAGACGAGGGTATTCTCATGAAGGATGCATTTTTGGTAACCCCATGTGATAATAAAAAAACCGGCCTAGTGCGAGTCGGACTCTCACACGTAGGATTCCGTACCATAAACCGAAAAAAAACACGTTTCTTGTATGGGAGCCCCCTTTAATTAATTTTATTATTTACTGTTATAGCGCCAAAAGAAATACACACTCTGAACATTTCAGCTGTCTAATACATCAAAAGGTTGTCTATAAAAGATCGATTAAATTTTAGTCTTTTTTTAGGGTGTCTGTCTGTCCGTATGCCACAGTCAGTTTCCTCCGGATCCACAGGACCGATTCTGTTGAAATATGGTACAAGTATGGACTTCTGTGACCCCAACACGGACGTGTTACATAAATTATTAAATTTTTAGTATGGAGACACCTTTGTGGGTCAAACTAGAAAATTAAAAATAAAGTTTTTTGAGCAATATCGTGTGACATATCAAATGAAAGGGCTTACTGTGAGGGTTTTAAATATATTTTTTTAATAATTTTTAAGAAATGGTTTTGAAGTTATTCCAGAATTTAGACGAAAAATGACCATTCCCCCCCTTATCTCCGAAACTACCGATCCAAAAATTTTGAAAAAAAAAATGGATTTAATAGATCTTTACCTATAGATTACAGGAAAATCTATAAGAAGTCTATAGTGTTAAAATAACATGATAAAAAAAACAATAGTTCAGAACCCTTTGCACGCGAGTCCGACTCGCTCTTGACCGGTTTTTTTATTTATTTATTTAGTACATGGAGGACTTACAGCTAATAAAGACAAACAAAATAGGAAAACGTAGTCACCAGCAAGCCAATAACAAATCCTCACGTATAAAAACATAATGTAAATTATGGTATGAGCACAATATAAAAAACGCACCGCTTAAAATGGCGTCTAACGGAAAGTTACATAATATCAAAAAATGACGCCTTCTATTAATTGAAACTTGTAATTGTACACAAACACTTATTGCTAACTCACGCATAGGTGCCGTTTTTTGCAATTATTGAATTCCTAAGTCCCTTAGTTTATCGAGAAATAACAGGAAAAACTGGTCTGGAATTCAGGCAAATACTGCACTATGTCTTTCTAGCTAGGTAGAAGTAGGTAAGAAGTTTGTATCTGTCACTAATTTGACGATCTTGCTAGATTTTTTTGGATATAAAACATCTTACATAACATAACCCCTCCTTCTGGGGCCGTCGGGTATTTGGCGATGTTTTCGTGACGTCCGAAAACTGAAAAATTCAAACTTGTGGAACTGTTTTTTCATGAAATTATCTGCCAAGTAAGGAACTTAAACATGGTGTTTCCTAACACATGTTTAAATACTGATTAGCTTATTCTAAATTCAGAACATTTGAATAAAGAACCTTATATATTATATATAAACTATTGGAACAACCAGTTTTATCTAATACCGTAAATTGTTTCGTCACGACAAGCGGTTTTGTCGCGAATCCATCTTGTAGAGGTTATTTATCAAAGAAAACTCGAAAACATGTGAAATAAATGTCATCCTATTGTTTGCAGACGCGGTTCAGCACTTAAAAATGCTAGACTAATTTATTGAGTGTCAGTTTAAGTAATTATTTCTGGTAGTTAACACTTTTCATTTGTGTTTCAAATTGCTTTGAAGTGAGTTATTATTTTAGAGATAAGCCTTGAGCCAAACATAATTATATTAATTACTAGCACTTCGCCCGCGACTTCGTTCGCGCGGATTTAGTATTGAAGTTTTCGTAGGGGTCTCTATTTTTTCGAAAATAAATTATAACCTGTTACTTCCTGATAATTTAGCTTTTTATTGGTGAAAAAATGGTTAAAATCGGTCCATTAGTTTTGGAGCCTATTCGGTACAAACAAACAAAAAAATCTTTCCTCTTTGTTATATTTTTAGTTTAGTATAGATTTAAATTGGCAATTCCGATATGTGGTCGAGATCAGGCTCCTTAAATTAAACCCTGTAGACCGAAATAGGCGCCATTTTGCTAAAAGCCCGATCACTACATGATATTACCAATTTTGCAATATGGCTAGGACATATTGTGTATTTCATATCTTTATTTGCATTCCATAATGTGTAAATATCTTACAATGCGCTTAAAGCTCAGGTATAATTACGGATCCAGTAGGCACAGCAAAAATGATATAAGTATTTGTTAGCATTATACCCATCAAATGTTGGTTATTTCTATGTTCATGTCACTATAGCCACCATTTTTTATTGAAACCAGGCTAGACTGAAGCTGCCAAAGACACCTGCTGTCTTCAGGTGCGTCCCGCAAAAGGTGACGAAGTTTAATTTTAAACCAGGGACCGGGGGGAGTTTATTTTTAATTTTTTAAACTATTGCTTTTTCCTACGTCTTATGTTGATCATATACACGCCCAAAGAAGTGGACGACGGCGACGTACGTATATCTGACTTTTTGACTCATTAATGGGGTATTTTACAAGTATAAAAAATCTACATGAATGATTAGAGGTACTGATTTGAAATATTTAAAAAAAAACATAGGTAAGTACTATAATTTGTGTAAAAATGAATAAAATCAGTGTCAGTATATTTTAGTAGTTTTGAATTTATTCTTCTATCCTTGCCAAGCAAAAAGTTGTTTGTCGAGTGACGTCACAAGCAATTAGTTGTGTCTCTGTTTATCTTTGATTTTTAAAATTATCAACGTAAATTTTAGTATTAAAAAAAAATTCACTATAGATAGGTATACGTTAGACCACTATCTCACCTGATGGTAAGCGATGATGCGGTCGAAGATGGAGCACGTTTGCCTAGAAGCAACCTATTCACTCTTGTCTTAAAGACTCCCAGGTTGTAGCTATCTAGAAATATAAACTCTGGCAGGGAATTCCACTCCTTAGCTGTACGCACTATGAATGTGTTCCCAAAACGTTTAGTGCGTGTGAGTGGGATGTCCACCATGTACCGGTGGCGCATCGCCGTTCGTCTTGTGGTCCGATGATGGAACGGGCTTGGCGGAATTAAATCATGCAATTCCGTCGCACACTCCCCAAAAAGCAACGGATAGATAACCGACAGGCCAGTAACTCGGCGTCGATGCTCAAGACTTTCGAGCTTCGACTCGACGAGCCTGTCATTACCGATGACCCTCCTGGCTCGTTTCTCAATTGACTCAAGGGCATCAAGCTAGTATTTGGTAGATCCGTCCCATAGATGAGAGCAGTACTCTAGTACACGACTGTGAATAGCCTATTCTGCCGGTTTTGAGGATTTTAAAAATCCAGTCAGATATGTTACAACCAATTTTAACGCAATGTGTCCTTCCTCGACGTATCTAATGTTAGATTCAACCATAATTAAATAAACCGAGTCATATCCGTCTACCCGCCTAAACCCGTTCCGTGCCATTGCCCCAATATAAACAAGACGCATACAATACTGCTCCCAATGCATTAGCCACGATGATGACGTCAGGATATTGTGCGACTCGCCCTTGACCGTGACGTGGCCGGTAGCACGGTCGACGACATTCGTCATAATATAAACCATTTGATAAAACGCAATCGCGGTGTTTAGAGTAAGCAAAGAATAGAGTTGTGTGGAAACGAGGGAGTGAGGTCTTTGCCCAGCTGTGGGACAAAATAGATAGATAGATAGATGGCCTGTATTCCTGGGAGGGTTGGGCACAGATATACTATCTAAATCCACATTTCAACAGCTTTAAGAGGGGACAGAGGGGGAGTCACGAGGAATTTGAAAAATAGGTATTTGAAGAAACTATTGCCGATGCCGTCGCGCTACAACTGCATTTCAGGCTGATTTTACCTTTAAAAAAACCTTGACCAAAAGATGTTTTTTATTCCGCTGTTTTGTTGTTTTCTTCTTCAAAACTGGACTGATCTATAAAAATTATATAACAAAATTTAAAGGAAGACTGTATATATGCTTATATTATTTTCTATTTTGTTAAAAATTTATCAAATTTGTCTGATAGTCGTCTGAACATGGCGGTAAAACGGGCTGTTTTTTCGGGTTTTCCACGCATTATCCACGAAGAAAACAGCGGAATGCGTTTGTATGGGGAAAGGCCCAAGAATTACCGAACAGAGTCCCCTCTTAAGTCTCATGTAATCCGAGGCGAGTCTGAGTTTGCAATGCTATCATATCGCACAATAGGTAAAAATCTGCAGAAAATACCTATGCTAAATATGTTAGCATTTCAAATTGTGACCTATGTCCCATTCAGACCGTAGAACACCTCCTAGGTACCCTTTTGGAGTCGATGGTTAACTCCTTAGATTGTTTGGGACCAGTAGTTACGGTGGTTTGGCAAAAGAAATACGAGGTCTTCCGTGTCAGCTTTAAAATTGCATAAGTTCTTGTGATTGATATCCTAATCAATAGAAGGAGAACTACGAGAGAAAAGTGAGCAACAGAAAGAAAATAAACATCTGCTTTGCCAAATAATATTTAAGATAAGCGACCATCCAATAAAGCAGCATTTGATTGAAACCCACCGCATCGGATCAATGTCACGGTACCCACGAGCCGTGACGCCATAATGAAGCAGCCCGTAATGCTGGCCAGTAATGAACTAATCACGGTCTGCGGAGCGTGACGACCACAGAGGTGACAGGCATGGAGTGACAGATTAGTGATGAGATGATGCTTTTTATTGAATCATCTTGTGACAGTCTCGCACGTTTTGATGTCACTGTCGTAATAATGGGCCTTTGTCAGTCCGTATTTGTCGCCGTAAATTACAAGCTCATGAACCAATTAATACGTCATGGGGCTGTTCAACTTCTTGTCTTGATAGTCCTATAATGGACGATGCTGTGGATCGGTCTTCTGAAATCGCTTATATTTCTGTATAGACTTTGAAGGATACTAATGTATAAGGCGTGTACCTACGTATATGTATAGTGCCATAGGTTTGGACATCTTGTGCTGATCAGATCCTTACTCCTTATTTTTTTTGAGTCCAATATAATAATGCGTTCAGGTTGTTGATGGTGTTGCCGCGCTACTGTAGTGCATCCAGGCGGAGATTTATGGTTTCACGCCATCATGCGCCGGGTACGCGCCAGCCTCAACAGCATCCTGAGAGCTATACAGACAGATACGGACAGGTGGGACAGCCCATACTGGGACATTCGATAGGCCTACATGTGATTGTGGCGTAAGTAAATTAGATCATATGTAATTGTATTTTTCCAGTAGTTATAAGTATAACACTAGTTTCTAAGGTTTTTAGGGTTCCGAAAAAAAACGGAACCCTTATAGGATCACTCGGGTGTCTGTCTGTCTGTCCGTCTGTCACAGCCAGTTTTCTCCGGATCCACTGGACCAATTCTGTTGAAATTTGGTACACATATGGACTTCTATGACCCAAATACGGACGCGTTACGTAAATCATTAAATTTTTAGTATGGGGGTCACTTTTGGGGGTCAAACCAGAAAATTAAAAAAAAAAGTTTTTTGTACAATATCGTGTGACATATCAAATCAAAGGGCTTACTGTGAAGGTTTTAATTATATATTTTTTTCATAATTTTTAAATAAATGGTTTAGAAGTTATTCAAGAAATTAGACGAAAAATGACCATTCCCCCCCCTTATCTCCGAAACTAATGAGCCTAAAATTGTGAAAAAAATGGAGATAATAGATCTTTACCTAAAGATTACAGGAAAACCTATTAGAAGTCTGTAGTGTTAAAATAACATGTTAAAAAAATTAAATTCGTTTGGAACCCTTTGCATGCGAGTCCGACTCGCACTTGGCCAGTTTTTTTGTTAAGTAACCAAAAATGGACTCTGTCTGAAATATGAGATTTTTATTTTTTTATTAATTAGGTACAGGCTTGCGTTTGACCACAACCTCACCTGTCGGGAAGCGATGATGTAGTCTACGATGAAGCACGCTTGTCTAGCAGTATTGACTTAAAGATCCCCAGATCGAAGCTATCAGAAAACATAAACTCCTGCAGGTAATTGAACTCCTTAGATGTACATTGCAGAGTAAATATTTTAATATTTGCTCCTGGCGGCTCGTCCTCATCTCCTTCAATCCCTTCTATGTTGGGATCTGACCCTAGTACGTATTTGACATCTTCCAGGGTTGCGAAATAGTTCGAAATAGTTACCACAGCCCTGGGGAGCTACTCTCTAAGCTCGAAGTCCGTAGTTTCGGGCTTAGTCGCGGGCGTATTCTACTCCGTAACGCCTACGGGCTTAATATTAGTCCCGAACCCGAACTAAGAACAAATTACAACACGATTTGACAGTAGGAACTGGCAAATCTTGTTGTCATTAATTCTTAGTGGTTAGGTGATAGGGAGTAGAATACGCCCGCAACTAAGCCCGACCCTACGGACTTCGGGCTTAGAGAGTAGCCCCCCTGGAACGGAAAGGGCATTTGAATTTGGATCACGGGTTGGTTGTAGTGAAGCGCTTATTACACACTACACGGTATTCACGGCCCTAAGTCCCGATTTAGGGTAGTGTAATATGAATTAGGGATTTAGGGACCCTAATTAGGGTGACCGGAGCGGCCCAGTCTAGTTAGCTCCCGGGCAGTGTAATGGAGTTAGGGAGCAGTGTTGCTAACACCAATTTAGTTAGGGAGCAGTGTTGCCAACACCAATTTAACAAATTCCCCGAAAATGCAAGTCAAATTCCCCAATTTGGGGACAACAGATCTACTGATTCCCCACAAATTCAACATTTAGAATAATATCAGAAGAATAAAATCGATATTTAGAATCCCTGCATTTTCCCCACATCTTGCCAACCCCCAATAAATCCCCAATCAAATTTAGATTCGGGAATTCCCCACACGTTGGCAACGATGGTCAATTCTTAACTGAGTTAGGGCCGAATCGACCGGCTAGTGTAACAAGCGGCTCCCTAGTTAGGGACCACGCCCACCCTTACCACCGGGCCCTGAATACCGTGTAGTGTAATAAGCGCTTCAGTAAGAGTCTGACACTTCAATCAGAAAGGGAGTGGATGGTTTGACATGGAACTGTAGCATGTCAGCTCATCCACCTAGCAACAAAAAAACGTGGTTCCGACAATAATCTTATTTATTTTCCCATGTGCGTAAGTTACAGATTAAATTAGTGCATTGTTCTCACGGCTCAGGTGTTATCAGTGCCTTATCACCTCGCGGAAGTTTAACATGTGGGAAGTACGTGTCATGGTAGGCATGGGTGGTTGGCTTAATTTAGGTAATCAGGGTTTTTGAACCGTGAATTAATTTGACTATTAAAGTTTCAACTGAAATTGTCAGAATGGCCATGTGCCATGACGAATGGTAGCATGATTTGTCATGATGATGTGTTCCTCCGTAGACAAAATAAGGTCTAGGAAAAGTTTGGGTATAAATTGAACCAGAGAATGGGCAGCAGCGTTCTCTGTAAAATGCAACACCATACACTGCGGGGGCACCCTCAGGCGCCAAGCATGGCGATAATGGCAAACACCCCCTTTTGGGGGAGGCCTATGTCTTTCAGTGGACGTCTTTCGGCTGTTATGATGATGATGATCAAATGAACCAACACTTGAAGGTGGTGAAATAAAGAGCCTTCACAGATAAATACGAAAGGTCAAAGTCTCACTGCTGTTATTGAATCAAACAATTGTTTTTTCTTCAAATGTTCAGGACAATTGAAGGTACATGGGACTGAATCATAACTGGCGACATGAATACAGGTCTCAGTTACCAACTTAGGCTTACTTCGGCCTTACCCTTCAAGGAGTATAGTGTGATGTTATGTGCAAACCCCGATTTTTGAATTAAAGATATTATTATGTGATATTACTATTCCTTATTCCTTCCTTATCTATACTAATATTATACAGAAGAAAGATTTGTTTGTTTGTTTGAATTGAATAGGCTCCGAAACTACTGGACCGATTTGAAAAAATCTTTTAGTATTGGATAGCTACATTATCAGGGAGTAACATAGGCTATATATTATCCCTGAACTCTCACGGGAACGGGAACTACGCGGGTGAAACCGCGTGACGTCCACTAGTCTACACTATAATAATATATAATATTATAAAGAGGAAATATTTGTTAGTTTGAATTGAATAGTCTCCGAAACTACTGGACCGATTTGAAAAATTCTTTTAGTATTGGATAGCTACATTATCAGGGAGTAACATAGGCTATATTTTATCCCCGTACTCCCACGGGAACGGGAACTACGCGGGTGAAACCGCGTGACGTCCACTAGTTATTAATATACCTGGTGATTTGCATGCCGTAAGGTAACATGTAGCTGATCACAAGTATTTATGTTAGTTATCTTTTATTGTACCTACATTTAGAGCAAATAAAGTTCTGATTCTGATTCTTAAACTCGACTTTAGTTTCAAAATCTGAGAAAATTTGGTTTTAAATTAGAGTTTCACCCAGCACGGGTTTCAGAACGAGCGTGGTTCAGGACAATCGTCTAACTCATTATGTCACACCTAAAGATTTATTTTATCAAAGCGTGCCACTAATGGTTATGGCAGACACGTGTCTTAAATGCATGTTATTAATATCCAACGTATTATGTTAACCAGATTGTATTTTCCTTTTAGAAGGCGATCAAAGTGAACTGCGAATTTTAATCGTTGTGGAATCCACACACTGCGAAAAAAAAATCTGTTTCATTGCATTTAAAATCAATGCTATTACTAAAATTTGGCATTTCAGTAATAGCAAAGATTAAGGGCGAGTTCTTTGATCCGTAGTTAACTCAACCAGTTGTTAAAATTGTGATAAAAATTCGTTAAAATGTATGTTTCGACCACATGTTAGTCATAATATTAATTACTAGCTGACCCGCGCAACTTCGTCTGCGCCACATTTTTCCTTAATGCTCCGCGCCTATTGTTCGTAGCGTGATATTATATAGCCTTTAGCGTTCTTCGATAAAACGTATCTAACACTAAAGTAATTTTTCAATTCCAACCAGTAGTTCCTGAAATTAGGGCGTTCTAAGAAACAAATAAACTCTTTAGCTATACCTATAATCTAATCTTCTTCTAATATAATATAAAAATCTCGTGTAACAGTGTTTCTGAAAAAACTCCTCCGAAACGGCGTGACTAATTTATTTGGTAGGACTGAGAATAGGTCGTAGGCTAGTTTTTTTATTTATATGGCAAAACAACGTTTGTCAGGTTAGCTAATAGTAGTATAGATTCCAAGAACACTTTTTTTCTTTTAATATAGGATAAACTTTATTTTTCACTACAATTTACATAAATTATTTTACATAGGACAGATACCATACATAATTCAGGTAAGTATATACGTGTGGGAGACTGGTGCCTAAGCCATGCTCGAGGGATGTGTTTCAGGACACCAGGATCCCACCCCTTTACAATTAAATTTTATAAATTACTATCTGTTGCCCGCGACTTCGTTCGCGTGTATTTCGGATAGTAAAATGATGTCGCTAATATGAGATATACGAACAGTCAACATCTAGCATTGCTTGACTGTTCTTAGAATTAAGAATTCGGAAGACTGTTATGCAAGGCGTTGGGTGTATCACCGCTTCTATTCAAAACGCCGACCAGCCCTAGTAATTTTTGTAATGAGAAACGTTTTAACGATAAAAAACACGACACGACACGATGTTGAAGAAAGTTCTTAGGGTTGTTAACACGCGATAGAGCTACATAAAGTTGGAGATGGGAAAACCAACCAGAAGAGAAGTCTACCCCCGCAACAGATAGAGTAAATTAGAGTTGAGACTCCGTTATCCGCATTTGGACTCTCATCCGTTCCGTTGTGCGTAGGACACCTGGCTTAGCCGGCCTTCCTCCGCCCAAGTGCACAGAAGCCTCCTGGGTGCGCCATAGGTTTCGCGGAGCGACCTCACCATTCCGAGGATTTGTTCACGTTGGGAAGCAGAAGGAGATGTGGGTACGGCTCCAGCACTACCATCTCGAAAACTCTCTCTCTCTCGCGAGTCCGCCTCTGGCGTCATTGCCTGGAATCAATGCCATGATGCACTGGAGGGTGCACCCTCCACTGTAAATCCTGTGCCTGTAACAGATAATTTCTGGCCCTGAAATGATCATGACGTATCATGGGCTCACTGGGAATTTGGTTAGTTATATGTGACTTTCAGCCGAGTGCCTTTGCAACATGTTATAGAAATTAAATATGTTAATACAAATTATAAAACTTAATCTGATGATATCTATCATTTTTTTCCATGGACGCTTTCATGGAAATATTGTCCTTATTTTTTCCCAAAAACATTTGTCACTATTATCCGTATTGATGGTCTGCTTGGTCGGTGGGTTCCCCGAACAGGGAAGAAATAAATGAATACTGAAGCAACGGAACAACATAGGCTATCTTCCAAAATAACCTAATTATCTTCTTGATTATGGTGTGTGCCGTCAGAAATTTTAACACTATTCGTAGAATTATGCGCATTTGAGTGGCCTTCTTATATCATGTTCGCATTTTTCTTCTTCTGCGTCGTTCCTTCACTGCTGAGGATCGCGACTGCATACGACGTGTATCCATCCGGTCTTCTGCTACGGGCAAGTTCTGTGCGTGCTGCCTCTAACAGCCTTCTTTATGGCATCGAGCCATAAAGAAGACCATACTATTTTTGCATATGTGAAGTTTAATG
Organism: Lacanobia wlatinum; assembly: GCA_947578705.1. Lineage (NCBI taxonomy): Eukaryota > Metazoa > Arthropoda > Insecta > Lepidoptera > Noctuidae > Lacanobia > Lacanobia wlatinum. The sequence goes on from OX388033.1 coordinate 26,616,303, forward strand.
TGTTGATATTATATTGCACTACATGGGTGCTATTCTTCAAACAAAAAAGTTAAGAAATTACTTTTTAAGTTTTAAGAACACAGTTAGACATCCGATTAGCCAATCTAATTCAAATCTTTTCGCGACTCCTCTATCATGGGACTTCGCCAGCTGCTCGAAGGTGGTATGACGTGACCCCTGGCCCTAGGCCCGTAGAGATTCATTATTAAGCAACTCAAGTTAAGCTTAGCAAATGTAAGCGCACGCCTGTTTACGAATATTCTAATATTAATAACACTGCGATAAAAAACATGAGGTCAAATGCGAAACGCCATCTATGGAATCTGAAGTTGAACTGTCAAAATATTTAAAGACCTAAAATATGTTTTGACGTAATTCTCATGCTGTCGTAAGTACTGTTTGTGTCAATAGATGGCATTACGGGTATCTGCATTAAGTAATAAGTTGATTTCATCTACATCAAATTGCCACAATTCCTATCAGGTTAACCTATGTACGAGTTATCTACTTTTGTTTTTTTTTATCATGATACGAATAATACGAATTTATTCATATTCGTTCAATATAAATGCATTTCTGAACGCACGCATAAATATTTGACAGCCAAAATATATGTCAATCCTTTTTCATAACTGACATTATTCTACATTTTACAAATCTAAAATACGCCACTATCCGAATATTGTAGATATATGTTGTCGATTCGAAACCTGTATTTAAATGCGTTCTTAAATTTGAGGGGAGAGTTTACCGTATCGGTGGGATAAACATTAAATGTTTGACAGTTACGAAACCCATGAACATTTTGTATAGGAATTACATTATCGTTATGTTTTGGACAATTCACACACTATCTTTAAAAATTATAGCCTATGTGTTATTCTAATGTATAAGCTATATTATTGTAAATTTTCATTAAAATCCATTCTGTAGTTTTTGCGTGAAAGAAGAACAAACATCCATACATACAAACTTTCGCGTTTATAATATTAGTAGGATTATTAAAACGCACATTAACGAGGTGTAGGGTCCAAAATTTGAACCAAAGTGTAACTACGGATCAAAAATTTTGCAAAAGTTTTATAATACGCGTTTAGCTTAATAAAACTCTAACGATGTTATCATTTCAGTGCGTTTACGTTAAGCTTGTTTTCTCAAGAAAAATGACAAGAATGTCATGACGTCATCATACACACTTTTATCGTGTCGTATAAACAAAATAAAGCAAAGTTTCCGACTGCGGCTGTCACAGATAATCTTTATAACTGTCTTAATTTGAGGAAGAACAACAATTTTCAAGATGACAACGTCGAGGTTTAGCAAACATAAACACGGGTGTTTTTATCAGAAGAAACCTAGTGGACTTATTTGCAAATGTAAGATTTGTATGGCTATTCTCTTATTAGGGTTCCGAAAAAAAAAACGGAACTCTTATAGGATCACTCGGGTGTCTGTCTGTCTGTCCGTCTGTCACAGCCAGTTTTCTCCGGATCCGCTGGACCGATTCTGTTGAAAATTGGTACACATATGGAATTGTATGACCCAGACACGGACGCGTTACGTAAATCATTAAATTTTTAGTATGGGGTCACTTTTGGGGGTCAAACTAGAAAATTAAAAAAAAGTTTTTTGAACAATTTCGTGTAATATATCAAATGAAAGGGCTTACTACTGTGAGGGTTTTAATTATATTTTTTCATAATTTTAAAATAAATGGTTTAGAAGTTATTCAAGAAATTAGACGAAAAATAACCATTCCCCCCCTTATCTCCGAAACTAATGAGCCAAAATTTATTGAAAAAATGGAGATAATAGATCTTTACCTTAAGATTTCAGGAATACCTATTAGAAGTCGGTAGTGTTAAAATAAAATGTTAAAAAATAATCGTTCGGAACCCTTTGCACGCGAGTCCGACTCGCACTAGGCCAGAGTTCGCATTCGCATCGCCGTCGTAAACTCTGCATCGTACATCGCACTTGTAATTAGCAAAAGAGTGGAACTCTCTACCTGCGTCTGTTACAGAACGCATTCAACCTTAATCTCTTCAAAGTTATCGTGAATAGGCTTATTCTGGGTAAGCTCACTCCATCGTCGACCCACACGAGGAAATTCTCCTGTTTCGTGGGTGCGTTCACAAACATACCAACTCACATGCACAAACAGCCAGACCCGGAACAACTATCTACAGGCCATACAAATATTTTTCCGTGCGGATATCGAACCCGAGATACGCAGCTCAACCGTGTCGTCGATTGTCTCTGTCACCTCTGCCATAGATTAGAAACAAGAGCAAATCCATCTCAAATAAAAAATAAACTGTCAAAAATACCCCTAATTTGCTTATATTTTTACATCGTCTTTGAGACGATATTGCGATTTGAATTGAAACGCTTATGTACGAGAATTGGCCTTCAGTTTTTCAAGTAAATTAGCTTGTTGGAAAAACCTAGACCAAAAATAAAATTAAGATTCGTAAGGATAAACCATATTAGGTATTTACTTACAAAGTTGCTGACGGATAAATATTTATTGTAAAGTGAAGGAACTTAATAATATTTTTGAATAAAATGTCAGTCATTTACTTTGGTTCAAAAATATTTAAACCCTTAAAGCTAAAGCTGTGTTAAAACTTGGCTTATCATCTAGCCATGTTTTACATTCCTAATCTCAAAGACAGACATGGGATTAAAGCAATTACTCTTGATCTTGAGATTATTTAACTGTTTGTTTAAGCTAAGCAAGGCAGTTAATAATTTTCCTCGTGTCATGAAGTAGGGACCTACTTACATTTATGTACTTAGTTTTGCGGTTTTTAATGCGAAAAGTTATGAAAAGAAAAGCTAGAAGATTGGAACTTGAATTGCTAGAAAATATGTTTGGTAGGTTCTTAAAGAACAATGGTCACTTTGGACTGGGAAAAAACAGAAATTGGTAACGAGATGAAACTATCACCAATATGTAGTGCATTGTTAATGTTATTATTGGATATCTTCGTTTATTTTTAAAAGCTGGGGAAAAACGAGATAATCTTTCTATAAAATACTACTTTTTTATTTATCAGAACGCAGTATAAAATATCCATATTCGAACGCATCCGTAACGACTTACGTTTCTCGAGATGTCCATACTTTTTTATAGTCTATGATGATTTTATTTTTTAAACGAAATTAAATCCCAGGCCATATCAACCGTATAAACTCACGTAAAATACTAAGCTTAACCAATAACATAATTTGATGATACTTCGTGGTAAATAAGGCCATGAATAAAATAAAAAACTAATGATTTACATTAAAAATAGATTCTGTCATAAATCGATCGATTACGATTATTGACCGTCCCTCCCTATTTTTGGCATGTAAATAAACAATGACGGTTTCTGCACTGACCTATCACCTTGTTGTAGCTTCTGTGACGACTGTGTTCTGTGCGATTTTCTGTTCCTTTCCTTGTTTTCTGTTTCTTGCTTTGCTTACGGATCATAGAGTAGAAAACATAAATGCTACAGATTTATTATATAAACATAACCTCAAAAACATATTTCATAGTTTTTCAAGATTCTCCGGCCTTTTAAAAATATATTGAAGACCGTTCTTAGTTATATTTCTATAGGCGAATGAAACGAGATATCTTTCATCAAGTTACTTTTTGTTAGATTTTACTTGTCCAAGCATGTTAAGAGTGGCCATTGTTCTTTAAGTCAAAGCGAAGACAACATTACTTTGTCTGGTATGGTACAGGAAAACTACAATGCAACTCCATCATTTAGCAACGCTAATATTACAAACAATCCAAGTGATGGCTAGAAATTATGTAAGATGACAAGCGGAATGACAAGAAACAAAACTAAATAATTACTAACAATTTGTAGTTTTTACGGACGATCAAATCATATTTATGAACACAGAGAAGGAAAACACACAGTCTAATATTTCTGTACACTGTAGAAAAAACAAGAAAACCAACTTGCACAAAACATTAATAAACTAAAAGAACTCACCATTTTAGAAAATGTTGATATTACAAGGTTTAATATTTAACCAGAACTAAACCGTAAATCAAAGAATAAATTAATTAAAAACACCGAACAGAAAGCAGCTAGTCACTCGACACCAAATAATGACGATGTAAAATGAGTGATTACAACCAAGTATCCTCCGTATCTCTGTTATCATCAACCGATGGTAATCCTTATGCTAACTGAAGGATCCCTATGTCTTAGATGATGATTTGTGCGTTTGTCTGTGATTTTAAACAAGAGGAATTTGAAGCAAGCTTGGAGCTAAATAAGAAAAACTTACTTAGTGTACAAAATAACAATACATAACAACAACAAGAACACACGAGCTTGCAAGGTAAAAACAACTTTAACATGACCAGCAAATTTGAAAACTTACAAAGTATTTAACGAAGGAAAATATGGAAAAAGCAAATAAACACGACACTAACAGGCTTTCATATAGCGAAAGTTAAAGAATCTTTATGAGAGAAACTGAAGAATGTTAAATAAATAAAACTTTCGTTTCGACAATAACAAATCCAGAGACAAGGATGGAAATAACAGTTTTCGTCGTAACGTAACCCAAACTGCTTTGTCACTTTAATTCTTGCCAATAAAGGACATTACAAAACGATCTCAAAATAACTGGATCGCGTGACGACTCTAGTCAGACTTGAAATAAGTAGATCAACAACAAAAAATACAGGTTTTTTACAGCCAATAATAATCATTTACTACTCGAATAACCTTCGGCCGATCTAGTTTAAATGTGTTGAGGAGATATTTTAATTTAACAATGCCTTAGCGAAACGAGTATAAATAAAAAGACGGCTATCTTAAAGTGGAACTAGCCCCTCATTTTAGGTGGAACGTCAATGCTGCTGGTTGACAATAGATATCAATGGCGTGCCACTAGGGAAGATGCAAATACAGAATTTATGACAATGTTGTTAATAAAATGATAAAACAGCATAAAATAAAGGTCATTGTAACGTTTTTATTTTAGTTAATATCGATTTTTAACGAAAATAATGAATTAAAGTAACACGGAACGTATTTAAAAACAACAATCAGCGTTTAGTGACGTCACTGCTGTTATGACAACGAAAAGGCAACCTTATGTCTTTGAGTAAGGACAGTTCATGACAAGTGTCAGACAGGAGTGACCCAACTTCCCTTTTCGGGCGAAATGTCAAACTTTCATTTAAAACGGCATTTTTGAAAAGAAATTAAAGCACTTAATTTTTTAAAATTTATGTATGGTCTATTTTACAAAGACTTCTTTAAAATGGAAGCAAGATGAAAATATTGCATGTTCCCTATTGCATGTCATTTCAATGTATTATCAACTAGTGTCATTAGTCAAGAGAACTATTACCAGCAGTGAGCTGCTAGAGGCCGATGATGGTGAAATCAAAGAACCAAAAAGGAAGAAAGAAATAGAGCCTGATCATTATAAACACAATCTAATTTGTGCAACATTCGCGGAATGGTCGCAGGTTGCGTAAGATGACCAAGTTGTACATAAGCAACATTCGCAGTGTGAATGTCTCGAGAATATTCTAAGGGTATTGGCATATAAATATATTTGTCGGTGATTTCTTAAGAGCTTGTTATGGAAATCCGGTTACAGGATGCACCTCATTCACTCAGTGCATTGAGCTTAGATTATGCAGTCGAAAAGGGTTTCCATGATACAACAAAGTCTTCAATTCAAGTCACTTACATGCAGCACAAAGTTTAGAGATAC